>VDFB02270651.1:587014214-587154119 GCA_007258455.2 Sequoia sempervirens | reverse complement strand
AGAATATGACATGGAGGTTTGTAATGGACTAGTGGACAGTTGGCTTCCCTTGTCAAGGTTAGGATAAGGGTGATAAGTGGATGTTTGTTGCGAATTACTGGTAGGATTTATGTCAAGCAATTGTTGATGGTGAGGGTAGACGGATGGAGGTGGAAAAGTATTTATGTCAAAGCCTTGTGGTAACTTAGCCCCTTGGTCCAAAAGCATGGCTAGATACCTTTGAGGATCACGTAAGATTGACTTTTCTACAAAGGAGGCTATGTCAGGATTTTCTGCTGTAGCCTCTAAGCCTTTGATATACACTTGTCCATTCTGGTCTCTTTGTATGAATGGTTCAAAAATGTTTTGTGATGAAGATGGAATGTTCATGGAAGATTGCATGTTCCTGTTGTGAAATGGGTCGGAAAAAGTCCAATGTCATAATTGTTGTTATCGATGTTGGGATTGAAATCTTCTCCAAAGTTTTCCATTTGTCCTCTTTGTCTTTGAAGCCTAGTATCAACAATAAAAAGGGGTTGCTCAAATGAGAATGATGAGAATGACAACTAAATGCAAGGATGACACTAGCCTATGTTTTTCATATTTTTTGGCATAAGGGATGATAATGCAAGAAAGTGATGATGACCTAAAATGACAATGTTGACTCAAAGATTACCAATGCAAGATTTAAGATGACAAGTATTTTTGTATTTTCAAAATAGGGCATGCAAGATGCAAACTAGGACTAATGTGACCTAGCAAAAGGAAGTACCTAAGCACTCCAAGCACAATCATTTCTTTCTAATTGGAAATACCAATGGACTTGAAAATGACAAGGATGACAAAGGACAAGTGAATTTTCCTAACTAGACTAATGAGTTGGAAAATTTCACCAAAAGGACAATGACTAGGAGAATGATGACACAATCCAAGGGTAATCGAATTTTGAAAGTAAAGATTTTGCAAAGTATGACAAGGTTAACCTAAACCAAGGTATGGAAGATGCTAGCCTATAGTCAAACTAATGTCAAAAGACTATGACTATGACACCTAAGTGTTGAAATGACAATTGAAAAATCTATAACTAAAGGTGCAAATACAAGATGATGGAAAAATAGTGCAACCTTTGAGCAATTTCAGGATAGTTTTTGACAGAGACTTGTTGAGGATAGTAAATTGATTTTCTGAGTTTGTGTTTGAAAAACGAAAGTGTTGATAGTTTGACCTTTTCTGTTGAGGTGTTCCATTGTTGTTTTTGTGTTGTTTCAGTAACCAGAAGACACTTGGCAAGCATGATATTTTCCAAAAAAATGTACAAACACATAAGAGACAAGCATGATCCTAGGTTAGGCCATGACAATATCTGCTAGACTCCACATGGGTTTCCCCAGCCGCATATCAGTAGCGGGTGAATTCAAAAGCTTGGCTGCACAGGCTCCCCCTTACAGTGCACTCTCTTCTCAGGCTAACCAAGCTTCTAACCCCCATGAAACTCCCATGGCGAGCTGATCACCTCTACTACAAACTGTGAAAGTGTGGATTCCTTCACACCGACCGGTGCTGCACTAGCAAATAGAAGGTTTTTGGCTTACTACACAAAGGTTTTTAGTTCAGGACCCCTGTTTGAGTGGCCATACATGGGGCAAGACATTAATCACCATTAAGGTGGCACTCCAGCCTAAAGAGGTTAAGCTCAACAGGGTTTAAGGGAGTACAACTCCGTCCGTATGACACATCCGCACTCGCAATCTTAGGTTTTCCCTTAAGATTTACATTTATATACCGGTCGGGGGTAGCTTGGCCTTAGCTCCGTTGCCAGTTTGAGTCACGTTGGGGTGATGAAATCCCCAGGCAGGCCCAATTTCTAGAGTTGGTAACCGTTTCTCTTACACCCAAGATCACTCGAAAGTGCAAGGGGAGAGGATACTTCGATATACCAAGTTAGGGTAATAACAGATAAAAAAATGGGTCTGGTTTTATGATCACAAGGTTTTCACCAAGTGAGAGCATACTCACCTACCATTTTGCAAATACAATCAAGTAAAGAAGACATGAATGTTCTTTTTATGTGCACCAAAATTAAATGTTTGTTGATCTATGAAAAAGAAACAAGCACAATGTTTGTTTTATTCCATCTTCGACATTCGAATCTGCAAACAAAAGATTAGTAGTTTCTTTATG
The DNA here is from genome assembly GCA_007258455.2 of Sequoia sempervirens. Lineage (NCBI taxonomy): Eukaryota > Viridiplantae > Streptophyta > Pinopsida > Cupressales > Cupressaceae > Sequoia > Sequoia sempervirens. Next base: position 587,151,959 of record VDFB02270651.1, on the reverse strand, counting down.
AAATGATCTTCGACACACGAATAGTAACCGCCACACGCTACAAATGAAGATTAGTCACAACTATTAGAGAGTTAGCTAGTCACAACAAATATGATTTTTAGAAATTTTTTTGATAGTAAAATGAAAAATACAGAGAATAAAGCCTATCTAAAATCTCAAGAGGTTTCCAAAAATGTAAATAAATCAGAAAAAATTGTTGTTTTGCACCTGAAATTAATTTTTTATGAAAAATCATAAAAAAATTATAAAAAATACAGAAAAGCTCTTAAAATTCTAATTTTTTTATTGGAGTCATCTTATGTCATCCCAAATTTGCAAAAAAAAATTGTGAGTAGATCTGCAACCGTGAGTGAGATCTAAGCAAATCTTTTTTAAACCTAGATTTTAAAAGATCTATTTTTTGACTAATAATCACGCATCCAAATTTAAAATATAAAGAACAAACCCCTGTTAAAATTTAGAGAGCTTTCCAAAAATGTAAACATATCAGAAAAATTTGATTATTGGCTCTCAAAATTAATTTTTATTAAAAACAGAAAAAAATTTATAAAAAATGAAAAACAAATCCAAAAAATCTGATTTTTGGAATGAAAGTGTGTGATGTTGTCTCCAAGCTGCAAAAAAACATTTGTGAGAAAATACATAGCTGTTTGGAAGTTATGGTTGTGTCTTTGGAAACTAGGGCTTTATCTACAATGATGCCAAACCTGCAACAAAAAGCAAACAAAACCTGCAACAAAAAGAAACCAACTCCAAAAATGGTTTTTTTATTTGTCCAAATATGTCGGGTTCACCAATGTATTCAATGGAAAATTAGATGGAGTTAGCTTATTAGATAATAAACATCAAAATCCAAAGAGGCTATCAAGAACAATGGAAAATAAAAACAAAGAACGATTATACCTTCCTTTCCTTCCATGCTTCACCTTCATAGCACCTTCTAGTTTGCAGCAAGTCAATGAGGCCCTCAGATTTCAGATTGAGCAACCTATAATAATGCCAAAGCCCTATGCAAATGTTGAAGAATTTATAAATTTATGCCTATATCTATGACAATATGCTAAAATGAAATAATGACTATTAATGCCAAATGACTATAATGACTACTAAATTAAAAATGAAGTTGTCCGGGGTCCCGAAATTATGAGCAAAATTGTCTTTTATAGAAAACACAATTTTGAGTGAATGGATGAGATTGAATTCTAAGAAAGACCTAGAACGAGAGGTCCGGATTAAATATGAGAATCCCTAATTAGGGTTAGGGAAAATTCCTTAATCGAATGGTCAAAATAATATCTCAGATAATCGGATCGATGGTGGAGAATAAATGAGGAAAATTAATTAGAAAAATAAAGATTTTCAAAAAATCAAGAAGATAAAGACTCCCTGATTTGTGAGATTCAAAAAATCAAGAAGATAAGATTTGAACTAAAGATTCGATTTGAAAAATCAAGAATCTGCCTGATTACTTGATTTTTGGAAGAATAATATCTTTTTGAATTTAATTAATTCAAAATGATGACTTTGTGTGACAAGTAAATAATCTTTTTCAAATTATTTACTAAAAAGAGTGAAAGTTAATAAAATGAAACCATTTTAAATATTTTCATTTATTTAAAATGAGAGAAAAGTGAAATTAGTAATTAAATAATTAAAAATAATTATTTAATTCAGAAGATAAGACTGAATAATTAAATAAATTAATAAATTTATTCAATTGTGACAATTAGTGACATACCAAATAAATGAAATTCATTTATTTAATAATCAGGAAGAATAAACGGTTGAAGGTGTTTAAATAAATTAGTAAATTTATTTAATTGCAAGAGGACAATAGACCTTTAGTGACGTATTGAATAAATAAATATGATTTATTTATTTAATAATCATGAAGAATGCAAGAGACATGAATTAATTAAATAATTATGAATTATTTAATTAATAGTCGAATGTGGACCAAGGACATAATTTAAATGTCACAATTATGCTAGGACGAAAGTGGTAAAAATGAAGCTTGCAGGCCTAGGTCATTTTTAAGTGTCTACACATTCAGATTCCAATATCATTCACTTGCCAGAAGGGGTTTAAGAGTTTTTCTTGATAGCTCCCCCTATGCCAAAGACCTAAAATTAATTCCCTAAGGAATTACTAGAAGTTGCTTCTGGTGTAGGTCCATTTCCTTCTACAAAGGGATTCTTCTTTATCCATTTCTTCTACATTTGCTTCCTGATCACATCAGTAGTTACTTGTCCTTTTCCTTTAACATCCTATTGCATGTTCTATTTTACCGGACCTCTTTTGTTCCAACAGAATCCAGTGATGTGGCCAAATTTGTTGCAATTGTAGCACACAACACTTCTCTATCCACGCCAACTGTTCCATTGGCTTTGAATTGATATGCATTGATTAGCAATATGCCCAAATCTATTGCATGCATAGCATCTGACATCTCTATGAAAGTTATTCATCACAATTCTGCATTCACTTGATTTATGACCATACTTATAGCAATTAAAATACTGACCTGAGAATGATGGTCTTCTTGTGTTCACCCTTCTCCTGCATTGAGAAGCCATATGACCAAATTTGTTGCCTTACCAGATTTCTTCTAGCTCCTTTCATCTAACTTCCTTGTCTAGAATTCCTTTGTCTAGAGTTCCTTTTTCTAGATTCAGAACTTTCTCCTTCTTCATATCCAAGACCTTGTCTGTCACCATCAGTACTTTGTCCTTTGATCAGTTCATCAAGTTTGGCTGAGCTTGCTTTGAATTTCTCCTTATACTCATTTGCAGTAGAAAGTTCGTCTCTGAGATCATCAAGCTACTTTTCAAGCACTTCTTCATTGTTCTTGGATTGCTCCAATTCATTTTCTAGTCAGCTACATTGTTCCGAATTTTCTTTCAAAGACTGTGCAATATTTTCTTCATTCTTCTTTTTGTCCTTAATCTCCTTGGTCATTCTCATCATGATAGATTCCATCTCATGCTTCAAGACAACATTCTCTTTGGAAAACCTTTCACATTCTTTTGTTTTCTCTTTCAGAGCCAAACTGAGTTGTTCATCTTCCATGCTTTTGTTCTTCTATTTTAGCTGACCACATAATTCCTTTCTTTTCTCCCTTGATTCATTGATTTTTTCTTTTAGTGACTAAATGAACTTTTCTGTATTCTCAAGATTTTCTTGTAGTTCTCGGTTCTCAGATTTGGACTAGTCTAGATCATCAAGGGCCACCATAAGTTGTTGAAGACTGCTTGTATCTTTTGAAAAAAACCTTCCAAGATCTCCCCAAGCTATAAGACTTCTTTCGAGGAACTTGCTCTTATACCAATTATTGGAAACAAGCAACACTAAGAGGGGGGGTGAATCAGTGTTGTGCAAAAATTCAACTTTATTATTTTGTCATTTAACTTACTTAACCATTCAACAAAAGAAACATGCATCAACAAAAATAAAATAATCACAACTCCATAACACCAAAATTTTTACGTGGAAACCCTATTAAGGGAAAAATCATGGTGGATGGCCAATCCACAATATAATATGAGTATGCCCAAAATGAGAAGTATAAAATGGGAATGCACTTGCATTCATGCTCACTTCCTAGAGCTCACTACTCAAAAAGAATGGGCTCACTGCCCTACAATGATTTGGAATAGATCCAAAAGATTGAATTGATGAAATAGCATCCATAATGCCTAATTACAATTCTGATTAAGCTCTGTAGATAATGTGTTGTCCTTCTGACTGATTCAACAATTTTGCTCTGTTATGCACAACTCGCACTGCAAAAATATTAATGCACAAGTTAAACTGTGCATAATTGCCTAATCACTTTTCCTGATGATTGCAACACACCACCACACTTCTTTTTCACATACCAAATGATATATTGAGTCTCTTATATATATCCGCATCTAGAAATAAAATTGCTATAAGTCGGTCTTAATAAAACTTGGAAATATTATCAACTGTCAGCCAAAATTTACAATTAAATTTTCAATGTGGATCTAACACCATCGGCTAGACTATAGCTAGGACCCATACTTAAATATTTGAACATAAAAAAATTTCAAATAATTTCACTTTACACATCCACAACGCTTCACATTCACTGAGTCGGCTACAATGAACAAAAAGATAGAAAAAATCCTACCGAACCTCCAAGCTTGTACAACGACTGATGCAACACCATAAATTTCAGTAATAAGATAATGTACATGCTCAACAAGCAATCCCGGGGAACCAAAACTAAAAACAATGATCCGGTGAAGTAGACAGATTAGCTGACTGATCGGATACCCTGTTCTTCAAGTATTCTGCTAGTAACACACAATATTACAATTTATATGTCAGTATGACTAGATGCAGATTTGCGGACCATGGAAATGACTTCAGTTGCCATCAATGACAACACTAGAAGCCATATGCCAATAGATGGGTCAAAAATTGATGATCCTCTTGATGAGAGTGACCCACCAGGTGTTGCACCTGGAGATAATCCTAGTACGACACTTTTTGTAGCTCCTTTAGCTAGTTGTCTATCTTCCCTATGTGATGAGAAAGATTAAGATGTGAACGACCTATTGTAGGTTGGCTTGCATGTACAATACTCCTTTATGTTTGCCTCATATGTTCTTTGTGTTGTGTTGCTTGGCATTCCTTTGTGTTTGTGAGTTTTCTTTGGATGACCCTTATCTCTCTGTTGGTGTAAGGATACAAAGAAAATGAACTTGTCATGAAATTCTTTTATTTGTTTCTTCATTCCTTTATATGTCGTAAACTTTGAATTTTATTTTTGTCTTTTATTTTCCTTTTGGGGACAATGCAAGGAATTGAGACATGTAGGTCTCTTCCATGCTGACCCAAAAGTTTGTTTGTTTTCTCTTTATGTGTTATTCCTCCATTGTGTTCACTATTTCATGAGTATTTGGGGAATGATGTCAGTTATAAGCTCTATTATATCACTGTAGCAAAGATGTATACTGACCTCAGATTCATTGATCCCTCTCATGTTCATTTCTATGTTGATTGTTGTGTTGCATTTGGGTATTGTTGAACACACCAAAGTGTTGAGATAGGAGGTGAATCATCATATACTAAAACTTAAACATTTCCATTTGCATATTAAACATCAAAACACATTAACTAAAAGAAGAGAAGAAAAAAAAAACATGCACCACACAAGGACACCAAGATTTTGTTGGAAATTGGAAGATTGTCATTGATGTCAACATTAACATCAGTGTTGGAAATTGGAAGATTGTTATGCCTTACTCAGATCATTAGTTGCTCTAGTAATTATGGTTGGAACTATACTTATTCGGTACTGAACGTTTTGTTGATCTAGTATTATGGTTCAGACTATCTTATTTTGTTAGATTCATGGAGATGCTAATAATATGTTCTATATTGACATCATTTGCATCTACTGACAAGATTTTAGTTGGTTTGGGTATACCGTTGGAAAGATACAGTTAACAAAAGTTTGGTAAAACAGTGTTCTATTTTGTTGATCTGGTTTTTTGGTTTGGATTCTACCTCAATAAAAGACATCTTTATAGGAATTTTTACACAGGTTTACGATTGTAAGATTCATCTTACCTAGAAGTTTTATGATGATATGTGAACACAAATGGAAGATATAAATAACAGTGTTCTACTCTGAGGATTATAGTAAGTTTTTGTAAAACACTTTAATGTGGGAGATTTTGTGTTTTCTCAAATTATTAACTATTTTATCTTGCAGAGTTGAAGATAAGTTAGTTGATTTCATCTAAAGGATAATTTTATGTGTTAACAAGTTTTGGTGTTATGCGTTTGGAGAATTATGGTTGAAGCTTTTGGTATTTTAAGTCTAACTCTAGTCAACCTAATCATAAACTTGTGTTGAGAAGATCAAATATGTTTTGTGAATGTTAAAGGGATCTATCTTAGGTCCATGTTGAATAACATCACACATTACATGATTATGTTGGGTGTAAAGATGAATATATTTTGAGGATAAATCCAATAGAGCTAACTTTGATTTGAAATAAGGCTACTCTAATTAGGCTGACGTAATTAGTATTATGAAAATGTATATGGTATATATGTATGTGTGAAAGACATTCTTGAGGATAGAGAGATATAGAGAGATGAAGAGTGAAAAGAGATGTGACATAGAGCGAAAAGGATAGATCATGTATAGACTATTGTATGGTGTGAATGTGTGAAATTATATAAATGAGCAGAAAAAATTGTTGACTATATTGGACAGCGATGTGTTTTATATTCTATGCTTCATTGGAACTAAACTCCAGCACAAGAAAGGTGAATTCTATCTCAGTTCACCTCTTGGTAGTGAGCCATACTTTGTTTTGTAAATTACTTCAAGATGTGAGCCTTCAAGGATAGTGATTCCTAGTATTGAGCCATTGTAATATTATATATCCAGATATATTATATTGTGGGTTAATCCTCACTGTGGTTATTCCCATTTTGGGTTTTCCACATAAAAATCCTAGTGTTCATGTGAGTTTTGATCTTTTTTTGATTCTATTCTTTCAATTTTTATTATGTTATTGCTTAGATGGATATTATGTAAATGGTTTAATGGAATATTGATTCACTCTCCCCTTTAGTATTTTGGGTGTTCAACAATTGGTATCAGATATTGGTTCCTTTCAAAAATCCTAAAAGCTTGAGGAAGGTCTTGGAATTTGAGCACATGGAAAATAAGAGATTTCTTATTCCTCTAAAAGAGTTTGAAGAAGAATGTATCCTAGATAATAATGGCGAACTTGAAATTTATCTTCAAGATCTTGATAGAACTGAAGAAGAAAACAAAGAAATTTTGTGCATCAAGAAGTTGAGAGAACAAATCAAGAAATTCAAAGAATGGCATAGAGTAGTTTGGGATTAGTTGAAGAAAGAAAATGGGGACATTAGCAGACTCAAAAAAACAAGTGGAAGAAATGAGGAAAATTGAGGACTGTTAGAAAGCTGAAATTTAGTGGAAGATGGATGAAAGTGTAAAGCTTGAACAAGAAGTTGTAACCCTAAGATCAGATCTGGAGAAAGTAAGAGATCATGAGAATAAATCCAAAACAAGATCTACAATGCTGGATGAACTAATTGTAGGACAAAACAACTCTAAGGATAAGAGTGGTTTGGGACTTGAAGAAGGACAAAATTCAAAAACAAATCAATCCCCTAACAAGGTTGACAAGCAAAGGAAGACTCAAGGAAATAATAGACAACTCAAGAATCAAATAAGCAATACTGGAAGGATTCCAATTAGACAGCCTAATGCTCAAAGGTACTCATCTTTCAATAGCATTTTTTTTCATGCAATAGATTTTTACATAGGGAAAAAGATTGTAGAAACAAAATAAAACAAGAAGATAGAATGAATCAAAATGCTTTATCATTCTCCAATCAATGTTTTAAGTGCAAAAGATTTGGAAACAAAGTTGTAGAATGAAAAATTCAGATGCTGAACAAAATGAACTATCCTTTCAAAGGCTACTTTTATCACTGCAATTTATTTGGAGACAAGGCTAACCAGTGCAAAAATAGATTTAATAAAGGACAATCTAGGTGGAAGAATGTTGTTTCCTATATTTGTAGTTTCCTATGTGAATGTCGGTATGACAACTCTGCTTCACTAGGATTTTCTTTTGTGTCTCTCTAAAATACCGATAAGGTGGAACTATACAGATGGAAGATTACTTCATCAAGGAGACATGCTTATCGGTGAAACAAATGTTTCGGTCTCTTTGAAGTGCTAACATTGTGGAACCTGATAGAAAGGAGATAACCATGGATGTTGACAGGTATGGACAGATGGCAGTTAGCAATTGCTCGATAGTAAATTCACATCCTTGTTGTGAATTTCATGGCGATGAACTGGTCAAGTGGACCTCACATATGGAAAATAGGTAGCTAGTCAAGGAGAAGATAAAATATTACCAAGACCGAATGAGTGGTCTCTTTGATACTCTGGCATAATTCCATCGATGTGATCTAAGATTTTTGTAGTGAGTAGTTGTTCAGTCTCTTTGATGTGGCGATGAGTGATCACAAAATTAGATCGATGGCTAAGATGTAAGGGAAGGCTCATCTGATGGTAGTGTTTTAAAGGTTGACGATGAATGAAGAACCATGGATCATGGCACGTAGAGATAAAATCAATGGTCAAAATTTGAAAGTGAAGGCTTCAAATGGTTAAGTCTGTGTAAGCAGTTTCTGACTGGAAACTGACGAGAAGAATGAAATTAATTAGTCTACTTGCTCCAACAGTCGATCTAATTAGTGATTTGAGTTGCAGAACAACAAAATAGAGTAATAAATCTTATGAATAGAGGAATACATTAAATGTGTTTCCAATCTTAGGGTTTACAGATTGCTAATCTTAGAATATTTTCTGTAATTGAAATTAATGCAGGTATGGCTCAATGCAGAGTATACTTCTTGAAGAAGAAAGAAAGAAAACCCTACTAGGTGTATCAAGTTGCATTGGTTGGTGGCGCATAGATCGAGGAAGTGTCTACTAGATATCGAATAAAATAAAGATGAAAGTGAAGTTATTGTAGTGTGGCAGGAGTCTGCAAGTGTTGAAGATAGTGAGATGAGGCCGCAAGTTAAAAATATAGAGAAACGAGTCTGTTGCAATAGAGTGTGAAGAGAGGAGTTACAAACAGAGAATGTACTAAGCTTGAATAAGTTGAACCTAAAAAAAATCAAAGATTCTAATTTGGGTATACATTCTATGAATAGAACAGAGAATGTTCTATCTTACTGCACCTGTAGTGTAAAACCCCTTGATTATGTTTGTCTTTTTGTTTGGGTTCCACTCATTTAAACTGGTGCATTATAGAAGAGGGCATGTGTTACTAAGTAAGCCAAAGAAGAAGATAAGAGTGTAGAGCAGAGGAAGAGTTGCAGAGAGTGCAACATACATGTATGTACAATTGCAAATAAGTTTTAACATAGAATTTTCATCAAAATTGTAATATCCTGCAATGTAAATCTGATTGGTGGGTGTCATCAGGTATTTGGGTAGGTGCTCAGATTAGGGAGTGGGTTCTTCCTTGGAGTGGGTGCTCCTAAAACCAAGGGATTGGTGTCTCCTTAGTGTTGGTGCCCTTAAAGCATTGTAATTGAACTTCAAGCTTGTGAGGTTGGATTAGGATAGTAGATCCTAGTAGCATTTCTCACCGTGGTTTTTCCCAACGTTGGGTTTTCCATGTACATATGGTGTTATGTGATGGTTTCATGGGTGATCTCTCTTTTTTTTGCATTTTGAGTATTATCTGCACATTGAGAATTTAAATAATTAAACTACACTAAGTGTTGAGGGGTAAAGTTTTAATATCTACCAATTCACCCCCCCTCTCAGTAGCCCACAGTGTTCCAACATTCGGTGTAGATAATCCTATCACTAATTAAATTGAGGCAAGTGGCTTAGGGGGAGAAATATCAAAAGATTTAATATCCCCCTACCGCTATATGGTTTCATGACATGACACTAGTGCATTTATTGAAGATAATGAATTTAGGATCTCATGCAAAAGGGTGATCCCAGAATACTGGTTTACAATTTTTGGCCAAACTGGACATTGAACAGATTTTTTTTAACTAAATATTAACTTTCAAGCACCTATAGCGGCTAAATTGTGAGGAATTTGAAGATGATGAAAACTAGTGATTTGTGACATTTTGTCTATAGATTCTAAATACATTTTTTTCAAAAAATTTCAAATTAGAGTGCACTTATTTTTCTATCTCCTTAAAAACTAGTTTTTAACAGTAAACACCATTTTTAAAGAGTGATGTCACTGGCTAACACGTAACTTTTTTTCTATGAAGGATAAAATTCTAATTTTTTCAAATTTAGATTTGTAACTATGATATCTAGTGCATGGAATTGGTTTCATAGCATTTCATTGAATATTTTTTTCTTAATTAAGTTTCAAAGTCAAACCTTTTACAATTAAGAAATGATTCATTGGCTAAAAGCATAACTTTTTTTGTATCAAATTCATTTTTTTTTTGTTGGATCAAGAACATCAATATCTAGTGCATTTATATTTTTCAAAAAATAAAAATTATAATCTATTATTTTTCCATATGTGCAGAACAAAGAGCTTGATTTTCGGTGAAAAATCTATGTTTAATCAAACTAAAAAAAATACACAATAAAACCAAAACATATTAAAATTATATTCAATGGATAGATCATTCTAAGGACTACATCATCTAGTTGGTTTTGTGAAGTCTCCTCCATTTTCATCGTCAACCTGAGCTTCGAAGGGAAAAATTTTGTAGAAATTTGGTGCAAGAGGGGAGAAGGGGGAAAAAAGCGGTTCTAGCAAACCAGGGTTCACTAGAACTAGGGGGTTTGCTAGAATCCCCCCTTCTAGTGAACCTCCCTTTAAATGCAATTAAAAATAAAACCCATTAAAGGGGGGTTCACTAGGGGGGCAAACCCCCTAAAGTGTTTTCCATCCAAAAATGCATTTTTCCTTCCTCAATGGAATTGTAAACTAGTTTTGTGGGTTTACCCCAAAGGAATTTTAAGTGGACATGTGTGAAGAAGGAATATTGTAGAGCTTGAAATGATGGAAGTACACTCAATTTCCAAGGTCATCTACATGCGGTTTGAAGCATTTATTACTGAAACAAATGGGATCAAAGAAATAAATTTAAGTATGTCAAGGAAAAATCATTCGATGAAAGACAATTACGAAAGAGAAGAAGAGTGTAGAGCAAGCTTGGAGAATCCAAAGCACTCCCATACTGTAGAATTTCAGTATTTGGCTTTTGTGTGCAGGTGGAAGGTTAGTAATTACTGTTATACATTACTCTCTATGAATTATTCATTTGAATATAATGGATACACCTCAAGTTGTGGATACTTCATAGAGACCGAAACCATTGTTTAAGAAGTACCCTGCTAAAACCCTAGAACTTGATCCTTTGGGTGCATTTTCAGAATTTTCCTTTGATGTTATCCCCATTGAAGGTATTGAGATTTACATTCATAGAAAGTTGGAAGAGCCTACTTATGAAAAAACACACATATTATGGCTTGAAGAGTTGATTGGAGAAGATTATATCCTGAAACTGGAACACAATGTACTAATAGATATGAAATTAGATGTGTGGAATTAGTTTCCTAACTTTAGCAATGAAGAAAGATGTATTAAATTGACACTGAGCAGGTTTCATGATCATTTTGTGTGGCTTCACGATTCCAATATGATATCCAAAGAAGTAATTAGAGATGTTACTGGTCTATTTTCCTTTGAACCTACTCCACTATGTAAACCTGACAAAGGAAAAGGATTGAGAAGGAATATAGGTACTGAAATTACTAATCTGAAAATTTGATACATGAGTATTGCTATGTCACATTTGATTTTTGGTGAAAATGATGTCTCTAATGCCGCAATTAACATGGCTTTAGAGATGATTGAGAAAAAGGACTAAATATGATCTTTGTGAGTTGCTCTGGCAGCAACTATTGCATAATTTGAATGATATCAAGAAAAATAAGTGCATATTTAGGTATGGAACATTGATAGTAAGCCTAATCTTTTATTTAATGAAGGAAGTTCCTGATGTAGGAGAAGTTGTTTGGGTAAATAACAAACCGGTTGCACATCAATTTAGAGAAATAATGAGAAATATTGGAGATTTAGATGTACAAGGTGAAGCCCTTGCTGCATTCTTGGGAAAATTTTAAAGAAGAATGAATAGAAGGAGAAGAATTCCTAGAGAGCTAGTGACAAAATATAAGAATGATATAACAGTTTTGGTATCTATTGATTACTGTGATATCAAGGCAGTTGAACCCGAAAACATATGGATTCCTAAACTAGGATATGAGATTGAGAAAGATTATGTTGTTGGTTGTATTGAAATATTAATTAACAACCCTAGAGATCTTAGCAAACCAAGATTTAGAACATATACAGAGGTGGATCAAGAAATTCATGAGAAATTTGAGTTGACTACCTTCGGAGAAAAGAGAAAACTGATTGAGATTCATGCATTATTTGCTTAAACAGAGCCCGCTACAAGGAGACTCAAGCAGCTAACTCGAAGAAAGGTACATTTTCAGTCTGTTCCTAAAGTAGAATCCAATTCTTTACAGTCCATTATAGAAAGAAAAAATATATTGACTGATTATTTCAAAGAACTGAGAAGTCAAACAATAAGTGAAATAATTACTCTGGTCAGTGGAAAAGGCTTGTTGGAAATTGGAGACACATGTAAGTCTACACATAACAATGCATTAGAGAAACTGAAAGAAGTGTAAGATTGTGAAAATGAGGCTAGAAATCTATTCTCATTTTGTTGGACATGGCCTGATGTAATTCAAAGATTCAAGGATGTTGAGGACACTATTGAGAGACAAATAAAGTACGCATCTAATACTTTTAATCCAACTCTAGAGCGGGATGATCAAACTTGGTTTGGTTTGACAAAGCTTTGTGAAGAGTATCTTACATTGCACAAAGAAAAAGGAGAAATGATTGAACAATATTGACAACATAGAGACCTGATAAAAACTAAGCACACACCTATCTCTTATGCTCTTTCTCTTGCAAATAGAATTCTGAAATCAAATGTCAGTCCCAGAACTCTGGTAGAAGGGAAAGATATACTGATTAAACTCGAGTATCTATGTCGAGCCTTGGTAGAGGAAAAGAAGCTGTGGGATGAAAGAAAAACTTTAGGGGCAATTATTCTCCACAAACTTCAAGGGATAGCCTCCTCTGGATAATCACTCATAGTCATTATTTTTGGATGAACTCCTAATGGGGAGTATCTAGGTACACAAAGGAAAATTGTTAAAGTATTTTGGTCAGTATTTTCATCCTTTGCCATTTATGTCAAAGGGGGAGAAAGAATAATGTGAAAAATTCTATCTACAAAGCGGTAAAAATGTACCATGTGAAAAGAAGAAATTTCTGGGGAGAAAGATGAAAATAAGTTGTTCTTGATGGTTTTCATATCATGTGCTGCCATCAATGACAAAGGGGGAGATTATTGGAAATTGGAATATTGTCATTGATGTCAACATTAACATTAGTGTTGGAAATTGGAAGATTGTTATACCTTACTCAGTTCATTAGTTGCTTCAATAATTATGGCTCGAACTATGATTATCCAGTAGTGAAATTTTTGTTGATTCGGTATTTTGGTCTAGACATTCTTATTTTGTTAGATTCATTTAGATGTTGATAATATGTTCTATATTGACATCATTTGTATCTACTAACAAGATTTCAATTGGTTTGGGTATACTGTTGCAAAGATACAGTTAGCAAAATTTTGGTAAAACAATGTTCTGTTTTGTTGATCCAGTTTTTTGTTCTAGATTCTACCTCAATAAAATATATCTTTACAAAATATATAAATAATAGTGTTGTGTTATGAGGATTACAATAAGTTTCGGTACAACACTTTAATGTGGGAGATTTCACATTTTTGCATAATTAACTATTTTTTCTTATGGAGTTGAAGATAAGTTAGTTGAGGAGCATGATTGAAGTTGGTAATCCGATCAATTAATTCTGACAAGATGGTGTCTGCAACTTCTTAGGCCGAGCTAGGGCACCCGAGCCCTAGCTTGTGATCACTCTCTGCTTGTCTGTGCATTGTGGGGTGGGTTGTTTGGGCATCATTCGAGCTAGTTTGTTATTTCTACCTTTTTCTCTATGTTGGGTGGTCGTGGTTTTCCCTCAAATGGAGTTTCTTGCTTGCTCGGGGTTTTTTCCCTGTCGGTGTTCTTTGTTGTCGTGCTTGAGGTTGTTGTTGCACGGTGGGACTGGGCTAGTGGCCGTGGGTGTGAAGCTTGGGGTTCTTGTGGCATGTGGGGATTCCTCCTATCGATGTCTTCTTTGGTTGGCACAAGTGTGGTAAGGTACAGCTAGTGGGGGTGTGTGTGTAGGGTGGTCAGGTGTGGTGGTGTGGGGTTTCCCCACCCTATGGCGAGCAGTGCTCTTGCATGTCTGTCTCAATATCGATGTTTCTACATAGTGGTGAGCCTTCTGGGGCCTCTCTTGGGATGGATTTTTGGGCAGCATTTGGTTCAAAGTCTCCAAACCGTGGGTTGAAGACTTTCGATAATAATTTATTTTCTTTAGATTCAGGGTTTGTTTGTGCGGGGTCGTCTAATGGTGCGAGGCTCAAGAAGATTAACGGTTGTCTCGAGCATTGCCAAGAGAGGCCTAAATTGGTGATCCCGCCTAAGATGATTGTTGAAGATGTTGAATATTATATGAACCACTCATTATTTTGCTAATTTTTGGGGATGAGGGTTTCACTTCAGTTTTTGGAATCTTGGGCCCAAAGAACTTGGGTGCCAGAGGGAGAAATGGAGATCATATTGCTAGCCAATAGTTACTTTATGGTAACCTTTAATTGCATGGCTGATCGCACTAGGGTCTTTGAGGGTGGTCCTTATCTCCATAACTAGGTGGGGTTGTTTATCAAACCATGGCATGTTGGCTTTATCCCCTCAGAGGAGCAACCAAATCGTGTTCTGGTGTGGGTTCATTTTCCTTTGTTTCAGGTGGAGTGCTGTTGGGAAGATACTTTTCACCTGGTGGCTTTACTGCTTGGAAAACCTATTGGGTCTTCATTGCAAACCTTGGGTAAAAAGGTAATGACTTTTTTTCGTATTTGTGTTGAAATTGATCTTAGTAAGCCTTTTCCCAATGTTGTGGATATGTGTGCGGGATCCTTCTCTTGGGTGCAACAATTGGATTATGAGACTCTTCCTTTCCGTTGTTGTCTATGCCATGAATATGGTTATTTGCAGTGTAGATGTCCATGATATAAGCCTATGGAGTCTCAGCCTGCACAAACTCCTCGCAACCCCCTACGACTGATAAGGGGAAGGGGCTTGCCTCTGGTGAAGTGGTTGGTGCGGATGGTTTTGTTCAGGTTAAGGCTTTTAATAGGAACAAGGGTCAGAAGAGGACCTTAAAGGAAAGATAGGATGATGATACTTTTAACAGGTTTGAGGTATTGGATGATCTCTGCCAATAGGAAGTGAACCCAGGGTTGTTGAGTTTGGTTCAAGAGGTTGAGGGTTCAGCTCCAGTGGACAATATCTCTGGTGTTTCATTGGTTCCTTCGGGTGGAGATAATTTGCTTATGGATATAGATCTACAAATAGTGGTCTCAGAGGTGCCAGTTCTTTTAGCCGAGGCACCAAAAGGTGGTGGGGATTCTTCCTCTCCTGGATGAAAGTTAAATCCGATTGCGGCTAAGAGCAACAAGCCTTCTCCTCAGTTGGGCCTTTTACAAAGAGATATTAAGAAGGGTGCGGCAGAGAAATGTGCCAAACTTGGTAGAAAGAAGGATCTAGAAAAGATCAAGTTGATAGGAGAGACTTTGGTGGAGTCAGGGTCGGTGAAGACTCTAGATTCTCATTTTTTGAACCCCTCAAAATGATTGTTCTATCGTGGAATGTAAGAGACTTGAACAACAGCCCTCGACAAAAAGTGGTTCATGATTTGGCTAGGAAACATGGTCCTGATATTCTTTTTTTGTAGGAGACCAAGCTATTAGTGGATAGTATGTTTAGTTTGGCTCCTAAGTTGTGGAGCAACGAGGAGTGACAGTGCATTGGTGCTCATGGGTCTTCTAGGGGCATAGCTTGTTTATGGAACCTGTGGAAGCTCTGTCCTCTTTGGTGGTTGTCCTCTAAATCTGCTATGTCTATGATTTCTTCTAGCTTTGAGACGAGGGATATTTTTCTCCTTTCTAATATCTATGCTCCTATTGATCTCTGGGGTAAGCAGTCTTTGTGGTCCCATATTTGGTTTTTCCACAGTTTGGCTCCTTTCCATCCCTGGATTCTTGCTAGAGATTTTAATGCTATCACTGAGTTGGCTAAAAAGTGTGGTGGTATTGCGAGGCTGGAGACCTCGGCGTTTCTCTTGTGTGATAACATTGATGCTTTGAATTTAGTGGATATGAAGCCCAGTAATTGTAAGTTTACTTGGAACAATCATACGATTGGGGATAATTGCATTGCTGAGAGATTGGATCACTTCTTGGTTTCCTTCTATTGGATTGGTCGTCAGTGGTCTTCTTGTTTTGAAATTTTGGATTGGAGAGGATCCGACCATTGGCCTATCAAGCTGGCTATTGAGTCACGTCGTGTGCCTCGTTCTCCTTCTTTTAGATTTCATCTCATGTGGTTGCGGGACCAATCTTTGTATGATTATGTGGTTTTCTGGTGGAGAAGTGGTAGACCTGCTTTTGGTACGGCAATACATACACCTTTGCTAAACTTCTTCAATACGTGAAATATCAGCTCAAATAGTGGAATCTTCATTGCTTTGGGAACATCTTTCATGCTAAGGTGGTTGCTCAAGCTAAATTGGATGGTATCACGAGACTGATAAGCGAGGGTGGGATGACCGAGGATTTTCTTTAGGAAGAGGCTCAGGCTTTGAAAGCTCTAGAGGAGTGCGAGATGCGGGAGGAAATGTATTGGAAACAAAAGGCTCGGATAGAGTGGCTTCAACAGGGGGATAAAAGCACAACTTTTTTCTTCAATTCAGTGAAGTCCAAGAGGCAAGGCAATTCTATTTCAGCTCTGGTGAATGACAAGGGTGAGTAGCTCTCCTCTTTTCCTGAAATATTGGGTGAGGCGGTGCATTATTTTTCCTCTCTTTTTCGAGAGGATTCATAGGGGGGTCTTCGAAAGAAGCCCAGGTTCTTTTCTATATTCCCCCTCTAGTTTCTAGAGAAATGAATGAGCTTCTTATGAGTAATATCACACTGGAGGAGCTAGAGGGGACTATTTTCCTAGGATGGCTCTCCTCCTCTCATCTCTCAGTACCCTAATCTATTGAATCTTTCAAAGGTTTATTGAGGCTGGTTGGTCACGGGTGAGTGACTTTAAATCCTCCTCTTTTTAGGGCAGCTTGAGGTGGCTAGATGGAAGTCTCCTGATGTTTGGTGGGATGTTGGTCGCAAGAGGAATGTGTTGTGATGCAAAGTGTTCTTTGGTCGTCGATGTAGTTCTCTCCGGAGGAAGATGTGCTTGCTTGGTCTCCCTAATCCTTTGGGTGTCTATAATGTGGCCTCTAGATATAAGGTGTTATTGTCCCACCTAGATGAATGGGAGGAACTTGCTGGTGGAAGAAGGTTCGAACAGTTCCTCCTCCAAAGTGTAATCGCTTGTCCGGATGTTGACCCTAGGAATAAGTGTTTAACTTGGGACAATATCCGGAAGAGGGTTTCCCCATCCCTTCTATCTATGTTTTGTGTAGGGCTTCCGAGGAGGAGTCTCTTCTCACTTGTTTTCCATTGTCATTTTGCTATCCGGATTTGGCATTTTGGTGGGGTGTTTTGCGTATCCCCTCGCTTTCATGCTTCCTCCTTGATTAATTTTTGAACAATGTGGCAGGCCTCCCTCTATGACTTCTTTCTTACAGAAGTGGTTTTGGGCCTATCTTTTATGCTATGGCAGATTTGGTTGGAACGGAATAGGCGTATTTTTTTGTGGTGAGAAGAAGTTTGTGCAGCAAGTCTGGTAGCAAATTTTGAGCATGATTCAGGAGACGGTGGAGGCTAAGTGTGTTGTGAGCTTTTGGTTAGAGAAAAGGGATGCTGAGGTGGTGGAGAGATTGGGGATTTAGGGGTTGTTTGTGACTTCTACTTGTGTCAAGAGAGGGCAGAAGGTGAAGCAGAAAATTCATAGGATTGGTAGTTGGCAACCCCCTCCTAATGGAGTTCTGAAGATTATTATTGATGGCTCTTCTAGGGGAAATCTGGGACCTGCTGGTATTGGGGGGATTGGCAGGGATTCTTTAGGCTCAATGGTTTTCCTCTTCTCAATGCATGAGGGTTCGAAGACTATCAACATTTTGGAAGGCTTGGCAATCCTCTGCGCCTTTGAGAGGGATCATGCTTTGGGGTGGAAAAAGGATTATTTGTGAATCTGATTCCCAGGTCTTAGTCAATTTTCTCATTGAGCGAAAAGTGGTGGGGGTCAGTTGGCAGTTGGCTATGATTGTGCAACATATTTTATAGGTTAGTTTGTTGATGGAAATGGTGAATTTTGTTAATATTCTGCGGGAGTGGAATAGGGCTGCTGATTTATTGGAAAAATGGGCCTCTGAGCGTGTTGGTGGGTGGGGAATTGAGGAGTGGGAGCTTATTCCTCTGGAGCTTCACCATGATTTGGAGGGAGTTCTTGCTGAGGATAGGGCTGGTTTAGGAGTTGGTTGACTTTGGTTGTCCTCTGTTCTTCTATTTTTGTTGTTTCTTAGGACTTCGGTCCTTTGCTTTCATTGTAATGTTCCTTTCCAAGTTTCAATAAAGTTTTTACCCCTTTTTTATAAAAAAAAGAGAAGATAAGTTAGTTGATGTCATCTAAAGGGGAATTTGATCTGTTAACAAGTTTTGGTATTACACGTTTGGAAAATTATAGTTGAAGCCTTTATTTTTTTAAGTCTAACTCTGGCTGACCTAATCATAAACTTGTGTTGAGAAGATTAAATATGTTTTATGAATGTTAAAGGGATCTATCTTAGGTCCATTCCAACTAAAATCACACATTACATGATTGTGTTGGGTGCAAAGATGAATATGTTTTGAGGATAAAGCTGAAAGAGTTAAGTTTGATTTAAAATAAGGCTACTCTAATTAGGCTGGCCTAATTAGTATTATGAAAATGTATATGGTATAATATATGTGAAAGATATTTTTGAGGATAGAGAGACATAGAGAGATGAAGAATGAAAAGAGATGTGACATAGAGCAAAAAGGATAGATCATGTATGGACTGTTGTATGGTGCAAATGTGCAAAATTATATAAATGAGAAGACATAATTGTTGAGTATACTGGACAAAGAAGTGTTATATTTTGTGCTTCATTAGAACTAAACTCCAAAACAAGGAAGGTGCATTCTATCTCAGTTCACCTCTTGGCAGTGAGCCATACTCTATTTTCTAAATTACTTCAGGCTGTGAGCCTTCTAGGACAATGAGTCTTGGTAGCGAAACATTGTAATATTTTATATCCAGATTACTATATTGTAAATTAATCTTCACTGTGGTTTTTCCCATTATGGGTTTTCCACGTAAAAATCTTGGTGTTCATGTGTGTTGTGATCTTGTGTTGATTCTATGCTTGCACTTGTTATTGCGTTATTTCTTTGGTGGATATTATGTAAATGGTTTAATGGAATACTAATTCACCCCCCCTCTTAGTATTCTAGGTGTTCAACAGATTTTTACATGGAAAATGTAATGAGAGAAAAACCACAATGAGTGTGAACTCAATAAATAAAGCTCACTACTTACAAAACATACAATATTGTTTAAGGCTCACTACTTAAGGACTTGTAGACTAAGGCGCACAACCTTATGGAAAGGTACAAGGACTTCCTGAGATTCACTATCTCATAATATGATACATGAAAATTATAATGAAAAATATGAATACGAACTACTATAAAGAAGCATCCAACATATGTTGATGTTGCAGTCCATTTTTCACACAATTACACCATCATACTGACTTCATACACTTCATATTCAATATATTGCTCAATCTCAATATTTTATCCATTCTTACCTTCACAAATGAATTTTTTTTCTATAAATAGCCTCCGCAACAACTCATAATCCCAATTAGGTTAACTCCAAGATGACCTTTAGATGAAATGTATGATACTACATAGGTTAGCTCATATCATATACATTATGAACAAAAAATGAATTGCAGATCAACACACAACATAACAGGACAAAAAGCATCACAAAACATCCTCCAAAGAAAAATTAATTAATTAGGAACAACCATAGATGAAGGAAACAAGAATGTCGACCTAATCAACATCACACTACCAAAACTGCCAATTTTCATTTTTACTCCACCAAGGAGAGACCAAAAGCATTATACAGACAAAGATGTGAACAATATAGTTTGTGCGTAATATCTTGTAAACCTTCTTTTGAAGTATCTAATCATTATGTCCTGGTGCAAGAAGAGAAACATATTGAACTAATGAAAATAGAGCATCTCAAATAGACTGTAACACTCCAAAACATAGGATATTGCATTGTTGTACACCAAAAAATCTGAGACTTGCAAGGATGTAGCCTTATACTTTTGTGATCATATCCCCAAGTCCACACAACCATATTTATCATTTTAGAAGAATGCAGAGCATCTAATTAGACTTTTATCAACACTTTACTCTGCCAGGGAACAAATTGAAACTCTATCACTTATATCTTTCATTGTAGAGGGTGTAATGACTTGAATTCTTTAATATATTACCATCACATTTAGACCATCTTATCTTTTGAACCACAAGACAAGAGCTTTCTCTATGGAAGGATGTAGACCAAAATATCATGACTCTGTCTTAGAGTATGCATTGTGAATGCCTTAGCAAGTATTTTGCAACTTATCTTAATGTGTGGTACACCAAACATAAATGATATCAATGTAGGAATGCATGAAACATATTGAAACAAATCTACCCACCTCCACATCACACATAGACATCAAATTGATCAACATTTTACCCCATACAACACTACAGATATGCACTAGTTGATATCACTACACATCAATTATCAGTGGGGTATTATATAATCTCCAACACACACAATTTTCATCAATGACATTACATCTTGAGTTGACATCAATTGCAACACCCATTTCCAATAATTTCCCCTTATTTCCAACAATCTCCCCATTTTTCATTGATGGCAACACACATATATCTATAATACTTTTCTCCCCCTTTGACATCAAGGGAAAAGGGCTTAATATCTTCTACTTATATGAGTCCAAAAATTGTATAAAATACCCCTTATTGCATGATTCCTATCAAAACTATCCCCATCAGATGGAGATGCCCCTAAAATAGATGCTATGTACAAAATATTTTCTACAAAAAGCCCAAAAAGATAGAGCAATCCTTCTTAGAACTATTCAAAGACAAAATTGTCTTATCTACACCTTTACAAATTCCTTAGAGGATAGAATATTCTTGTAAATTATCTTAATTTGTACAAGAGTTGCAACCCAATTTTCTTTTTTTGAGGTGAGAATATGATTTTGATATTCAAACTACATGCATAAATCCTCAGCTTCATCCACACTTCTTGGGGTCTTCATTTTTTGATCAATCTTCTTTTCTTCAGCAAGCAACCTAGATAACAAAGCAAGTATCAAGTTGACCACTTCCCTTAGTTGACCAAATTGTTTCTTTATCTACTCTCTTTGGTCTTGAAGAATGCCATTTTCAAATGAAGATTTTCTACTTGATCTCTTATTGATCCATCCTTATCTTTTGACGAATCATATATCTTGGCCAATTGAGTAATTTGTGACTCAATGGAGTCAATCTAATCTTTGATGTTCTTGGTGGAATTTTTCCATTTCAAACAAAACTGATATAAGTTAGTAACTTCATCTACACATTTCTTAAACATTTTCATATTTTCTTGCAATTTATTGTGTGTACTAGCACACTGGTCAGATACTTTATCCATTCTCTTATCAGTTATCTTCCTCAAAGGCTCTTGCTTTTCCTTCTGCTCAATGTGTGAAGATTGATCCTTAAAATAATCCATAAAAATCTTAAATTTATGTTGTAGAGGCATGAAAGAATCTATGTTTACCTTTGGTTAACCTTCTTGAATGATATTCACAACTCTTCTTCACATGTTCTTGTAGAAGCATGTAGAATATTACCAAGTTGTAACTTATGAAGGGGATAAATACTTGACAAGTCAACTTTTCCTTCATGAGTAGGAATTTGCAGTAGTTATGGTGTCACCATAGGTTGGAACTGCATCTACAAAGTCAATAGGTCCTTAAAAGAATCTGATGATGAAGAACCCTGACCTCTATCCATAGAAGCTTCTTGCTTCTCAACTATTTTTACTACAACATCTTGAGCTTTCTCTAGATTATCTTCTTTCTTCTACACATAATTCTTCTTCTCCTTTTCTTCTTCTATCTTTTCTTATTTTTCCATCTCCATACCAAAGACTTCTTGAATTTTATGCACACCAGAGACACATTCTCCTTGTAGTTTGGAGGGTCCTTGTACTTCTTTGTAATCAGATATATTTTTCTCATTTATATTTTCTGGATTAGGAAAATTATCAATTTATTGTTCAGTCAGAGGTGCATTCATTTCAACATTCATGTCATTCATTTCTAGAGGCACTTGTAAATCAACATCTACTTTATTTTGCAATTCATTAATGATTTTCTTTGTGACATCTTCAATCTCACTCTGGATCTTTCTTTTGAAATCTTCATCCATTCTCATCAACAGATCTATTCTTCTTTTAGTGCAGAGCTCCCTAGCTTGTCTCTAGACAATCTTTTATTTTTCTTCCTGGAAGATAGAGATCCCAGATTGTCAATTTCTTGTTGTTTCAGTTCTTCATTAGCCTTGATTGATTCTTCTCTTCTCTGCTTCAAAGCCTCAACAAGGCTATCTAAAGCTTTGACAACAATGTCACTGAAGGGAATGTTTAGCATGAACATATATTCAATGACAAACTTCTCAATTGTCTTCTTGTCTTTTGAAGGGTCATTTGGATGTAGCTCCATTGTACTATCCAGAAGGCTATACTAAAAAATTTCATTTAATATGGCATCAAAATCAAGGGGTTCATGTGTAACCAGAGGGGTTTACTCAATTCCCTCCTTAGTAACTTTCTTCCCTTTCTTCTTTCGCAAGGAGATGCCTTCTTCTTCAACCTCTTCAACATCATCTAATTATTCCTCATTTGTATTTTCCCTCTTTTCCTTTTTTTTAGGCCTAGCATGCCTAGATTTAGTGGTATTTTCTCTGAATAGGTGACAAATGCAACTTTTCATTAACTGCGAGTTGTTTGTGTAGGCTCAGAAGGCTACAAAGTAGATGCAATAGTAGGAGAGGATCTACCAGATCTCCTTAGACCTTGACTGGATTTCAGAGGAATAAATTTGGCTTTGGAAACCTCCATAGGGATATCATATGTAGTCTTTGGAGTACCCAATATCTTGTGAAGTTCATCTTTATATTTTATCATTGAATACCATGGAGCACCCTTTCCAATTTCTTTTCACTGGCTTCATCTCTCTCCTTCTTGTAAATCTCATCCATGATTTCTTTATATGTAACAAATATTTTTGCTTTGGGATCCTTAGGTTTCGACAATAGAAAATCTATAAAACTTTGTACAAATTCATGTGCAACCTCATAAGACAACTCAAGAATCCATGAGGTTTTGGGCTCCACTTCTTTCATGAAATAATGATCCTTGTTCACCATAAAAGTTACCTCATTCTCATACTTATAGACCAAACTAGATGGTATCCTATATCTAATTTACATCTTAATTTGCAAGTTCTTGAAAAATCCACAATAGAAAGTAGTATATGCTTGCTTATTCTGAAAATTGTTCATATGTCGTTTGATCTAAGCTACTACAAGAGTGAATTTATCCCAAATCTTACCCTTAAAACAAGGTAACTCATTCAAAAAGAAGAAATTAAGGCATATAATAAAGGAACCAAACCTAAAATTATAATTAGTTTTTTTTATCCTCTTCAAGTTCTCCATTAGTTTCTCTCTCAATAGCTCACATAGATCAAATTTGGCACCTTCCTTTACCATTTTACATGTAGTGTGAATTGCGGTGGCGGTGGTAGACCCTTCTTCATTTGTGAAGTAAATCTTATATGCAATCCCCATTCATGCATACCTAACACTAGGATCAATGATATCCTTTACAATTAGGGTTCTCTTATCAAATTTAACACCGGTGAGCTCTATAGCCATTTCATTCTTTACAGACTTTAGCACCATGATTGGTTTGGAGGCTCAAAGACCAATAACTTCCCTAGTTACATCCTTTGTGATCATGTAGGGTTTGTCTAGCCAAGTGAAATTCTCATGAATGCGGCTCAAGATAATTCTTACCCATTGTTTGCATTTGAAGAAGTGTGGAAAGTCTTTCCAAATGTCCAATCCTTTTGTAGTGTGAGTTAACCCTCACTATGGTTTTTCCCTTATTGGGTTTTCCACGTAAAAATATGGTGTTCATTGTATTGATTTACTTTCTGCTATCTATGTTTCATGCTGATAATTAATAATAGAATAGTGTGGTTGAAGATTTGATAAGTGATAAAGTTTTAAGTTTGAATTTGTGTGACAACTGATTCACCCCCCTCTCATTTTTCTTGCACCTGTTTAATAATTGGTATCAAAGCTCTTGGTTCCTTCGATAAAGCCTAACAAATTGAGGTAGATCCTGAAGATGGAGATAATGAATGATAAAGGAGAACTCCAAACTTCTCTTCAAGACCTTGATAAAGTGGAAGGAGAAAACTGAGATTTGAAAGAGAATCTTGATGAATAAAATGAATGTGTTCATAAACTAAAGGAAAAGTTGAAGAAATTTAAGGAAAGACACAGAGAAGTAGGTGAACAATTGATACAAGAGATAATTGGACTTAAAGTGACAGTCAAATAAAAGAAGAGGATTGAAGAATGTTTGAATACTATGGTGCAAAACAAGTCAGATGAATGCACTAGGCTCAAGCAGGAGATAGTAAACTTAAGAGTTGAATTAGAGAAGGCTAAACTCTGTGAAAATAATTTCAAATCCAGCTCCGGTAAACTTGAAGAACTGCTTGCAAGACATAAACTATGTAAAGACAAAGGTGGCTTGGGAGTTGATACTGGTGAATGCTCTAAATATGTGAAGAAGAATCAAGGTAAGAGGAATTAGAAAAGGAATCTTGCAAGATGACCTCTTTTGAGACAACCTAATGCACAGAGGTACCCCTCTTTTAATGGTGTTTTTTTTCCTTGTAACAAATATGGTCATAGAGCAATTGAACGCAGGAGTAGGATAAGCTAATTTTCTGGCTCTTTTTCTAGAAAATTTTTTGAATGTGGGAAGTTTGGACATAAGGGTATAGAATGTAGATCTTAGGTGAGTTTGATCGGTTGGGTAATGAGGAACATGTTTAATGAAGGAAAAATGAATCAATTCTTTAATGGCTATTGCTATGCCTGCAATAAATTCGGACACAGAGTAATCAATGTAGATCAAGGAATAATGGAGGACAGTCTAATTAGAAATGTGTGATCTATTATAACTACAATAAGCCTAGACATGTATCTAAAGTTTGCAAGAATAAGAAAGGAAAGAAGTCTACTCCAGAAGAGAAGAGTGAACCAGTAAAGAAGATTGACAAAGAAGAGATGAAGCAAGAAATGGAAAAGACATGGAAGAAGAAAGAAGAAGAAGAAAAAGAGAAATCTAAGAATTCTGATGTGTTTGTACCCTCATTCGGTACAGATGATTTATTCAAAATTTAGACCTAGCATGGTCTTAGGGGGAGCATTATCAAAAGATCATAAAAACCCCCTAGAAGTATAGTGTATTAGAGGCTGGCATGTGGTCAATATGTGAAAAATGGTTATTCAAAGGTTCTAAGAGAGGAATTGGAGAAAAATATGTTGGTATGAGGATTTGTGGACTATTTGAAGGTTTTTTGTGCTAAGTGAAGTGTGTGTTTAGCAACTTTTTGTGTTTTAGGCATTTAATGCACTTAGGGAAAACTCGATGGTGGTTAAGTAGAAATTTGTGATGTTTTTGGTTAATTGTGCATATGAAGTTGTCGGAAGGTGCCCTGAGGAATTCTTGAGGTGTGCTCAAAGTGTTTCTGAAGGAAATTTGAAGATTGATTCAAGTAATCTGGAAACCCTCTCTCTGTTTGCATAAGGAAAGAAGAAAATTGAAGAAGTATCGTTGAATTTCAAGAAAGCTAAGCAATGGACAGTGGTTCATGTGGTGTTACCTCTCTGAAGCTGAAAAGGGTCGAAGTAGAAGAATACAATCATAGGAAAATGAAGGAAATTGAGCTAGGGTTGAGCGAAGTCCTAGGGATGGATTTGTGGGAATTTTTGTGGGTTATAGATAAGGAAGTTATCTTGTTCTTGTTGAAAAATTTTAAGGATGGAAACATTGTTTTGGACAAACCCTACTTGATCTCGAAGGAAGCATTTGAAGTGATCACTGGATTATGCAATGTTGGAGAACTTCTTGGAAAGAAAATTGTGAAGTATAAGGATGTGGTGGAGCTAATTGGAATTGGCAGAGATTAGAGAGCACTGTTGATTGATACACTTGCTGATTTGGCTATTATGTATGTTGTGTATGGTATCTCATATAAAATTCATTTCACGAATAGTGAAAGCTCAACTTCAGCTATTGTTGTACATATTTCCCACATGATGGTTAAGGAAACCAGATAGTTTGATTTATGTAGCTTGTTGCTTGAGAATTTGATTGAAAATGTTCGAATGTCATTGGTTGAAAATTATTTGTTTCATTTCAGATCCTTGCTAGTATGTCCAATGTTTTACTTTCTAAATTCTCTACCGGGAAAAGATAATGTGGTGTGGGAATCTGGTATCCCTATTGGAAAACAAATTTATAGACATCTAGAGTCTTTGGAAGATAGTGAAAATATGTGCAAATCGTATTTCTCATCCTTGTGAGCAAACCCTTGCTCCAGTATATCTGCATCAAGTTGATTCGAAGTGGGCTCTTCCTCTGGAAAAAGGAAAATGGAGGTTGTTATTAGTAATTCCCCTCTAGAATTGAAAAAGAGAAAGGAAATGACTGAAGACATCATTGATATTTTGGATGAGAAGGAGAAAGAATCTTCGACTGGTACTAAATCCCTTGATCCTGATGACATCCAGTATATGATAATTGAAGGATAAATGAAGAAGATTGGTGAACTATGGAATGTTGCCTCGCCTATTGACAAACTAAACATTGATGATGCGTTGGTGGATTATCTACTTCAGAAAGGTATTGAAGTATATGTTGTTTTTGATTTCTTTCTAGAAAATCTGATTGAGATTATTGAAGAAAGGATGTTGCTTGAAGGTTAAGAAGGACGTAAGATGGGAATCTTGGTTGAAAGAAGATGTAGAAAGGCTATGCAGAGATTGTCTAAATTGATTGTGGAAACAAATAAGTGTGTTAAAGAAATTTCAGATGTTTACAAGTATTGTCTTTGATGGCATGCTGTTGTAGACAAATTCAGAAGCAGAATTGGAGCGATTGAGCCAAGGTGAATGAGATTGGAAAGAATTTTGATATATTTGAAGATAAATAAGAGAAACAAAGGATAAGAGTTGGTGAACTTCAAGCTGAACTAATCATTACACAAAGACAGAGAGATGATGTGATAAAGACCTTCTTGCTCCTTAAAGAAATTGTTGAAGTCTAGTTAGAGCATCTTTTTGGAATTCTTATTGATGCTGAAGATGTTGAAAAACAATGTTCTATTGTTGAGTGGTTACCCTCTTTTACCCTATTGGGGTTATTGGAAGGTACATGCACAAAAATGGAGTCTATTTTTTTTAACTGTAATAAGTTGTATCCAGTTCTCAAAGAAAGGTATAAGAAGGTTTTCCAGTTGTAGAAAGTCATCTTCACTTAATTTCTCTTCGCTTAAATGATTTGGATTGTTGGAAGTTTTTGAAGTTTTTTGGAAATATTTTGAAATTTTGATGTCACCATGTTTACACTCATTTTTGGCGCCCTTTGCCATTGATGTCAAAGGGGGAGAGTGTTGGAATGGAAAGTGTTGGAGATAGTGGAGAGAGAAATTTTGGTCACATGTTGCCATCAATGACAAAGGGGGAGATTGTTGGAAAAATTAGTAAAGTTATTTATATGTTGTCATTGATGTCACCATGTTAGTAGTATGCTGATAGTTTGGTCCGATACTCTTATACTGGTGTTTATTCTTTCTGGTTATTGATCTGGTATTTTTGGTTGCCCATCCAGTATTCTTGTCTGTACTTTTCCACAGTTGACAGTTTATGGTTGCAATTTTGGGAAACTACTGATGGGCATTAAAGGAATGCATGATCAAGTTATTTTGTGTTCTTGTGCTCATACGATGAAGTGACATTATTATGATTGGTTGCATTGAAGACTATTCCTGGCTGACTTGTTAAGATAATTTTGATTTGATATGAAAACTTATGTGCGATCTATTTCTTGGTCCGAGCTGACATGATGTAAAGTGCTAAAGTTTTTTTTGTGTGTTTGGAAATATGTTGTGAACTATTGGAGCCGATAGTTGATATCCTTTATAAATGAATTGCATCTAATTTGGCAAACCTAATTAGTGCTTGTGATGGAGATCGGGTATATATATGAGGAGTTGCAATGAGCCTATAAAAAGGTGACAGAAGAAATAGTGAAGAAGTAATGAATGTGAAGGTGTGATCAGAAAGGCAACAGTTGTGAGCATATCTGAAACTGTATCAGCACATAATAGGTGCATCTTTCTAGTTCATTTTGGGTTGTAAAGCCTTACTCTATTTTTTATAATATTTCTGTAGGTAGTGAGCCTCTTGTTGGACAGTGAGTCCTTTTTGTAGGCAGTGAGCCTTTGTACTTGGATAGTGAGTCCTTCTTTTGGTAGTGAGCTTCTTTTAAAATACTACATAGTTTGAGTTAACCCTCACCGTGTTTTTTTCCTTATTGGGTTTTCCACATAAAAATATGGTGTTAATTGTGTTGATTTACTTTTTTCTATGTTTCATGCTCATAATTAATAACAAAATAGTGTGGTTGAAGATTTGATAAGTGATAAAGTTTTAAGTTTGAATTTGTGTGACAACTGATTCACCCCCCTCTTAACTATCTTGGACCTGTTTAACATCACTAAAAGCCTTCTTCACTTCCTTAGCTCTTGCACACACTTAATATCATTTGAATAAGATCAAATTCAATCAAGTAGTGTTTAAATATTCTTCATTTCTACCCTAGATTCTTCTCATTAGATGCATTTTTGTACTTGACACAAGCAACTTTTTACTATCTGAGATATCATAAAGATCTATGATCATTCAACAAACTTATGAAGAGAGTGCATTTAGTCTGAAACCTTGAGCAAACATATCTATGTCACCAATAACCATTATGCTAAAGACTTCAAGATCATATTATTTACAAAGGTTTGAAAAATATTTTTAATTGCAACTCCCCTTGAGCCAATACTTTCTTTTCACTTACTGAAGGATTCATTGCACCATGCTAAGATATAGATTCATTATTTTCTTCACTTTCTTCCTTCTTCTACCATGCATTGCTTTGCTGGTTAGATTCAATCTTATTTTGAGGAGTAGAAGGTCTTGCATGCTTCCCTTTACAAAATGTTGCAATGTGTTCAAGTTTATTACAATTGTAGTAGGTGATACTAGCTTGTAGAGCATAATTACTTCTTCTCATATTATATCTACAATCATAATCCTTGTGAAAAACCTTATTACGTGTGTAGCAGTAACCATAGAATGATTGAGAAGTCATTGCATTAATATTCCTTAGCACTTTACTTTTTGCATTCATTAGCCTTTTGACCAAATTTATTGCAAGCATAGCACTGACCATAAAATTATTGAAAGTTCATAGCATTGTATCTTGGAGGCCTAAATGAATTCTATGACCAATCTTATTACAAGCATTGCAATTACCATTGAACCTGGTAGGAGCAGTTTGTTTACGAGCAGGATTTTTGAAGTTCTTCTCGACAAGAGTGAACCCACCTTATTTTTTCTTTCTTGATTTGTCTTTACATCTCTAGAGGATGTCTACTTAGGTTTTTTACTAAAGGATTTCTCCTCCCTTGTTTCATACTTTCCTTCTTCTTTGAAGTTATCATACATGTTTTTAGATGCACTGGTCATAGGACTTTTCCCTTTCTCAAAACCAAGACTAGATTTCTCTTTTGATGGCTTTTAAAAGGTAATCAACTAATCAAGAATTTCATAACCTCCTCTTAGTTTTAGACCCTTGTCAATTTTTCTCTTTTGAATTTTCAAGTCTTTTTCTCAAAGTGACAATCTCTTCCTCAAGCTTTGAACATTTAACAACTTTATCATTGAGTTTTATATTCAAACAATCTTCAAACCTATTACCTTCTTCAATATTAACTTTCAAATCAGAGATCACAACTTATACTTCCTTGAGTTTAGTCTCACATCCTTTATCTCCTTCCATTTGAGTTTTTAGTTTTTTAATTTCTTCTTTTGATTATTTAGCTCATGCCTTCAATTTGATAATTTTTTCCTTTGATTTTTCAAGAATGCACTCATATTTGATATTTATTGTTCTTGCTTCACCTAGATCTTCAAGAGTAGACTAGAGTTATCCTTCAAAATCTACTTCACAATAATTTGGATTAATGTCCCAACCTTTAGGTTC
Organism: Sequoia sempervirens; assembly: GCA_007258455.2. Lineage (NCBI taxonomy): Eukaryota > Viridiplantae > Streptophyta > Pinopsida > Cupressales > Cupressaceae > Sequoia > Sequoia sempervirens. The sequence continues at coordinate 587,121,670 of VDFB02270651.1, read as the reverse complement.
CATTGACTCTAGATTTGGTTTTGAAATAAATATATCATTGATTTTTTCTACAAACCCCATGTGTTAAAGAGCAAGATCTACCTCAGCTATTAGGATTCTCAAAGGCATTTGACTCTGATACCAATTGTTGATCACACAAAAGTGCTGAGAGGGAGGTTGAATCAACATATACTAAAACTTAAACATTTTCATTTGTAGATTAAGAATCAAAACTCATTAACTAAAAGAAGATAAGAAAAGAAAATACGCACCACACAAGGACACCAAGAATTTTACATATAAAACCCAATGATGGAAAAACCATAGTGAGAGTTAACTCGTAATATATAAAGCTCACTGGTTATAAAAAATAAAATATTGTGTAAGACTCATTGCCTAAGAACTTGCAAACTAAGGTGCACAAATTTAGGGAAAGATACAAGGACCTATTGAGATTCACTATCTCAAAGAAGAATACATGAAAATTATAATGAAAAATATGAACATGAACTGCTATAAAGAAGCATCCAACATATGTTGATGTTGCAGTCCCTTTTTTGACAATTACTTCATCATACTGACTGCACACACTTCATATTCAACATATTTCTCAATCTCAATCCTGTATCCATACCTTCACAAATGAATTTTTTTTCTATAAATAGCCTTTACAACAACTCAAAACCCCAATTAGGTCGGCTCTAAGATAACCTTTAGATGAAATGTATGATACTACATAGGTCAGCTCCAATCATATATTATGAAGAGATAATTAGTTACAGATCAACACACAATGTAACATGACCAAAAATTATTACAATACATCCTCCAAAGTAAATTAATTAATCAAGAACAACCATAGATGAAGGAAACAAGATTGTTGGCCCAATCAACATCAACACTACCAAAACTGCTAGTTGTTCTTTTTTACTCCATTGGGGAGAGACCAAAAGCATTATGCAGACCAAGATGTGAACAATGTAGTATGTGCATAATATATATTTAACCTTCTTCTAAAGTATCTATCATTATGTGTTGGCACAAGAAGAGAAATATATTGAATTGATGAAAACAAAGCATCCTAGATAGACTCTAACACTCGAAAACATTGGATATTACATTTTTATACACCAAAACATCTGAGACTTGCAAGGATGAACCCTTATACTTTTTTATCATATCCCAAAGTTTACACAACCACATATATCATTTTGGAAGAATGTAGAGGATTCTATTGGGCCTCTATCAACACTTTACAAGAACAGAGACCAGAACTTTTCCACTTATATCTTTCATTGTAGAGAGTATAATGACTTGAATTCTTTAATATAACACCTTAAAATCTTGACCATATTATATTTTGAACTACAATACAAGAGCTTTCTCTGTGGAAGGATCTAAACCAAAATACCATGACTCTGTCTTAGAGTATACAATGTGAATTCCTAAGCAAGTCTTCTACAACTTATCTCAATGTGTGGTACACCAAATAGGAATGATATCAATGTATTCATGTAAGAAAAATATTGGAACAAGTGTACCCATCTCTGCATCACACATAGACATTAGAATGATCACTATTTTACCTCATACAACACTATTAACATGCACTGGATGGTATCACTACACATCAATTATCTTTAGGGTATTATACATTCTTCAGCACACACATTTATCATCAATGATAACACATCTTGAGTTGACATCAATGAAAACACCTATTACCAATAATCTCCTCTATTTCCAACAAGGGAAACCCCTTTCTCATGATGTAGCTTTATTTGGAATCATGTCATTGGTATAGGGATTCCTAAATAAGATCTTGTGATCTTTTGTTGCATTAAATTTATCATTTCTCTACTTTAAAGTAACTACTCATAGCATGGTGTTTTACAATTTCTTTATATTGGGAGAATACTTTGGCATTACTTTAATTCACTTTGTTCATAGCCGTTGGACTTAGTGGTGCATTGGCATAGAATATTGATCATTTTGTAGTGCCTTATTAGAGTTATCAAGGAGTATAACTCTTGATATGGTTATGGGTGCAAACCTAGTGAAAAATGGTGCTCACTAGACCTAGTATGTTTCTCATTTTTCTACCTCATCTTGGGGGGCTCATCTAGTGAAAAGTGGTCCTCACTAGCCTGTGTTCCTTCTAGTTTATGATTCACCTAAAAAATATTGATCTTTTTTACGGTGTCATGAATGCCTTTGGTGTGGATCCTAACATAACACAACTTGTTAGTCTACACCCTCCTTTTTGAATTTTCATTTTTGTTGACATTGTATGTTAGTGTATATTTTATTGCTGCATCTCATACATATGTGTGTTGATTTGTGCTTATATTTTTTTACCATGGGATCTTGGATCCTGCGGGCTTGGCCATCTCCCTATATTCTTTCTCACCGTATCTCTTGAATATTTTTATAATTTGACCCCTCTTGACATATGTTTTCTACTTTAGTGTAAGTGTGTTGAATAGGAAAACTAAGAGGGGGGTGAATCAGTTGTCACAGAATTACACCTTTAATTCAATCACCAAAACTAATACTTAATACTACTTAAATGATTAATCATCAAATTCCAATGTAGAAACTCAAATCCAACACATAAAAACAATAACACCAAATTTACATGGAAAATCGAATGAGGGAAAAACCACGGCGAGGATTAACTCATACTATAGAGAATATCAAAACCGATTACAAAAGGCTCACTGCCTGAAATAAGGAGTCATTGTCTGGAACAAGGACTCACTATCCAATAGGGCTAACAACTCAAAGGGCTCATTGCCACAGAGATATAAAGAAGAAAAATTAGAATTTTTATAGAGAGACTACAATCCCCATGCAACAAAGGATTCCACCACAATCACTCGATTTACTTGCGTGAATGATAGAGTTCAGCTTCTACTCACTACATTTGGAAACTCAGCATTAAGGTTTGCACTGATTTTCCACACTTGCAACACACACACTAACTAAATAGAATCAATGTCGCACCAAATTGCACTTTCTATTTCCTCTTATTTCTCTTCTTCTTCACTCTTGTATATTTTCTATCACTTAACTCATCTTGCATTTATACCATCTTCAACTTTGAAACATATCCAAAGTCAGCCATCCAAATCCAAATTCAAATTAGGTTGGTTCCAAAACATCCTAGGGTAGAATTAGAATGAGGGAAACCAAAACACATGCTTCATAGGGACCCAAATAGATCCAACATGCTTCATCAACCTTGAAAGTAGTATTTCACACAAGGTTGGAAAAACCAGTGTAAAACAAATAGAACCATTAAGAATGAACTTTCCAAATGCCAAATTATCTTCAATACAATCAGGGCAACTCACTTTAGAACCACAAGTCATAATACTTCATCAAAGAGAAATCTGGACCAACAACATTTCTCCTAGACCTCAATCAAAAACACAAAAAACTACAGTTCACAACTGGTGACCACAACTTGCACTATACAACAATTCAATAACCAAAAATGTAGATATAACATCTTCTAACAACTATGAACATGTCTGAACCACAAAAATATAGGAGTAGATCTAAACCAAAACTCAAAGAAACCACCAAACACCTGCAACATATCTTCATTACAATTTTCTCAATATCCTTGACATATACAACCAACAACAACTAGTTGATAACCAGTTGACCAGTTGACATCAATAACAACATCTTTAATCATTCCATTCTTGCAATAGTATGATCGTATGTTCATACTCTCATTAAAGTGGGGGATAAATGTACCATTGTAAATTACCACCCATGACAATATCACCTTATATTTTTGTCCCCCTTAAATTATTAGATTTAATTGATTATTTAATTTCCTAAATTATGTATTCTATGGCCTATTTTTAACAATTTCCAAGGAATTACAAGCAGAAAACAATTGCATCTATCTAAGACCTTTCCCCTAACACTTAAAATCCTTAAAAATAGGGTAAGGAAACTCATGCCTTGGGCGTGAGTGTCCCCCTATTTTGGCTCCTAAATCGAATATGTCAGTGTTAGTAATTTAATATTTGTAATTCAAGTGTCTAAAGTCGACCATTAGGATTTACTTTTGAGGAATTTGAATAAATGCCTATAAATACCTAGTTATTGCACCCTTTCAAATCCTTCTAGCAATAAGTGAAAATATACTGGAAAAATTATGATCAAGAGCAAGTCAAGAGCAGCATTTCGGAGCTTTATTACAGCAATTTGAGATCCTAAAATCATGTCAAATTCTATGTGATTTTATGTGTGTTCAATTTATCATTGTTTTGTGAAGGCTAACACTTTTTGTAGGTCTCCAAAGTATTCAAGCAAATCAAAATAGAAAGATCCAAGTTCAATAGAAAGATCCAAGTTCATGAGGTGATGTGCATGACTTCAATCCTTTAAAGAATCCATTAAAAAGTGGTGAGTTGCAACACTTTGTGATTTCATTATTCCTTCCTATTCATTATCCATTTTATCATTGAAATTGCCATTGTGGAAGTGGAAAAACTTACACGGGGTTTGACTGAGGCAAGCCCTTAAATGGCCTAGCATTTCCTCTCTTTTGAGCAAGGGTAGTACTTTTCATCTCCATTATATCCTTGATTTTGATAGATTTTTGGTCTAGAACTAGTTTGGAGGACCAAAAACCAGTTATATCTCTGATTTCTTCCTTGGTTATCATGTACAAGCCATCAATCCATATGGATTCATTGTGAATTATGCTTAGCACCATTTTGGTGTACTTCTCTTTATCTTCAAATGATGGAAACTTCCACCACACATCCAACCTCTTCTCACTTAGGGATTTGTATTCTAGTTTTAAGGTGTCATCATTCTCTTCCAATTCTTTTTTCCATAGAATAAATAATCAACCAGAGGAAACTTCTATTTTCCCATGAATATATGCTTTATTGTCGTCAGTTGGTAAAAATCTAGAGGGAGTGCTGGAGAATGCACCTGAGGGGTCTTCTAACACAAATTTTCTAGAATGTCATTTAAGCTTGGGTTGCGGTCTCTACGAGACTCCTACAACCTTTGGTGCATGCATTACATTTAAATTTCTTTCAAATTTTTTTTTTGGAAAACTGGAATATATAGGAATCACAAAATACCTCTTAATCAGCTCGGTGAACTTAAGCTTTTGATGTTCAACCCTTGGGAGATGCATTGAACCCTTCAATTTATTTTTCATCTCTTCTCTTCCCCTTCAAATGTGTATAGTGTAATGAATTTTTCTTCCCAAGAACGCTTTTAACTCTTTGATTTGACCCATTTTAGCAATAAATGCTTCAAAAAAAAGGTTGTTAAACTTTGAAACCTTGTATGCATAGTAAACTTTCAAAAGCTCTACAAAATGCTGCATTAGAATATTTTATTTCATATTTTTCACCAAAATATTCATATTATTCATCTCCATCTTATTTCTTTGTGTCAAGCCATGACACATCATATTGACAGGGGGTTATATTTTTTTCAATAAAGCTCCCCCAAAGCCATAGCTCTAAGCTTAGTTACTGGAGTAAACATTTGCACCAAAGAGTGGTACAGATTCTCCCTTATCCTCAGTCTCTTCTTTCTTTCTCCATTTCTTTTCAATTTCCTTCTTCACTTCATTCAGATCAATTTTCTTGACTGGTTCATCTTTCATCATAGGATCATTCTTCCTTGTGTTATTATTTCTACAAAATTTAGCAATATGTCCAAGCTTTCTATAGTTGTTGCATATGGTGTTTCTCTAATCATTATTCCTTTCATTTGTTCTAGATCTGCATTGATTAGCTTTGTGTCCAAATCCATAGTAGGTATAGCAGTAACCACTAAATGATTGAATCATTTTACCATTGTTATATCTATTCATCATGTGACTTCTGCATTCACTTGCTTTATGTCTAAATTTCTCGCATATAAAGCATCATCCAGTAGAATATGAAACATTCTAATCCATTTTACTTCTACATTCCATAGCTCTATGTCCAAATTTATTACAAAAATAACATAAACCATTGAAATATTGGTACCTTTGAACATTTGGTTGTCTAATAGGGGGTCTTCTAGCATTACTTCTTTTATTCCAAAACTTTCCATAGTTCCTCTTTCCTTCAACTTTCTCAAGTTCACTAATCTTCTTTGCATTATATGTCTAATTTTCTTTAGAGCTTTCTCCTCTTTCAAGTCCCAAACCTCCTTTATCTTTAGATACTTTCTATCCAACAATCAACTCATAACGCATTGTAGAACTTGTCTTCAATTTTTCTTCATGAATTCTTGCTTTTTCTAGATCTGGTCTCAGATTTACCACTTCTTTTTCAAGCCTAGTGCACTCATCAGTCTTTCTTTTTACCATTGTATTCAGGTATTCCTCATTTCTTTTCTTTTTTTCCACTTGTACTCTTAATCTGATGATGTCTTCATTTTCTTGCCTTAATTGTTCATTGAGTTCCTTATGCCTTTCTATGAATTTCTTGATCTATTCTCTCAGTTTCTTGATGCACTCATTTGCCTCTTTTAGACTTTCCTCCATATCTCCACTCTCATTTTCAATTATGTTAAGATCTTCAAGAGAAACTTTGAGTTCTCTATCTTTGTCTAACATGCAATCTTCTTTTGTGTAATGAATAGCAGGAATCTCTTCTGGAGGAATAGAATACTTTTTATCAGCCATGTGTTCAAACTCCAAGATGTTCCCAAAACATTCAAGCTCCTTCCAGGGATCCAAGATCTAATACCAATTTTTGAACACTTGGAATACTGAGAGGGGGGGTGAATCAATATTCCTTTAAACCAATTAAACATAAGCCATCCAATTATCAGAAGAGAAATAACTGTAATGATGTAAGTAAGCATGAAGACAACCACAAAATCACATGACACATGAACACCAGTATTTTTACGTGGAAACCCTAAAAGGGAAAAACCATGGTGAGGGTTATCTCACAATATATTGCATCGAGATATAAGATATTACATAAAGGATCACTTCCAAGTTAGGACACACTATCTAGAAAAAGGCTTACTACCTACAGAGAAATAACAAAGGGTTGGCAACACTGCCTATTTGAATTGATATGATAGCATCTATCATATGCCAGATTATAGTTCCAATGAAGTAAAAAATGATCTTCACATTCATCTGAATCAATGCTTTGCTCTGTTCATAATCTGCTCAATACTATATTGCACACATGTAGGTGAATCACCACACATGTCATATATCTCTTCAACATTCACATACAATCTACTCTACTACATCATACACCACATTCGCGCATCACACACATCTCACTCTCAAAAATTTTGGTGTTAATCTCCTATATATATCCACATCAGGTGTAACTTCAATTAGATCGGCCTAATTAGAAGTAACATACAAAATTAAGCATGGCATCCTCAAAGCACTGTATCCATACTTAGTGCCTAAATTCAAAATTCAATTTACATCAAGATAGGTCGGCATGGGCCTAATATAAATCCCATATAAGATAAAGTTACTTGCTTATCCTCCACAAAATATCAAACGTGTTAGGTCAGCCCAAAAATAGACCTAAACACAAAATCTTCAAGTGTACATACAATTCGCCAAACGAGCGACCTTAAAAAATGATATTCCTTTGAATTCCAATTCAACTAACATTGATTAGCTTATCTTCATCATCACCAAATAAAATAATTATCCATGAAAAAATGCAGAATCTCCCATGCTAATACACTATACAAAAGGTAACTGTGATATAAAAGGTTGAGCACTCTCATTCACATATTTCAGGAAACTTCACAGAATGTCACAAAATATTGAATAAAGGTATATCTGATAAACTGAAAACTATAGTAACAATCGTAGATGGTTATACCAATGTGCAGTGAAGTGCAAACCCAAAACTATCAAAGGAAGTCATAGCCAATTTCCTGATAATCCATACTTTCTAAACCAACTTGCATTGTACATATATCACCAAAAATACTTCCACACTATACTAAGATGATCATAACAATGTTGACATCAATGAAAATTCTGGATCAAGCAATATATATACACCTCATGCTCATGTTACGAAACTGCATCATCAATGACAAACTTCCAACTTCCAACAGAGGATTTGACTATTTTGACATATAATTGATTCACCCCCTCTTAGTTGTCTTATGCATCTAACAATTTGTATCAAAGTTGTGGTTCCTAGAAGAAGCTTAACTACTTGAGGTAGATCCAGATGGCATATAGGAAGGGTTTAAAGGCTCCTATGTTTAATGAAATTAATTATGCTTATTGAAAAGCCAGGATGGAGTCCTTTGTAGTTTCTCTTGGTTTTGGTGTTTGGAAGTCAATTGAAAAAGGATATACTATGCCTTCTGCTGGTTCGACAAGTGATGATGAGATCAAGGATTATAAAAATAATGGTAAACCAATAAATGCGGTCTTGAGTGGTCTTTTTTATTTTGAATTTGGAAAAGTGATAAGTTTGAAATTTGCTAAAGAAGTCTAGACAAAACTAGAGAGTATTTATCAAGGAGATGGCAATGTCAAACAAGCGAAGATGTAGAATTGCAAAGAAAAATTTGAAACCCTAAGGATGTATGAAGATGAATGTATTACTGCCTACATACTCAAACTTGATGAAGTTGTCAATGCCATCAATGTTCTTGGTGGAAAGCTAGAGGAAAGTGAAGTTGTGAAAAAAGGTATGAAGAAATCTTCTTAAATCTTCTAGCTCTAAAGTTTGTGCTATTGAGGAAGCTTACAATTTGGATAATTATTCTAGAGATTAGATGTATGGTGCTTTAACTTCATTTGAAATGAGAGAGTTTGGTCAAGATATTACGAGTAAAGAAACTACCTTTAAAGTCTACAAATTAGAAAAGGATGATGGATCATATCCAGATGATCTTGATGAGGCAGACACAAAATTTGTGAGAATATTGAAGAAAAGCACTCAAAAATACAAAGGTGAGTTACCCTTTAAATGTTTCAATTGTGGAAAGATAGGTCATTTGCTTCTAAATGTCCAATCAAAATTCCAAATGACAAATCTAAGGATCATAAAGGAAAATTTGTCAAGAAGAGTTTTTATGTTGAAAGAGACAATGGTATGTTTGATGATGAAGAATATGACTATCCCGATGAGGAAAATGATGAATTATTGTTCATGGATCTAAAATTGGAACTAATTTTGCTAATCCTGAAAGATGTGTGAAGGAAAGTGCTCTGGTAACAGGTCACAACATTGAAGAAACTATTTTGATTGCTTTTCATGCAAGAGAAGAGAGGAATTACTGGATCATTGGTAATGGATTCTCAAATCATATGACAAGTGATTAGAGTAAGTTTTTTCAGCTTTAAATGTATGATGGTGGTCTTGTTAAGTTTGGTGATGATACATCTGGTAAGATTTGTGGAAAAGTTTCAATTAGTTTTGATGGTAAGCATAAAATAGATGATGTTCTTTATGTCAAGGTTCTCTGAAATAATCTTCTAAGTGTAGGATATATGTGTAGTAGAGGATACAATTTTATTTTTTATGATGGAGGTTTTGAAATGAGAAAAGGAAGATCTGGTATTCTGGTTATTGCAAGAAATAGGACAAAAGGTAATATTTTTCAGCTCAAAGGTAGTGGTGCTAAGTGCTTTATGTCTAAAATTAATGAAGGTTGGTTATGGCATAGAAGAATGGGTCACATAAATTTTGATAGCCTAGGGAAGATCAGTTCTATTGATGTTGAGAGAGATTTTCCAAAGATTACAAACCCTATCAATGAAGTCTGCAAAGAATTTCAAGTGAGAAATACCACAAAGAAGAGGTTCAAGACAAAAGAATATTCTACCATAGGTCCTTTGGAGTTGGTGCATATAGACCTATGTGGACCTACTAGAGTAAGAAGCTCATGTGGTGAGAGGTATTTGATGTTATTGATTGATGATTACTCTAAAATGACTTGGGTGAGATTTCTCAAAGAAAAATCATAAGCTCTAGATAAAACCAAAGCATTTAAGTCTATGGTAGAAAATGAAATGGATGTGAAAATAAAATGCTTGAGATCTAACAGAGGTGGTGAGTTTACTTCAAATAATTTTAATAGTTTTTGTAAAGATCATGGAGTTATGAGGCATTTTTTAGCTCCTAGAAATCCTCAGTAGAATGGATTTGTCAAAAGGAAGAATAAAATAGTTCAAGAAGTAGCTAGGACAATGACAAAGGAATAAAATCTATTGAATGTCTATTGGAGAGAAGTAATTCATACTATAGTCTACATTCTTAATAAAGGTCAAGCAAGAATGAATAGTTCAAATACTCCCTATGAGTTATGGTATGGTAAACCTCCTACTATAAATTATTTTAGATTTTTTGGAAGAAAATTCTATATCGAAAGAGATGAAGAAAACTTAGGAAAGTTTGATGCAAAATATGATGAAGGAATCTTCCTTGGATACTCTACAGGAAGCAAAGCTCATCATTGCTATAATAAATGGTTGAAGAAGGTTGTTGGAAGTGCAAGTATTAAGGTGGATGAAGAACCACTGTAGAGTTCAATACTTATAGAAGGATATGATTTTGATGAATCCCCTTGCAGTGAAGAAGAAAAGGATGAAGATAAAGAAAAAGAGATGATAGCTGAAGAGGAAGAAGCTTTGGAAAAGATCCTTAAGACTCCTAAGTATGTGAAAAAGAATCATTTTTAAGATCAAATAATTGGAGATAAGAGAAAAGGTGTTTTGGAAAGAATAAAAGCATCTATGATAGAGGAAGAAGTAATTTTTTAGTTACTTTCAGAGGTAGACTCTAAAACAGTGAGTGAGACATGAAAAGATGAGAATTGAAATAGATCAAGAAGAATCAAACTTGGGAATTAGTCCCATGACCTGAAAATAAGAATGTGATAGGAGTTCTAAGTGGGTTTTCAAGAAAAAATTAAATGAGGATGGAAAGGTTGTCAGAAAAAAGGCTAGACTTGTATGTAAGGGTTACTCATAAGTTGAAGGAATAGACTTTGAAGCTTGGAATTTTCTCTGGTGACAAGGATGGAAGCCATTAGAATCTTTTTGTATTGTGTAGCACATAAAGACTTCAAAGTTTATCAGATGGATGTAAAGTTTGTATTCTTGAATGATGAGTTGAAAGAAGAGGCATACTTTGAACAACTAGAAGGATTTCAGTTATCTGATGATGCTGATATGATTTTTAGATTGAAGAAATCATTGAATGGACTCAAAAAAGCTCCTAGAGCTTGGTATGCAAGACTAGATAGGTATTTTCTGCAACAAGGATTTAAAAAAGGTACTATAGATAGCAATCTTTATTTTAAAGTTAAAGGAGATCAAATCCTAATTGTGGTAGTGTATGTGGATGACATTATCTTTGGGGGAAATGAAGACATGTGCAATAAGTTTTCAAAGAAAATTCAAAAAGAGTTTGAGATGTCCTTGTGTGGGGAGATGAACTTTTGGATTACAAATTAGTCAGTCAAAAAAATGTATTTTCATTTCACAGTCAAATAAAGTTAAGGAAATGTTGAAAAAGTTTGGAATGGATGATTCTAAACCATTTTGTACCCCTATGGTTATTGGTTTTAAGTTGAGAAAAAAGGATGAATCTCTTATGGTTAATCATAGAAATCATAAATCAATGATTGGAGGACTACTATATCTAATTGTTACTAGATCGAATATCATGCATGTAGTTTTTCTTATGGAAAGATATCAAGAAGATCTTGGAGAATCTCATGTTGTAGTTGTGAAGATGATATTCAGATACTTGAAGGGAACTTCAAACTATGGTTTGTGGTATCCCACAGATACTAATTTCTCCTTAAGTGCATATACAAATGCAGATTAGTTAGGTTGTACAAATGACAAAAGAAATGCAATTGGTGGTGCTTTCTTTCTTGGAATAAGATTGATATCATGGTTGAGTAGGAAGCAAGATTTAGTGTCATTATCTACATTGTAGCAACATCATGCTACATATAGGTGTTGTGGATGAAGAAAAAATTGAAGGATATCAGAGTATTATATGATGAATCTTTTTCTATCTTATGTGATAATACAAGTACAATAAATATTTCAAAGAGCTCAGTAATGCATTCAAGAACAAAAATATCTCAATCTGGTATCACTTCTTAAGAGAGAAAGTTGCAGAGAATGAAGTGAAGTTGGAGTATGTACCTACTAAGGATCAGGTTGTAGATATTTTCACAAAAATCTCTTCCTAAGGATAATTTTGAGTATATCCACTAGAAGTTAGGGGTTATTGCTCCTCCTTTCAATTAGATGCATAAGTGAGTGCATCTATCTTGGAGGAATTTAAAGATACATTCCTAGTCCTAGACTAATGTTGAATGCTACCTCTTAGGGGGAGTAGATATTGGTGTTGTCGGTTGGTGCAGTCAGATAGGGCATATTTTTGTGCCCCTAAGGGGGAGAGTGCAGAAAAGTGAATGTAGTGAAAAGTGAGTGCAATTAATTGTTAGTGTTTCAAGTAGTGTCAAAGTGGTATATGTAGATGTCAAAAAGAGAAATTATATGCAGATGATGTGTGAAAGGTGAAGGTGTTTCCCTTTGAATATTATTGAAGGGGGGAGAAAAAAAATTTAATGTAGAAGAATGAAAGAGGAAAGGAAAATGTGAAGCATAAAGGAAAGAGAGTTGGTTGAGTTTATGGCCCTTTGTCATTGATATCAAAGGGGATAAAGTTATAATGGTTAAAAAACCATAGTTTAGAAGAGTATATGGGGAAAAGTAAGAGAATGAATAACTCCTCGGATAAGGGGATAACAAGTCTATAAAAAAAAATTAAAAGAGAGATTGTTCAGGAGCAAGAGAATGAGAGTATGAAGAGTTTCCCCAGTCAGGGGCAATATTGCTTATTGCAGAGTAGTTGGTTTCTTTCTTTGTTGATGGTCTTTTAGAAATATGGTGTTTCCATTAATGAAAAATAGGGGGAGATTGTTGAAAGGTTGAGTCATGGTGTTGCAATTGATGTCAACACAATGTTGTTGGTGTTGTCATTACTATCAATTTGCAGTGTAGGTGCACAATGTGTTGAAAGCCTTAGTTGGTTAGGGAGATTTTTGGTGTGTGTTACACTATACTGTGGTGATGTCAACAATGTTTTCATTGATTTCTTGATGAGTAAGTATTGTAGTTATAGTTGGTTCACTTGGTTTCCAAGTTCTTTTGAGAAAATTTGAACTAAAGAGTGTGTAGAGTGATAGAGGCGTGTTCAGTTTTATGCTCCATATTTCTTCATGGTTCAAGATATGCTTTTGTATTTTGGATATGATTATTATAGGTGTTCAAATGTTCTACATGCAAAGTTTTAGGTTTTGGATCATTCTACACCAAAATTTAGGTTTGATAGTTTGTCTGTTTTTATAGAAGGTTGTCTAGGAGAAATGAGATTGGTCCACAATTATCCATAGTAAGGTTTTTTGTCTTGTAGATTTGGGAATGAGCTTATATTGTCTATAACTTTCTTCCCTTGAGGTTTTAGGTAATGAGGTGTTTCACTAGGTTGTTTAGTGAGTTGTGTTCTATGGTAGTGTGTCTAGTTGTACAGAATAATGGTGTTCTTAGTTTCAAGTAGTTGTGGCAAAGTTGCAAAATATGTTGATGATGCTAGAATATTCTAAGATGTTGTATGGATGTTGTGAAGTGTTGTTGTGTGGTATGTGTGACCTGGAAAAGTGTGTTTGTGATCGCTTGTAGTGTTAATGCAGATTTTTCCGACCTACCATGCTAGCGCCATTTGTGAACGTACCTCGTGGATTGTGAATGTGTTGAGTAACATGGTGATTTATATTTTTTTTTAGTTAACCATTGGTGTGGTTATCCTTCACTTCTTTCCACCATGGAGGTGTTTGGTGTTGACCTATTTTCATGTTGCATATGTTTGATTAATGCCAACCTAATTGACATTGTTTAGGTCATGGATGGTATATAAGCAAGGTAAATTGTTGGAGATGAGTGTGGAACTATAGAAGGAATGTGAAAGATGTGAAATTGAATAAGTGTGGTGATCTAAGTGTAAGCTTAATTCCTATGACTCCAATGCAGTGAGCAGAAGGGTCTACATTTGTAGTGTTCTTGAAGTTGTTAGAGGCAATGAGCTAAAGGTTATAGATAGTGTAAAGTTTCAATGGTAAATTTATCCTATTGCATTGAGATAGTGAATCTCTTTGTAACACTCTTCTTCTATCTTATTTCCTCTTGGCAGTGAGCCACCCAAAAAAGAGCCTTTCTTCTTTTTCTAGACAATGAGCCTAATTGTATTTGGTGTTATAATTCATATATATGTGAGTTAATCCTCACCATGGTTTTTCCCTTCTTAGGTTTTCCACATAAATCTAGTATTCTTATGTGTTTGAATGTGTTTGCATTATTGTTTCATATGTTTACATTATGCTAATGCATGATAAGGGTTTGAAAAGATATTAAGGGTTTGAATGTTTTTATGTACAATTGATTCACCCCCCTCTTAGTCATCCTATGCATCTAACAATGTGTTCAACTGCAAGATTTACCTCAACTATTAGGCTTCTCAAAGGCACTTGGCTCTGATACCAATTGTTGAACACACAAAAGTGTTGAGAGGGGGGTGAATCATCATATACTAAAACTTAAACATTTCCATTTGCAGATTAAACATCAAAACACATTAACTAAAAGGGTATGTGTAGGATCATGATGGGCCAAAAAGTGGTGATATGATGGGTATGTGTAGAGTATGTGGCTGACGAATTTTTTTTTTCCCAAAATTGATGAAAAAAGGGTTTTTAAAGGAGATTCTCAACTTTCCACCAATATAAATTATGTTTTACTTTGAATTTAATAAATAATTATTATTCATTTTCTATTTGAATTGTGACTAAAGTTATGATTGATAGGCTGATTGAAAACATCTATAGCTTTCAAATGGTATCACATTTTGAGTTCAAAACATGCATCACATTCTATGCTTCAGATACTATAGGATTAAAAAAAAGAATTGAATTTCATGAAGTTTTGACCAAGTTAAGGTGATTGGACATGGAAGTTTTTATATTTTTAAAAGTTGTGATAAAAAATTCATAATTAATTATTTACTTGGAAAAATTACAAAAAAATATGCATCAGATTGGGACATGAGTCCTCTACTTATATCTAAAATATTATAAAAACATTATCATTTTATTGTGGTTAGGGTGGTTAGACAAACACCTACTTATTTTTTCCCTAAATTTAAGTACCAACAATTGAAATTTCAAATTTTCACCAAATAGATTTAAAAAAAAAAAAACCTAGTAGTTTAGAAACTACATTCAATTTTCTACAGATTCTATTCTTACATATTTTTGAAATAATATAGATAACTTATTCAAATTTTTACGTCAAGTTGCCTAACTCTGATTTTTCTAATTTTTTTGCCACTTAAGGGCTTGTTTTTTCCATGATGATCTTGCACATACCCAAAAGAAGAGAAGAAATGAAAATATGCACCACAGAAGGACACCAATATTTTTACGTGAAAATACCAATGAGGGAAAAACCACAGTGAGAGTTAACTCACAATATATGAAGCTCACTGCATACAAAAATTATAATGTTGTTTAAGGCTCACTACCTAAGGACTTGAAAACTAAGGTGCAAAACCTTAGGGAAAGAGAAAAGGACTTGTTGAGATTCACTATCTTAGAGTAGGATACATGAAAATTATAATGAAAAATATCAACGTAAACTACTATAAAGAAGCATCCAACATATGTTGATGTTGCAATCCCTTTTTGCATAATTACTCCATCATACTGACTTTGCACACTTCATATTCAACATACTGCTCAATCTCAATATTTTATCCATATCTTCACAAATGAATTTGTTCTTCTATAAATAGCCTCTACAACATATTAAAACCCAAATTAGGTTGGCTCCAAGATGACCTTTAGATGCAACATGTCATACTACATAGGTCATCTCCAATCATATATGTTATGAAGAGAAAATGAGATGTGCATCAACACATGGAATAACAGGCCCAAAAAGCATCACAACACATCCTCCAAAATTAATCAAGAACAACCACAGATGAAGGAAACAAGACTATTAGCCCAATCAACATCAACACTACCAAAATTGTTAATTGTTCATTTTTACTCCATTAGGGAGAGACCAAAAGAATTATGAAGACCAAGATGTGAATAATGTAGTCTATACATCATATCTCTTTGATGTTATTTTGAAGTATCGAATCATTATGTGCTGGTGAAAGAAGAGAAACATATTGAACTGATGAAAACAAAGCATCCTGGACAGACTGTAACACTCCAAAACATAGGATATTGCATTTTTATACATGAAAACATTTGAGACTTGCAAGGATGAACATTTATACTTTTTTTATCATATCCCAAAGTCCACACAATCACATATATCATTTTAGAAGAATGCAAAGCATTCTATCAGGCCTTTATCAACACTTTACTTTGCTAAGGAACAAACCAAAACTCTATTACTTATATCTTTTACTGTAGAGGGTGTAATGACTTGAATTCTTGAGTATAGCACCTTTGCATCTCGACCATGTAATGACTCTGTCTTAGTCTATACACTATGAATTCCCTAGCAAGTTTTCTACAACTTATCTCAATGTGTGGTACACCAAACATGAATGATATCAATGTAGGCATGTAGGAAACATATTGGAACAAGTGTACCCACCTCTGCATCACACATAGATATCAGACTGATCACCATTTTACCTCATTCAACACTGCTAACATGCACTAGCTGCTATTACTGCACATCAATTATTGTCGAGGTATTATGCAATATTCAAGACACACATTTGTCATCGATGACAATACATCTTGAGTTGAGATCAATGAAAACACCTATTACCAATAATCTCCCCCTATTTCCAATAGGGGTAACCCCTTCTCATGATATAACTTTATTTGGAAACATATCATTGGTATAGGGCTTTCCAAATAAGCTCTTGTGATCTTATGTTGCATGGAATTTATCATTTCTCTACTTTAAAGTAATTTCTCACAACATGGTGTTTTGCAATTTCTTTAAATTAGGGGCATACATTGGAATTATTTTTCTTCACTTTGTTCATAGTCATTGGACTTAGTAGTGTGTTGACATTGACACTAACATTTTTGCTTCGCTTTGTTCACATGCTTTGAACTTAGTGTAGCATTGACATAGCATCTTGATCATTTTGTGGCACCTTATCAAAGTTATCAGGGAGTATAACTATTGATATGGTTATGGGTGCACACCTAGTGAAAAATGGTGCTCACTAGACCTAGTATGTTTCTCATTTTTCTACCTCATCTTGTGGGCTCACGTAGTGAAAAGAGGTCCTCACTAGCTTGTGTGCCTTCTAGTTTGTGATTCACCTACCAAATATCAAACATTGTTATGGTTTGAGTCATGAATACATTTGGTGTAGATCCTAGCATAACACAACTTGTTAGTCCACAGCCTCCTTTTTGTATTTTCACTTTTGTTGACATTGTATTTTAGTGTATATTGTCCTGATGCATTTCATAAATATGTGTGTTCATTTGTTCTTATATTGGTTTGCCATCTTGGATCCTGGGGGCTTGGCCATCTCCGTAGATTCTTTTTCATCTTATCTCTTTAACATTTGGATAATTGGACCCCTCTTGACATATGTTTTCTTCTTTAGTGTGAGTCTGAGTGTAATCTCATACTATCACTAAAGTGGGGGCTAAATGTACTATCATAAGTTGTCACTCATGACAATTTCACCTTATATTTTGGTCCCCCTTAAATTATTGGACTTAATTGAGTGTTTAATTTCCTAAATTATGCATTCTACAACCCACTTTAGAAATTTCCAAGGAATTACAAGTGGGAAACAATTACATCTATCTAAGACCTTGCCCCCAACACTTAAAATCCTTAAAAATAGGGAAAGGACACTCATGCCCTGGGCATGAGTGTCCCTATATTTTGGCTTCAAATTCAAATATGTTGGTGTTAGTAATTTAATATTTGCAATTCAAGTGTCTAAAGTTGGCCATCAGGATTTAATTTTTGGGAAACAAAATAAATGCCTATAAATACCTAGTTATTGCACCATTTAAAATACATATAGAAATAAGTACAAATATATTGGAAAACTTATGATCAAAAGCAAGTCAAGATCAACATTTTGGAGATTTATTGCAATAATTCAAGAGCCTAACATCATGTCAAATTCTATTTGAGTTTATGTGTGTTTATTTTATCATTTTTTTGTGAAGGCTAACAAATTTTGAAAGTCTCCCAAGCATTCAATTAAATCAAACAAGAAAGATCCAAGTTCTTGAGGTGATGTGCATGAATTCAGTCCTTCAAGGACCCCATTGAAGGGTGGTGAGTTGCAGCACTTTGTGATTTCATCATTCCTTCCTATCCATTATATATTTTATCATTGACATTGTCATTGTGGAAGTGGAAAAATTTACATGGGGTTTGACTGAGGCAAGCCCCTAAATGGCCCAACATTTTCTCTTTGTGAGTGTACAAATATTAGGTTTGAAGAGGATTAAAAGGAGTTTGAAGATAAAGTTTTCATTGTTGCATTTGAAACCCTACATCTTAAGGAAACTTAATTATAGAAATACTAGACCATGTTTCGACAAATTTCTAGGTGAGAATTTGAAGCTTAGATCTAAAATCAGAGGATTGCAAAAAGAGATATGAAAAATAATTACAAGACACTCATGCCCTAGGCATCTATGTCCTCCATTTTCTACTCTAGATTTGAACCATAGGTACATAGTGTCCTACTGTACTCATTTCTATTTTCCAAATTTGTCTGTGAACTTCTGTGTTTTTTGTATTTGCATCAGAATAGTAAATTGCATTATTACCCTTGTTAGATCATTACATTTCATCATTAGGACATTTCCAAATTTGGTTAAGGGTTGGTTGACTCACCCATCAGGTTGCAATTCAATCACATACCTTGTCCAAATCCATCAAACCCCCATTCCACTCTTGCATTTCCAATCCATCACATCTATCTCACACATGTTTCACAAACATTTGGTAAAGGTTTCAAACCCTAAGGTGAGAACTCAAAGGTTTTCCTTTTCCTATGCTTCAATAGTAAAAATTGCTCTCTAGAGACTGTATAGAAAGATCTTTGGACTTCATAATAGGTGTTGGCCTCCTACAATGATCTTAATAAATAAGCCTTTATAGACATGATTCGGAGATTGGACATCTAACCTGAATAGCCATTTCAACCATCATGAAGGTGCATTTAACTTGTCAACCCAGAGATGTGAATTTGAAATGGGTCAGCACAGTATGTGCACTAGGAACTCAAAGTAGCAATTTTATTCTACAACTAAGGAACACAAAATATTGAAAGTAAATTACTTGAAAAGGAATGAAACAAATGTTGAACATCAATCAATGACTATGCTAAGCAGAAATGCATAACAAGAATGAAAATTTGAGCAAAAAATGGGTCACTGCTTTGTTTTCTTTGGCTGTAGGAATAGTCATAGAATGGAATTCTAGTGGCTACAGGAATAGTCGGTGCCAGATTTCTAACTAAGTACTAAACAAAAAGTAATACTAAACTAATGCTAAACTAAGAATATAGATTACTCACCAAGTGGGCCCCCTTGGATAAGTATCCTCTAAAACTAATGAAAACTCAAATGCTCAAACTCAGAACTTTATTTTATTCACTGTGAATTATGAGTACAAAAGAGTAATGTATTTGTATTACTAAAAACTGGAGAGTGCACGATTTGATATTGTACTACATGTCAGTTGACCAAGAGGATGACTTTGATCTAGAGGTGGTAAGGTCAAAGGAATATATGTCAAATATAGACCCACCAATTGGTTGGAATAATCTAGATGTTTAGTGAAAGTTGTAACTTTTGATCAGTGTTACAAGACTCGAAGTTGACTCAGACTCAATAAGCTAATTTTTTACTTAGACTCGAGCTCAATGCCCAAACTCGACGTGGACTTGAATAATTGAAAACACAAGAAATTTAAATATTTTAAAGGACTTAAAACTTTTTCCATGCACCCTTTAATAAATAAACCTTAAAGAAACAATGGCCTCATCAAATAGAAGCTACTTTAATCACATATACAAGTATACAACGATCAAATAAGTATAAACACAAGGTTTAGCTGATGGAAATAACACATTTAGATATATAAGTATTGTCAAATCTATACAAAACTCATGGAATATAAAATCCATGGAATCAAAACAAATATCAAAACTAAAAATATGTGTATTGCTCAAAGGAGCTTGCATTACACATCCCAACATGACAATAATTTATGTGTTAGCATCTAAAATAGGTCTTGCATGATGATGTAACCATGATATTTTCTTGTGTCCTAATGACTAGTGTGTATATTCAAGTTAGGAATTTATTATTAAAGTTTTCTTGAAGCCTTGAAGATTGCATTTTTTTTGTCAAGCTCATTAACAAAGAGGAATAGTTAAGTAAAAAGATAAATGGTTATGTTCTAGTTTGACCTTAACTAGGATACTTATTTTTATAGATGGGATTATTCTATGAGTCATCTATGTAGGCATGATCGATACATTTTTGCTTTATGAAAATGACATTTCTTGCAAACTATAACTTAACATGTATTTAGCAGTACAATGACTATAGCATATCAATTTTTCCTATCACCATCCTTGTATACTAAACAAGTTTTCCAATATAAGAAACAAGAAAACCCTTGATAGTGGATTTGATTGTGAAAATGAAAGGATTTGTAATACGGTATATGTATTTGTTAGGTTTTATGATCATGATTCATCATTGGCATATTACTTGCTTACCCTTATAGTTTGATGGGGGTTTGGGGGAAAAACCCCAATGGGGTTGAGGGGCATTGCCCCTCACGAGGGTTTGGGCCCAACACCCCCAACAAGGTCAAGGGATAGTGCCCCTTGCAAGGGTTTTAGGGCATCATCTGAAGTAGGGTTTTGGGGCAATGCCCCTAGCGCAAGGTCAAGGGGCAAAGCCCGCACCACCAACCCCAAATGAAGACCTTTGAAACCACAAATACCTTCATGACACACACCATTTTCATATTTTTTGTAAATCCTAGATGGGCATGTTATAAACCAAACATGCATTAAAAAATGTAATATTTTTTAAAAAATAATCAAAATGGCTAAGTCTCTAGGTCTAAACTTGCCTAAACACGGTGAGTCTGGCGAGTACTCAGTTGTCGAGTCTCTCAAACTCGTTAAAGGTGGCTTTTCTTTAGACTCTATGAGTCTAGATGAGTCACGAAAAAGACTAATTTTCATTGCTTTGGTTAAGATTGATGAGTATATGTATGCTTCATAACATTTTGTGTAGCTTATTATTCTATTCTCATGGTGGCCTTGCATGGTGATAGGGTAGGGTTGGATGGAACACTCACTGTCCCATGCTCTGGGTCCTTATTCTCAAGAACTCCTAGGTGACTCTCCCACCTTAACGTTTAGGTCCTATCTCAAGTATAGGTACCCCTGGTCCTATTGTCCAACCCCACTATCATCATTCTTTCATTCCACCAAGCCAATCTTGGTACCTTGCCACTATCTCACCCTTGACCCTTACTCTTCCCTAAAGGCCAATTACCCTCAACATTTAGTTAGGTTCTTGCAGGGGTGTAAATTTTTAGTAAAAAGATTCATAGCAACCTATTAGGGTTCTTGTTCAATCACTAGACTCCAATTCTCCATCACTTCCACCAAACCCTCTCCTAGGGTTAGAAAAGGCTACAAGCCCTAGAGCCCCAATTAGGCCTCCTAACCCGAGAAAAATGGAGAGTGTGCCCAAATTTTCCAAATGACCCTGAATCTTTTCTTGGAATTTGTGGTACCCTTGTCCACACCTCAAATATTTTTGGGGTTTGGAGCCTCCACTGTCTGTACGTTGCTCCAACCCTTAACTTAGCAATTTTAGGCTTGTTTTAAGCCAGTTTCTGACCTTAGAAATAGTTAGTTTGTTTTCCATCTCCGGTCTGTGTTAAAACTCCTTCCTGTTACCAAGCCTCCATAAGGAAATCCACATCCTCTCCACACTATGGTTCACTAGGAGATTGGCACCCCTGCAACCTTAGTGCTTTGCACTCTTTGACTGTCCTAACCGGGCATTGCCAAGCTCACCTAGGAACAGTCTTTTGCCATGGTTTTCTGACTTCTAAGAACTCCTATCTCTACCTTATGTACAAACATGGAGCTTAGCCACATTCCCAACAAGCCTGTACTTTAGGTACAGTGGAAATGTAAACTAAAACCCCATTTTTTCATAGTTTACCAGTCAAAACTGCAATTTAAGGGAGAATAAAGAATTTACAAGAACACTTGGAAATGAGTAACCAACTATCTACTGTACCAAAAAATGCTTCAATACAATTTCAATACATTCTAATCTATACAAAAATCCTTGATCAACCCATTTACCTACTGATTTAGAACAGGAACAAAAAAATAGAAAAAGCACACTCAACTATCATTGTTTTCTTATTTTCAACCTAATTACAAAGTCCAATGATTCCAACCTCACTTCCAAGTTGAGGTCCACCTTTTAAAGGTATACAAAGTGGTTACTTCTCCCCTTGGTTGGACATAACCACCACAATAGGCCAAAATTGCACAAATGCAACATTTTGGGCTTTATTTCCAACTCCTAGAGAATCCTAGTGAAAACAAGTTGTGAAACTCATCATTTCTACCATGAGCTACTGATTCACCTTCCTCCTAACATATTCCAACACTTCTAACTCAAATCTAAGTGGTCAACATGACCTTAAAGTATCAAAATCTCAAAATTTCATGCTAGGCTTCCAAATTTTCCTAGTTTACCTAATGTTTCCTAGGTGCTCCTACACCATTCGCCCCCTCTCTGCCTAAACACTAAGGAATGGAAGGAGAGACCAATGACAGGTCAATACCAAACTTCTTGAACTAATCTTCTTGTACCCGTGTGGCTTTGGATTCATGCTTGTTCTTCCACTTGATAAGGTGCTCCATGTACACCTTGTGCCTTGTAGACTTTTGCACTCTTGACTCCAAGATCTTCTCTGCTTGAGGCTTGTCTTGATTAGGAAAGGATATATTACTGATGTCCTTGAAGATCTCCTTCCTGTTCTGATCCACATCATTGACTGGTCCCTTGTACTTGATCAAGTCAGCTATATTGAAAACTGGTGAGATTCCTAGATCGGTAGGTAACTCCACCTTGTATGCATTCCTGCCTTACTTGTCCAATACCTTGCATGGACCCACTCTCCTCATCTACAACTTGGTTGACATTCCCTTCTGCACCCTTGACTTGTTAAGGTGGACCATGACATAGTCTCCTACTACAAATTGTACATCTTTTCTTGACAAATCTGCCTTCTCCAACTTTTTTGTAGCCTCAGTGACTGTCCTCTTTACCTGATCCTAAATCTCCTTCATGGTCTAACTAAAGTCTTCAGCATGTCCACTTCTTTGTTCCATAGCTCCAAGATCTCTGAGCTCACATATTCCTCTTGGGTGCATCCCATATACAACTTCAAAAGGACTATTCCCTGTCGTCCAGTTCACACTATCATTGTAAGCATACTCAGCTTGTAAAATAACCATATCCCATGTTTGTCCATACTCCTTAGTTAGGAACCTTAGAAGATTACCTAGCACCCTATTAACCACCTCTGTTTGACCATCGGTTTGAGGATGGTAAGCTGATCCAAATGACAGATTGGTACCCAATCTACTCCATAGAGTCTTCCAAAAGTGACTCATGAACTTCACATCCCTATCTGAAACAATGCTTAAAGGAAATCCATGGATCCTTACAACTTCCTTGAAGAAAAGATGAGCTATGTAGCTAGCATCATGAGTAGTTTTGCAGGGAATAAAATGACTCATTTTACTAAATCTGTCTACTACTACATAGACACTCTCAAAACTAGTCTTGGTCTTAGGAAGGCCTACCACAAAATCCATGCTTACACACTCCCATGGTCTGTTAGGAATGGGTAGGGGTTGATATAGACCAGCATTACTAGATCCTCCCTTAGCTTTCATACTCACAACACATTGTTCCACATACTTTCTAACATCTCTTGCCAACTTAGGCCAGTAATAGAATCTTTGCACTAGTTCTAAAGTCTTGTTGATGCCAAAATGTCCACTAAGACTTCCATTATGCTTTTCCTAAATGAGATTTTCCCTCATTGACCCTCTTGGAACACATAATTGATTTCCTTTAAACAATAACCCACTTTACAAAGTATACTCAAAATATTGGCTATGAAAATGATTCTCAAAATCTAAACATACCTTGTAGGCCTCTAAAAAGTCTTCATCTTCCCCATAGAGATCTTTGAAACTGTCAATCCCTATGCTCTTCACTTGTATCTTCTGCATTGTCAACAACCTCCTGCTCAATGCATCTGCTACTTTGTTTAGTTGTCCCTTCTTGTGCTTGATGGTGAAGGTAAGAGCTTGGATGTATTCCATCCATTTCAAATGTCGATTACTCAACTTCTCTTGAGTGTTGATAAAGCTAAGTGCCTAATTGTCAGTAAAAATTACAAACTCCTTGGGTAGAAGGTAATGCCTCCACTTCCTAAGTGACTGAACCAAAGCATAAAGTTCTAAGTCATAGGTTGAATAATTCTTCTTAGCTTCATTGAGCTTCTCACTAAAGAAGGCTATAGGCCTGCCCTCTTGACTTAACACTCCTCCTATTGCCACTCCACTTGCATCACATTCAACAGTGAACAACTTGTCAAAACTAGGTAACAAAAGAATAGGTTGAGTTGCCACTTCTTGTTTTAGTTTCTCAAACCCTTTCTCAACTTCTTGAGTCCACACAAACTTAGTTTTTAAACCACCCTTGATTGTATCTATAACTGGTGCACATATTCCACTAAAATTCCTTATGAATTTCCTATAAAATTGAGCCAAACCATGGAAACTTCTTACCTCAGTCCTTGTGGTTGGTGTAGGCCAGTTGAGGATAGCTTCCACCTTGCTTGGATCCATCTTCAATGATCCTTCAGACACTACAAAACCCAAATATACAAGCTCTTGCTTAAAGAACTCACACTTCTCTAGATTGATTGCCAACTTCTCCTCTTGCAACCTTCTAAGAACCAACTCCACATGTTTTAAATGCTCTTCTGCTATCTTGTTGAATATGAGGATGCCATCAAGATACACTACCAAAAATATCCCTATAAAGTCTTTAAGCACTTCATTCATGAGCCTCATGAATGTGCTAGGGGCATTAGAGAGGCCAAATGGCATCACTCTCCATTCATATAACCCATCATTTGTCTTAAATGTTGTCTTCCACTCATCACCATCGTTAATTCTAATATGATGGTATCCACTCTTGAGATCCAACTTTGTGTAGTATTGAGCTGCTCCAAGACAATCCATTAAATCTTCAATTCTAGGAATAGGAAACCTATACCTGATTGTGATTCTATTTATTGCTCTAGAATCAGTGCATAACCTCCATTTACCTCCCTTATTGGTTGTTAAGACCACTGGTACTGCACATGGGCTGATGCTCTTTTGAATCAATCCTTGATCCAACAACTCTTGCACTTGTCTAGCTACCTCTAGATTCTGATATGGTGTAAGCTTATAAGCTGCTTTGTTAGGCAATGAGGCTCTAGGTATGAAGTCAATTTGATGACTTATGGATCTCTTTGGTGGTAGATTTGCAGGTGCACCATCACTTACAATGTCCTTGAACTGATCCAACAACTTTAGGACTGCTCTGAGTATGACTATCTTTTCAGCCTTGTCTTCTTCTTTAGGTTGTAACATCACCACATATCCCTCACCCCCTTGGTGTAGGTTATTAAGGAACTCCTTCCAACTACTCAACATGATGCTTGGTGTCTTTGACTATCCCTCTTCTTCTCACAGTGACTGCAACTTAAATGTCTTCCCATCCTTCTTGAAAGAAATGGTGTTCTCTTTTCCATCATACATGAAACTTCTGTCATACTGCCATGGTCTGACCAATAGTAGATGGCATGCATCCATGGGTAAAAAATCACAAACTAACTTTTCCTTGTACCCTCCAATGGAAAACTACATCGTTACTTGCTCATTCACTAGAACACTCTGCCCTTTGTTGAGCCATGTTACCTTGTAGGGGTTAGTGTGGGGTATCTTCTCCAATTTTAGTTTCATTACTTCCTCCTCTGAGATAATATTGTCTGTTGAACTTGAATCTACTATGACCTTGCATACTTTACCAAGTATCTTTCACCTTACTCTAAATAGAGCTCTCCCTTTTTTTGGTTCTTCCTTGACCGGTTGTCTGATCAAAACTCTACTAAACATCAGATTCTCTCCCACTTTTGATTCAATGTGACTGACCTCAGATGACTTAGGACTCATGGTGTCCTCTTGTGCATAAGCCACTCTCTTCTCATTGCTTGATGAAGATGCTTTCTCTGGGCACCTATAAGCACGATGTCTAACTTGACCACAATGGTAACATTTCATGTTTGCAAAGTATGAATTGCTTCTGCCTACTCCTCTTCCTCTATTTGAACCTCCTTGAGTTAATCTACCTCTGTTATATCCTCCTCTAGAAGATGTTTCTCCTCCATGCTCTGTGAGTTTAGACTCTCCTTGGTTTCTTTGTTCAGTTCCTCTACCTTGGTAGCCACCTCGCTGTCCTCTTTGATCTCTTTGTTCTCTTCCTTTGCCTCTACCCTTAGAAGCCTGGTCTTGCTTCCTCTTGCTTCTTTCCTTAGTCTTTATGACCAATTGATAGCATTGGTGCACTATCTTGGGACTTAGGAGAGTCATCTCTTCTTGGATGTTCCATTTCAAACTGTTAAGGTATCTAGCCACCTTGAGACTCTCATCCGCTGTCACATTAGACCTCATGCAAAGTTTTTGAAACTCCTCAGTGTAAGTGTTTACATCTTGGTCTCTTTGCCTCAAGCTCTATCTTTTCTTGTGTAACTGAATCTCATAGTCATCTGGCATGTATGCTTCTTTTACTTTGGCAACCATTCCCTTCCAAGTAGTTATAGGCTACTTACCTTCTTTTTCCCTCTTTGTCTGAATGAACTTCCACCATGTCAAGGCAGAACCTATTAACCTTGACTTGGCCACCTTTACCTTTTGTGCTTCAGTGACTCCATCACATTCAAAATGGTTTTCCATTCCCTCTATCCAATCAATAACTAAATCAGTTTCCATTTTTCCACTAAATAGTGGTATGCCCTCAAGTGCCTTCCCACTCAAAGCCTTCAATACCTTCAAGAAAGGATCTTCTTTCAGAACAAGGTCAGGTTTAGGGGTCTTG
Organism: Sequoia sempervirens; assembly: GCA_007258455.2. Classification (NCBI taxonomy): domain Eukaryota; kingdom Viridiplantae; phylum Streptophyta; class Pinopsida; order Cupressales; family Cupressaceae; genus Sequoia; species Sequoia sempervirens. The sequence goes on along the minus strand of VDFB02270651.1, from coordinate 587,094,367 downwards.
TCTTCCTCTGCAACCTCTTCTTCCTTTGGTATCCTTAATTCAAATTGCGCACTCCTCACTGCTTGTTCAAGTTGGGCTATTCTTTCCCTCAATAGTTTATTGTCTTCCTCCTGCTCTTCAACCATCTTGGCCAATTATGCATTTGTCACCATGATGGAAGAATCAATAGACTTAACCTTAGACATACAAGATTCTTCCCAAATCTTTAACTTGCTCTGATACCAATCTGATAGGGTAGGGTTGGATGGAACACTCACTGTCCCATGCTCTGGGTCCTTATTCTCAAGAACTCCTAGGTGACTCTCCCACCTTAACCTTTAGGTCCTATCTTAGGTATAGGTACCCCTGGTCCTACTGGCCAACCCCACTATCATCATTATTTCATTCCACCAAGCCAATCTTGGTACCTTACCACTATCTCACCCTTAACCCTTACTCTTCCCTAAAGGCCAATTACCCTCAACATTCAGTTAGGTTCTTGCAGGGGTGTAAAGTTGTAGTAAAAATCTTCATAGCAACCTATTAGGGTTCTTGTTCAATCACTAGACTCCAATTCTCCATTGCTTCCACCAAACCCTCTCCTAGGGTTAGAAAAGGCTACAAGCCCTAGAGCCCCAATTAGGCCTCCTAACCCGAGAAAAATGGAGAGTGTGCCCAAATTTTCCAAATGACCCTGAATCTTTTCTTGAAATTCATGGTACCCTTTCCCACACCTTAAAGATTTTTGGGGTTTGGAGCCTCCACTATCCGTACGCTTCTCCAACCCTTAACTTAGCAGTTTTAGGCTTGTTTTAAGCCAGTTTCTGACCTTCTTAGAAACAATCAATTTTTTTGCCATCTCTCGGTCTGTGTTAAACCTCCTTCCTGTTACCAAGCCTCCGTAAGGCAATCCACATCCTCTCCACACCGTGGTTCCCTAGGAGATTGGCACCCTTGCAACCTTAGTGCTTTGCACTCTTTGACTGTCCTAACCGGGCACTGCCAAGCTCGCCTAGGAATAGTCTTTTGCCCTGGTTTTATGAATTCTAAGAACTCCTATATCTACCTTATGTACAAAAATGGAGCTTAGCCACATTCCCAACAAGCCTGTACTTTAGGTACAGTGGAAATGTAAACTAAAACCCCATTTTTTCATAGTTTACCAGTCAAAACTACAATTTAAGGGAGAACAAAGAATTTACAAGAACACTTGGAAATGAGTAACCAACTATCTACTGTACCAAACAATGCTTCAAGACAATTTCACTACATTCTAATCTATACAAAAAGCCTTGAATAACCCATTTACCTACTGATTCAGAACAGGAACAAAAAAATAGAAAAAGCATAGTCAACTATCATTGTTTTCTTATTTTCAAGCTAATTACAAACTCCAATGATTCCAACCTTACTTCCAAGTCGAGGTCCACCTTTTAAAGGTATACAAAGTGGTTACTTCTCCACTTGGTCGGACATAACCACCACAATAGGCCAAAATTGCACAAATGCAACATTTTGGGCTTTATTTCCAACTCCTAGTGAATCCTAGTGAAAACAAGTTGTGAAACTCATCATTTCTACCATGAGCTACTGATTCACCTTCCTCCTAACATATTCCAACACTTCTAACTCAAATCTAAGCGGTCAACATGACCTTAAAGTATTAAAATCTCAAAATTTCATGCTAGGCTTCCAAATTTGCCTAGTTCACCTAATGTTTCCTAGGTGCTCCTGCACCACATGGCTTAAGTTTTAGTTGATATGATCTTATAGCCTTGCATGGCTTGATCAGTTGATACTATGGTTATGTGGCCTTGTATGGTTAATGTTTCTTATCATGAATTATGTGCTTTTGGAGACCCTGTGTGGTCTATTCTTTTGGTATGTTTTTTGGTTGGTTGAAATTGTATGGCTAATAACCTCTAGCATATTGATTGATATGTGATTATATGTGATGAGCCTAGCCTAAGTTGACTCAAAAACTCTTCTTTGTTTCCTTGAAATTTTGTCAAACATTTCATATGCAAGCTTCCAGTTTGCTGGTCTGAATTATTAGTCTGATATTAATGCTTTGTAATAGATGAAAAATGCATAAGGAATGTTTACTAATGATTTCTATGATGTCTAAGTTCATATCCCAATGCATAAATGACTTCTAGTGTGAAAACATGCACCTACAACCAACTGGTATTTTTTCAAACAGTTGGTATGCAACTACCATGTTGATAATAACATTTACAACCTATTGTCATTATGTCAACTAGTTGGCATACATCTTCATATAATATTCAAATGAACATTCCAACCATGTTGAATAAGCTACCAATGAAATGCAACTAACATATGGGGAAATGAAACTACAACGACTAGACATTTTGGAAAATACCTCATGCAATTTATTAGTGTAAATAAACATCTACAACACTATGAAATTTTGTCATACAATTTGCAGCAACACCTTCTTTTATTATGATTTGAATGCAACTAATGTTAAATACCTTGTTGAGAATGATTCTCATATTACAACTGATTTCAAAGGTTTTTCATCCATAATACAATGCCTAAACCAATACTACACTTGAGATAAACTTTAAAGAGACAATATGCATATGGAACCTAGTAAGTGCGCCATGCTAGAGTGTCTCATAGGCAGAAGAGAATAATTTGAATCTGCTCAAACTCACATCCTCTACACTCAGAATTGCAGCGCCATGATGCCTCGTTCATCAACGAATATTCTCTAATTTTTATATATTTTTATTCCAACTGTTTGGTGTCAAATCGTCCCTCACAGAGCACCAAGCTAAATAGGAACCATGACTTTGAGACAACTGCTCACTCTTCAAACGAATCTCTTTGAGATGAGATTGATGCCTCTATGCTGCCATGCACATTTCCTTAACTAGGACGTCTTTTCTTGAGGCTGATATCAACAAATCCTCTTTTCAATCGATTTGTCTCTGCTCAAAAATAAACCCTTACTTGCCACAAATTCGCCCTCACAAAATGCCAAGGAAAAATTGGATATTTCTTGCTTCCAAATCAAACTTCTCCAAGACTGCAAAATTGGCCCTTGGCCACAATTTTGAACACAATTGAAAGGACTAAATTATCCTCTCCTCAATTTTCAACCCTTCAAGAGATCTTTCACTCCCTCAATTATGCTATCAATAGGAATTTTTCATTTCCTATGATCAAAGAAGAAAAACTGCGAAAGCCCTAGGCTCCACAATAAAAATCAATCAAAATAATATTCATCAACTGGATATCGAGAATGATCTCTTGCCTCTATTTTTATTCTTTCCTTAGGAGAGCTCAAACACCTTCTTGGCCAATGTGGGATAAAAGATTTATTCCCACATTAAATTAATCACTTAACACACTTTATTATATTAAAGTGACTTTATTATTATAAAGTTACTTTATAACTTTATAATAATATTAAAATATTAAATAAATCACTTAAGTCACTTAAAATTTAATAACTCTTGATGTACTTGTATGATTGCTAAGTCATCTGAGCCAAGAGTCGACTCTCCCTGTTCTCCATGTGATCGGATGCCCGTCTAAAAATAGAAACCTTGAACAATGGCTTACTATAAATAGTAAGTATGTGAAACTAAGTCTAGAAATAGCTGCAAAGGCCTAATCAAGGTTGACATTGCCAATATGCTCTTCTTAGGTGTCTTTCTATTAATAGGAACCTTGACTCTCCCAAAATAGTAACTTACTATAAATAGTAAGTGTGTCAATCTGAGTCAAATAACCTGTGCAAAGGCCAAAACCTGAATCCAGCTGAAGAGTAATGTCTCTAATCACCAAGTAACTGCTACATGGGACCCTCTATCTAGACATATTAGCCTACAAGGGTCGGGAATAGGCTAAATCCACCAAACTCTAATGCTCGTAAAATGGGGACATTACAATCTGCCCTCCCTGAAATTGCTTGTCCCCGAGAAATCTTCACTACAAAGAAACTCCAGTCCTCGGAAGGCCCAAAAGAAGAACTGTAAAATGTCCCACACATCTCTAACTAACTCCTATAGCACTAGCATAAACATAGTTGCACAAAATATCCCTGGATCCCAAACCCGGAATGGAAGTCTGCCATGCCTAATACCCTCTGACTTCCTTTGCTCTACTCTGATCTCAACTTCATCATGCCAAAAGTGGTGAAGCAATCCACTCAGACCCATCCAAAACACAACACCAATCATGTCACCACCTGGATCCCAATATAAATGGTACTCACATCCATCCATCAAAATGAAGGATATCGGGAAGCATCCGCAACACAACATCTCTCGACAGTCCCTCTGAAACTCCCATGGATGTGATTACTAACCAAACCATCATGTCCACTACCACTACCACCTCCATGAAACTCAGAAGTAGAAAAATATGTCAGGTACACACCAGCATGATGGAAATCCAACTTCTGATCCTGCAAGTAATCCCCCACAAACAACTCAGTCGGGAACTTGCAGCCTCTAGTCTCACCTTTTGTAGATGGTAACTCTGAGCACATAAATGATTTTCTTCCCTCAATTGTGCAAAGAGAATCATCATGCACACAAAATTTGTGCACCAAATATGAATCATGTATAGGTGGATCAAAGGAAAAACTATAAGCACTCCTCACTGTATACACATTGTAAAACTCCTCTGTGAGCCTTGGTTGGAATCTCGATGCACTGGAAAGATCCCAAAGACTGTGATCATTGCTCAAATCAGTAATAGTGTCAATGGAAATCAACATCCAACTCGAAGAGTGGATTATCATAAACCATTTCTGCCTCAGACCCAAATAATGGATTATTCACAAACTGCACACCCACTTCATGCTTAACTGAATTGACCATCGCCCAATCCTGGGAGCAGTGGGTAGAATCAAAATCCTCCTAAACAACCTCCTCTCTCCTTGCGCCCTTCTCTCTACTAAGAGAGATAGAATGCAAACCTACACCATTATGTTCACTTACTTTATCTGTCACTTCATGATTTTGTGAAGGTGATGGAATGCTATTCATAAAATCAATATTGTTGTCATTTCTACCTACAACATCAATAATGAACTCAACTGAAACTTCATTAAGTTTTTCCTTATACATCTTCTTGAAATACTCTACCAATCCAATGTTTTTTGGGTGCAAGGTGACAACAAAAGTCAAGTAATCATTAAGTGAGTAATGTGCCTTGAAATCACTAGGCATACTCTGATATCCCTCAAGGAGTTGAGGGGCTTCATGTTAATAACTTTCCCTGAGCTTGATGGCATCCCGTTCAATTTCTTCCTAGGATTTCCCTACAATATTATACCAACCCATATTGAAACTGGTTGGAAACTAACAAGTGTTGGTCACTCAAATATCAACTGTGTGAGCTCAATAATTTTTTTTAAAATAAACCCCAACAGGATGGTAGGATTCAAGCTCTGATACCATTGTGATGAGCCTAGCCTAAGCTAACTCAAAAGCTCTTATTTGTTCCCTTGAAATTTTATCAAACAATTCATATGCAAGCTTCCAACTTGTTGGTCTGAATTATCAGTCTAATATTAATGCTTTGTAATAGATGAAAAATGCATAAGGAATGTTTACAAATTATTTCTATGATGTCTAAGTTCATATCCCAATGCATAAATGGCTTCTAGTGTGAAAAAATGCACCTACAGCCAACTGGTATTTTGTCAAATAGTTGGTATGCAACTACCATGTTGATAATAACATCTACAACCTATTGTCATTATGTCAACTAGTTGGCATACGTCTTCATATAATATTCAAATGAACATTCCAACCATGTTGAATAAGCTACCAATGAAATGCAACTAACATATGGGGAAATGAAACTACAACGACTAGACATTTTGGAAAATACCTCATGCAATTTATTAGTGTAAATAAACATCTACAACACTATGAAATTTTGTCATACAATTTGCAGCAACACCTTCTTTTATTATGATTTGAATGCAACTAATGTTAAATACCTTGTTGAGAATGATTCTCATATTACAACTGATTTCAAAGGTTTTTCATCCATAATACAATGCCTAAACCAATACTACACTTGAGATAAACTTTAAAGAGACAATATGCATATGGAACCTAGTAAGTGCGCCATGCTAGAGTGTCTCATAGGCAGAAGAGAATAATTTGAATCTGCTCAAACTCACATCCTCTACACTCAGAATTGCAGCGCCATGATGCCTCGTTCATCAACGAATATTCTCTAATTTTTATATATTTTTATTCCAACTGTTTGGTGTCAAATTGTCCCTCACAAAGCATGTGCCAAGCTGAATAGGAACCACTACTTTGATACAGTTGCTCACTCTTCAAATGAATCTCTTTGAGATGAGATTGATGCCTCTATGTTGCCATGCACATTTCCTTAACTAGGACATCTTTTCTTGAGGTTGATATCAACAAACCCTCTTTTCAATCGATTTGTCTCTACTCAGAAATAAACCCTTACTTGCCACAAAATTTCCCTCCCAAAATGCTAAGGAAAAACTGGATATTTCTTGCTTCCAAATCGAACTTCTCCAAGACTGCAAAATTGGCCGTTGGCCACAATTTTGAACACAAGTGAAAGGACTGAATTATCCTCTCCTCAATTTTCAACCCTTCAAGAGATCTTTCACTCCCTCAATTATGCTATCAATAGGAATTTTTCATTTCCTATGATCAAAGAAGAAAAACTGCGAAAGCCCTAGGCTCCACAATAAAAATCAATCAAAATAATATTCATCAACTGGATATCGAGAATGATCTCTTGCCTCTCTTTTTATTCTTTCCTTAGGAGAGCTCAAACACCTTCCTGGCCAATGTGGGATAAAATATTTATTCCCACATTAAATTAATCACTTAACACACTTTATTATATTAAAGTGACTTTATTATTATAAAGTTACTTTATAACTTTATAATAATATTAAAATATTAAATAAATCACTTAAGTCACTTAAACTTTAATATCTCTTGATGTACTTGTATGATTGCTAAGTCATCTGAGCCAGGAGTCGACTCTCCCTGTTCTCCATGTGATCGGATGCCCGTCTAAAAATAGAAACCTTGAACAATGGCTTACTATAAATAGTAAGTATGTGAAACTAAGTCTAGAAATAGCTGCAAAGGCCTAATCAAGGTTGACATTGCCAATATGCTCTGCTTAGGTGTCTTTCTATTAATAGGAACCTTGACTCTCCCAAAATAGTAACTTACTATAAATAGTAAGTGTGTCAATCTGAGTCAAATAACATGTGCAAAGGCCAAAACCTGAATCCAGCTGAAGAGTAATGTCTCTAATCACCAAGTAACTGCTACATGGGACCCTCTATCTAGACATATTAGCCTACAAGGGTCGGGAATAGGCTAAATCCACCAAACTCTAATGCTCGTAAAATGGGGACATTACAATCTGCCCTCCCTGAAATTGCTTGTCCCCGAGAAATCTTCACTACAAAGAAACTCCAGTCCTCGGAAGGCCCAAAAGAAGAACTGTAAAATGTCCCACACATCTCTAACTAACTCCTATAGCACTAGCATAAACATAGTTGCACAAAATATCCCTGGATCCCAAACCCGGAATGGAAGTCTGCCATGCCTAATACCCTCTGACTTCCTTTGCTCTACTCTGATCTCAACTTCACCGTGCCAAAAGTGGTGAAGCAATCCACTCAGACCCATCCAAAACACAACACCAATCATGTCACCACCTGGATCCCAATATAAATGGTACTCACATCCATCCATCAAAATGAAGGATATCGGGAAGCATCCGCAACACAACATCTCTCGACAGTCCCTCTGAAACTCCCATGGATGTGATTACTAACCAAACCATCATGTCCACTACCACTACCACCTCCATGAAACTCAGAAGTAGAAAAATATGTCAGGTACACACCAGCATGATGGAAATCCAACTTCTGATCCTGCAAGTAATCCCCCACAAACAACTCAATCGGGAACTTGCAGCCTCTAGTCTCACCTTTTGTAGATGGTAACTCTGAGCACATAAATGATTTTCTTCCCTCAATTGTGCAAAGAGAATCATCATGCGCACAAAATTTGTGCACCAAATATGAATCATGTATAGGTGGATCAAAGGAAAAACTATAAGCACTCCTCACTGTGTACACATTGTAAAACTCCTCTGTGAGCCTTGTTTGGAATCTCGATGCACTGGAAAGATCCCAAACACTGTGATCATTGCTCAAATCAGTAATAGTGTCAGAATGGAAATCAACATCCAACTCGAAGAGTGGATTATCATAAACCATTTCTGCCTCAAACCCAAATAATGGATTATTCACAAATTGCACACCCACTTCATGCTTAACTGAATTGACCATCGCCCAATCCTGGGAGCAGTGGGTAGAATCAAACTCCTCCTAAATAACCTCCTCTCTCCTTGCGCCCTTCTCTCTACTAAGAGAGATAGAATGCAAACCTACACCATTATGTTCACTTACTTTATCTGTCACTTCATGATTTTGTGAAGGTGATGGAATGCTATTCATAAAATCAATATTGTTGTAATTTCTACCTACAACATCAATAATGAACTCAACTGAAACTTCATTAAGTTTTTCCTTATACATCTTCTTGAAATACTCTACCAATCCAATGTTTTTTGGGTGCAAGGTGACAAAAAAAGTCAAGTAATCATTAAGTGAGTAATGTGCCTTGAAATCACTAGGCATACTCTGATATCCCTCAAGGAGTTGAGGGGCTTCATGTTAATAACTTTCCCTGAGCTTGATGGCATCCCGTTCAATTTCTTCCTAGGATTTCCCTACAATATTATACCAACCCATATTGAAACTGGTTGGAAACTAACAAGTGTTGGTCACTCAAATATCAACTGTGTGAGCTCAATAATTTTTTTTAAAATAAACCCCAACAGGATGGTAGGATTCAAGCTCTGATACCATTGTGATGAGCCTAGCCTAAGCTAACTCAAAAACTCTTCTTTGTTCCCTTGAAATTTTATCAAACAATTCATATGCAAGCTTCCAGCTTGTTGGTCTGAATTATCAGTCTAATATTAATGCTTTGTAATAGATGAAAAATGCATAAGGAATGTTTACAAATTATTTCTATGATGTCTAAGTTCATATCCCAATGCATAAATGGCTTCTAGTGTGAAAAAATGCACCTACAGCCAACTGGTATTTTGTCAAATAGTTGGTATGCAACTACCATGTTGATAATAACATCTACAACCTATTGTCATTATGTCAACTAGTTGGCATACGTCTTCATATAATATTCAAATGAACATTCCAACCATGTTGAATAAGCTACCAATGAAATGCAACTAACATATGGGGAAATGAAACTACAACGACTAGACATTTTGGAAAATACCTCATGCAATTTATTAGTGTAAATAAACATCTACAACACTATGAAATTTTGTCATACAATTTGCAGCAACACCTTCTTTTATTATGATTTGAATGCAACTAATGTTAAATACCTTGTTGAGAATGATTCTCATATTACAACTGATTTCAAAGGTTTTTCATCCATAATACAATGCCTAAACCAATACTACACTTGAGATAAACTTTAAAGAGACAATATGCATATGGAACCTAGTAAGTGCGCCATGCTAGAGTGTCTCATAGGCAGAAGAGAATAATTTGAATCTGCTCAAACTCACATCCTCTACACTCAGAATTGCAGCGCCATGATGCCTCGTTCATCAACGAATATTCTCTAATTTTTATATATTTTTATTCCAACTGTTTGGTGTCAAATTGTCCCTCACAAAGCATGTGCCAAGCTGAATAGGAACCACTACTTTGATACAGTTGCTCACTCTTCAAATGAATCTCTTTGAGATGAGATTGATGCCTCTATGTTGCCATGCACATTTCCTTAACTAGGACATCTTTTCTTGAGGTTGATATCAACAAACCCTCTTTTCAATCGATTTGTCTCTACTCAGAAATAAACCCTTACTTGCCACAAAATTTCCCTCCCAAAATGCTAAGGAAAAACTGGATATTTCTTGCTTCCAAATCGAACTTCTCCAAGACTGCAAAATTGGCCGTTGGCCACAATTTTGAACACAAGTGAAAGGACTGAATTATCCTCTCCTCAATTTGCAACCCTTCAAGAGATCTTTCACTCCCTTAGCTATGCTATCAATAGAAAGTTTTCGTTTCCTATGATCAAAGAAGAAAATTGTGAAAGCCCTAGGCTCCACAATAAAAATCAATCAAAATAATATTCATCAACTGGATATCGAGAATGAGCTCTTGCCTCTCTTTTTATTCTTTCCTTAGGAGAGCTCAAACATCTTCCTAGCCAATGTGGAATAAAATATTTATTCCCACATTAAATTAATCACTTAACGCACTTTATTATATTAAAGTGACTTTATTATTATAAAGTTACTTTATAACTTTATAATAATATTAAAATATTAAATAAATTACTTAATTCACTTAAACTTTAATATCTCTTGATGTACTTGTCTGATTGCTAAGCTGTCTGAGCCAGGAGTCAACTCTCCCTATTCTCTATGTGATCGGATGCCCATCTAAAAATAGAAACCCTGAACAGTGACTTACTATAAATAGTATGTGAAAATGAGTCTAGAAACAACTACAAAAGCCCAATCAAGGTCAGCACTGCCAATATGCTCTGCTCAGGTGTCTTTATATTAATAGGAACCCTGACTCTCCCAAAATAGTAACTTACTATAAATAGTAAGTGTGTCAATCTGAGTCAAATAACCTATGCAAAGGCCAAAACCTGAATCCAGCTGAAGAGTAATGTCTCTAATCACCAAGTAACTGCCACACGGGACCCTCTATCTAGACATATTAGCCTACAAGGGCCAGGAATAGGCCAAATCCACCAAACTCTGATGCTCACAAAATGGGGACATTACATTATACCTACTCCGTGTGATATATTCTTCTTGGCATTATATTTTCAATTCAAAAAAAGTAAATATAATAAATGAAAAATAATAGTACAGATACATAGGTCTTTAAAGAAAAAGGAATTTATATGGTTAATTCAAAATATTGACATGCCTTATTATCACTATCATGAATTTGTATATCATAGCTAAAGTATCACTCCAAAAGTATATTAGTCCTTAGATTTTACATTGTAATTTAACATGACCATGCATATCATTGTGTATAACGCTACTATAAATAATAATACTCTCTGGTATAACATGAATCTATCTTTATTTATCACTTTTTTCCTAAATCCTTAACCTCTACTATGAAATTTAATTCCTTGCTATAGAATTGTGGGACATTATAACACTCTTTTTTTAACAAAATATTGACACAATTTAGACATAGCACTGTAGTGTCATATTGTACAATGACACACTCAACACAAACAATACATAATTGTTTCTTAAGCAACATGGTACAAGTGGAAGACTTAATACTAAACCAACAAGAGGGATCTAACATGAGGATCAAACCCCAACAAGATAAGGAAACATTGGGAGGTATGGGCTTCCTAACATGAGATGAAAATGAATTGATTTCGTGCAAAGGAATGTTTCCTAGTGCAAAGGTTAATATAACTTTTTAATAGAGAATCTTATTAACAATATATCAAAACAAGAAGTTTTGCAAGACGAAGGGGAATAACTTCCATTTATGAAGTTTCCCCAAAAGTGTTTAAAAGTACTCGCCGTCTGACGAAAGGAGGGACAAAAACTTGATAGAGGATAATAATACACTTAGAGGACACTAGTGCCCAGGTGGCATATTAGTACAAGTGTACTGATGTCCTGCATCTATGCTAGTGGCTTAGTTTGGCATTAGAGTCTTAGGAATGTGATGTAGTCTTCTTTTTGTATTGTGGTCCTATTCCTATGCTAGTGTCCTAGCAAGTGAGTCAACCAAATATTTTTTCTAGACCTCCAAGCCTAACACTATTCTGAAGACCTGGAAGGAAAGAATTAAAACACAAAAATAATAAAAATAGCAAGGGAACTAAGGTGGTCCTAGATACTTGATCTCAAATCACACTAGCACATGAGGGAGATAAATTCAAAGGACTGAAGAGTCATCAAGAGACTCCAAAACATGATCAAGGACACAAGCGATGAAGGTAAAAGTGTCGTATTCCTCTCATTCATGCTAGGGCCACATGGAGAACCCAAAATGGCCCCTCAACAAGATAGGTCCTTATCTCCAAACATGGTAAGAGACACAAAAGCAGACTAGTGTTTTTCATGTTCTAAATTGTATATTTTATAGACATTGAATTTATTTTAAACCAAACTAGAGTGTGCTCTAAATTAATTTTATCCAACATCATAATAAGATAAAAAGCACACAATACAACATGTGTGTTTGACTCCAACATCAAAATATGTAAATGAATTTAAATTATCGATAACACTTATGTGGTTGTTTTGTAATCCCTCCACTTAGGAGGCTCCAATAATTCATTATAATTTGATAAGAGCATCCAAATTTTATACAATATATATTTTTGAAGCCTTTTCCAAACTTTTGTTGCAATCTCGGAGCTCTTCTAAAGGATCCTCCAATCCCCAATGATGTTTTTATGCCATCCAATTGTGTGGTACATTTATTTCCACCCCACCATGTTAGGAGATAGTCACATGTGCCACAAAAACACTCGCACCAAACATAGAGCATACAAAAATAATACATAATTACAAGGATCACTTAACCAACAACACATAATGGATAAGAATGTTATGAAATAATGCATAATACCCACAATATTTAATCCATTTCCTACATAACCCCATGAGAGGAAAGCATGCATAGAAGCTTACAAAATAACTAAATGCATAGATCAAATAGATAAGACACAAGATAACACAAGATATAACTTGGTAAAACCCTCAACAAGGAAAACCCCGTCCTCCAAAAGTATCTGTACTCCATCTATTATTTGGAAATAAAATAATACACACACTTACAGAGTTACAATGAATAGTTTTGAAACATCAAGCCTCTCCTATGCATCCACCATATTTCCAAGCATGAATCCACACATCCCATACCATGCTTCACATATGCCCTCTTCAAAAAACCTCAATAATATGACAACCCACTCACCAAGCCAACCTTAAGCACTAAACATGTGATTTCTTATATAGACTCAAGCTTGTAAAAATACAACCAAGTTATAATATAATACCATGTACCACAAAACCATGTGAACCCAAAACCATTGACCCCTCATTTAATATTGGGTACTAAGTTTTCACATTATTAAATATTTTCCCCAAATATTAAATAATTATCCTATGTCTCCCACATAAAATAATTACCCCAATATTACAATACAACTTTGCATGTGGCCCCAAATAATTACTTAGTGTGGAAAAACACATCTTCTAGATTGTTGTACCCCAAAATTAATTTTTTTGTTACACTTAGACATTTTGAAGAAATGAGTAAAAGTCTTGTTAAATCAGTCAAAAAGGTCAAAATTTGGGTGTGCATGTCTTGCATGAGGGGTTAAAATGCAAAATTTTCAAAATCTGATGATCTGGGTCTGCTCAGAGTAGCTTAACCTACAAAATCCAGATCTCAGTTTTTCATCCCTACTTTTTAGGAAAATTGTTATTTTTAGAAATTTTCTAAAAATAGTAACTTTTTCTAGGTTTTTTTGGGTTTCTTTTGAAACGGATGCTGGAAAAACTTTCTAAAAATAAAAATTTGGTCCGTTAGGGTCCAAATTGATTTTTATTGGCTCACAATATGTCCATATCAGGCTTGTGTAGTCAGAATCTCAAAATAATCAATTTTTCCCTAGTGGGTCTATTCTACTTTTTCAGAAGCATATCAGGAGCTCGTAGGTCATCAATGGAGGTCAGTCGGCTACCAAACATTAGATTCAACATTCAAAGCATTGAAAAGAAGGTGAGATGGTGAAGAAGCATGAAGAACGAAGAGGATGAAGACTGAAAATTTTCTAACACTAGTTGACTTGGGCGCCCCAGGTGAGAATAGGCACCCATCTTTTTAGGGAATTAAATGATGAAATTAGGATTTGAGCCTCCAACCAAAGTTTCTTAGTTCTCTTCCAGCTCTGAAAGGAATCTGACCGTGTAGTCAACAGATCATCCAGTCGCCCAGAATTCAGAGTTGAACAAGGAGGATCCAAACTGAAGTCAGGATGACAAAGAATGAAAATTATTAAAATTTGACTAAGTCTGAGAACTCTGGGTGCCCTTGGTGAAGAAGGGTGCCCAACTTTTTAGAGCACCTAACTCAGTAGTTAGGGTTTGAGAATATGCTCGATCTCTTCATTATTCATCCAGCTTCACAATGCCTGTCTCCGTCAGATCATCCGGCTGTCCAATCTCCAAAAAATTCAGATCAAAGTGGAACATACAAAATGAAGGTTTCAAACTTGAAGATGAAAATCAGATGAAAATGACTAAGTCTGGAAGGTTTGGGCCCCCCAAGAAAGAAGAGGCACCCAAGTTTTCAAGGGCCTAAACAGATGAATTTGCATATGTGGCTCTAACATGATCTCTTCACAGTTGATCCAGCTCTCCAACGAGATATTCAGCACATCAATTGGAGGTTGCAGTCACTAGATATGAGAAGCTGAACAAAGGGTCTGATGAGAGCTAAGAACTAAGATTCAGAAGCAAATAAAAAAAATTGAAAAATATTCTAGATAACTCTAGTGAGTTTGGGCGCCCCCAGCCAAGAAGGGTGCCCAAGATTTTGAAGGCCCAAACCCTATTGTTTGATGAAGTTTCTCCCAAGAGACTCCTCTTAATATCTCCTCAGCTTCGCAATGAGCATAACCATCAGTCAATCTAATGCCTAGATCACCAGATTCGACAAGATCATCTGTGGAAGAAGAGTTAATGAAGAAATTGAAGATCATAAAAATGGCTAACTCTGGACAAAATGGGCACTCCTAGAGAAGAAAGGCTCCCATGAATTCAAAGGTCAAAATGAATTTTTTATCCAGAGAGGCCTCCAGAACAATCTTCTCAGAACGGGTTTGGCTCCGCGATGAATCATTCAGCTCGCTCATCAGATTAGTCTGCAAGCCAAAAATCGAAGGCGAAGTAAGGGGTCAAAATGGTGAAAAGTTGAAAATATAAAAAAAAATGACTAACACTGCTTGAAGTGGGCGCCCCTAGCCAAGAAGGGCGCCCAACTTCTCATGCCTTAGTGAAATTTCCAAGATTTTCAAAATTTCAAAATTGCAAAGAGAAAGAAGGCATCCAAGTTCAATGATCAAATATTTTTAGGGTTTTGAAAATAAAAGAAAAGAAAGCAAACCTAATTCAAGCCCTAAGTATATTTGACACCTCTCTTCAATGTAATTTTCATTATTTTTGCAGGTAGCATCCAAAGGAGAAAGTTGGAGCAGCAAGTTTGAAGAAAATTTTCAAGATTCAAGAGCTCAATTTGCTGGTTATTCATCAAATTTTTCATATCAGCAACATAAACCCTTGCTTTTTCATGCTTTTTCATCTAGAAGATCAAAATTTTCAAGGAAAAAGCCAAGGTTTCCAATTTTTCAGCCATCTGGGTCTTTTCACTTCATTCTTCTGAAGAAAATTTCAAGAACTTCATCAAGTTGCAGCAGCTGCTTTTTATTTGCATGTCAGTGAAATCCTCAGTACATTCAGTTTTCAATCATCTCGGTCCTCTCAAATCAGTCTTCTAAAGAAAACCCATATCACAACTTTTTTCAAGAAAGTTTCAAAATATAGGGTTGGCTTCTTTTTCGATCAGCCATCAGTGTTTTGCAAATCTAATCAACTGGGCTCATTTCTAATCATATTCTAAACAAAACCCAGGTGCCAGCTTTTTTTGGGAAAAATTGAAGAAATTAGGGTTTGCTACTTTTTTAGTATAAATTCAAAATTTTCAAAAACGGACGATCTGGGTTGTCTTGCAATGAAATTCTGAGCAAAACCCATATCTCAGAAAAAATTTCAAAAAAAAATGTCTATTGGAGCAAGAAAATCAACATTCTAAAAATAGTAAGTTGCTCAAGACTTGTCTAAACCTAGGCGAGTTTACAGTCGTTCTTCAAGGTTTCTAAAATGGAGTACACTCCCAATGTTTTCAAGACTGAATCAGCTCTCTATCATGATTTTATCAAAACAGCTGAGATAGACTTGCATCATATCAAGCCAGTGTTTGATCTACACGCTTTGGAGAGCGCAGGCAACACTACCATCAGAAACCCAGAACACTCTGGACTCCTCGCAGCAGCGTCTATTCCTATATCAGTTCAGAGTCTTGAGTTCGTAATCGCTTGCATCAATCATTACAACCCGGCTACTAGGGAGATTCAATCAGTTGATGGTAGATTGATTTGCAGTTTGAAGCCTGATATGATCAAGAAGTGTTTTTCCATTCCCCCATGGCCTGAAAGTGTCACTATCTCAAAGGGTGAATGTGAGAGGATATGGGGTATGCATAAGGAAAAATACAACAATATTGTACTGAAGTGAATGAAATAAAAACATAAGACTTTGCCAAGTCACACTTCCATGATGTCAGCAGGGTTTGAAAAGGCAGCCAATGAGGTTGAAGATTTCCTAAGATTTATTTTGATAGATGCACCGAACCAAGACACAATTTCTAATTTTCTAGCAGATGTGATCAAGCTTTTAAGCATCTTTCTTCCCGCTTTCTTTCTATTCTTGGAATAATTCTTATCCATTCTTTGAGAAGAGAAAGAAGATAAATGTAATAGTTGGTGTTTCCCACTTTTCCTGCTTTCTTAGGTGTTAGATGTTATCTTCTTTCTAGATTTAGAAATAAAGCTTGCCTATTGAGCAAGCCCTAGATTGTGAAAGCAAGGAGATTTTAGGGTTCCCTACTCCTCTGCTTGCCTATAAATAAGATCCTTTGCTCATTAGTTTTCTTTAATGGTTATTGTGATAGCAAATTGAGAGCCTGTATTGCAGCAAGTTGTTATTCAGTTTCAGTTCACTTTGTTTTAACCATGCTAGTGATAACAAAATGTTGAGCCTATTGTTCCTTCTATTTGTTACTCAAGTGTTGTTCAATTGTTTTATGATAGCCAATTTTTGAGTCTCTTTTAGCCAACAAGAAGTTATTGTAATAGCTAGTCCTATTGTGTAAGAACAAGATTGCAAGCCTCTTTAGCTGCAAATTCTTGTTCCAGGCATGTTAGAAGTAAGTGTTGTTCCAAAAGTTTGAGTAATAAAATCATGAGCCTCCTTTGCCTTGATAGAACATCTCAGATTTTTGTTATTTGTGTTCTACTTTTATGATCTTGATTTCAGCTTACATTGAAGTGTGTACGTGTTTGTTGAGAAAGAGTTTATTGAAGTATTTTGTCAGAGAATCAACCTTGTTCATTTCTAGTTTCTCTTGCTTTACTTATTACTTGAGAAGTTAGAAACGTCTTTAGTTTAAGTTAGTCGTAGTTGAAGTTCATAAATAATAAAATCTCAGCTGTGGCGTTTGTGTTTAATAAACCTTGTGCTCTAAGTTGATAAAAAAGATAGGCAACTTAGTTCTTAGTTTACTTTCTTTCAACACCATCAGCAAGAGGGAGCTTCCCCTCCTAATTTGAAGAGCAGTTTATATGTGCATAGTTGTATGTTTCAAATACACATTCTAGAGGTGTGAATTCAAATTCCAACATAGATAAAACACAACTAAATATTTAGTTAATTACAACATTATAATAAATCATTTTATGCAATGGTGTACAAAACCAAATCCTAACAAAGATAGATACTTTGATGAGATACGAACTCCAATAGTCACTAGGATGAGGCACTAGAGAGAGGGTAGGGTGTGTCATCACAATAGCCTATGGCATCAACTAAGGGATTTATTACACCTCTAACAAGAGACGAGGTTACCTAATTAACAATGACTAATACTCTTTAAGTGGGCATGTCTTCTACACTCTTACCAAGCCCATATGAGTGCTTTGGACATATCGTAGGAATTAATATCTTGGTTTATTTTAATTACCTCATGAAAGTTAAATTATCACTTGTTAAGGATTCCTCCACACGAGATATCCTTGGGCCACTTTTGACCCAAAAACATTCTAGTAGCCACTCCCATAATACTCTCTAATACCTACATCCTAGGTTCTTTGCAATTCAACATAATTTGAGCATGGTATGAAAAATAAGGAAAGAGAGCAGGCACAAAAAGTTAAACATGATTTTAAAATGTTAACATCAAAAATTCATTGAGACATGAATTCCCCCATTCCAAATCATACAAATTCAATTCTAATTTTGAATTTTATTAAAAAAAAAATTCAAGAAATATCATAAAATTTCATAAAAAATCAATTAAATAAAGCTTGATTTTCTTTTTTTATTGCTAAATTTTTTAAAAAATAAAACATACCCTTTTGATTACAGTTGAACATAAACCATTCCATGAAATAAAACTTAAATTTTGAGGATTTTGAGAAAAGTTTGCAATAGAATGGGTATAAAATTGATATTTTCAAAAATTTCTAAACATAAATAAAACTACTCTATTTTTTCAAAAAATGAATTTACAAAGGAAGTCCTATGCTACCTTAATGTTGAGTGTGGCATCCAAAATTCAAATGGAATCAAGAAATAAAGGAATGGAAGAAAATTACCTCAATTTTAATTAGAAATAATTCTTGATTTCTTTTCAATTTTTCACAACTTAGGAAAGTAAAAAACACACACAATCCAAGAACCTTTGGTGAGTCCAATCAAATATCAATCCCAAGCTCCCACAATCCAAGGTAAATAAAATCCACCAATTTTAAATTTTCAAAGGAGGATTTTGGAGAGCTATTTTTCCTTCCAAAGGTAAGAATGAAATAAAATTTCTAAGTTCTTTTTCTTTATCCTCTTTTTGATTTCTCTCATTTTAAAATTTATTTTGTTTTGAATTTTCATTCATTTTCTCATAATGCATTTATGATAGATAAAAAATGTTTTTGATTAAAAATCAAGAAAAGGGTCCTGATCTCGAAAGTAAAAAATATCACAACAGAAGCAGAAGGAAAAATGTCACAACCAAAACCAAAACCTACAACCTAAGAAGGAACATAGTCCAAGCTAAGAGAAATAAAACATATAAAAGTGCATGCACACAAAATAAAACTAGGTGCTCAGGTGAATGATATACTTAAAACACAACACAAAAGGAAACAACACAAACCATAATATCCATCACTCCTTGGGACCAGTTATAAGGTCGCAATTCTCCTTCAGCATTTCAAGAGAGTCCATCCAATCCTTCTCTATCTTTTCCTTTCTCTTCTTCATTTGAAAATTCACCTACTGGTTCTTACCCATCTTTCTCTTTTGTTTTTTTATCTTAGATTGGCCTAGGATAGCTCTGAAAATTGCATGCTACATAATAACATTTGTTATGGAAATAATGGTTCCAAGATCATTTTCCATAACCATGAACTTGTCTATCAAATTGTAACGATCAATTTTTTTACTCTATTATAAATACACGACCCCATAAATCCTTTATCTATTCCTTAAGATCTTTAAGAGACTTTGTAGTAGAATCCTCCTCTTGCCTAGTTTCCTCCCTTTCATCATCATAGTTAACATTATCATCTCCGTGCCCCGTCTCCATCCCATTCATATCATCTTCATTTACCTCTTCATAATTCACACCCTTATCATTGTTATTTTCATCTTCTTGCACATTAACCTTGTCCTCCTACTCGTCCTCATCTTGTAAACTATTTTCTAGGATTTCCTCCTCGTAGAGAGGAAAGAACTCCTCATCTGAGGAATCCTTCACCTCCTCAAAGACAATATTTTTTTCTTTTTTTGATCTTTACCTTTATTTTTTTACCCTGGACTGTCCAAATGGGTAGACCTCCTCTCTCATGACCCTCCACTTTTTTCATTATTTTAGCCAAGTTCTAAATCATCAATTATTTCAATAGTTTCCCCCTTTGACCCCTGACTCACACTAGAACCCATTTTTTATTTTTGGATACATGTGTGTTTAAAGACAATTTCCTTTTATGTGGGGTAACTTTTAGCAACTCTTCATCAAAGAAAGGAGTTGAGATTTCAATTTTTTTCAAAATATCCTTTGTAGGTATTAGCTTAGTCCCTTGAGAGGGGTTTTTCAAAGAAATATGGGGCTTACTTTCAATCATCTTAATCTCCAAAGGTTTGGTAGCAGAAGCAAGGCACAATTGTAGGGTGGTGAAAAGTGCATACTTATAAAGAGTTAGGATGGGACCCTGATGCATATGGCTTCCAGTGTTGTCATTGATGGCAACTAAAGTCATCTTCATGGTCTGTAGATCTGTATCTAGTTATACCGACAGATAAAGTGCATCACTGTGTGTTACCAGAAGAATATCTGAAGAACAAGGTATCTGGTCAGTTAGTCAATCTGTTTACTTCACTGGATCATCGTTTTGTGTTGTGGACCCTTGATATTGCTTGGTGAGCATGTATATTATCTTATTGCTGAATTTTGTGGTGTTGCATTAGTGGCAGTACGAGCTTGAAGGTCTGGTAGAATTTTTTAGGTCTACTTGTTCATTGTATCTAACTCAATGAATATGGCGTGTTGTGGATGTGTAAAGTGGAATTATTGAAGATGTTTTTATGTTCAAACATTTAATTATGGGTCTTAGCTATAGTCTAGCCGATGGTGTTAGATCCACATTGTAAATCCAATTGTAATTTTGGGCTGACAATTAATAATATTTTCAAGTTTTATTAAGGCTGACCTATAGTGATTGTATTCCTAGTTGTGGATATATAAGAGATTCGATATATCATTTGTTGTGTGTGAAATAGTTGTGTGGTGGTATGTTCTGATCATCAGGAAGAGAAATTAGGCGATTATGCATAGTTTCACTTATGTATTAATATTTTTGTAGTGTGAATTATGCAGAACAGAGCAAAATTGTTGAATTTGTCAGAAGGATAGTAGATTGTCATCATAGTTGAATTGGAACTATAATCAGGCATTGTGGATCTTATTTCATCAGTTCACTCTTTTTGAATTTATTCCAAATATTTGTAGGGTAGTGAGCCCATCCATTTTGAGCAGTGAGCTCTAGGCAGTGAGCCTGAATTCAAGTGCATTCCCATTTTATACTTCTTATTTTCGGTATACTCATATTATGTTGTGGATTGGCCATCCACCATGGTTTTTCCCCTAACAGGGTTTCCATGTAAAAATTCTGGTGTTATGGTGTTGAGATTGTTTTCTTTCTATTGATGCATGTTTCTTCTATTGAATGTTAAGTAAGTTAAATCTTAGAATAATAAAGTTGAATTTTTGCTCAACACTGATTCACCCCCCCCCTCTTAGTGTTGGTTGTTTCCAACAATTGGTATCAGAGCTAAGTTCCTTGGAAGAAGTCTTACATCTTGGGGAGATCTTGGAAGGTGATTTTCAATGGATACAAGTAGTCTTCAACAACAATTTATGGTGGCCCTAGATGATCTTGACCAGATAAAATATAAGAACCAGGAACTGCAAGAAAATCTTGAGAATGCAGAAAAGTTCATCCAGTCACTAAAAGACAAGACCAATGAATCAAGAGAGAAAAGAAAAGAATTATTTGGTCAGCTCAAACAAAAGAAAAAAGGTATGGAAGATGAACAACTCAGTCTGGCTCTGAAGGAGAAAACAGAAGAATGTGAAAAGTTTTCCAAGGAAAATGTTGCCTTGAAGTGAGAGATGGAATCCACCATGATGAGAATGACCAATGAGCTTGAGGACAGAAAGAAGAATGAAGAAAAGCTTGCACATTCCTTGAAAGTAAAGTCTGAGCAATGCAGCCGACTAGAAAATGAATTGGAGCAATCTAAGAACAATGAAGAAATGCTTGAAAAGAAACTTGATGACCTTAGAGATGAACTTGCTACAACAAATGAGTATAAGGGGAAATTCAGAGCAAGCTCAACCAAACTTGATGAACTGATCAAAGGATAAAGGATTGATGTTGATAGATGAGGTCTTGGATATGAAGAAGGAGAAAGTTCTAGATCTAGACAAAAGAACTCTAGACAAAGGAATTCTAGACAAGGAAGATTCAGATAAGGAAGTCAGATGAAAGGAACCAGAAGAGATCCGGTAAGGTAACCAAATGCTCAAAGATTTAATGGCTATTGTTATGTTTGCAACAAATTTGGTCATATGGATTCTCAGTGTAGAAGTAGGGTAAACTCAAGTAGACCATCATTTTTAGGTCACTATTTCAATTGCTATAAGTATGGTCATAAGTCAAGTGAATGCAGAATTGTGATGAATAATTTTCATAGAGATGTCAAATGCTATGCATGCAATAGACTTGGGCATATTGCTAACCAATGCAAATCAAGACAAAGTCAGTGGAGCAATTGGTCTGGACAAAGAAATGTTGTGTGCTACAATTGCAACAAATTTGGACACATCGCTAGATTTTGTTGGAACAAAAGAGGTATGGTAAAACAAAACATGCAACATGATGTTAAAGGAAAGGGAAAAGTTACTACTGATGTGATAAAAAAGCAGATGCATAAGAAATGGGTGAAGAAGAATCCCTCTGTAGAAGCAAACGAACCTGCACCAAAAGAAACTTCTGGTAATTCCTCAAGGAATTAACTTTAGGTCCCTGGCATAGGGGGAGTTATCAAGAAAAATTCTCAAACCCCCTCTTATAGGAAAATGATACTGGAATCTAGATATGTCCAGTAGGAGAGTTGACACTTTTCAAATATTGTTTGACTAGTTAGAAGTATTAGTGAAGCATATTGGCGATCCACATAAGAGTTTTAATGCCCCGCCACGCAACCCTAGAGGAAGTTGCAATAACTACTCAAACGTACTATTTTTTTTTTTTAAGTACAATTAACATGCAAGCTCACTACCCATTTCCAACAACCTCTAAGGTTACAAGACTGAGATTACTTTAAAACCCAAACAAGAAACATGAATTGAAACCATAGCATTAAATTACTTAACGAATTGAGAAACACATACATTCCATACATGATAAATTACATTCAAGCATAAGAGATACCACATGTTTCCAAATAATGATAATTTAACAATAAGATTACAACTCTCATTCCCTGAATGAGGTAAATCCAATAAGCATGATTACATATTACATATTCCACCTCGATACAAATGAGGGGGAATAAATTACAAGATTCAACTGAAAAGAATAAAGCATGAAATGAAACTGGATCCCATGAGCTCTCTAATTGGAAATCTCATCCACACGAACAAGAAGAAAACCCAACAGAGTAAGGTGCACGTTCCACCCAACCAAGTGATACCTGAAGGCTCACCCCCCATGCTAGGAGATAGTAACAAGGATTCCTATACAAGACCATCTACCTCTAGACACAGGTTAATACATAATTGAACTGAATCAAATACAAACACAATATCACTTAACACAATGGTTATAATGCTTCCAGAGAACAATGATCATCTACGCAGTACAACAAACTAAATTCTGGTTGACATAGAGAGAGTGTTCCACATCATTTTCTATGAGTTACCCTGGCTCAACCTTCCTAGGCTACTGGACCCCCATTCTGGGTTACCCTAGATTGCCTCTACCAGTCGTCGGACCCCCATACAAACTGTGCTTCTCGTCTCATCTCAAGCCTTAATAAGTGTATGAGTCATGAGAGAGGCATTCATTATCTTAATTAGTCTAAAAGTTTTTCATTAATCATTTTTAAGTTATCACTTACTTAAACCCTAAGTGAGTTACCCTGGCGCCCCTCTGTGTGCTGGACCCCCACATAGAGCCACTCTCCTATCGACAACATACCAAACAAAACCAATCACCAAGGGTGCCAAAGTGCATACAAACTAGATAAACAATCACTCCAACTTTAGAAGGCAACATATACTGAAACTCACTCCAAACAATTGGAGGCAACAAAACACGTAATTCACTCCTTCCAAAGGAGGCACAAACCACATAATCCACTCCTAATCCAAAGGAGGCACAAACCATCCCCATTCATGAATTTTGGGTAAAACAACAAGATACAACTACACGCACTACCCAAGACAATACAAAGGTTGACTAACATAGTACAACAACCCCAAAAAGTTAAACCCCTTCTGGAAGACTTAACAACCCTTCAAATCAAATTTCCCCAAAGCGAAAACAGAAGAAAGATACATTCAAGAAGGGCAATCAAACAAGAATCAAATCTATATTTGGATTTCCTAAATACACTTCCTTTAATAACATTCAATAGTTTATTGCCACAATACAACTAATTAAATTCTGTCTCTTTCAGACAAAGGATAAAATTTAACTAGATATTTAATTCCCTAATTGCTCTTAAATAGTAATAAACATTTACTTCTATGATCCAAAACCTATCATTTAAACATAACTATTGGTCCTTTGCAAAATAAATTTTTTTAAAAACAATTAATCTTGCTATCAAACTCCTTACATTTAAATCCAATATTTGTCCTTTCAAATATATTATTTTACAATAAAATCAATAATTTGACTATGAACACAATATTTAAAATTCCTCAATTACACATTTCATGAAAATAACTAATCTTATCGTAAATTTGTTGCAACCAAATAATATTTAAACTATCATAACATTGTTTTCTTACAAATTTTCATTTCATTTAAAACGGATAATCATTGCCCTTAAAATCATTCCCTTATTAACTAATTACTTGATCACTTGATAAGCAATTATAAATTTAAATCTAAGGGTCTTCTTTAGTTCCCAAAAGTATTTAAATATGACAACAAAACCCATTTCCACATTTAACTCATTTCATTATAAAATAAATGTTTTCATCCATTACAATAAAAATAATCTTAAGATCATCATATTTAAATATAAATATCTATTAAACATATATATAATTATATACTTAATGTATATACATTTATATATATATATATATATATATTTAAAACATATATTTATAAAATCCATTTAAAAACCATTTAAAATCCAAACCCTTTTAAATAATAACCAATTATTTAACAACTAAAATAAATATAATATAATATATTATATATACAATAAATAATTATTGTATTATATATATAGTAAACAAATATTATGTTATATATAATATATATAAATAAATATTATATTATACATATATAAAAAAAACCAAAAAAGATTTTTTTTTTTTAAAAGAAAAGCCCCAACCTAGGGCACACAGGTCAACCCTGCTGTGGGTGG
Organism: Sequoia sempervirens; assembly: GCA_007258455.2. Taxonomy (NCBI): domain Eukaryota; kingdom Viridiplantae; phylum Streptophyta; class Pinopsida; order Cupressales; family Cupressaceae; genus Sequoia; species Sequoia sempervirens. The sequence goes on along the minus strand of VDFB02270651.1, from coordinate 587,069,197 downwards.
GGCTACTACACAGCCCTCCCCACTAGGTGGTGGCTTGTGTGTGGCCCACAGTTGGCCTCCTCATAGGGGCGGCGGCCTATGTGTCACACATAGTCCGCCTCCCACAGGGGCGGCGGCCTGTGTGTCACACACACAATCCGCCTCCTCTGAGGTTGGGCAGCGGTGGGGATAGCTTCCCCTGCCTCCCCCACAAACTAAAAAAGAATTTTATATTATTTTATTTGTCTTTCAAAAGCTCATTTAAAAAAAATGAAAACAGAGCACATTAAATCCTTTGCTCTGGTAATTTCCAGAACATGATTTTTGTGCCAAAATTTTAACAGGAACAAAGATTTTCCAAAAGTAAAACAAACCCAATAATGAATAAAAGAAATATATGTATATCCATATATATATACTGAATATATACCTAAGATCTCCATGTTACAGTCAAATTGAACCCATTTACTATAGAAAATTTATAATAAAACTAATTTTCAAACATAGTTTCCTGATTTCAATTTCAAATTTGATATGAACCGTTTCAACTCCCAAACAGAGGTTTTCTAATTTCATTTTGTTTTCTTTCCATTTTCTATGGTTAAACTTGGAAATTTATGTTGAGGAGTTTGTATTTTCCACAAGAATCTAAATTTTTTCTATGTGTTCAACAGGGTTTTCAAATTGTTTCCAAGCAAGTTTTCAAATTTGAAAAAGAAAATTTTTCAAAAACAATAAAAAAGTTTAGTTGCAAAGATCTTTCCAAATCTTCACTCCAATTCCAAAAAATGCATTCCCAAAACAAGAAAACCCTCTTTCCTCTTCACAGCAAATTTCTCTCCCCAAACATGAATAATCCCCAAACCTTTTATTCTTCCCCAAATTTAGTCAACTTTCTCCCAAAATAATATCTCAGATATTTTCTCTTCTTTTCTTTAAAATAAAAATAAAAAATAAAAATCTTTCAACACTATAGATATTTTCATGCATTTACAAAATATCTTACTTTTAACAATTTAAAACAAAATTCCTTTTCAAATAAATTTTATTCTTTTAATTCATGCATTTACAAGATATTTGCATTTTAATACTTTTAAAACAAAATTTAAATTTCAAAATAGATTTAAATCATTCACTTTATGCACTTTTCAAATACAATTAAACTATTCACTTAATGGATTTAATAGATTAATTTATTTACTCCACAACTAAATTTAATTAATCAATTCAACACAATTAATTTAATTAATCAATAAAATAAATCTAATCCAAGATTAGATTATTTTATTAATTAAATTAAATTAATTAATAAATTAAATAACATTTCTAACATTATAACTAGATTTATTTAATAAACAACTTAAATACATAAAGCCATTTATTTACCTTTTCCAACTTGTAATTAAATAAAATCTAGGAGAGATGAACATAGAAGCAACTTAACCCGACTAAACCCGACGACACACTATGACTAGGGTGATGACTTGGCACGTAAAACCTAGCTACTATCTCCCAATCGAATACCGTTGGCCAATGGACACGCTCAAACCTGTGAAACCAGGTGGAGTCGATGTCTTGTACCTGTCAACCTACGAACAAAGAGTATATCGAACATGCATATATGTAACATAATAAAACACACCATGAAGAGGGAATCGTGGAATCGTAGGGCACTCGCAAGCGATTGATGCGATCTCATCCCCTTCACCAATACACTCATCATAGACTGATAGTTCCATCATAAACAAATATCTCATGCAATAACATGTTACAATAACTAATCATCATTACACCAATTAAAACATGTCAAATAAAGCATCAAATAAGATACATCACATCACACTAATAGACTATCCCTCTATAAATAGCGATCAAATAACACACACATGATAAAGTATCTCAATAACCAAAAAGCACATGAAAGCAAACAAGGACACATTGTCCAACCAGAAAGCAAAATAGAGGGGTATTACAAGAGTCATCTTGCTCGGTGCCTAAAAGGAAGAAAACCAGATGAGTTAGGGCAAGAGAATTTATTGCAAAATAAAAGAGTTAGGTATGTGGACAATAAAAGGAACAACTTCAACCCTCATTTGTCATATTGCATTTGGAGAAAAGTGTTTTGGAGAGCTCTGAGGTGATCATTGCGAATTTGTGGAGAAATTCAAGCATAAAGGAGGATCTGCGATCAAATTTGTCTTCGTCCCCGAAAGGTATTTATTGAAAACCTATAAATTTGTGTGATTGAAATCATGCCTACTCCTCTGATAGTCGAAGTTAAGGATAGGCTGCGTCCAAAATTCAAATGGCATCCATATAAGTCTATAGATACAGAACCCTTAGGTGCATTTTCATCAGTGTCATACAGAGTCCTGCATATTGAGGATATTAGGGCTTATGTGCATGCAAACATTGAAGATTTGGGAACCTCACATTTGTTGGATTTGTACACTCAGCATATAACCCAAGAAGATCTTACTGTGAGACTGGAATTCAAAACCCTAGAAGATAAGAAATTCGCGCAATTTGCAAAATTCCCCGTATTCAAAGAAGATGAATGGGTTCGATATTTGTTGAGCTGTGTCCATGATGAATTCATGTGGTTGGATGTTCCATTAAAAATCACCAAAGAAGCTATATTTGCAGTTACAGGACTAAATTCCACGGGAAAGCTTCTAGTTTTGAAGTATGTAAAGAATGATAAGGTTACTGAGGCGACAGGCTCAAAATTGGACAGGAGGGCAATGACGATAGACGACATTGCCACAGTGGATGTAAAAATTGCTTCAATGATTATCAGCTATAAGATTTATCACTCAAGCTGAGAGAATTCTGTATTCGACACAACTATTTATGTAGCATATGAAATGGTCAAACAGAATGTAGACTATGATATATGTGAACTGCTTAGAGGCCAGTCAATGGAGAATTTGGGAAAAATCAAGAAGGATAAGAAGAATACATTCAAGCATGGTAACTTGTTGATATGTTTGTTTTTTTTACTTCTGGGGTGAAGTACCAGGAGCCGATAAAGTTCAATGGCATAATGATATTCCGGTAGTTGTTCAGATATGGAATATGCTATGTGGATTGGGTGATCGACAGACCCGCAATACAATCCTGTGGGGATACTTCAAAACTTTTCAGAATTTGATGCATGCTAAAGAAAGAATTCTTGCAACAGTTGTGGAGCAATACAAAGACTCTATTTGCTTCATGGTAGACATTGATCAGTGCCATATGGAAGTTGCTGATCCTAGAACAGTTTGGATCATTCCTATGGGTTATGAAGTAGATGAGAACATTATGAGGATGTATGCAGAACACCTGCTAAAATCGCCATTGGATCAAGGTGAAGAAAGGTTCGGTACTTATGCAGAGAAAGGATTACAAGTTCACTCGGAATTGAAAAAGCCCATGATATCAAGAAGGGTAAGAAAAGAGACAGAAGCCCTTGCAGAGAGTTTTTGCATCCCTGTGCATCAACTAAGAGAAGTGAGGAGACAAAGAGAAGAAGTTGATGTAGCTAAGGAGAAAGAAAAGGCAGAATCAACTGGTCCGGGAACTTCTCCTGCTCACACTAGAAGCTCCCCTGCAACTCAGTCAAATCAAGTCGAGGCTTCCAGAAAAAGACAGAAGAATAAAAGCAAAAGAGCTTACAAAGTTGTTTCTGCAGATGAAGAGGAAGAAACTGATTTAGAAGAAGTAGTAAGGGAGATAAAGGCTACTGGTACTCATGTTGTCAAATTGAATAGGAGAAAATCTTTCGGGAAAGGAGAAGAAATGAAGAAAAAGGCCAAAGTTGACAAACCTAGTATGTCTATTGAGGAAGTTGAGAATGCAGCAGTGAAAGATGGAAATCTCAAGCCACTCTATGATTGGTATGAGTCTTTTGATGAATTCGGTAAGAAAATTCTTGAAGAAGCCACAATAAAGCATATGATTTTTTTCAATAAAGTTCTTGTAGAAATCATGTCTAGTTTTCCTACAGGTCTGTATAATGCTTTAGAATCTAGGAGGTCAAGCGCCTTATCAAAAGAAGAAAATATGAGGAAGAGGGTCCTAGCAGATTTTTGCTCGGAAATGACAATAGAAGAAATGGATTTATTCCTTGAAAAGGCTAAAAAGGCATTTAGGAGAAAAACAAGAATAAATAAGCTCATGTTTGGTGAAACTGACGCTGTTGTCAGTGAGACTAAGAAAATTCTAGAAGAACTTTTGTCAAAGGAAAAGATTAACATTGAGGAAGTAAATGTTCAAAGAAATGAAGAAGTGAATGTGGAGGTAAATGATTTAGGAGAAGAGAATGTGAATGAGAAAAACATGAATGTGTCTGATCCTCCAGAGTTTGAGGATATTTTGACTTTTCCTAATATGAAAGATGCAAAGACACCTATTGTAACTAAGGCCCCTGTTGAAATGCTAGTTGAGGAAAAGGAGGTACATTCTATACAAGCTGAAATGCCTAAAGTCAATCCTAAAGCAAAATCCAAGGTTGAAAAGAAAAAGGAGCAAGAAATCAGAATAGAGGAAGTGAAGGAATCTTTATTGGAGCAGCAGGAAGAGTTAGATCCTGAGTTGGATGAAAGCTCAATTAACCTACCTACTCTATCTCCAATTCAGATGATGAAGGTTTCTAAAATTGCACAAGCCAAAGCCAATGAAAAAATACTGAAATCCCACATAGAAGATAGTGAACTGTTAAAGCTTTCTTTTGGAATCTTACAGAAAATAATTCCTACTTATGTTGTGGATCCATCAGGTTCCCCCTCTGGTGAGTTAAAGAAGCTAATAAGTTTTGTAGATTCTCATTTTGAATCCTTTGAGAAATCAGCTTTGGTTAAAGTGAGAAAGGAGTTCTAAGAGAAGAGAGTTGGTAGTCTAAAATAATTGATTGCCAAAGACAAAGCTCTGTTGAGTACTTGCATAAATAATATTCAAGGTGTTATGTCTGAAGGAGGAAAATTACACAAATCTTGCCTAGTATTATCTAAATTTAAACTAAAGCAAATGAAAAGAAGATGAAGGACATTGAACAACAGTTGGTCAATATTTCCAACACTTTTGACCCCTTAGTCGGAAGTGTTTGTAATCAAGAAAATCAGGTAATGTTTGTGCTAAACCAAATAAAGAGTCTAAAATTTGAAAATGAAAGGATCATTGGCAGAGTATGTGAACTTAGGGGACTGATAAGTCCAAAGATTGAGATGATGGTAAATGCTTTGAAAGAAGCTAAAGATGCTACGACCACTCCTGATCCAGTAAGTCTCAAAGCAACATAAACCTTGTCATATATGCTCTGTGGTCATATAACCATTTTGGAGAGTTTGAAAAGTATTTGGAACTCAAATTTAAGTGGGTTGAAGAATATCTTTGCAAACATCTTCAAATTTTTGTAAGTCTCAACATTTTTTGCAAATTTTGGTTTCCCTAATTTTGTCATTGATGTGAAAGGGGAAGAGAGTACAATGAAAAATGCCTTAACATTCTTAGGGGGAGCAGTATTCTGAATTTAGGTAATGTGCTTATCAGTTTCGACACTTAGTCATTTTTCTAAGTGTTTCCATCAATTCCAAAGGGGGAGATTATTGGCATATGGCTTCCAGTGTTGTCATTGATGGCAACTAAAGTCATCTTCATGGTCTACAGATATGTATCTAGTTATACCGGTAGATAAAGTGCATCACTATGTGTTACCGGAAGAATATCTGAAGAACAAGGTATCCGGTCAATCAGTCCATCTGTCTACTTCACCGGATCATCATTTTGTGTTGTGGACTCCTGATATTGCTTGGTGAGCACATATATTATCTTATTGTTGAATTTTATGGTGTTGCATTAGTGGCAGTACAAGCTTGAAGATCTAGTAGAATGTTTTGTCTACTTGTTCGTTGTAGCCGACTCAATGAATATGGCGCATTGTGGATGTGTAAAGTGGAATTATTGAAAATGTTTTTATGTTCATACATTTAATTATGGGTCTTAGCTACAGTCTAGCCAATGGTGTTAGATCCACATTGTAAATCCAATTGTAATTTTGGGCCGACAATTAATAATATTTTCAAGTTTTATTAAGGCCAACCTATAGTGATTGTATTCCTAGTTGTGGATATATAAGAGATTCGATATATCATTTGTTGTGTGTGAAAAATTTGTGTGGTGGTATATTCCGATCATCAGGAAGAGCAATTAGGCGAATATGCACAATTCCATTTGTGTATTAATATTTCTGCAGTGCAAGTTGTGCAAAGCATAGCAGAATTGTTGAATTTGTCTAAAGGATAGCAGATTGTCATCAGAGCTGAATTGGAACTATAATCAGGCATTGTGGATTCTATTTCATCAATTCAATATTTTTGGATTTACTCCAAATATTTGTAGGGCAGTTAGCCCATCCATTTTGAGCAGTGAGCCTGAATGCAAGTGCATTCCCATTTTATACTTCTTATTTTGGGTATACTTATATTATATTATGGATTGGCCATCCACCGTGGTTTTTCCTCTAACAGGGTTTCCACGTAAAAATTCTGGTGTTATGGTGTTGAGATTGTTTTCTTTCTGCTAATACATGTTTCTTCTATTGAATGATTAAGTTAAATCTTAGAATAATAAAGTTGATTTTTTTCTCACACTGATTCACCCTCCCTCTTAGTGTTGCTTTTTTCCAACATCCTTCACCTCCTCAAAGACAATATTTTTTTCTTTTTTTGATCTTTACCTTTATTTTTTTTACCTTGCATTGTCCAAATGGGTAGACCTCCTCTCTCATGACCCTCCAATTTTTTCATTCTTTTAGCCAAGTTCTAAATCATCAATTATTTCAATAGTTTCCCCCTTTGACCCCTGACTCACACTAGAACCCATTTTTTATTTTTGGATACATGTGTGTTTAAAGACGGTTTCCTTTTCTATGGGGTAACTTTTAACAACTCTTCATCAAAGAAAGGAGTTGAGGTTTCAAGTTTTTTCAAAATATCCTTTGTACATAGGTATTAGCTTAGTCCCTTGAGAGGGGTTTTTCAAAGAAATATGGAGCTTACTTTCAATCATCTTAATCTCCAAAGGTTTGGTAGTAGAAGCAAGGCACAATTGTAGGGTGGTGAAAAGTGCATACTTATAAAGAGTTAGGATGAGACCCTAATGAAGGGGTGAGGAATCCCCCTTACTGATGTGGTGGTGGAGGGAAGAAAGTAGAAAAAAAAATAGTTATCCTCTCTTTATGGCGAATATGGTTCAATATTGGGAAGTGCTACCTATGAATAGTTTTAAATCTACCTTCTAAACTAAAATATTGCATAACATGAAGACTTACCAGGATAAAGGGTGCAAGCATCTTCTCTCTGCTAAAGCTATTTTGAAATATTTTAGGTTTTCCCCCTTTGTCAAAGAAATTATTGATAAAGGGTGCAAGCATCTTCTCTCTACTAAAGTTATTTTGAAATATTTTAGGTTTTTCCCCTTTGTCAAAGAAATTATTGATAAACCTCTTATAGTTTCCATTACTAACCTTTCCCACATCAATACCCTTGTAATTTAATCCCATCACAGTCATAATGAGTTGTAGAGTGACCAAGAAATAGAGACTGCCAATGGAAAGATGTCCACACTTCCATGAATTAAATAATTTTGATGTAAGCACATGATTATATCCTTGCATTGCTTGATAAAAGGCATCAGACCAGACTCAAAAATATTCCACAGCTCAACATTATGCTTTACCAGGATGCAAGATAATGAATCAGATTGTTTCCTTGGGCCACTTGTATTTCTCTAGCAAACCTTCCTCAAAACTAGCTTAAACACCAAAAAAAAGTCACCTTAATGAGAGAGAGGGAGAGGAATGGGACTTAGGCAGCTAAGTTTTCTCTCAAAGGAAAAACTTCAACTTAAAATGGAAAAATCACATTTCGTTGTATGAGTCAAAATAATAATTTATTTATTTTGAATATCATTCCAATTGTCATGAACGTAGTACCCTGAAGTAATACGAATAATTTTAAACTTATGCTTTTTTATCGTCCTCAATAGAATATGAATGGGAATTGACATAGGACTCATGTTAAAAATTAAATTGTCATGCATGGGTGATCTAACATATCTTTCCCAAGTATCATTAGGATTTAAAAGAAGATTTAAAATCCCTTTTGTAGCCTTATTAAAAATGATTATAAGGACACATTTTTCTCATAATCACCACTTAAGATTTTCAAATTTGAATCCCTTCTACAATTTTTGATCCCCATCCCTTTCCAATAAATAATACTTCCATCCTCCTTAATGACAACAAAATTTATCTCTATACCTTTGAATTGTAAAGTATTAACACCTTTAATGGATTTAGAAAACTAATAAACATATATTCCCATCTTCCTCCTAGAATCCAATCTATTACTAAGTATCATTATTACAACAATTAAACTCCATTCGAGTAGCAATCATTTTATTAGAAATTAATTCTTTTATTTTTAGCAAGACTTGATCAAAACCCCAACAAAACCATTCAGGGCAATAGATGCATTCATTAGAATTTGTATTATCATCCATATTACCTTCCCTATAAGTGTGGATTATTCTAGACTGAAGGAAGTTCCCAATAAAAAATTGACCTTCATCATTTCCCTTATCATCCAAGGTGCATGAGAGTCTCCTCTCAGAATATAAACAATTATCTTAGAATCTTCTTCTATGATAACTTGGTTAAATCCTCTCTCTTTTAACCTTTTTTACACCCCATCAATCAACAGTAGCTTCATCCATGTTACTAGTATAGGTACCTAAATTCTTAGAAAATCCTTCAATTATATATCCCTTTTGATCTCTAATCAGCCCACCTGCATCAAAGATTCCTAAATTACCTTTTGAACATCCATTAAATTTGAGTTTTATCCATCCTTCCTCAGGAGGGAGCCATTTGGTTTTTCTTATACACAACATTTTTTCCAAATTTAGCTTGGTTAAGTCTTTCTTAATCCCCCAGTTTTATTTTATTCTAATCTCTCAATAAGATGGCATCTATTTTGAAAACCCATAATTTGCAGCATTTATATTTTCCTACACTTTTTGTTTTATAGTCATAAACACACCCATATTCTTTTTCTTCCGATCCCTAAAAATTCTATTATTTCTTTCTTTCAATAATCCTCAAGCAACAAAAGGAGAGATTTGTCTCCATAAATTTGAAATAGTAGGGAGAGAAAAAGGATATTTTTTCTAGTTAATCACAAAGTCCTTAAGGGTTCATAAAAAACCCAATCAACCAAGAGAATCCTTAAGACATGAGTCCAAAAATCTCTGGGAAAAAAGCAATGAAAGAATAGATGTTCTATATTCTCATCATCCTCATAGTAAAGGGAACATCTATTAATAAACTAGAATAATCTTTTATGAAGATACCAGAAGGAAGTCTTCTCTAGATCCATTCATCCTCCCTATTATGAGAAAATAAATAATAATATCCAATTTCATGTCTTAAAAATTGAATATCAACATCCTAGATAAATTAAAATGTTTAATTCAATTTCTCACTTGCCATTTTAAAATAAAGCTAATTCAATTAATTCAATGAAATATTTTGGAAAAGTATTTCACTAGATAAAGCACCACAATTAATTCATCAAAACATAATTATGAATAAAAAAGGAAATCAAACTATTAAACTAAAATGACGTAATTATGAGTAAATCACAGTATGGACAAGCTCTAGAATTTCCTTTGATTCATATATATATGTTTGTAAATAGTTGAAAACTTTCTAAGTCCTAACTTACCTTTCCCTAGTCTTAATTTCCTTTTCTCACACATGATTTAATTAATTAAATCTTCCATCAATAACTACCTAAAGTGAATAAAATAAAATAAATATTTCTTTTATTCTCGTTTATCCACCTCACAAGCCTCTCTGAAATTTAGTTCTTTAAATTAATAAATCCACACTTATTCTTCACCCTCCATCTCACAACTTTTCAATCAAACCAATCTTAGCCATTCATTTATCTTCAAATCTTGACTATTGATCATTGTTTTAAAAACCCTACAAATCACTTAACTCTTAGCTCATTTTATAAGAAATCTTGAATTCATATCATTATGATGCTCATGTGAGTAACCAAATCCCAATCATTTGAGAGAAAATTTGTCTTTTGGTGCATCAAAAGTTGAGTTCGGTAATCATGTTTTGATTTGTTCGATTCTCAATTTTTCAATTTCTTGCTCTATCAGGGGTCTCATTTAATGTAGTTGGTTTTAAGGCATTATTTAAACTCTTTTTTTTTCATCTACATTTTTTGAGAACAAGGTTAACACGGGGTCATACATGAAACATCTCATACTCAATTTGAGTACGATCGAGAAATAACAATGAAGAGGCCCAATGTGGCATCTCTAAAATAGCCACTATTGGAAAAATTACTTAGAATTGTTTACTTAGGTGGGTAGATAACCATATACCTATAATCTCAAATCAGACATCTAGTGTACCTAAAACATATATAATAGTTGACGCATGTAATAACCACCTAACAATGTACAACACCATATAACATGTACATCAATGCATCCAAATGTCCTAAAATCATGATAGCATCTATTCACAATATGAATACTAATATGTATATCCATATATATATATATATATATATATATATATATATCTATTAACAAAATGTAACCATAATGATAACACAAGTATATTGAAATATGCACCAAAGGTAAATTTTAGATAAGGTGGTACTAAATTCAAGCCTAATTCAATAACCTTATTAGTTTCATAGTTTATATGAGATTATTTTGAATACACATAATAAAAAAAGTGTTATGTAGAAATTAATATTACAAATGTACAGTTTGATCTAAATTCAGTCAATCTTAATTACTTGTTTGAAAGATTCATGTGGATGATTACACATGTCTTAGGACTTTTCTTTCTATATTCTTTCCTAGGCATAAAATTTGAATGATTTCACATGTACAAGAATAGGAAATGGTGGGTTTTTTAATTGAATAGGATTAGAGAATGTGAAGAAGGAATTTGAATAAGGAAAAGGGATTGCACTTGCAATTTTATGGTGGAGATAGAATTTCACTTGTAATTTTGTTTAAGGTGGGAAAGTAAGTATAATTTGAGTTAGGTCAAAACCATAGGGGTGAGACTCCTAGAAAGATAAGGTAAATAATGGGTTCAATCATCTAGAGTGCTAGAATCCAAAAAATTATGATACACCATATCGATACAAAACAAGTGGGAAATATATGAAGTTTGTATTTTCTCCTCTAAAATAATATAATTATGGACTAATATTTGCACAAGCATTTATTACTCATTCTTATGATATAGTAACACACATTAGTTATATTCAATGAGGTAACTTGGAAATGTATGTTAGAATCATCAATGTATCTTTATTGTGTGTACATTACAGTGTGCATAACACAATCTTTCAAAATCCACATTTATTCCTCAAAAAAGAGATATTATAGCAAGGAAGATTGAGGAGGGTACACTAAAATAATTAATTTTAGAGGAGAATAAATTGCATCACTATAAGAGTGAGTACAAGGGAAGAAATTAAAACTATATAATGAAATCTTATTTCCTTTGCTTCCTCCTATGTGGTGGTGGTTATCTAATTCTTTGAATCTTATTCCAAGAGTTCTTATAGTTCCATAGGGATAGAAAACAAGTATCCCAATCCATTCTTAATGTGTTTCCATGGGTTATTTGGAAAATAAATGGTACTTATCTTCTCTAGTTATTTTTTTCTTTGGTCAAGGCCTTGATATATTATTTGTTCTAATATCTGAATGACTTAATGATAAGATATTGCTTAACTTCCCTTACTCTTCTTTAGGAGTCTAAACATCTCATTTGTATTAATTAGAGTAACCTAACCACATTGCTTAATCCTCTTTGTTGATGTTTCTATCAAGATATTGATCACTTTTCTATATCTAATTTTTACAAAATAATTTCCCAAGATTGACATCATCTAGTTCTTTGGTCACTAGGTGTCTTTGTTGATGTATTATATTCATGGAGCAAGAGTTAATGCCAAGAAAATTGATCAAGCTATTGTAAGGGCTTATAATAAAGGTTACATGATGGAATAGCCTAAACATAATGGAATAGAGGAATTTATAAAGTACATAGCAATTGTCATTTATGTATTAGGAGGAACTCTTGGTGTTGGTGGAAATGAGAGACACTTTCTTGTAAGGATTTATTTTAGTGGACTAGGAGGAATAAGAGTTCCTATAAAATAAACGATGACATGTATTTTTTAGCCAAATTCATAGGTTGAATTGTCTCTGCCGCCATGCTTATATCTATAATAATTTTCTCTCTATCAATTATCTCTCATTTTTTCAAGTCCTCATTTTTTCTTGTGTCCTCAAGATTGATGATTAATAGTTGTATGGGAAATATGTCATTTTACCTTTGAGACTCTAATATTTAAAAAAAATACTTATTTTATGTAGGATTCAGTATTTCTTATATACCATTACATTGACTTATGGATAATCTTTGATAGATATAGGTATTGGTGTTAACACAATACTTATGTACCCATGTCATCATTCCATAATATGGCCGAATTAACTCAAGATTGACCTTAGTTATTATATAAATAAATAGATATAATGTGTAAATGTTTGTCTATTTAATTGAAATACACATGAACTCAACTAATGTATAAGTCACAATCATCTAAAATATAGTAAATCTAGTGTTAATGATATTTGGGTTAAACTCCTATCAAATCCTATGACAATAATCATTGAAACATAGAATGAGTGAATCAATATGGGTAAGAAAATTTGATTAATTTGTATATCATGTACACATCATTGTTAATATTTGTGATTATAATGTAATAGTGCATAAGCAACAATGAGCATCAACAAACTAATTATGCATGCTTTGGGTTAGAGAATATAATGAATGCAAGTGCATAAATTGCAAAGATGCTAACCATTGTTTAATAAGTAGATTGATAAATAATTAAAATTTAGTTTCATTATTGTTACCCATTTTTTCACCCTTAGGTTCAAAGGGGTAGAGTTTATTTTAAACTGAAGAGAATAGGGTGCAGTTTTATTAACCTTCTTCGTTACATTCAAATATATAAATGCAAAAATTTGGAAAAATTTTACAACTACAGATCTTTACATTCATGTACACGCATGTAATAGAGAAAGATTTGAAATTTTTCAGAAGAATAACATTTATTGAATGAATGAATGTTCATTATCTCATACAAGCCATGAGATTAACTTTCTTATTCAAAACAAAATATGAACAATATATTCAAGAATAAGTAAAGAAGAGAAATGAATATGCATGTAAAGAGGGAAACCAACCATTGCTTGGAATGACTGGTTCTCATGCGTCTTTTGCCTTGTTGTTATCCTGAGCTTCATCCATCTCTTTTAGCTCCTTCCGCTCCTAATCCTGCATATGAAATTAGTGATGGTATTAGAGTATACTCTAAGAAATGACTGATAACAGACATTACATGCATATCCACCCTATTCATGCATACATTGAACATAGGATGTGCATTTTTTCTAACTTGTTTGTTTCATGTGTAGTTACAGGTGCAATTATTTATCTGATTAAATATGAGTGGGAATAAATGTGGCTCCCATGAGGGTTGAGCCTAGCTCATAATTCATGCACAATATTTTAGGTATATTCAAGTACATTCAACACAAATTGCATATCAGAAATCTGCAAACAATCTAGAAGGATTTCATGAAAACAATCTTGAAAATCATAAAGAGCACAAAAGGATACAATCTTCAAGAGACAATCATAAATTTCTCTTTATAGCATTACCAGGAGTAATGAAGACAACTAAACCATTAAATACTGGAACAATCATGGGCTGCCATATGACAGTAAGATTAAAGAATGCCACAACCTGGAGTTGAAATCTTCAAAGTTTTTGTCTAAATTTTTCTCCCTAGTCTGTGAAATTCCTTTGTCAAGTTTTTTCCTTAAGATGAGCAGATAGATAGAATATGCATGAGCAAAGGAACAGTCAACATTGACTTTGAAGAAGCATTTCAGTTAATTGATGAAGTAATAGTCAGAGGAAAAAAAATGAACAGTGACAATGAGATTATCGGACTGTGTAAAATTTAGAACAATTGTGAATTTTTTGTATTTTGTATATTTCAAAATACAATACATTGTGGATGGTATTATGTTTAAATACATTGAAGACTTCAAGCTACATATGTTAAGTTGAAAGTCAAAGCAAGAAGATAATGCAGTGAAATCCTCAAAGGAGTATAACACAAAAGGAGAACCCGTAGCCTATAGATCAGTGATAAGTAGTGTTCATGAGGGATAATTCCCACACTGTACAATGGCATTGAATCATTTCACAAAATTTCATTGTGGGATAGTATTTTTTGTGAACAATTGACTGAGATGATAATAGAAATCAACTTTTTTTGTAAAGTCTTTATGAGGAAAATCAGAGAATGCATTTCCATACATGAGAGAAAGTGAGTACAGAAAAATGTATGAGAAATACATAAAGAGTGTAAAGCTATCTTCAAATTTCTATGAGGAGAATATTTAAAAATACAGAGGAAATCAAGATGTAGAAAAAATGCAAGTTTCCTCAAATACCCAAAAGAGCCTATGGCCTATAGGAAAATAAGACAAGGCGGCATCAGAGGTTTAGAGACATGAAAACAAATTCCGGCTTAAGCTCGAGCTCATTCTTTCAACAAGATGACTCAGATACAAATTCCATGGGACCCAAAAGATGATTTTAGAAAAATGTGAGAAAGCTTAACTATGGCAGCCATAAGAATACAACAAGGAACAATGTCCCTCAGCCATAAAAGAAATAACAGAAAATCAAAGGCATTCAAGATGGGTGAACAAGTATAGTATGTTGCAGCCTGTATAACCCAAATCACTAATAGAAAGCTCTTCATTCACTCTTGTTTTCAAAAAAAAATTGCTTACCAAAGATCTATAGGAGATATCTTCCAGAAAATGTTTTTGAGAGGTGAAAAAATTTGCTATAAAAAGTTTCCTGAAACCCTCCATGGTGGGATTGTTTGTGAGAGAAAGTACAAAAATAGGTGAAAAACAGTGAAAGTCGTGATCATGAAAGGCTTGAATTAAATAAAGAACAATGGAAATCTCCAATTTTTTCCTCAATATAAAAAGGCACAAGAGTACTTACCCACTTGTTTGTCAGGAAAAATCACACATAAAGCTTTTGTAAAGCTATAAAATTAGCCATTGAAGTTACAGGTTTGAAGTTTCAGAAAATCCTCATCATGGTGGCATGGTTTGCAACATAAGAACAAAAATGATAGATAAATTCAATGATCAAGGTAAAATATGTACAGTGTGAGGAAAATCAGATAATGCAACGACCCTAGGCCCAAATCATCTTACCTATTTTCTTTTGTGAAAAATTGACAAAAGGACCCTGTGAAGCAGCTCGAAATGTATTTTGAAGTTTCCAGAAATTAAAGAGTGCATTCAGTTGAGGGTTTCTATAGCGGTGCTCTAGTATGAAGAAGAAAATTTGAGCAACTTGCCTATGGCTTTGTGAAAACAACCATCAAGATGCAGATTTGATGATTCATAAGCTAAAAATGTAAAGAAAATTTTTGGTCGAGCACCTTGAAACCCTTCATGGTGACAACAATCAAAAATTTCTTCGTGGAACTTCTAGAAACTGAAATATTTTCACTTCTTTTTGTGCCTTCTTTTCTTTTAGGGTTTCACCCTATTTCTTTTAAGCATAATATTGCATTTTTTACTTTTGTTTTAAAATGTGAAAAATTATACACCATGCCCCTTTATGCCTTGTTCAAAATCTTTTAAGACTTTATAACATTTACCTTGTATTACCTAATGGTCAAATACATGGGGGGCTGTTTTTTTTTTTGCATTAATTCACATTGTGAAATACTTAAGTAAAATGATATTTTATGAATCATTTTTACTTAAAGTATTTTTTTGAAATGCAAAACTATAGGAACATGTGTGATATGATTGAGTCATAAGAAGGGATAGAGATATGCTTGTTTTTATGGCTTACCTCAAAAGAAGGGAGGTTATTTTCAGTTTGGGAACACAAGGAGGGTATCTAGGAGCTAATTTATTGAGTTTTTATCTTGGTTATGGTCTTATATGACTTTTTCAACCAACACGAGCTCTTTTTTAGTGGATTTGAGTGCTATATTTTAGGCTTTGTGAGTGCTTATGAAAATGAGGTTTCTAGAACCTTGTTTGGTGGAACAACTTTAGTATTGGCTACTTAGTGTCATTTGTCACTCATTATAGAGTTAGTTCTAATTATGCATTTTGGAGAGTTAGTGATTTTTCAACAATCCTTTCTCAGTTGATGTATGCTTTGTAACTCATTTGGAATATGGAATACAAAAATTACCTTGGAAACCAGTGTTAGTTTTCATACTACTTTCATTCTTCTTTCGGATTATGCAGGTTGTGAACTATGCTTATTAAGTTTGCATTTGAACTTTTAAAGTTGTGAAATTGATCTTTCCTTCTTAAAAAATATATGCAAATTAAGCCTTTTCATAAAGTGTTTATGCATAAGCTCACAAAATTTATGTTGAGTAGATGTAATAACTATCATTAGTTTTCCAATGTATGTTCATCTATTTTGTTTCATGATTCCTATCAGTTAGGTGTATCACCATAGGGAATATCATTTACTAGTTTTAGCTTTATCATTTTTTTCAGTCATCCTTCTCTCTTTTCCTTCAAAGACAGTAGTTTAGGTGATATTACCAGCATAGGAAGCCACCCTTTTCCAGAGCTTTGGTCTTATCTAAGTCTCATACTTTTTAAGATCATTCCCATGTTACACTGGATTGTTGAATTTCACATTCAACAGGGCGCAAAATCCATGTGTTAACAATTATCAAGATCATTTGCTAACGTGTGTTTTGTAGGTTAGCCATGACTTGGAAAATGACATGGGATGAAATTAATAAATGGTTCACAAGGTACAATATTTCATTCATGAAGGAATCCATGCAAGACCAATAATTTGACATGGTGTGAGAAAGAATTGTTTGATGATCTACACAAAGATTTTTGGGTTCAATTTCATAAATAAATATTTAATTGGATCTTTGCATGGCTAAAATAACATTAGAATAAGTACAACATAAGGTACCATGCATATCAAAGTAGATTTCATAGATAAAGAACATAGACTTAGTATGTAATTGTGTATTTGATGCATTCATCAAGGATGCAATGATTCTTATATTCTTCAATTTATTATGACCATATATGTAACAACTAAGGGAGTGATCCACAAGTTTCTAAGATCGACATAGCACAAAATCCTAAAGTAGATCTCAATATGGGTAAAAAATATTTTTTTATAGTAAAGGAAATTTGACTCTATTAAGTAAAGAGAAACTTTCTTTGAGAGTGATTTTGAGTCACCACACTTGGGTTAACTAGCCAAGGTTTTGATTAAATATAATCTACTATTGAGATTTTTACTAAATAATCCTTCAAATTTTTTTAGTTTTAAAATAGAAACATGCTTATGAATTTGGGCTAAAATACTTAATGAAATGAGTTCTGTTACTAATTACAAAGAACCCAAAAATTAAAATTACAATTTAGATAATAAAAAATAGAAAATTAAGAGAATGAGAAACCTGTTGAACACAATGTTGTGCTAAGAGGGGGGTGAATCAACATATATTAAAACATAGACTGAAAAAGAGTAGAAGAGAAAACATGCACCACACAAAAGATACTCGGATTTTTATCTGGAAAACCCAATGAGGGAAAACCCATGGTGAGGATTAAGTCACAATATATGTAGCTCACTACTAACAAGAGTTACAATGATTTTTAAGGCTTACTGCCTATGGACTTGCAGACTAAGGTGTACAACCTTAGGGAAAGATACAAAGGACATGATGAGACTCATTGTCTTAGAGCAGGATACATGAAAATCATAATGAGAAATATGAATATGAACTACTAAGAAGAAGCATCCAACATATGTTGATGTTGTAGTCCTTTTTTTACACAATTAGCCCTTCACACTAATTCACACACTTCATCTTCAACATACTACTCAGTCACAATTCCATCACCTTCAACTCCTTCATAAATGAATTTGATCTTCTATATATATATCCTCTACAACAACTCAAAACCTTAATTAGGTTGGCTCCAAGATAATCTTTAGAAGGAACGTATGATATCACACTAGTTGGCTCCAAACATATATGAAGAGAAATAATTATAGATTAACACACGACATTATAGGACCCAAACACAACATAACACATTATCCAAAACAAAATTAATTTATCAAGATCAACCATTGATGAAGGAAACAAGTTTGTCAACCCAAATAATAACACCACCAAAACTGCCATCTATTCAACTTCACTATCGGGGAGAGACCAAAACCATTATGCGGATAGTCCATGCACAATATGTATTCAAACATTTCATAAAAAATGTCTGATCATCATCAATATCTCATCCTTGGCAAGGGGCTAGAAATTTTTCTGCTAAAACTCCCCCTGAGCCAAAGCTCTCTATCTCATTTTGAGAGGAAACATTTGCACTAGGAGCTAGCACAAACTCATTCTTCACCTCATTCTCTTCCTTTTTTTCTAGATCTTGTTCATTTCCTTCATCTCCACCAAATCGGTCTTCTTCACCAGATCAACCTTCTTCTATGAAACAAAGGGTTTCACATTCTTGTTTTTGCAAAACTTAGCTACGTGTCCTGGCTTATTTCATTTGTGACATATGATACCTTTTTGCTGAAAAACATACTTTTTTCTATTTCAGATTTGCATTGAAAATCCTTATGCCCAAATCCATTGCATGTATAATAGTAACCATTGAATGATTGGAACATCATACCATTATTGTAACCATTCATCATCTGACTTCTACATTCACTAGCTTTATGACCAAATCTATTACATGTATAGCATTGACCGAAAAATGATTGAACATTATGATTCATTCTGCTTTTACACTCTATTGATCTATGTCTAAATTTATTTCAAGAATAAAAATAACCATTAAAAGATGAATACATTTGTGCTACTAGTTGCCTAATAGGAGGCTTTTGAAATCTTTCTTCTAGTTTTGGACCTATTTGATATTGCTCTTCTTATCTCTAGTCTTCCTTTGCTCATTATTCTTCTTTGTAGCATTGTTTGAAGTCTTATTTTCCTTTAAACTTTATCCTCTTTCAAATCCTAAACCTTCTTTGTCCTTAGAAGCCCTCTTACTAGCAACCAGTTCATCAAGCAAGGTGAAGCTTTTATTGAATTTGTCTTCTTGAATCTTTTCTTTCTCTAGATATTTCCTCAAAGTCACAATCTCTTATTCAAGCTTTGAACATTTTACAAACTTGTCTTTCAATTTGGCATTTAGGAAGTCTTCAACTCTTTTTCCTTCTTTAACTTGCATTTTCAGATTAGTGATTATCTCATTTGATTGTTTGAGCTGCTCATTTGTTTCCTCAAGTCTTTCTTTAGCTTTCTTGAGTTGCTCCCTCAACTTCTTGATGCACTCATCTGCTTGCTTAATATCTTCTTTCAGTTCTCTATTCTCACGTTCTGCTTTATCTAGATCATCAAGGGCTGATTTGAGTTCTCTTTCCATATCAAATTCATAGTCTTCTTCAGTAAAAACTTCAGGGATGATCTCTTCCAGAGGAATAGGATACCTCCTAGTTGTCATTTTTGTAACCTCCAAGATCTACCTCAACAATTAAGCCAATTGAAGGAACCAAGCTCTAATACCAATTATTGAACACTCATAATACTGAGAGGGGGGGAACTAGTATTAAAGAATCTCATCAAACCTGCATAAATGGAAAGAAACAATTAAAGCATGTATCACATCAATAAAAATAAGAACACTAGATTTACATGGAAAACCCTTGAAAGGGAAAAATCATGGTGAGGATTAGCTCACAATATATTATAACCAGTTACAATTGATTTATAGGATTTTGGAATCATCGTCCAAAAAAATGGCTCACTGCCCAAAATAGAAAGAGATAAAAGAAAGGATGCTTCACTACCAAGGATGAACTATTAACAATGCATCTGAAACATGCTGAAAATACAGTTCCACTTAAGCTCAAAAAACTGACTTTGCACACTTCATACTTCACCACTATCATCTTTCGCACTTCACACTACATTAGATCTCAGACAAACTTTTACTTACATCCAATACACTTTATTCACATACCATATTCACATAACACTAAATCAACCTTCTATAAATACTGCAACCAACTAAAACATCAATTAGATTGGCCTAATTACATGAACTATGTAACACCATGACCTGTTAGCCCAAAAATCCATCACATACGCTTTGCAAAAGGAACCAAAATATGTTCTTCACCAAAATAGGTTGGCATGACCTATAATCATTTCCATAATTTTTCTCTATACACAACTCAACTCCACATGACCCCAAAACCTTTAGGTCGGTACCACTAGTGAAGCAATAACTGAAAGAACCAACTTTTCATTCACAACTATGGAAGACATCAAGTCCAAAAACTTTGGGTTTAGAAACATTCAACACATACCAATAACACCTTAAATGTAAGAGACCAAGTGTCTCTCAACCCCTGACTAAAGCTGAATATGAAGATTTATTTTGTTGTTTTGTTGTTTTTGTAATTTTTTGTGATTTTTGTGCAATATGAGGGTTTGTGCGATTTTAATAAAAATAGATGCTAAATCAAATAAAATGCTGAAACCATTAATCTTGAAGCAAGCTAACATCTAGACAATGGCGACTATCTTTATTCTGACCAATAATCGATTACAATGTGAAATGGAAATCATGCAATCAAAAAGGAAAACTGGATTTTTATCATAAACCTGGTTACACTTGCAGCCGCCTATAGAAGGACATAAATGGTATGGCCAGCTATAGAGAGCCTTCTCCTACCAAATAATGAATGATAAAGCCTCCAGAAGTCAAGGCGCCAACACTGGTGTAGAGGAAGAACCAAAAAGCAAGGTGTTTTGTCTAGAAGAAGAAAGACGTCCTTTCAGCTGTGGTACGACCTATCAACAACAATAAATATAGCCATACTTTTCTTGGGAATCATGTCAGATGTAGATTTTAACCAGAAGCACAAGAATATCACTTTCCTGATGAAAATCAAATCAAACTCTGAATATTAGCTTCACAATAAGCTCTGTAATGACTTTTGAATGAAGCCACTCAACTAAAAAGCTTCAACTCGTATCTCACAGTCTTAGTATGTCTGATTTTGAAGAGGGAACGTTCTCCAAAATGCAATGATTTGCAAAAACCCTTGTTTCACAAACCCCAATGTTCTCAAATAGAAAATAAGACAAATTAGAATAATTCACAATGAAGTTTGATTTTCCTTGAAGTGCAATATAAACTCTCTTCAATAAGTCGACCCAAAAGAGCAACTGATTAAACATTTAATATTATAAAATTCTCCCTTTGGAAACTTAGGGAAAAATATCATAATATGGCGTCCCATTATTAAAATAATTAATGAAGACATAATCATTAATAAAAATCGCCCTTTTAATATAAAGTACTAAATACTTTATATTATTCCATTGATATTTTAATATTTAATTAATTGGCTTTATATTATAAAGTCACAACTTTAATATTTCTCCCAATATTTGTTATCACATAATCTAGCAGTGCTCGTTCCACGGATAACCCCCCTACAAAACTTGTTAGTTTCCTAGGTCCATTAAGTTCAAGCACGCAAAATGAGGTGATTTTCAAGCCACCTCAAAATGCATTCCAAATCCTCAAACAGTCAACTTGAGCATCCCCCTATGTTCGCCTCGCAAAGACCTTTGAAAAGAGCTCCTTGGCGAAGTCTCACTGTTCATACTTAGTTAAATTGTGAAATATGCAGTTGCCCTCAAAAAGTGTGCTCTTGCTCACAAGCCAAAAAATTGACTAAGTGTTGAAAGTGCAGGGGCACCAAAAATCAGCGCCCCTACATGAAAGTGATTTGCCAAAATGTGCAGAAGTGCTAAAAAAGTGTGCTCTTACACATGGTTGCTAGACTTAGCCAATTTTTGGCTTAGGTGAACTTCTTCATGTTATTTGCATTTCTCGCTTATCATGCCACTTTTTATGCCTCAATTAATTGGGCGACTTGAGTTAGGTTTTTTGTGTTTCCCATTCACTTAAAAGTGATTTTATTGTTTCATTTTCATTGTTTGTGATCTTCAACTTCATTCCTCTTTGCTGGGTGCACATCTACCTCCTCCAAAAATGTGTTTTTTGTAAGAGCTCCTTCTTGGTCGAGCTAGGGTTTCCATTTATTGTTTCAGGTATGGTTTCTTATTTTCTCCCTTCGTCCCTTCCTTTTATGAGTTTGTTTTAAACTTATTATGATTTGTAAATACGTTTTTAGTTGTCACATTTTTGTGTTCTCCAAAAACGTGTTTTCCTCATGCTCTTTCTCATGCCCGCGTGTGAGTTCTCTTCATTCCATCATGTTTGTTTCTCCTCTTCATCACGCATTTGTGGCTTTCTTCTTTTGGTTGGTTTCTTATTTGTCATCACCAAGGGGTTTTGGTTTGTGCATTCCTCCCTTCTATCTCTATCTTCTTCTCTTTCCTTGTAGAAGTTGATGCGCACAGGTTCTTCATATGAGAAACTCATTTTTACTATTGAGTTCTACTCCTAAACTATGGCACACTTTTCATTAAACCTTGCATCACATCAATTTCCATGCCACAAAATGCAGTAGCACTGAAATTCTGCACCATAACACCAAGTTGTTGTCCCCAAATGTAGAATCACTAGAAAAGTGTGCCCTAACATCATGATAAATTCCCTAACACTGAGAAGTGCAAGAGCGCTAATTTTCAGTGCCCCTGCACCAAAGTCAGCTTCCTCAAAATGTAAGGGCGCTGATTTTTAGCGCCCTTACACTTTTCACAGTTTTTCCCTAAAACACTTCAAACTTTCTAGTTTCATCCTGAACCTCGCTCCTTCCACTTTGTGCATCATTTTTTGTGCCTTGTCATCCGCTCCATGCTTGCTCATCGTTGTTACTCACCTCACGCATTCCCATGTTGTTTAACGACTAACGTTTGTTCTAACTCCACATCTTGTAGTCTCTTTTCAATATCCTCAAAGTTGATCAATCAAAGATTCAGTTGCTCTTAGATGACTACCAGAAAAACTCTGTCTTCTTCAAAAGAAAAAGGAAAAATGAAATATAAGTATCAAGGTGTCTATTCGCCAACTGTAGTGGTCTCCAAGGTGGAAGAAATAAAAGACATAGAGCTTGGTCATCAAGACTTGGTTGATTTTGTAGAGAAAACTAAGAAGAAGCCTCTTCCTAATCCAATGAGAGCAATTGTACATAGTAACCTGCATTTGGTAGCTATGTTCCCTACTGCTGCACATAATACGAAATTGTCCTTCAAGTGGCATCCCACTACATCAGGGAAAGCAAAAGTGATTGATTCTTCTGGGCACGAGATTTTAAGACTCAACTCTGACTTCTTTGATATTGTGTTTAAAGTTCCTCAAATGGAGTACATTGACACCTCGATACAAAAAGCACAAGAAGTCTTTGACATTGATCCCAACAAGGCTAAAAACCTAATAAATAGCTAATGGTTGAAGAATCCTAGACAAACTATTTCCAGATGGCCAAAGGGACTCCTGCGAAGTGATTTCAAAGATGATGTCAAAGATATGATCAGATTTTTAAGCAGAGTGAAGGGCTTGCATGAATCATCCAATTTTCATGATTGGATGTATGAATACATCAGGGTTATAAGAAGACAAAAAGTTCACATTGACTGGGGAAAACAGATCAGCGATGAAATACATGAGCAACTGATCAATGCACCTTCTACATTAAAATTATATATGACTTCTTATTTGGTGTATGCAACAACTATAATGAGGCAATTTCCAGGTCTATCCACAAAAAGGAATCAGATGCTGGTACCTGTATATAAATTTTTCTATCAACTGGAATTGAAGGAAAGCTTCCATCATTTCAGGCGGGTTATTGATGCTTTCTTCGCACCTTTTATTTTCAATTTTGATCCAGATCTCAAGAGGAGAAGGGTATCTGATGAGGCCTATAAGGCAGTAAGTAAAGTTGGATGCTTATTTCTACAATTCCCAACATTTACTTATTTGAGAGTAGGGTGCTACACTGGTTGCCCTTACATGTTGCCATGATATCCTTTGGACAAGTGGGTTCTCATGGAGATGTGCAGACAGCTGATTTTAGTGCATAAAGAATGAAGAAATAATCACAAGCGTGGATTCAAGTTCCTACTAAAAATTGGTAGATATAATATCCCAACTGTACAGAAAGCCAAATCTATTTATGTTGAGATGCAAATCATGACAATCAGGACCTACAGGTATAGGTTTTATTTTGATTACCGAGATGTCAGAAGGAAATTGCAAAATGGTCATCATTACAAGTACTGTTTTGAAGACATCTAGGCTGATTGCAGAGATGAAGAAGCCATTCCCAAAATGGATTATTGTAGGTTGACTGTGTAGCAGATCAGAGACCTTGATATTGCTGACCTACCAAAGGATTTTACAAATCCTGGCGATATCATGAATGTTGTCTATGATGAAAGAGAGGTTTCTAAAAGGTCATTTCCTGCAATTCAATGGTCTAGGAAAGAAAGTACTAGCATGAGAGAGAGATTGGCGCCAATCCTATCCAATACTACAGAATGGTTACATAAGCATGGTTTTGAAATGAAAAGTTTCATAACAGATTCAGAAGGAGAAGAATCTAAAGCAGAAGCTCGCCGACAGCAAGAACTCTGCATGAAAAATAAATCAGCATTTATTTCCACTTCTTCACAAAGAGGTCCCAAGATCAAGTTTATTGTTGGCAAGAAAGATACCCAGGCCGTCCCAGAAGGAGAAACCACGAAATCTGATCCATCTCGCTCTAAAGGTAAAAAGGTTATTTCAGATGAGATAGATTTCGATGAAGAAGGTACTTCTAGTGACCAATCCGCTGAAGATGAAGACTCAGCAGAAGTAGAATCCAATGGAGAAGAATTTTTTGAAAGCGAGCAAGAGCCTGAAGAAGATTTTGAAGAAGAATCTGAAGGTGAACCAGAATTGGAGAGAGAAGAGGGTGATCAACAAGAACCCAAGCATGATCAAGAAAGAACTATGTCTCCACCTGAGAATGTAGTTGAGGAAATTCCCATAACGTCATCGCCTGTGATCTCTAGTGTTCCTCATACCCCTCTACCTCCTGCTCCCTCATCACCCATTCCTACCACATGCATTCGTGTAGTAGAGGTATCCACTATTCCTGCAACATCAACACCGCTTGATACTCCCTCGGTGACAAGCATTCATATGGTTGATATATTGTCAAGTCCTCCATCATCCATTCCTAGCTTATCTTCATCAACGTATGATATCACTTCTGAAACTGAATTCAATTGGTTCATGAATGAGTCAATGTGTGATCAGCTCAATGTGCAGTCTACATGAGCAATGATGACAGACACTTCTCCTATTGTCACGATACCCATGGTAACTTCAGAGGTGACAATGACGACTGAGTTGACAGTGAATCCAGAAGTTCACACCTCCTTCCTTCCCCCTTGGCTGATATCTCAAGTATCGAAGCGAAAGAAGCAAATGATCTCTTCAGAGGAGCTCGACCTCGAAGAGATAGTCCCACCAAAGGCTAAAGGGAAGAAAAAGGAAAAAGTATACTCAAGGCTAAACGTTGACAAGACTGGCCACAAGTATGTGGAGATTGGCATACCACCACGAGAAGAAGGAGATGTCAATATGGAGGACTACATGGTAACAAAAGTCCATCTTGGCAAGGTTACCAATGAAAGTGCAAAAGAAAATGCACAAGTGACATTGGATATCTTGGCTGGAAGACTAGATAAAATGGAGCAAGCTCGCAATATGTACAAATAGAGGGCAAAGCATTATGCCACTGTTGTAAAGAGACTTGCAGGATTTCCAACTAATGCACAACCGCTAGCAGTGGTAAGTATTGAGGACCCAGCTGTCAAGAAAGCTGAGAAGTTTGCCTCCAAAGGAAGGGTGTTGTATGATTTTGTTGAGAAGATCATAGAACACGGATCTCATATCATAATTGTTGCAGATGAGCAAACTACTTTGTTGGCCAAGCTCACCATAGAGCTTGATAAATAAAAAGTGTACTTTCCTAAGAGCACAGAGATATGGAAAAGTGCCTGCTGTCATGGTCACATATGAAGCAGGTAAAGCTCAGTAAATTGGTGGAATTCGGGGTAATTCTCGACAAATAAAAATTCATTGAGGTAAGAGAATCCTTGAAGCATCGAATTCAATTAATTCAATCTCTTGTGGAGGATCTCCACCAAGTGCAGGAAGATGTCGAAGGACATCATGTGATTCTTGAAAAAGGACTCAAGGAGTTGCCAGGACAACTTCTTGAGGAAAATCGTATCTTCCTGCCAGCCATAGAAATATCCTAGATCTTCAAAGAAGCTATCATGAAGTTGATTGATAGCACAGACTTTTTAGAAGCCTCGTTGAACGTCATTTGTGATACAAGGCTCACATTGGATAACCTAAAAATGCATCTTGATAGGGGCAAGAAGGTTCATTCATCTGCCATGAGATCGATCACGAGAATTCACACCATTGTGGATTACACTGTTGGTCCAGATGAGAAGTTCGTGTAGGAGACCAGGAAGAAATACAAAGACTTATGTGCCCAATGCAAGGAAACATGAAGATTCTTGATCACCAGTGTTAGAAATTTTGGATGCATCCTTTTATGCATCTTGTAAATATTTCCTGACATTTTATATGTCTTTTTGTAAATTTTAATTGCACCAAGTTCAAGATGTAATATTTTGAAAACAAATTACACTTTGAATTTGGTCAAAGTTAGGTGAGATCTCCTTGAATCGCTCACCTAACTTTCCTTGATTTTCTCAAGTTAGTTTCCTAATTTTGCTCATCCCTCTTTCTATAAATATGAGGGATTTCTATTGTATTAAGGATCCTTTAGTTTTTGCAACGAAGTACTGCCCTTTTTGAAACAATTGTGAAACTTTGTGTTCATACTTTGCGAACAAAATTTGATCAATAAAGAAGAAGATTGCAAGCCAAACTTTGTGTTGGATTCGATAATCTTGTGAATTGATCTCTTTTGGTGGTAATTAGTAAGTGATATCTGAAAGACTCTAAGCAATTCATGTAAACTTTGTGTTACATCTTTTACTTAGATTTACATTTGTGTTTTGGTTAACTATGGTTGGATGATCTACAAGACTTTGTGCTTGTAATTATTCATGCTCTTTGGATATTTTGGTTGGATTATCTACAAGACTTTGCGCTTATAATTATTCATGTTGTTTGAGGAATTGCTGCATCTAAGAAGACTTTGTGCTTCTAATGCGACAAATGACATATCTATATCAAATCCACAATTGATAATGCTACAGAATGACTTTGTGCCTTCGTGAGCTTTCCCCTTTATTTTACTTGTTTATTGTTAATTATTTCTGGTATCTCTACGCTTTGCTTTGACAAGATAGAGGAATTGGTATTACTGCTAGTTGATTGTTTAAAGTTATTAAGAATTGAGAACTTCTAACAGTGAAGCATTGTAAATATCTTCTCTGAAAAAAGAGAGAAGGATGAATGTAACACACCCCCCCACTTTGTAAGTATTGTGTACATTATGTAATTACTTTATTTTTTTTATCATCGCTTCTGTCAGCAGTAAGAAGGGAACCTCCCCTTTTCTGAGAGGAGAGATTAATATCTCACATAGTTGTGGCTGAAGTCCTAGTTGTGTAATCTATTGAAAAGTTGATTACATAATTTTCACCCAACAATATTATTAAATGCTTTGATATTCACTATCTGCTCACCAAACTGCCAAACTGGGTCAAAACTGAGTTGATCAACTGAACCAGGTGCCCTGCCTAGAATAGCAACCCCTTGTCTGCCTGACTTACTATAAATAGTAAGTGCCTGAATCTGACTCTATAAGTCTCTTCCAAGGCCCAAAACCCGAATCAACTGATGGAGTAGTGTCCCCAAATGCTGGATAACTACCAAAATAACCCTCTAAACACATTTGTCAGCCTACAAGGTTCTGAATGATAGGCTAACCCCTTAATCAACTATACTACCTAGGAAGGGGACATTACATTAAAGCTTCATGATAAGGTTTTGCATAGCAGAGAAATGTGGACCACAAAACTGTTCCTCTTATCACTGAATATGCACATTGGGACTCAGTTAATTCTCCAAAAAACTTGGTCTTCTTCGAACCACAACTTCTACATTTCTAAAATGGGTTGCCATTAGTCACAACGCCATCTACTAACATGCTCATGTTGCCAACAATCTCCCCCTTTTTCAATGATGGTAACACACTCTTCCAAAACTACTCTCTAAAACATTCTCCCCCTTTGACATGAAGGGAAAAGGGTATCAAAAAGATGCTTTTCTTTTATACTCAACACACTTCTCCAAAAATATCCCCCTTAGTGAAATATTTACATCAAAATGCTCCCCACTAACAATGTTATCCATCAAAAATGATAAAACTTGTACTGCAACACCATTAACTACTTCCGTATATGTACATTGAAATTAGAAAATTGCATATACAAAGAAAAAATGTTCAACTTAACCCTTATAAGACTCCTTCAGCTTAGCAAGGTGTGCCTCCTAGTCTTTCTTTACAACCTTCGAGTCCTTAATAAAGGAAAGCATATGGCACTAATTTTCAAATTGAATATGTAGGTCTTCTCCTTCATTCAGAGAACTAGGCACTAGATTAATTTGCACCACCTTCTCAGCATTAGCTAAAACTCTAGTTAGAGGAGTAATCCTTGCACTTACCATATCTTTGAGTTGACCATACTACATTATTATTTTCTCCTTTTTTTCTTGCAATTTAGAAAGACTTGACCATGCAGATTTCCAATAATTTCTCTTATAGCTCCATCTGCATCATTGATCGAATCATAAACCCCTGAGGCCTAAGTAATTTGTGACTCAATTGAGTCCATTTTATCTTTGATGCTCCTTGTAGAACCAGGCGACTTCAAATAGAACTAAAATAATTATCTTCCTTCATCCAAAAAATTCTTAACATCCCTTAGGTTTCCTTGCAACTTACCATGTGTAGTACTACATTTATCAAAGACTTCTACTAACCTCTTATCATTGAACTTCTTTTCCATTTCCTTCTCAATATTTTCTTCCAAACCAACAGAATGATCCTTAAAATAATCAAATAATAATTTCAATTTATGCACACTTGATAAACAATTTTCAATAGTTATTCCAGGAATACCTTCCTGCAACACCTTCACTACTTCATCTACCAACTCTGCACTCTTATGGTGAGTTTGTAGAATTTCCTTCCTTGCGGAGGCATGAAATACTTCACCAAGCTATAACTTATCTAAAGGGGAAATTTTATTCAGGTCCATTGACCTTGTTGCATGGGAATCTGCAGGAGCTATGCAAACACTACCAGTTCAAACTGTAACTACATGTCCAATAGATCTTTAAGTGAATCTCCAAAGGCTCCATAAGATTCACCGCCAATTTTTGCACTTTCTTCTTCCTTTTTCTCACTCTTCTCCATTTCTCCACTACCGAAACATTCTTCAATATGCTTCTCTACTTTTGGAGGAGGTGAAGTGTCTTATTTTTATGTCTCAGTCTTCTCTTAGACACCTTACATGTCTTCTTTATTCTACTCACAATCTGTCTCCTTATCCAAAGGGGGAAAATTTTGTTCATTTTGAGCTTCATTCTTCTCAGGACATTATACTTATATTCTTCCTTCTCTTCATCAATAATATTCTCCACAACTGGAGGGGTGTTATCAGTTAGCATGTCTTCTTGTACATGCTCATCCTCATATTGTTTTGTAGCAGTCTCATTGCTTTCTAGAAGGAGATTGTTATCCTTCATTTGATCTTCATTTTCCAAAGAGGCTCCTAAATTTTTAGCAAGCTCTTCAACTTTTTGTAGTGTCTCTTTCCTTAGCCTCTCAATGTCTTCCCTATTCCTGCTCATAAGAATCCTAACTCTTTATTTTTTCCTAAATTTCTTGTTATACAACTTAGACAACTTATTTCTATCCTCATGAGAGAGTAAGGAGAAAATATTCTCCAAGTAAAATTCCTTTATCTTAGCATCTTCATCAATAGGTTCATGTCTTCTAGAATTCAACACACCTTTCAGATCATCTAAAAATTGATCCTCTATCTTATCTAGGCCAATATTGAATGTTACCATATACTTAACAATAGCCTCTTCAATGTTTGCCTAATTTGCATTATCTGAATCTAGATACATTACATCAGTTTCCTTTAGCATGCCAAACTTTGCAATTCCATTGAACAATACCTCTAACTTCATGGGACTATGCTCCCTAACTGGGGGGACTTTCTCTTTCTTCTTTCCCTTAAGTACCTTTATGTGATTTTTCTTCTTTTCTAGAACTCTTTTCTCTTCTTTAAAAAATAAAAGCTTTCTTTTCTTTTTCCACTTCCTCTTCACTTTTTGTGTCTACCACATCAAGTTTTATTCTTTTTGCATGGGTCTCTTATTGAGAGATTTGAGACTTCTTCTTCTAGACCAATTGGGTTCCTTCTTCTTCTTCATCATCTTCACAATTGATGTATTTCTCCCTAGTAGCCTTTTATTTCCTTCTCTTAGGAGTCTTCTATTGCACAGAGGTGCTAGATGTTTCTTTCTTCTTGGACTTGAATGACCTTCTTGTCAGTAGCGTCTTGTCTTCTAGCATTCAAGAGGGATTTTCTCTTTCTCCTTTCCCTTACCTTTAGGTGATTTTTCTTCTCTTCCAAAACTCTTTTCTCTTCTTTGAAAAATAAAATATTTATTTTTTTCCACTTCCTCTTCACTTTCTATGTCTACCATATCAACCTTTGTACTTTTTACATGGATCCCTTCTTTAAAGACTTGAGATTTCTTCTTTTGGACCAATTGGGTCCTTCTTCATCATCTTCACAACTGATGTATTTCTCCCTGGTAGCCTTTTCTTTCCTTCTCCTCTTAGGATACTTTTGTTGCACAAAGGTGCTAGATGTTTCTTTCTTCTTGGAACTCCTTGTAGGCTATGTTTTGAGGACTTATGAACATCAAGAGAGGGGGCAGATGTCTTGAATGGCCTTCTTGTAACTGGAGTAGCCGCGGATAAATAAATGTGGCTTTGGATTTCTCCATAGAACCCTTGGGTGAGTTCACCATCTCCTCCAACTTATCTTTCAGCTCCTCAACATTATCTGCAATGTCTTTCATTTTCCTCTCCAGGTTTACTTGGTTGGATTTCTCTACATATGTTCCAAACCTATCCACTACAAGATATCTAGGTTTACTTAACATAATATTTGCAAGACTAGTCCATATATAATTATCTACCTCATAAGATAGTTTTGGAATGTAGACAGTTTTGGGTTTAACTGCTTCCATAAACCAATGGTCTCTAATCACCATGAAAGTTATTCCATTCTTGTATTTATCCACAGCACTTACCGAAATCCTATATCTCTCTTACATATTGTCTTGAAAAGTTTTGAAGAATCCCCACAAGGTTGACTCTCAAGACTCAAAATCTAGAAATCTTCTTCGGTGATCTCTTATTTGTACAACAACATGAATACTATTATCCTATATAACATTCTTTGTTCTGGATAACTCTCTAAGAAAAAAAATAAATAAATAAATAACAAGAGTACCATACTAGAATGGGTACCTTGACTCTTTTGTCTTTTGCAAGTTCTCCATTAATTGTAGTCTCGGGAGCTCACACAAATCTATGTCTAGACCTTCCTTCACCATTTGGTGAGCTATGTGAATTGTGGTGGCCGAAACATAGTTCTCTCTGTTTGCATAGAAGATCTTGTAGCCTATAACCATTGAAGCATATTTTACTTCTAGATCATCAATGTCATTTACCGTTAGGGCACGTTTTTCAAACTTTGCTTTGGTGAGCTTCATCACCACATCGTTCTTCACAACCTTCAATGACAGAATTGGTCCATTAGGGCACAAACTAGTTACAACCCTAATTACCTCTCTGTTAATCATGTGCACCATGTCCAACAACATGAATTTATCATGAATTCTACTAAGTGCATGCATAACCCACTCATCCTCATAACAAAAAAGGGGGGAATTATTTGATACATCCAATTTCTTCTTCATTAGACTCTCATACATTGGTTTTAGCTCGAATTCATCTTGAGTCAACGCCTTCTCCCAATATTCTACCATCTTCAAATGATCATGCTCTTCCATCTTCATATGAATGTAGATCCACACATCCTTTGTGTGCATTACATCACTCGAAACCCTAGAGAATGCACCTTCACGGTCCATCTCTATAGATTTATACAAGTGCTTCTTGAATTTAGGTCTTGGTCACTTGAGCACATAAATCACTTAAGTAGTAAACACTTTGAATCTTCACAGAACTAGGTTTTGTAAGAAACTGATAAATACTTTTGGAATTCACCGGTAGGGTTTAAAAACAACTTCAAAATCACTTCAACACTTGTTTTTTCTACTCTCCACTTCAAATGCTCGATCACAAATAACTTTAACAAACTCAAAATGAAATATAAATCATTTTCCAATGACCTAATATGCATTAATTATTGCAATGAAAAGTTAGGTTGAAAAGCTGAAAAACCCTTATTGTGTTGTCACACACCTTCAATCACTCCGCAAATTTCTATAACATGATATTTCACACCGGAGATACCACCAATAGAACAACCTACACATATGTACCAGTATGCCGAAGACATCAACATCTCATCTTTGGTATGGGGTTGGAAATTTTCCACTAAAACTCCCCTTGAGTCAATGCTCTCTATCTAGTTATTGTAGGAAAAATCTGCACCATGAGCTGGCATAGACTCATTCTTCACCTCATTCTCTTCCTTTTTCTTCTAGATCTTGTTCATTTCCTTCTTCATCTCCACCGGATCAATCTTCTTCACTGGATCAACCTTCTGAGAAATAGAGGGTTTCAAATTCTTGATTTCGCAAAACTTAGCTATGTGTTTTATCTTATTGCATTTATAACAAATGACACCGTTTTATTGAACAAACTTCTTTCCATTTTAGATTTTCATTCAAAATCCTTATGCCCAAATCCATTGCATGTATAATAGTAACCATTAAATGATTGGAACATCATACCATTATTGTAACCATTCAACATCTGACTTTTGTATTCACTAGCTTTATGACAAAGTCTATTGCATGTATAGCACTGACTAGAAAATGATTGAACATTTTGTTTCATTTTGCTTCTACACTCTACTGCTCTATATCCAAATTTATTGCAAGAATAATAGTAACCATTAAAATATGAATACCTTTGTACTTTTGGTTGTCTAATAGGAGGCCTTTTGAAATCTTTCTTTTGGTTTCAGACCTGTCTAGTATTGCTCTTCTTATCTCCAGTATTCCTTTGTTCATCATTCTTCTTTTCAACATTATTTGAAGTCTGATTTTCCTTTGAACTTTCTCCTCTTTCAAATCCTAAACCTTCTTTGTCCTTAGAAGCCTTCTGACTAGCAATAATTTCATCAAGAAAGATGGAGTTTTTCTTGAATTTTTCTTCTTGAATCTTTGCTTTCTCCAGATTTGTCCTCAAAGTCACAATATATTGTTCAAGATTTGAACATTTTGTAGTCTTATCTTTCAATTTGGCATTCAGGTAGTCTTCAACTCTTTTTCCTTTTTCAACTTGCACTTTCAAATTAGTGATTGTCTCGTTTGATTTTTTGAGCTGCTCATTTTTCCTTGAGTCTTTCTTTATCTTTCTTGAGTTGCTCCCTCAACTTCTTGATGCATTCATCTACTTGCTTAATATCTTCCTTCAGATCTCTATTCTCATTTTTTTAATCCAAAGCATCAAGGGATGATTTGAATCAACTTCACATTCTTTAGTAAACCCTTTAGGGATGATCTCTTTTGGAGGAATAGTATACCTCCTAGTTTCCATGTGTTCAACCTCCAAGATCTACCTTGATGGTTAAGCCAATTGAAGGAACCAAGCTCTAATACCAATTGTTGAAAACCCAAAATGCTAAGAGGGGGAATCAATATCCATTGAAATTCATTAACTTCATCAATTTAAACATGCATTCAAATCATCTCATCAAACTTGCAGAAATGGAAAGGAAAAATTAAAGCATGCATCACATCAATAAACAAAAGAATAACAGATTTGCATGGAAAACCCTTGAATGGGAAAAACCATGGTGAGGATTAGCTCATAATATATTATAACTGATTACAATGGATTTATAGAATGGTCGACTCACTATCCAAGGACTCACTGTCCAAAAAGAATGGCTCACTGCTAGAGGCTCATTGCCAAGGGATTACTTCCCAAAATAGAAAGAGATAGAAGAAAGGGTGGCTTACTGCCAAAGATGAACTATTAACAATGTATTTGCAACATGCTAAAAATATAGTTCCTCTTGAGCTCAAAAAACTGTCGTTGCACACTTCACAATACATCAAATCTCGTACACACTCTTACATCCAATAAAATTCATTCACATACCATATTCACACCACAACACTAAATCAACATTCTAATATATATACTGAAACCAACCAAAACATCAATTAGGTTAGCCTAATTGCATGAACTGTGTTATCCATGACCTATTGGCCCAAAACTCTATCACACATGGTTTGTGGAAGGAACCAAAACATGTTCTTCACCAAAATAGGTTGACATAACTTATAATCATTCCCATGATTCTTCTCTATACACAACTCAACTCCGGACGACCCCAAAACCTTTAGGTTGGTACCGTTGGTGAAGCAACAACTAAATGAACCAAGTGTTCATTCAAAACTCAGCACGTGGACCACCAAATCACTTTCCACTTGGAGTATATACACTTATTACATCCTCAAACACTTCCTCAAAATCATACAACATAATATCCATCTGTGGTTGAATGTGGAGCATTCCAACATGTACTTTGCACCTCTAACACTACCAACAATATCTTCAACTATGGAAGACATCAAGTCTAGAAAATTTGGATTTAGACATGCCCAACACATACCAAGAACACCTTAGAACTGCATGATAAGATTCTACATAGTGAAGCAATGTTAACCACAAAACTATTCCTCTGGCCACTGAATATGCACACTGGGACTTAGTCAATTCTCCAAAACATTTGGTCTTCTTTGGACCAACACTTCTACATTTCTACAATGGGTTGCCATTAATGATAATGCCATCTACTAACATGCTCATGTTCGCAACATAAAGGAAAACAATTAGAAAAGCCTTGATTAATTTGAGTTGCAAGCACAAGCACATTTTTAAGTATATCTTTGATTCCTTAACACAACTTGATGATTGCCCCTTCTTTATAACCTTGTAAATGACCTTAGTTTTCTCTGCAAAGTTAGGAACAAGCCTCCTAAAAAAAATTATCTACCCAAAGAATGGCTAGACTACCATGACTGTTTGGGGTTAAGGAATAAGGTCAATTGTTTTGACTTGTTCTAGATCAATCCTCACCCCCTCGTTGGACTACCTTCCTCTATGCCAATTTTTTTTAAAAATTTAGAGATATCCCATATTCTAAACAACCTTTGAAAGATTAACTCCAACTACTTATAGTGATCATTTTGATCATTTGAGTATGTAGTCAAGTCATCATGGTAGGCAACCATGATTTCATTTATTAGGCCTACAAAGTCAACATCCATAGCTATTTAAAATGTAGCTCCAACATTCTTTAAACTGAATAACATTTGAATATATACAAATGTCCCCCATGACATGGTGAAGGATGTTTTATGTTGTTGAGAATCTAACCTTAACTTGATTATAACTTGAGAAGCCATCCATCATTAACATCAATTCATACCTTGTAACCCACTATAGCAAATGGTCCATACTAAGCAATGGATAGTTATCCTTAAGGGACTTAATATTCAAGTTCCTAAATCCACGCATAGCCTAATATCCGCATTTTTTTTTTTTACTAGAATAGGGTTTGAAACCCATTCTGAATGTTTGATTGGTTTTTTTTTACTAGAATAGGGTTTGAAACCCATTCTGAATGTTTGATTGGTTTAATAACACCTCCCTCTTTTAGCTTCATTAGTTCTTCTTGTGTTTGGGGGGAAAGAGTAGGGTTGATAGGGTGTTTTTTATGTCTAAATGGTTTTGTACTAAGCTCCAATGAAATGGTATGCTAGAGCAAGTCTTTCATAGAAGCCTTTAGTTCATCATAAGACCAAGAAAATTATTTCTTAATAATGATATCAACATTTTCTTCTCTAATGGTTTTGATCTCTTGCCAATGTAGATAATTTTAGGAGCTGATTCGATTTCTAAATTCACACCCTCTATATCTTCTTCACTAACAAGCTTACTTCTTGTTTTATAGATATCAAAATTATCAATCATTCTTTCTAAATCTACAAGACCTCTTGCAATGGTATTTGTTTTAAGTTGAATGATTTCATTTCAAAAGAGAGTCTCCTTACCTTCTTCATCTCTCTCCACCATGGGATTCCAATCAATATTTTGGTTCTCAAAATGATCAATGCAATTCAAGAACTCATATTGGTTGATCTTCATTGAATACTTTTCAATTGTAAATGTTGTCTGGAATACTAGACATAATAAGAACTTCAACATCATACATGCATTGAGGGGAGGTAAATGTAGCATAAAATCTCGAAGCTAGCATATAAAGGGAATAAACCACTATATTATCATCCCTCTCAACCCAATTGATGTTGAATGCATCAAATAATTCAACAGTGTCCCACACAACATTCCTATACATCCTTAATCGTTTTCTTTTTCAACATGTGTACCCCTATCTTGAGACACCACAAGTTTTGAATCATCATGCACATTTGTGCATGTGGTCCCATATTTTCAAGCCATATTTAAATAAGAGAAGAATAGCTTCAGACTCTACCACATTATTGGTGTATTTGAAGTTCACTTTGAAAGTGAACTTAGACTTTTTCCCTCTAGGGACAATAATTTAATTCCTATACCATTACCTTCCCTTGAACATGCACCATCAAAATACATGTTCCAAATATGATTATTTCTTGGATATTGAGGTGGGGGTAATGAATCAAGATCAATTTTTTTACCTTCATAATCACAATAGTAAACCTCATTATCTACCTCATTTGGGTTCTCTACAATGTTAAGCATCTTTTTTTCTCTATGTAATTGGACTTCTTTATCATGTAGTGGTATGGTATAATAGCATAAGATAAATCCTTTCAAATACTACCACTAATTGAGGCTACCCACTTCCTAGACAATAACATACCCCACTTACCTAGAAAATCAACTATGATAATATCTATTACGAAAAAATACCTAGGTATGCAGCAATTTGCACTTCAACATCATTCACTATCCCAATCACATTGACTTCATGAGAATCCATGGCAAAACATTTTTCATAAGACCTCAACACTTGCATGCCTAGTTGGTTCATGATTTCTAATGGTGTCACATTATCGAATGCCCTAGAATCTAACATACAATTATGTACAACTAGCCACCTATCACCAAAGTTGTGTAAAATGGATCAATTTTTAGTTTTTTACCTGCAAACATAGTGCTCAAGTAAATCTTAGGGGCATCTTATATACTGAATTTATCTTCCCTACCATTGGGAACAACTGTAGGTTCATTTTTATGATAAAAAATAGTAGGAGCATTGATATAAAGCAATTCCATATCCCTATGCTCAAGAATTCTCAAAAAAACTCCCTTACTGGCACTTGAATTTTCAATTGACTCAAAGCTTGAGCCATGTCAACTAGTTGGTATGCAAGTAAAGGAGTGGAGAGTGGAATTATTATAGTATTAGCATCAAGAATGAAATAAATTACCTAAATACTAGCAAAAAAAATCTTTGCATTGGTTATTTTGGTGTCATTTTCTTGCACATCCAATTCAATGACCTCAACAACAAATTCTTTGACACTAGGGTTGATGGCCATTTAAATAGAAAAATCACCCAAATGTGAGGGAAACTAAAAAACTTGCAATAAATGCAAAAATATCCTACACTAAAATGCAAATAAAATAATGGTGACAAGGACAAGAGAATGACATGAGTAAGAACATGTAGACTCTACCTAAGCCAAAATCCTAGCAAAGAGATTTGAGGTTCCAACTTTTGGATGTGCAGACATAAAGGATTTTATGTAAAAGTTAATGAAGTGGTGTGCACAAAATAACTCAGCCCAAAGAGATTTAGGATTTCATTTAGGTGCCTCAAAGTGTTTGTGTGTGTTTAAATATTTACATATGTTACAAAATTTTACAAAATTTCCAAACTAGATATGGATGAAATAAGATATACAAAATTTTCTCAAGCATATGTTGCAACATAAGGTTGTGAGGTGTGTGTGCATGAAGGAGTAAGTGGCATGAATTTTTAAGTGCACCAAGAGCTACAAGGAATATGGAGCCTAACTAACGATGATATATGATGAAGTTGTTGATTAGTGCCTAAAATTGTTAGTTACATACATTTTTTGCGGTACCTAATGTTATTCAAATTTGAATTACTTTGTTATACAAAGCAAAGTTTGAGATAGAGGTGAGAATAAGAGTTGGATGCCATGAGGAATTATAGAATATAGGGAGGAATTGGTTGAGTTCTCTTTATTGAGAGTTATTCCAATGTCTAATGATATTGTAAACTATTTTGAGGACATAATATGTTATTTTCCCTAGGTGATGTTCATGCCAAAATTAGCCATTTTTAGAAAACATTTATCATTAGATAAATTTAGAATAATATTTATTAATTAAATGGTAAGTCTTAAAGTTAGAGAGATAAACACGCATAAGAATTTCTTACAGATAAAGCAATGTAATGTTAGGAAAAATGTGTGCATAGACTTGCTTGCACATAAGCAATACACTTCCATTACACAGTTCCATTACATTTATTATATAATACAGAGAGTGAAAATATTCTCATATTTTCATAATTTCTATTAATAATACAGTTCCATTACATTTATTATATATTTTCTAAATAAAATAATTAAATTTTACTTATTGTACATTGAATATATACTAATATTTTTAATATGTAAATTTAATAACATAAATCATTTATTTATAGATCTTACACAACTTACTAGAACATAAAAACCTGAACCTTTTTTCATTATTTTTTTCAACTGAACTTTTTTTCCATTTGAGATTATTCATTTCTACTAATCCATCCAGCATAATGAACTGATTCCAAGTGAAAAAATGTGTTGCTCAACTTACCAACCAAAGGGTGAGATGAACATGGTTAAATATTTTCCCATTGAAAATTTTAAGTAATTACATCTAAAAGTGTGACTCTTTCAAGTCATTCCAGGTCAAATAATAAGACTTAAAATTTAATGGATAGGTAGAGTAGATAAATTGGTTATTTGATAATGTTTAGGTTTTTTTCAAGAGAAGGGTCTTATGAAGTAGCTACAAGAACTATTTTTTCTTCAATATTTTTTCTTCTTAAATTTAAGCAGTTGGAGTTTTCATACATAAATTTAATTATGAAAAAAGGATAATTTGGAATTTTTCCTTATGGAGCAGCTACTGTTTAGGAATTGAAAAATGGCTCCAGTTTTTTACTGCACAAATTATTATTAATACTATAAATACAAATTTAATGGCTGCTTAAAAATAGGAGCCTCTACTTTCTAAAATTTTACTGCCACAAGTCATTCATCTATAATATTTTAAATTCTGTCAATAACTTTTTCAGAATTTGCTACATAATTGTAGATTTAACATTCTTTAATGCTAAATCTGAAATTTTGGAGCTGAAAGTTTTAAGCTTATCAATTATTACAAAATCTATAAGATCCCTCACTCAGAAAAGCTTCAAAAATTTATCTACATATGCTCAGATAGTTTAGAAAACACCTTTATAACACCATGTCCCCAAGCGACTGTTTAAGTATGTTTTTGGTTAAATTTAAGCAGTTGGAGTGTTCCCATGCAAATTTTTAATTATGGGAAAATGATAATTTGAAATCTTTCTCTAATGAAGGAATACTGTTTAAGAACTGAAAATAAGAGGGGTTGGAAACAAACAGCAACTGCATATTGCCAAAAACACCATGTGACCCCACAAATTGTTTTTCCTCTGTTTTAATATTTACCTTCAATTTGTTTTTAAATTTTAATTCCACAAATTGTTATTAATACAAATTTAAGATTGATTGCTTCAAAAAAGCAGAAAAATTAAATATTCATAGGACCACCAGCTCCACAAATAATTTCTAAATAAATTGAATACTTACTGATCACCAAAATAAGCTAAACAACCCAATAGAAACATAATCTAAGATTGCAACCTAAATATAAATTGTTATCACTAAATAATATATTATAAACTGAGTTGTAGTTCGAACATATTGCTTGTTAGAAATAAAATATAATTAGATTGTTTAATTGCAGCTGACAAGATTGAAGTTTGGAGCATGTTATGCCTTATAAATTACCTAATCGTAAGCATCTTTGAAGTCAATTTGTTAAACATCACTTCTCATCTTTGTTTGATTTGCTCGTCATGTTTTACATTTAAAATTGGCATCGATATACCCTGCATAAACAAAACTGCTGTAAATTCCTTACTGAGAACAACTGTATTAACGCCTGTTCTGGTAATGGCTGATGATTTCATTTGTGACGCAGGAAAAATCACTTATAATGGAAAATGCTAATCTAGTGAAAAAGGTAACAGACTGTCCTACTCATATTCCCATTGCCATCATAATACTTCATTTGCTTTTGACCACAAGGAAATTCTAAACATGATACAGATTGACATCATGGAAGGAGTGGACACTAAGTGAAGTTCTAAACATGATACAGATTGACATCACCCAATTTAATGAAGAGATTGTGTGTGTGTGTGCAGTCTGTCATGAATTCAAGGGCACTCAATGGTCCATGAGAATTTCTGCAACTTATTCCAGGCGCTGTGAAGTTCCAACTCTATTTAACCAGATCATATATTAGGAAATCGAAATATTCCAAAGTTACTAGACTAACATATATCTCACTTTCGGTTATGAAAATGTGAAAAAAAAAAAAGCAAATGACTGATTGTGGGCTCTAATATTAAAGTGAAGAACTTTAGATTCAATAGTCGGTTGGCAGAAGCCATTGATATGCTGTGCCAGGTATATAATGCTTGAATTGCTAGTGTAGTTCTATATATATGCTATGTTTTTCAAATGCTCTGTTTTTACTGTTTTACGAACCTGCTGAATTTACAAATTACTGTTTTAAAATACAAATGATCATTTTAGGATATGAAATTATATGAAATTGTAAGAAAGGAAAAAACTGGACTCTAATATTAAAGTCAAGATCTTTATATTCAATAGCTGGTTGAGAAGATATTGATATGCTGTGCTGAGTATATAATGAGTATATAATGGTTGAGTTGGTAGTATAATTCTGTATTCGGTTGGAAATTGGTATATATGTTCTGTTTTTCAAATGTTTTGTTTTAGGGTAAGGTTTATGGAGGAGACTTTCTAAAATAATTCAGTGGTTGCTGTTGAATTTTTAGGAATTATTTGATTTCAAGCTTAAAAGATTAAGTTCATAAATTTGTAGAATCTGGTAGTTTCATGAATTTCATTATAAAAAGAAATAATTGGTAGAAATATCAAAATTCCATATGATTGACAAGTGGCAGAACCAAGCTTAA
This sequence comes from Sequoia sempervirens, assembly GCA_007258455.2. Lineage (NCBI taxonomy): Eukaryota > Viridiplantae > Streptophyta > Pinopsida > Cupressales > Cupressaceae > Sequoia > Sequoia sempervirens. The sequence continues at coordinate 587,027,368 of VDFB02270651.1, read as the reverse complement.
GTTGATGGAACAATTTCTAACCCCACCCGAATTGCACCTGCTTAAATTTTCAAACTAAAAGTAGTGGTTGCTATTGTTGAGGAAAATATTTTATTAAATCTTGTACATTTTCCTTTTGTTTCATGGAAACCCCTACTCCTTCAAAATAGATCGTGAAGCCCCCTTGGAACCTTACCCTTAGGCTGGGGTCCCATGCGAGGGCTTCAGGATCTATTTTGAAGGAGGGGAGGGTCCCATGAAGAAAAAAAAATGCCACAAGATAAATTAAAATCTTTTCATCAACAATACCAACCCCTATTTTTTAGCTCTAAAACTTAAGTTGGTGCAAAAGGGGTGGGGCTAGAAATTGACTCACTTGACCTTTTTCTACCATTTGTCAATCACATGAAGTTTTAAAATTCTCACTAGTTAACTTTTTTAATATTTTATATTTATTTACTTTATGGAAGCTGGTGGTCTCATGAATTTCATTATTTTACATATTCAATTCAATACAGTAAATAAATATAAAATAAAATAAAAATAAATGGAAAACTACATATGACTAATAACCATGAGTCCCCATGCGGCTGCTTAGTTTATTTTGGCTAGCAGCCACTGCTCAATTTATTTAGGAGTTATTTGTGGAGCTGATGGCCCCATGAATGCTTAATTTTTCTGCTTATTTTTAAACAGCCAGCTTAAATTTGTATTAATAGTATTAATAATAATTTGTACAATAAAAAATTAGAAAAAGTAAAATGAAAGCAAATATTAAAAAAGAGGAAAAGAAATTTGTGGAGTGGATTTTTAGCAATATGCAGTTGCTGCTTATTTCCAGCCCCCCCTCTTTTTCCACAACTTATTTTCAATTCCTAAACAGTAGCTGCTCCATTAAAATAGGAAAAGATTCCAAATTATCCTTAAATTTAAGCAGAAAATGGAGTTAAGCAGCCACATGGGGACATGAGGTAAGTGGTAGAAAAAAGCCTAGAGCAATTTCTAATCCCACCGCATTTGCACCCACTTAAATTTTCAAACTAGAAAGTAGGGGCTGCTATTGTTGAGGGAAAACTTCTAATTAATCATGTAGCATTTTCTTTTTTGCTTCATGAGACCACACCCTTAATATTCTAAAAATGCTGAATTTACAAATATACACATAAACAAAATAACCCAGATTTTCATAAATATAATTAGCCAATAGGCTATATATAGTGTGAGATTTGAGCTTGAAACAAGTCTCATGCCTACAAACTATTGTTGAATCGTGGAAAACAAGTTTTAGCTATCCTTCAATGGTAAATAAGATGTCAATTGGATGAGAACATTCTATTTCCATTTGCAATGTTTTTGCCAATTTGATGGCAACTTTTCTTTTTCATTTGCATTGCTTTAAGTTTTAAATTTGCATGCAAATATTTCAAAATCAGATAATACCTAATTTCTTTAAGGAAAAAATCTAGATTTAAGTTTATTTTATTCTATTATTTAGCACTTATTATTAATTGTTTAATCCATATACTCTAATATATTAACGTACATATAATTTCTTATGAGCATAATCCTTGAACTTCCTTTAGATACAAGTGCTAGTTACCATTTTATTGAATTTTTTTCTAAGTTTTTTATGTTTTCAATTGTTGAGGCTTATAAAAAAAATACCTACATACATTCTAAAAAGTTCACACTTTTTTTAGATAGTTCTAAAACAATTTCATTATTTCTATTTCCAATGTAATATGTATAAATTTATATTATAAAATTAATTATTTCTATAAATTGTATTCGCATACTTATACCTTAGTAGTTATGGGTGGAAAATTAAATTTAAATATTTTAATAGTTTTACATCTTATTTATATATAAAATAATGAAAGTGTTTTATTTATATTGATAATAGCTATTTTTAATCATTAATTCTTTTAAAATTTTAAAATAAATGAAAATTGTTTCCTTTGTGAATATGGTTTTCTTCTAAAGCTTTCCAATGTTTAGAAATACTAAAACTTATTAGAATAGACAAATAACTTATACATAATCCAATCACATGAGAATTATTTTTAAATGAAAATGTAGATAATAGTATTTAATTGACAGTAAGAAATTGTCTTTGTCATCCATACATTATTATATATAAATCTATTCTTTTAGCTCTTAAAGTATCTTAGACAACAATTTATTCCCAATTGGCATCTTAGTAGGATTACTAAGTAACCAAACCTTAATTATTACTTCTAAAAATAGGTTAAATAATTTCCCATTCATCATTTGGCTCCATGATTATTCAAACTTTTGGATGATTGTTAAGATTTTGACTAGGGATTATATGCCACGTGGCACTTATAGATATCTTTCAAACACTCTCACTCTATTTAGCTATATTGATGTTGGACGTAAAGTTTATTTAATTTTTTTTTAGCTTTTTAAAAAACAAATGAACTTTTATTAGGGTTGAACCTCTAGAAGTTGACACAGAATGAAATTCACACATAAAATGGTTTTATTTCTAAACAAGCAATTCTTCCTTAATCTAATTTTTCTCTTATCCAGTCGTATGCCAATTCTCTCTTGTTTCCTATTGTCCTTGTTCGTCCTCTCTTGTGTTTCCTTTTTCCCTCTTCACATATTTTCTTTTTTGCCAAGCTACATTAAATTCTTGCTATCTTATTCCATTTTCCATAGCTACACGGCCACTCTTGCCTACCAACAATGGTTTCTTTTATTTAATCTGCCCCTTCACTCCCATGCAAGCTCCTAACTGCTTACACCTAATGTTGCAACATGATATTCCTCTGCATACCTATTGTAGCCCCTTTTCAACACATAGGTCACGCCTTTTTTTTCCTCTGCAATTAACAAAAATTTGTGAGTAGGCTCAAAATCATATCCCTAGTTCCCTGCAAAACAATTTCACTCTAGCTCTCTAGAATCTTTATATTTTTAAACTTTTTGTAAACTACCAACATTTTTTTAACAGACTTCTAACTTTAAAATATCCCAAACTAGGAAAGTTATGACTTTGATTATTTTTTCACAGTTCAAAGCATCCTTAAAATGACATTTTGGAAAGAACTTAAAATTAATAGTTTGATTGCACAACTAAGTTCCTTATGTTGAGAGATGCCAAACATGATCCAAACAAACCAAAATTGAAAGAAACAAATTGATTTTTTTTGGTTGATGCTAATCACCATCTACTTGGATGCTCCCTCATATGACATTTTGGGTAGGCAATTTTATGAGTAGACTCACATAATGGAGTTGGGTAATAGAACTATCCTTTCAGGTTGTAAACAACCTACATTGAATTTCATCATTGAATTAGGCTGAGAGAATTTATTCTTCCATCTCTTCCAACATTTCACCGGGACACTTGTCGTTCTCCTCCACCAAGTCTGCACCTTCTTCCTTCCTCTTGTGGACACACATCCACCATAGACCATCCTTCGTCAATGGCTCTCTCTTATCCTCCAATTACTCACTTCTCTTATGTCCTCTTTCATGGGATCAACACCACATACCAAACACCTCCACCAAAATCTACTTGCCCACTCACCCACACACAAGTCAATATGATTGAATTTATAGAAATTAAATATTTTCATATCCTCCTCTATTTTCTCCTCATCATACTCTTCAATTTCTCCTCTCATATATGAAGGTAAATAAAAATCATGACTAAATTCACAAATTTCAAAAATACCCCATCCTTCTTTGCTATTGTGACATATTCCTCTAAGATGCCTTCAACTGCTACAACATATTTCTCTCCTTTCTTCATTGTGATCTTCTCAAACCATTCACCCTCTATCGCTGAAATTTGTACCAACAAATATTCTTCACCTTCACCATTCGTTGTAACCTCTTCACTACTCACTTCATTCTTTTCTTCCTCAATCACTACTACATCCAATTCCACTTCTTCATTTCCCACCTATTCATTTTCATTATTTTTTCCATGCCTTCCTCCTAGCATGTCTTCACTGTGACCTCATGCTTATCTTCATCATTCTTGACCAATTCTTCCCATTGTCTTGCTTTCAATCTATCCATTCTCATGGTTATATCAAAAATCATCAAGGAGATCTTCCTCTTTTGGTATTGCCTCCATCCATCCCATATGATGGGCTTCTTTCTCACAAATATCCCCATCTCACTTTTTGCAATCTTTCACAATCCACATCACACTCTTCGCAATCTATGATTCTTCATGACTCTTTAGCTCCCAATTGTTCAAGACTTCACAAACTTGCAATAGTTCTCACACGAGTTCTTCTCTACCACTCTTCACTCTCCACTCGCAAGTCCTGGTGCGGATTGCCTCACAGTCGGCACTCTATCCACACGCTCAGAACCTCTAGCTCTTATACCATTTGACACAAAAGAAATTCACACATAAAATGGTTTTACTTTTGGACAAGCAATTCTTCCTTAATCTAAATTTTCTTATATCCAGCTATGTTCCAATTCACTCTTGTTTCCTATTGTCCTTGTCCATCCTCTCTTGTGTTTCCTTTTTCCCTCTTCACATATTTTTTTTCTACCAAACTACATTAAATTATTGTTGTCTTATTCCATTTTCCATAGCTACATGGCCACTCTTTCTTGCCATGTTCAATGATTTATTTTATTTAATTTTCCCCTTCACTCCCACACAACCTCCTAGCTATTTGCACCTTATGTTGCAACATGATATTCCCCTGCATACCCATTGCAACCCCTCTTCCACACACAAGTCGCGTCTTTTTTTCCTCTGCAATTTCTTTTTCTTTTTCTTCCTTTTCCTTCCAATGCCCATTCCACTTCTCTCTCCCCTATTGTGCCCCTTCACATTTCTCCAATTCCTCTACACTTATATGCATTTGATTTTTAGTTTTAAAAATTTAAATTTGCATCTCACATTTTGTCTATTTTAATTTTTAAATGTCTTTTGATGCTCCTAAGAAGGGTGTTTAAATAAGATTCTTTGCAAAACTTGGAAGACTCTTTACCTTAGAATTGTAATGCATCAAAGATCAAACAATTTAACAATTAAAACAATCTGAAGTTGGACAATTTAAATTTATTATTCAACATTGACACTGCCGAGAGTCTCGCAGGTGCCATTAGGCGGAAAAATTCAAACTACTTTGAATTGAATAAAAAATTGCAAGTAGGCTCAGAATGATCTCCCTAGGTTCCTTGCAAAAAAAATTCTCTAGCCCTCCAAAATCTTGAGATTTTTAAACTTTTTGTAAACTGCCAACATTTTTTAACAGACTTCTGAATTTAAAATATCCCAAACTGGGAAAGCTATGGCTTTGATTCCTTTTTCACATTTCACATGGTACCTCCAAGATTTCCTTTGAAAAATTATTTTACTCGAGTCCTTACGGTTTTTCCAAAAATATTTTTTGAAAACTGCCTCTGGAGCCTTAAAATGACATTTTGGCAAAAACTTCAAATTGACAATTTGATTGCACAATTGAGTTCCTTATGCTAAGAGATGCCAACCATGACCGAAACAAATTGATTTTTTTTTGTTGATGTTGATCACCAGTCTGCCAATGCTCCTTCATTAGAAGTTGAGTATAATTTCTAGGGTTATAGACATCATTGTGAGAAAATTTGAATATGTGATAGTAATCTATGAAGTTCAATAATTTGCTAGACATGGGAGATGCAAATTTAATTACATCCTCCAAATGTTTATTTTCTCCAAACTCTTTGTAAATGCAAAAGTGAATTAAATCTAGTTAAGTAGGGTTAAGATCTATTTTTGATGAAGGGAGTAAACACATACCCCCTATGTCATACAACATCACTCAAACAAAGTGAAATGCACAAATGATGCATCAAAACAGATTTAAAATCTGCAACATGAACACTTGATTGTTCATTCATAATATCCTACAAACATCACAATAACTTCTCCAAATTGACAATACAAATGGTGCAGCCTAATGGGCTAATAATAATAGTCTCAAAACTGATATAAAACTGATGTACAATAGAAAAATAATTTAAAGACAACAACAAAGTCCATTCCTTCAAATCTTCTACCAAAAACTGTGAAACAAGATCATCAAACACTTGCAAACTTCAATACAAAGTCTGCAACAACTCAATCATGGATTCTTAAATCCATTTGTTGCTATACCTTACTTCCAAACCTGCAACAACATGCATACCAAATTAATTTCTTCTTCCCTCAACTCTCACCAAACTTCACCTACAAAACTAAAGAATTTCTTATTGAAACTTCAATAAATTTGCAATACAACTAGATGAGCCCATTGACTTCACAATACAACTCCCCAATCTGATATGGGTCTAATATTAGACCTACAAAAATGGTGAATTACCACACCGTATGGCTTCTACAAACCTTCACCAAGCTCTCTCATCTTCACGTCCCCCAAACTAGCTCCCAACAATGAAAACCCATCTCATAAAAATGCAATGTCATGAAATGAAATTACATTTCATTCAAATGCTTAAAATAGCCTCCCTCAAAAAAATTCCGCCAAAAAAAAGTAAAAGGAATTAAATTCCATTTAGAATATGCATTAAATCTCCAAAAATCATTTTCAAAATCCATTCCTCAATATGTTAAAATTGATAGTCCAACTAGTCTTCCCACTCCTCACAAATAGGCCTTGAATTAGAAAAATATTTAAAACACAACTTGGGAGCCCCAAATTTGCATCCCTATCTTCTAGGAGCAATTAATGAGTTGTCATAAAGCATTGACTCACAAAAACCTATGCGAAGTTTTCCAATTTTAAATTTCAAACTTCAAAATTACCTCCTACACTTTCTCTCACTCAAAAAATGCAACATTTAAATAAAGACCAATTATTTAATAAAGTATTTTGGCCTCAACATTGCAATTTATTTAACTATTACATAATTAAACCAAACCTTGGGAAATTAAAAATCAAATGCTTTCTTTTTGGTTGATGAGGATAGTCATTTGACCATGGATGGTCCTGCATCAGACACCCATGGTAGAAAGAAATGTTTCTCGAGTTGCACTAAGAAACATTTGTAGACCCTATGTTTGTATTGGATCCACCTCTCTTCTTTGTCCATTGGTATTTCTTTGTTCACCAATTTCTGCAACTTCACAACATTATCTCCTTTCATCTTTACTCCTCTACCCTCTATTGCTGGTTTACTTTCTCCCACTCTTTCCACCATGTCATCTTCATGAAATTTCATTGTTTCAATGCCTTCTGTAAGACACATCACTGCAATCTGATTTCTTTTACTCAAAACAGCATTAGTACCATTATCAAGACACTCATTTTCCATTTTTCCTAATAAGGAATCATAGTCAAAAATCAAAACATCTTCATCTCCATTGTTCTCTAACAAAGATTTATCACAAAACTTTGCATTTACCTTCACTTTACACTCCCCAAATTTAACTTCATTAAATTGATCTATTGTTGCAATCAAATACTCTATTTCTACATTTCATCAAAGCAAACATCAAAATCTGATTTTACCTCACCTTTACCTGCAACCTTTGTCTCACTTGAGATTAACTCGTCCCACTCTCTTTCAACTACTACAATCTGCATCAATAAATCATTTCCTTTACTTTCTTCTATGCCCTCCAAAGGACACTCTTTTGTTGCAATCTTTGTAGTCTCATCATCCATGTCTTCCAATAGACATCCCTCTTCAAATTCATCAATCTCTTCATACTCATACTCTTCTTCCTCGGTGTCACATGCATGACACTTTGCTACTTCTTTCTTTCCTGCAATCAAAACATAATTAGAATAATAAAAATTACTACCTACTCCCTTCTTCATTTCTTGTTTTCTCATTTCAATCTTTGTTGCCAATCCATTCACTTGTTGTTGCAACTCTAACATTCCAACTCTTATTTGTTATTGTATCTTCTCTCTAATTTCCTCTAATATGAGAATCCACAAAAACCGTCTAATGACAAAATTACTTTTACTCTTCCTATTTTCCATTTCAAGGCCTCTCAAAGCCCCAACAACACAACTTTTCAAAACCCTCAGGTTCTTTACATGTAAACTACCTCACATTTGGTGATATGTTTACAAAATATTCTCTCAGGTCCTGGTTTAAACTGCCTCACATTCAACACTCTGTCTGCAAACTCAGGAACACCTGCTCTAATACCACTAATGAAGGGAGTAAACACATACCCCCTATGTCATACAACATCACTCAAACAAAGTGAAATGCACAAATGATGCATCAAAACAGATTTATAATCTGCAACATGAACACTTGATTGTTCATTCATAATCTCCTACAAACATCACAATAACTTCTCAAAATTGAAAATACAAATGGTGCAGCCTCATGGGCTGATAATAATAGTCTCAAAACTGATATAAAACTGATGTAAAACAGCAAAATAATTTAAAGACAACAAAAAAGTCCATTCCTTCAAATATTCTACCAAAAACTGTGAAATGGGATCATCAAACACTTGCAAACTTCAGTACAAAATATACAACTCAATCATAGATTCTTAAATCCATTTGCTGCTATACCTTCACTTCCAAACCTGCAACATCATGCATATGAAACTTAATTCTCCTTCCCTCAACTCTCACCAAACATCACCTACAAAATTCAAGAATTTCTTATTGAAACTTCAATAAATTTGCAATACAACTAGATGAGCCCATTGGCTTCACAATACAACTCCCCAATCTAATATGGATCTGATCTTAGACCTGCAACAATGGTGAATTACCACACCATATGGCTTATACAAACCTTCACCAAGCTCTCTCATCTTTACCTCCCCCAAACTAGCTCCCAACAATGAAAACCCATCTCATAAAAATGCAATGTCATGAAATGAAATTACATTTCATTCAAATGCTTAAAATAGCCTCCCTCAAAAAAATTCCACCAAAAACAAGTAAAAGGAATTAAATTCCATTTAGAATATGCATTAAATCTCCAAAAATCATTTTCAAAATCCATTTCTCAATATGCTAAAACTGATAGTCCAACTAGTCTTCCCACTCCTCACAAATAGGCCTTGAATTAGAAAAATATTTAAAACACAACTTGGGAGCCCCAAATTTGCATCCCTATCTTCTAGGAGCAATTAATGAGTTGTCATAAAGCATTGAATCCCAAAAACCCACACGAAGTTTTCCAATTTTGAATTTCAAACTCCAAAATGACCTCCTACACTTTCTCTCACTCCAAAAATGCAACACTTAAATAAAGACCAATTATTTAATAAAGTATTTTGGCCTCAACATTGCAATTTATTTACCTATTATATAATTAAACCAAACATTAGGAAATTAAAAATTAAATACTTTCTTTTTGGTTGATGAGGATAGCCCTTTGACCATGGATGCTCCTGCATCAATTTTGATGTCCTTTCTAAGGCTTCAAGGATTTTTCAAGACTGTCGAGCACATGGTGCTAACTAAAAAAATTTATAGGTCTTCGCCAATAATTGAGTAGTGGTGCAACTCTAATGAGATTGTTTGCTACATGTGAAGTGTTTATGTACAAATATTGACATACAACTTAATGCATAAAGGTATCTACCCACATCTGAAAAATTATGAATCAATTTAAAATGAAGTGTAGGGCACGGGGTGAAAGGAAAATATAAAAGGAACTTTCTAATTATCTCAAGGTCTCATAAATTATTGATTTATAAAAGGTTTCAAAACTATGGATCAAGGACATGGGGTGCACGGTGATGTAAGTAATGACTCATCAATCCCTCATACACCTACACATCACCGAGTCTTGAAAAAACACAAGAAATATAAAAAATGTTGGGAGTATGAAAAATAAATTCATGACATGACACAAAGAACTTAAGAAACTCTACCCCAAAATGGGGACTCAAAATAAACTACCTACGTCTTTTATTTTTAAAGAAAAAGGGGCTCCATGTATGTGCATGTTCAAGACCCATATCTAATCTAAATGAATCTACCTCTAAATTTCAAAATGCTCACTAAAATCTATGAAAGGCATCAACTCTTTCATCACCTTAATATAACCCAAGGTAACAAAAAATACAATTGAGGCTAAGAAAGGAATTAGGGAAGGACCAAAAATAGACTATTTGAACATTTGTTCCTAGATCATTTAAGGAAATTCAAATTAGATCCAAAACACACAAATTATTCTATGGATATGCTAAACAGGTAGCATCTTTATGTAAGTTATATTTGACTTGGTTTTGATTCTTTCTTTTGAAAGTGTATAACCACATTCCTTTTGAATTATATTATTTTAGAGAGTGAGTTTCATCTCATTCTTTTACAGAGTAAGTATCGCATCATTCCTTAGAAGTTATTATTTTTAGAGAGTGAAATCATTCTCATCTTTTAATAATTTCTATAAATACGGTCTTATTATATTTATTAAATATACTTCATAAATAAAATAACTAAATTTTATGTATTGTGCTTTGAATATATTCTGATTATTTGAATAAATAAATTTAATAACCTAAATCATTTATTTAGAAATATTAAACAACTTACTAATCTTATCAGGACACAAACTTGAACATTTTTCTTTTTTAGTTTGGCCTTTTTTCTAGATACTTGATATCATCCATATGTGTGGGTCAATATAGCCTAATGGATTGATTACAAGTGAAAAGCTATGCTGCTCAAGATGAAAAATTCTAAGTAATTACATCTTAAATTTTGTGACTCTTTAATTCATTACAAGTTAAATAAGAAAAATTGAAATTTAATGCATAGGTTGAATAGATAAATGGGTTACTTGAAAATGTCTAATTCTTTCTCGAAGGGAGGGGTCTCATGGAGTTGCTATATGAACTATTTTTTGTGAAGGGTCCCTTCTTAATACATTTTGCTTGACATTGTGTTTGTTGAGGTAGACTATCATTTTGACCTCATAGGATAGCCGAGTTTTTGATTAGAGGGTTATCATGAGTTATCGAGTTTGGGACATTCTCCACCAGTTGATTGAGGTTTGGGCCTTAGCAGTTTTCAGTGATTCTGAGGATACTTTTATTTATAGTAAATTAGGCGGAACATGAGATACTATTTCCTAGCGGGGGCACTTGGTTTAGTTGCTCATCTCAGTTTCAACACATGAACACCTAAAATGAGTGGAAAATCTAATTAATTAAATATGACTTATTTGATTAATTAATCTTAAGTGCATCTACTTAGTAAATAAATAAAATATTTATTTATATTAAATTCATTAATAGTCTTCTATTTCCTATAGGTAAATAAACAAAATTAAAACTTTGTTTTCATTTAATTATTATCATCTTATCATATTATTTCTCTCTTAATTAAATAAACAAAATTAAAAACTTTGTTTTATTTAATTATTATTATTATTACTTCTTTTATACTTCTATCATAAATTAAATACACAACTTAAATAATTTGTATTATTTAATTACCTCATCACATTTCTTCTTAATTAAATAAATATATTCTAAAATCTTTTATTTAATTATCATTTTCCTTTTATTTTAATTTAATAAACAAATTCTATAGTTTGATTTATTAAATTATTCAATCCTCTTTTTGCTAAATTTAAATAAATCAAAAATATTTAAATTTATGCATAAATCATATTCCTTTTATCACTCACCAATAAAATAAAATTTTCAAAATCTAATTAATTCTACTGTCATTCACGGGAAGAGCTTCGGGGACAAACCTGCAGGAAGTCCTCTCAATCTTCTTCCAACCACCTTCCCTCTCATCTTGCCTGGTGTTTTCATGGGGAGAAACAATCCTCCATGATCAGCTCCATCTTCTCATCCCATGCCATTCAATTCTCCAGATTGAATCCCAGCCTCTTATCCCGTATCCCTGTGCAAATGTGCTGCCGTAAAAGCTATAAATACAGGTCTTTGGCTACAGGAAATGGATCCCAACTTGTGCAATCTTACTCTGCGGGTTTTCCAAGCATCCAACATTCATCCAACATTCAAGCATTCAACATTCATCCAACATCCATTCAACATTCATCCAGCATTCAACATTTGCAGTCATGGCAGCCATTATAGTAGTTTTAATTATTTAATCATATAGGAATAGAATTAATTTGAATTCTCATTCTCTAAGTGTCATTTCAATGGTCTAATTAGCTTCTAAAATCTAAGAGCAAAGTAGATTAGAGAGATCTTTAGAGTTAGAGAGCAATAGGATAGATTTCTGAAGATTTTTAGTTTAAATTAGTTTAAATTTCTTAAATCTTAGATGCAATGTCTTATTTAGAGGTGTAGAAGCATGTTTAGATGGTTTAAATCATTCCTACGCTTACAATTTGGTGCCCACCGTGGGGCCTAACCCCATATTCGGCATAATTTTTGTGAAAAGTGTCTTACAGGTATCGGCGTGATAGTTTTCGCGGAACCGTGACTTTTTATAGCATGCCAGCTGGATTTTGTAGCGCTCTGGTGGTCTGTTCTAGCGCGCCCGTCATCTGTTTTAGCACGCCGGTGGTCTATTTTAGCGCGCTGGTCTTCTGTTGTAGCGCGCCGCTCAATTGTTTTAGCGCTCCGCGTCACTGTTTCAGCACCTCGACTCTGTCTTTAAAATCATTTTTTTTAATCTAGATCCGACATATCCGTGGCCAGATTTTGTTTTTGTCTATTTTTGGTTAAAATTTATCAATCCTAGGACAGAAAATGGATTAAAATTTACCAATCCTAGGATAGCAAATGGATAAAAATTGATCAATCATAGGATAGAAACTTCACAATTTCTTGTGGGATTAAAATTGAACATCATGCTTTTATGGAGCAATATCTCCATATAGATTAGCTAATTTGTCATTTGGGTTTTAAAAGTGAACAAACTTCTTTGTTGTGATTGGGTGATAGGTTTATGTTCTCCCCTTAACTGGGTGCATCAGAATACCAGACTCACTTTTTCTTTATGCATTTTCAAGCTTTCATTAAAATCTTTAGACAGGCCTACTGTAGTGGGAAAAAGTACTCACCCTACGGGAACGACCTGAGTGGGGATAGCCAAAAGCCATGGTATTCCAACCCACTTAAAAATTTATGTGAATTTGGGGAAACCTTCTTTCAATGGAAGTGTGCAGGATAACCATCCCCAAAATCTTTATTCTAAAGATTGGGAGGTCTCTCGAGGGAGTTTATCCATTTGTCGCTCCGAACGGAAACCCTATCTAAGAACTTAAAA
>VDFB02270651.1:586498764-587014114 GCA_007258455.2 Sequoia sempervirens | reverse complement strand
AAACTTTGCATCAGCATGGGACAATAGTGACTACTAGTATACATGATGCGACTATGGGGTTGTCACATGAAAGTACTCGGGAGTCAGGTACTAATGATGCATTGTATGTTGAGGATTCATGTCATGGTGAGTCTGATTTTCCAGATCAGACCTTAGAAAACAAGCTAGAAGGTTCAGATGTTGACACAGAATCCCAAGATCGCGAGTTGGATGGTGATACGGTTACATTAGAAATGGAAGTGGGTGAAGATACTGTCACATCAGCAGTTTCTACCTCGCTAGTTGAGCCATCCTATGAGGTACATAGCAGCAGTACCCTAGATGTTGACGTGTGCATGGATGAAAGCACACATGATGCTGTTTTTCATGAGGAGAGTGATGTTAATACAACCTCTTATCACAGTGCATACTTTGTTTCGGAGAACTTGCATAGGAGTCTTGAGTTTCAGAGATCTCATCATTTGGTTGGGCAACTTAAGGTCAATGATAACATGATTGCTACAACATTAGAGCATTTTGATGTTGCTCGACAAATGTTAGCTACGTATGGATGGGGTACTCCTATGTCAAATGAGCATAGTGATAGTAGCCTTTCCCTTGCAGAATTCCATGCACTACGAGAAGCCATTAGGATAATGAAGCAAAATTACTTACAGTTACTAGCTGATAGGGATTATCTTCTCGAGTGGGATTGCACTTGCTACAATGCACTGAAGGGGAAGGAAGAGGAGGTTGACGAGCTCACTCATGAGCTTGAGGTGACTATGGACTCATTGCAGAGCACCCAGTTGGCCCTTCAGGAGTCACAGTCACGGTTGGACGAGCTTACCATGGAGTTGAGTATGACACAGTCTCCACCAGCTGCAAATACAGTACAGTTACATACAGTGGCAGTCGGTGAGGATCATATATCCACGGGTCGTAGAGAGGATGTGGTAACATCCATGCCAGATACAGGGGCAGTTGACTCAGTTGGGATGAGTACTTGGATTGAGAGCAGCAGAGGACCACATGTTACATCAGGTTCTCCTGTGGTCAATACGATGACAAATGATGTAGGTTCGATAGCTGATAGCTCTTGTGTGGCTGTGGTGGATTCTTTAGAGGGTTGTGTGTTAGTACACGACATTACTCCATCTTCACAGGGGACTCGCAGAGTGTCATCTGGTTGGGAATATGGTTCTCATGCTGATTTGTTTCCATCTCCTAGAAGCAAATTTGTTACTTCATCCCATGCAGCTGATTTTGGATGCCAGCTTGTTGTTTTTCAAGGTCAGAGGGATCAGTTGCCTAATTCGAGTGTTGTTAGTGATGAGCCATGGATCGAGGTTGGAGCATTTTACCGCGATTGCATAGTGAGGAGTGCTCATCACTTTTCTTTTGATCCACACACGGAGGACTTGATGATGCATTGGTGTGGATTGGCTCCAGGATTATACCATCCTTTGTGGGAGGGGTATTCACCATCTTCAATAGATGAAGTTAGTAGCTGCAAGTACCTGAGTCTGTCATTTGTGGGGGATTACTTGCAGAGTCAACACATCCATGGGAGTCTAGCAAAGGATGGAGATAGTTGTTGTGACACAGACATTTTCAAATGCTCATATCTCCACAGTACGGATGGATGTGTGTACAAATTATATTGGGATCCAGGTGGTGACAGAGTTAGTGTTGCAGTTTGGATGGGTCCCATGGGTTTACTTCACCATTCTCAGCATGGTGAAGTTGAGATCAGTTTTACACAAAGGAAGTCAGAGGGTATTAGACATGGCAGACTTCCATTCTGGGTTTGGGATCCAGGGATAGCTTGCGCAGTTATGTTTTTGTTGATGCTACAGGAGACAGTTAGAGATGTGTGGGACACTTCACAGCTCTTCTTTTGGGCCTTCCGAGGAGTTGGGTTTCTTTGTAGTAGAGATTGCTTGAGGACAAGCAATTTCAGGGAGGGCGGATTGTAATGTCCCCAATTTTGTGAGCATCAGAGTTCAGTGGATTTAGTCTATTCTTGGCCCTCGTAGGCTAATATGTCTAGTTAGAGGGTCTCTTTTGGCGGTGATCAAAGGAATCTCTCCTTTAGCATCTCGTGTGGGTTCAAGTAGCCTTCAGTTGATTCAGTTTCATATACTTACTATTTATAGTAAGTCAGCCGGCAAGCAATTCTATTTCTAGCAAGGCACCTAAAGCTCACATGTTGGCAGTGTCGATTCCCAAATTCAGTTGAGTTGGTGAAATAAGGAGTTTTGCCTAAGTTATAACGTTTAATTATTATTAAAGGTGACTTTAATAATAATTAATATTTTAATATTATATTATAACATTATATTTGCACTTTATGACTTGAGGGTCCATTCATCATTAAAATGGGGGCCATTTTAATTAATTACTTGGGCGCCAATTTCAAGGACATATTTTAATATTCCAAAGTGCAAACATTATATTATTTTAAAATGATTTAAAAGGCAAATTGGAGGGGATTGGCCTATTATCTTTTATCCCACATTGGTGAGAAAAGTGTATGAGCTCCTCCAGGAAAAGTATAAAAGAATCTTATGGGGCTCATTTGGATATTCAGAATTGATTATTGGATATTTGTTTGATAATTTCTCATTGGCGTTTGGGGAAGGGAGCCTGAGGGTTTCTGCCAACGTATCGGCTTTGGAGAACGAAAACTCTCCATTGTATCAGCATTCTGAGGTTGTGGAATATCAGCTGAAGGTGCTCATTGTTGGCTTCATCCAGAAGTCAAGTCTATGCTTCATCAGATTTATTGCTTCAAGAGCTACAGAGATTGTATTCGAGCATGTGTTGATGTGATTTTTGTGACCTCACCAACCAGGTAGAACAAAGTTTCCAAATGGATCCCCTATTCTCTCTTGAACAAAGTATTCGACGTGCTAAGATTGCGAGTGAGATCACGCCTTCAACTCCAAGGTTCTTTAAATGCGAATAGGCTCAGTTTGGTTGATGTGTGTATGCTGTGTACTCACGAGGGGACTTACGTAGTTGTTCACGAGGCTTGTAGTGGCAACCAATGAGTGCTTTTGAAGGGGATTTATGCACGAATGATTTAGCTTTATGATGCAAATTTCCTAAAACTAATCAAGATTATGCGGAATTGAATGGTTGCAGAGATTTCTAAAGTCTAACTTCTAATCTAAATGCAAATGGATATTACGCTCAATCTAAATGAATTTCGACAAACATTGTTTAGCCTCCTGTTGGACAGCGTCAACAAGGTAAGTGCAATCTTCAAAGGGTGAAAATGATGTTCAAATCACGATTCAGTAGAGCAACTACCATCACAACGATGCATAACTACCTATGAACCTTGATTGAAGTTAAGTACTGAAAGTCCAGTTGACCACACAAGACGGACTTACCATCAGCAAGAACGTTAGTGGTATGGATAAAAGAAATTCACTTATATCAAGCATAAACATCCATATCTAACTACAAGCATGAAATTAAGTTCCTAATTGAAGTCAAAGGGAATAAGAAACCTCACGAACTATTCCAAACAAAGTTGAAATTCACCATCAATGAAAAGCTTTATTAAGAATAATCTTTTGTGACAATCTCTTACAAAATTCTCTAAGGGAGAATTCCCCTTCTTCTTCAACAATGCAAATGAAAAACTAATCTAACTTAAAAGCTTCTACTCTCTATTCTGCTTCAACAATTGCTCTCTATTCTCTGATTCTATGACTACTAGAGTACAAATGAGGGGGACTCCCCCTTATATAGCTGGCCTGTTTGAATCGACGGTCCAGATCAAATTACAACGGAGGGCTCAGATTGAGCCACCTCAGCCCTAGACGAGTTTGCCCTAAAACCGCCAGAAGGTGGAGGAGTGGCGTCATAAATGCTCCTAAAAATAGCAGATTCCTCCTTTGACCAGTATGAGCAATTAATGCCCACTATCCTTCTAGAAGATTCTCGTCCATGACCCGGATTCCTTTGCTCTTCTCTCTGACCGCGTACGCTATGAATCTTGCCAACACTGCGTTGACCTCTTCTTCTGAAATTGATGGAGTGAGATTCAGCTGATATTCCAAGATAGACACCATCTGCTCATGTTTCTCGCAAGATTTTCCCCAAGTCTCGATGGAATCCTGTGTGCTCTGAATGATCGTTGAAAACGTGGAGATGTTTTCAAAATCTAGCTGGGAAAATGTCCTCATTTCTGAAAAGAAAGGCTGCAATCTTGCCTTTAGTCCTTCTGCATCTACCTCCTCATGCGCGAGCCTTTTTGCAAATACCGACTCCAAAGTGTTGAGAATACTCTCACGAATATTCCTCATGGCCTTTCTGATCCTGGAAGACTCTATTGCTGCAGTATCAAAGAAACCCTTCCCTGTGAATGCTGCTGAATGCCATCCACGGAAGTCATATCTGTCACCAGCCTGAATTACCCCTTCGTTCACCAGAGTTTGCGTGGGAACACGCATCAAAACAGCCAGGCGTGGGATAGTATTGTCTTGGAAGATGTGGGTATCTCCCCAAGCCTGCTCAACATCATCTAATCGTGAAAGGATACCGGAAGCATTCTGGAATGCTGAGGCGAGATCTGCCATGAACTTTTCTGCCTCAATGCGGACACCATTCACCCACTTATCTCCTTCTCGCATAGCCCTCTTCACTTCCTCCAAGCCGCTGATCGGCTCACGTGGCACCTCTGGTGGAAGCTCTGCTGCTGGATTACTTTGAGCAACAGGATGTGCGAGATTTTGCACGTATTCAACCAACGCTCTGTGCTCTTTCTTCAACCTTTTATACTTTCCTTCTTTCTTTACCAGCCTATCTTTTAATGCCTGAAACGAAGTTTCAGCCTCTTCCACCACCTGTGCTCCTGAAGGGCGTCCCAACTCAACCGTGGTGATTGTGTATTTCTCTGGCATTGCATCACTCAGGTCGTGATCTTCTCTTGGGGCAGCGATGTGAAGGCTACGGGAACCTGCCTCGTTAGTTTCTATCCTTGTGTATTTTCTCGCCCTCTTCCGCTTTGGCGACTTGCTTGTCCTATTCAAGAGTGCTTCCATTTCAATTGCTAGACTGGCGTCATCATCTTGGTCTCTTCGGATTGCCTGTGTAAGCCAATTTCGTTGAATATCATAAACAATCAGAGGCTGCTCCTCAGTGGCTTCCACTTCTCGAACTTCTTCCCGAGGGGTGTTTGGTGGAGGCTCAATTATCTCGACCTCTTGATCACTTCCTTCATGTGCCCCAGCATCTTCCTCTCCGAAGGAATAATCGAAGTGGGTGTCCATGTCCGTGTCTTCCCCTTCATCCCGCTTACTAGCAGCTTCGGGATCATTCACACTTTGAGTATCCACCTCCCTTGGCATCGGCTGGTTAATTTCTCCATCCTCTAGCTCTTCATTCCCTTTTGCTCTCTGACTAGCAAATAATGACACTTCGCGCACACTGGAAGCATGAGACACCAATTGTGTTGAGGACGTATCTTCCGATCCCTGAGGTTCTGGCTGAACGGGCTCCCTTCTTTTTGGTTCCGGACCTCGTGTGAGCTGCTTCTTCCTTTTTGCTACCACTGGTGGCCTTCCATCACCCATGAGGTCATATGTGAGAGCGACTGACCTCCTCCTCAATCTATTAACACGCTCGTCCACCCAAGCTCTCGTGAATGTCATGACTGGGATAAATAGAGTGTCTAGATCCACAATCTCCGGCTCAGCCCAATCTATAGGTGGTATAGGTGTGTTCTTCACTGCTTCAAAATCTGGATGGGTGATTCTAGTATCTTCCTCCAGTTGATCCGGCACCCTGATCACCTCGCACTCCCTGATTAGCTTTAGAGGCAGCCTTGAGAATGTCCTTCTTCTGATTTCGTCCTCGCCTGCAGCATTTGCCCAAAAGTCCTCCATGTGAGCCTTGTGCTTAAATTCTTCTCCTTGTACTGTTCCAATTATCCCCTTGGGATCAAAATTCTGCCTGCTGGTATAAAGAGTCAGCTTGTAAAACTTTAGCTCATCCTCAGCCTCCTTGGCTGCTTGCAAAGTCGGGCACTCCTCGAGTAAATTTCCTAGCACAATGGGAAAATGAAGACCTCCCTTCTTCTTACGCCTTATAATCTTGTCGTAGGCCACCAACTGCCTAGACAACTCAAGTAGGATCATCCTGTTAGTGGGGTACCTCGGTAGCTTGTACACATAGGAATCATACCCTGGCAGCCTCAAGTAGGTGAATTTTGGGAATTGGATAAACCAACACCCGTATTCTTCGATCAACGCCTGTGCCTCCTCGGAGATCCTCTGCTGTAGCCTCTGTTGAAGTGTTCTCGTGATGTACATAGTAAAGGCGTCGTTCACTCTTCGAAAGTCATCAGTGTGAGTGAGATGTAGCTGCCTGCATGACTGGTGAATCTTAAACTGATTGTAGCCACAGCCGATTGGCTCCTGGTACGCCAATCCCCTGTACTTAGTCATTCGAGCCAACATATAGATGACGTATGAGCTCATATAAAATGTTTTTGTTCTTTTGAGGTTCCGGAACTGCTCATCGATGTTGTCACTTATCATCTTCGCCCAGTTCACTTGCTCGTCCCCTTCGAGCACCACACTGATGTAAAAGAACATCCATGGCTCGAAAATGAAAGACTGTGGGCTACCATTGACCCTGCTGAGCAACATAATGATGTCGCAATATTCCTGCTTCAGCTCTTCTGATATTATTTGTTTCGGTAGCTTAGCAGCCGGTGGCTTTGGCTTGCGCATCCATGTGGTGTTTATTCTCTTCATGCACTTCTCGAAGGTTGTGGCGTACATCTTATCCGCCTTGGCCTTGGACTTATACATCATGTTGTCCGTGGCGAGGATTCCAAACGCCTCGCCGATTGCATCTGGAGCGAGATTGGCCATGATCAAACCACCAGGAGAGGTGATAGTCCGATCCTCAGTATTATAGAAGTTGGCGCACTCGAGGATCAACTCAGGACAACGGACTGCCGGTTGGAAGCCCGCTGCGTTGTACAACCCACTCTTCACAATATTTTGTGATGCATCTGTTGGAAGGTTGCCGCCTTGCCCGTACATTCGGCGTGTGAAGGCCTCGAGGTTGAAGGACCCGAGGTTGGTGTCCGTCAGATTGCCATGCTTTGAAATGATCTTTGACTCCGGGATGAAGGATTTCTTTAAACCCTTGATAATCGCCTGCCTGGAGGCGATCTCTTTGACAGCCTCGTTGTTTGCAGCCTTAGTTCCAACCTTGCTAGTGCCAGCAGCGTCAGCCATCTGCAAAACAAAAGCGAATATTACTCCATCAACTTTTAAAAACAACAATCACGCGAGGCGGCTGGCGGTTGAGCTGGCTGCAAAAAATAAATACAAGTTAGTAGCGTTAGCAGCCAACTTTGACTTCTCAAGATTAAAACTTCAACCTCCAGCAACTCGCAGCCAGAATAAATAACTTAACTCCTCACGAGAAATTTACTCTATTAATCTCAACTTCGAAAAAGCGTGTTAAGTATCAGCAATATTTAAAATCAGCAATTTCGAATTAAAATCAGCAAGCCATCGAATTATAAACTACCAAGTCAGAAATCAATTCTTCGACAGTTATACATCAGCAACTTCGAAGAAAATAAATCCGAGAGTTTTAGACGTGTACAAGTTAAAATCAGCAAGCTTCGACAAATTAAAATCAGCTTTTCGAAGTTATAAAACAGCAACTTCGAAAAGCAATCAAAAGCTAACACTTCGAAATTATAAAACAGCAACTTCGAAGTCATTACAAATTAAACCCAATTCGATTCTAACCCTCAGCAATCTCAAACAACTTCAAAAAATTAACGCTCAATCAATCTTGGCATTCAAACAATCTCAGCATTTTAAACTCTCAGCATAAATAAAGCATTTCAACATTTCAACTTTTAACTTCAAAAACAATTTCGACTTTCAGCAAAATAAAAAGCTTCAGCAACTTCGAAGACATACCTCGATAACGTGAAGAAATTAAAAAGCTAAACCCTCTAACTTCGAAGCACTTCGCGATTTGCAAACTCGAATCTCAGCAACTCCAACAATCGAACTTTCAGCAACTTAAATCTCAAACTTCGAACTTTCAGCAACTTCTCGAATTAAATCTCACAACTCAGTTTGCCAGCACAAATCTCAACTTCGAATCTTGTGAGATGATAATGAAAATCTTCGAAGTTTTATAGCAAAAGGCTGGCGCTAATTTTAGTAGATGCCTTTTATTCCCTTCATCATGACTGACGCGTCTGCTAAATTTAAAAGGGAATATTCTCGTCGTCTGGCAGTTATTATGACAATTTGCTATTCGGGGAGATTCTTTCCTCGATTTAAATTTAAAATTCCCTCCCGACTGCCAGTTACCTCCAGTGATTTCGAGAAAATCATTTTTACATCGATTTGAAGTTATCTCGACTGCATTTTAAAATGGCACTTTTAATTAATTAAAATTTTAATTTAATCGCCATTTTAATTTATTTCTTTCAACGCATTTAAAAATTCGACATCGATTGTCAAAATTGGCTAGGCAAAATTTTATTTTCCGTCCGTAATTAACTTCCGAAACAAATTCCCCTTGTTAAATCGTCCGAAATTTTAAAATTGCATGGGTCAAAATCGAAGGGGGAATTTAATATTAGACTTAGGAAAATAATTAAATCGATTAATTAAATTAATTTCTCCGTCTTGCCTAGAGAAATTTTAATTTCCTCCGATTGCCTTTCGATTTAATCGTGCTGAGAAAATTTCAAGTGCTTTGAAGTCAAAATTTTAAAATTTTAATTGCCTTTTGATTTCCTTATACTTCAAACGCCCTTTTAATTTTATTTTGCTTTTTTGAAAATAAACGCCCCTTTAATTTATTTCAAAACGCCTTTTGATTTTTGATTTTTTATTTTTTTTTTAAACTTGGGCGCATATGGTGTAATCTTCTTCAAGATTCACATGCCTTTGATAGATTTTCTGGTTCCTTGGGGCACATTTTGCATGTTGAGTTTTTAATTTTATCTAGTGACCCTCAATCCAACGCCTTCTAATTTCAAATACTTTGAGGCGCATATTACATGATCTTCTTCCAAGTTCAATTCCTACGCATTTATCACATTAGTATATTTCCCGATTTTGCTCTTTTCCTTCATGGGCGCATATCACACCAGCAACCTTCAATTTTGAAATTCATTCAGAGTGGGGCGCAAATGAGAGCTTGAGCTTTAGAAAATTCCTCTTCCTGACTCAAGGCGCACTTAGCATAGTCTCCTTCCAGTTTGTGCTTTGGGCGCAAATGCCAAGCAAGTTGTCATTCTTTGACAAGGCGCAAATGAGAGAGGCAATGTTTAGTTTCTGCCATGGGCGCATATGAGTACATGAACTTCCAGTTTTGACATTTAGACAAAATCTTCATCATTTCACTCCTCTTGCCTCCAGGGCGCATACAGGAGGTCAAGCATCCAAGGCGCTGTTGGATAGGTCAATGTTTAGTCACTTCGAATTTTCTTATCTCCCAGGCAAAGGCGCATATGGCTATGTGAGCTTTGAGTTTTGGCCTGGGCGCAAATCACCATCCAAGGTTTCATTTTTTTTATGGATGCAACTCTAAGTCATATCTACCCAAGGGCGCATATCATGTCTTCAACTTTCAATTTTAACACTTAAACGTTTTTAGCTTTCAAACCACCTTCCAAGGTTAAGCGCATATGTTAGGTCGTGTCTTTTGTTTCCCAGGCACATTCTCAAGGGTCTCCATCCAATTTAACTAGGGGCGCATTTTGACCCATGGGCATCCAGTCTCGACACTTAGTAAATTTTTAAGAATCATTTCCCAGGGGCAAATGAATGCTGGAGCTTTCACTTTTGTCCTAGGCGCATATCACCCAGCTTGCTTTCAACTTTGACACCTAGTCAAATTTTTGGCAAATCACATGGTCAACTCTCAATTTTGTGCCTGGGGCGCATTTAGGACCCCCAACTTCCAGTTTTGATACCTAGTGAAACTTATCAACTCATCCTCCAGGCTTGGGCGCAAATCACCCCTCAAGGTTTCACTTTTGGCGTTTAGACAAATTTTGTTCAACACTAATGGTGCATTTGCTAGGGTCAACGTTCATTTTGAAACTTTTTTACTGAAATTTTCATGCTTTTAAAGAGGGGCGCATTCAAGGGGTCCAGCATCAAGTTAGGGGCGCATATAGGAGGGTGAACTTCCATTTTGTTCTTGGGCGCATTTGCATGGTCCAACTTTTACTTTTTGCACTGAGGCGCATTTCACCTATCAAGGTTCCATTTTGGCACATGGGCGCATTCCACATGGTCAACATCCAATTTTGACTAGGGGGGCGCATTTGAGATAGTCAACTTCCATTTTGTGACTAGGCGCATTTAGCATACTAAGCTTTCATTTTTGTCAAGAGGGGCGCTTTTGCAAGGGTCTACATTCAATTCCGACACTTAGAAAATTTTTCACCTCCGTTCAGCCTTCAAAGTGAGCCTTAATGCTGGATTTGAAATTTTATCCAATTTAGCAAATTTTATGCCTGTTGCCAGATTTGAGTTGATTTTCCGTGGTCAACCCTAACTCGCCTTGACTTTCTATTTTTAGAAAGTTCTTGAAATTTCGCGCCGTGGACTGGATTCTAACTCCTGAAAGCCTAATTTTCACTTTGCTTTGAATTTCGACTAACCTTTTCTGTCAGCGCCTGATGTCTGTTTGTACCTGCTATTTTTAGCAACCTGCTAAAAATAGCAACTTCTCAGAAAGTCTTCAAATTTCATGTGCCAGATGCCCGAAACATGGTGATTGCCATCGGATGCTGATTCTTCGTGAATGTCAGGTTCCGCCCTTGATTTTAGGAAACCCTAATTGACCTGCTAAAAATAGCAAATGCTTGATTCTTGATTCTCTGTAGCTCTGTTTGCTTTGGAATTTGCGCCAAAGGCTCTTCATCACGTGCTCGACCTGTATTTGCTGAGATTTGGTGCTGACCTGCCAAATATAGCTGCTGCTGAGGTGACTTACTATTTATAGTAAGGCACCGGCTTCTCGAGGACCTTCCTTTTTGCTCCGCTCGGCTTTGAAATTTGAATACGCTGGGCCCATCACGAACTTGCTTCCATGCATTTTACCGACGCCGAGATTAGCCATTTATAGCCCCCGCCCACAATGCCTTACTAAAAATAGCAGGTTCTCTGATTGCCTTCAAATTTTGCCAGCAGACTCTCGAAAGGATGTTGATCGTGATGGGTACTTCAGTTTTGCACATTTTGACTTCGAATTCGGCTTAGCTTCGTAAAACCCTAATTTTGTGCATGTTGCTTAGATGAGTCTCATGGATCGCCGCTTTGCATGAGGGATCAGCTTTGCATTAAGCGCTGAGCCGCCGCGACACCTCGCGTGCCGAAAGCGGCCAAAAAGTGATCAACCTACCGTCAGTGATTCCTTGCATGTCATGAATCGCCCTGGGGCAACTTTGAAAACCTTAGAAAACCTGTAAAATCTTCAACATGCACGACCGGGCGGTAAAATAGTAAGCTCCTAAAAGCGGTCGTACTTCATTTGTAGCTGCCATAATCATCATGGGCTCTTTGAAAACCTAATTTAAGAAATGCTCGGTTCTAAAATGTACAATCATTGGTAAACCCTAATGACATTACCTCCTGGAATAATGTTGAAAGTCACCAACATACTTTGCATGTCATATCACCGCGAAGGTCCTCAAAACCCATACAAGGAATTCTGACATGTTGAAAACTCGCTTTAAGCCCCAAAATTGCCTCCTGGCGAACCGCTAAAAAATAGCAAGTTGTCTCTGCTTTTGCCCAAAACGGTCAAAAGTGAATTGAAGTGCCTGAGTGCAAATGGAAGCTGCCAAAATGTAATCTTACAGTAATCAACCCTAAACCTATTAATTTACTAAAAAAATAGAAAGATGGCGTAATTCAAAGGAAAGTTCGCATGCGTTTTTGTCAAAACCATGGTAATAACTCTAGGCTCAAAAGCTGACAAACCAACTCAGATTGATCTCAATATGACCTAAAAACGTGAAACCCTAATTTTAGACTTGGTCGAATCTTACGTTCAAGCTTGCTGACGGGAGCGTCCCCAGAAAATTAGAAAGCGGAATAGAAGCAGAACGAGAGAGAGAAAGACAAGAAGCAAAGCCAAAAGACCAGAATGGAGCAAAAAATTTAGGGGTCCCCATTTTAGATGGGGCGATGTGTGAAAAGGTCACAACAGTAGGCTAACAGATGTGTGCAGAGGATCAATTGAGGCAGTTACTCAGTGTTTTGTAGCTTCAGTGTTGCAGTTGTTTCAGGTTGGGCCTTCGCAGAATCCTTCAAAGTGGTTTTTCAGAGACTTTCTATTTTTAGAAAGTCGGACAGGCGGAAGCTACTATTTTGGGCAGGGCACCTGGTTCAGCTGGTTAGCTCAGAATCGACCCAGTTCTCAGTTTGTTGGTCAGAAGGAGAAATAAGGAGTATTTAATGATTATTAAATATTTAATATTTTGACTTTATATTAAAGTCACTTTATTAATATATTTAAATATTAACAATTAAATGGTATATTATAAAGTATTTTTAATACTTTATAATAAAGTGATATATTTGATATAATGAATAATTATTATTCATTAATGAGACGTCATTTAATTATTATTTTTCTCCTAAGTCAAAAGGGGCGAATTTGATCATTTAATTTAAATGATTATTAAAAAGTGAGTTGGGTCAAATTTTTGCAAGAGAGTATATATTCACAGGAAAGACAAATTGAACCATTATGATATGTTATTCTATTTTGTCTTGTATTTGCTCTGAGCATTGGAGTTTGCAAAACCTAGGGTTTCAGCAGACGAAGCGTTTCTGGAGAACGATACCTCTTCAGGAATTGGCAGACTGAGACTGTGCAATACCAGTTGAAGCTTGCATCTTGGTGACTTCACACAGGGGTTACGATTGAGATCATTGATTCATTTATTCAGGGTTTGATAGAGAATAATCATCTTGTAGTTGAGGCGACTTCACAGAGTTCTCACCACAGAAATCTGGCACTTATTTAATGAATCTGTACTTCATTTAATGCTGCTACTGGGGCCGTACATTTCTGTACCAGCAAGCCATAATTTCTCATTTGCCAGTGGATATCTTCAGAACTCAGCTTCTATCAATCAGTTTGGGTGCGCCTAGGGTTTCCAGCGACTCAGCATTGATTTCCTGAGACTTGAGATCCATTACTCCATTCAGCCGTACCATTCTCTCTGTGTTCTGGCACCAACAAGAAGAAAAACTAGGTTTTTGAAATAAATTTGTATTTAATTCATATGTCATATTTTTATATTGTAAATGCTCTGGATCTTCAATAAAATGATGCGCCTATGATTTATGAGCAAGATCTACGCCTATTTCATGTTATATGATTTATTTTGAATTTATTAGCAATTTATTAAGGAAATCGCAGCTTCTCTTTATTTGTCTGAAAAACCTCAAAAACACAAAAAAATACAAAACACAGTAAAATCGCCATATTCAGTCAAGGGTTTGGGTTGAGAACCATCAGGGTTCTTACAGTCGTATCAGAGCACAGATTTCCTGCCATCCTGTGCTTTTTCAATTGCTTTTTCAAAATATAGTGTGCTTTTTGGTTGCTTTTTCATGAGCAAAGATACTATTCACTATATTAAAGGTGTAGGGACTGGCAGAGCCGAGGATTGGATAGGTCCACCGATTCCTGAAGGTGAGACAGTGTCAGGTGTATTAGGCATTCACAGATCCAGCTCTAACAGCAGTGAAAACAGTGTTGCAACCCTAATGGCAGACCGTGAGATTCCTACAAAGACAATTAGGGATTCAGGGAAAGCACATGCAAAGGGTGACATTACCGATGAGGAGTTTAGACGTAGGCATGATAACATGATGGACATGATGTCCCAGTTGATGGGCACTATCAGACGGTATACGCCCACACAGCCTCATTATATACAAATTGGACAGATGAGCGGGACTACACCAGTAGATCAGCCTTTGGCATCAGTACCACGACAGTCGTCACTGATCTATCAGGAGCATAGGCCTGGACAGCCTACATTCTTACCTAGAGAGACTCCACCTCCGACTCCGGGGGCAGAGCAGCAGGGGCAGCATCAGGAGTTTCAACCACATAATGGCATGTCAGTAGCAGATGTGACGAGGTTTCACGGTGAGTACCTATCATTGGCACCTGAGATCAGGCAGGCATTATCGTTTCATGAGTTTATGGATGTTCATAAACCTAGAGGAGGAGGCAGGTTTGACTGTAGAGGCCCTCAACATCAGTAGCCGCAGCCACAGGTGAACAGGGATTTGCAATATGCTATTAGCAAGATTACCTTGCCATATTTTGATGGGTCTGATAAGACGTCAGCGAGGTCTTGGGTCCAGAAATTGGACAACTACCTATCACTGAGGCCTATGCAGGAGGATGAGGCCATTAAGTTTGCTACTTTGCATCTTGATGGAATAGCGCATGATTGGTGGCATCACGACATGTATACACTTGGCCATCATGTAGTCAATACTTACCAGGAGTTCACCAGCAGGCTCATAGAGCGCTTTGATAAGAAGGATCCGGAACTTTACTTCAGGGAGCTAGCTCAGCTCAGGTAGACAGGTAGTTTGGATTCTTATATTGGTGAGTTTCAGAGAGTTGTAGTCATGGTGACACGTATATCAGAACGAAGACTCATTATACTCTTCGTTGAGGGTTTGACAGAACCTATGCGAGGTTTGGTTAAGGCATTTGATCCTCCTACTCTTCAGGAGGCGATGCGGAAGGCAAGGAGTATGGAGCTTGCTGTTCCGAAGAAACAATTTCAGCCTAAAACAAACAGCTTGCCTATTGAGGAGAGTCATACACCAGTTGTAGAACCAAAAAGGAAAACAGCTGCAAGAATTGATGATGCAACTCGTGATGAATTGAGAAGGAAACAACTTTGTTATTGGTGCAAAGAACCCTAGAGCAAGGAGCATGATTGTCCTTTGAGACCGAAGGGCAGAGTGAACCACGCCATGTGGGTTTACTACGAGGATGTTGAGTTTGAGGATTCAGACCAACAGGTTGTTTCAGAACATGCAGAGGCCAGGAATGCCTCTATGGAGTTTGGGCCTGATGCCAACCTATCCCCGTTGGTATTATCTGCTAGTGTACGGGATGATTCATTCAGGTTTAGGGGATTAGTGGATGGACAGTTATGTATTGCTATGCTTGACACCGGAGCCACACACAATTTCATTGATGAGAGCTTCGTCAACAGATGCAGGCTCCAGATAGAGGACTTCGCTGGATTCAGAGTTCGGGTGGCAGATGGATATACACTCACTTGCACTCGATGAATTTGTAATCTCACCCTCATGCTAAATGATTATGAGTTGTAGGCAGACTTTTATTTAGTCAACCTAGGTGGGATGGATTTAGTGTTGGGTATGAGATGGCTTCAGGACATTAGTGTGTTCACTCTCAACTTGCCTAAAATGGAGATGATATTTGAGGTACAGGGCAAGAAATATGTGTTGAGAGGGATTACAGATGGGAGCCTACGTTCTATCTCTCTCGTTAGTGGGAAGAGTGATGATAGTGTTTGGGATCCTACTGGTGCACTAGGATTTCAGACTCAGCTTTCAGAGAAGTTTTATAGTGAGTACACGGTGCAGAGTGTATATGGTTTCATGTTTGATCCACACATACACGATTTATTTCAGGTGCACAGTTCTGGTATGCACATGCTTGATATGTTGGATGACAGTATATCTCGTGCAGTCTTAGGGAGTAAGTATTGCTTGCAATTTGACTTGCTTCCTCCTGAGTTTCTTGATCCTATGACAGACAACACTGAGGTTGGTAGGGAATGGTATTATATTCTTGTTGATCAGTTGTGGGAGTTACAGGAGTCAGTTGTGGCCAGCGGGAACATTGTCCGACACTATCCTTGGGATCCAGGTGGTGCGGTGCATCCATATTTGCAGAGATTGCTTGAGGACAAGCAATTTCAAGGAGGGCGGACTGTAATGTCCCTGTTTTAGCTGACATTGTTTGTCAGGGAGTGAGCCTATCATTTCTATCCTCGTAGGCTGACAAATGTGTGCAGAGGATCAATTGAGGCAGTTACTCAGTGTTTTGTAGCTTCAGTGTTGCAGTTGTTTCAGGTTGGGCCTTCGCAGAATCCTTCAGAGTGGTTTTTCAAACACTTTCTATTTTTAGAAAGTCGGACAGGCAGAAACTGCTATTTTTGGCAAGGCACCTGGTTCAGCTGGTTAGCTCGGAATCGACCCAGTTCTTCAGTTTGTTGGTTAGAAGGAGAAATAAGGAGTATTTAATGATTATTCAATATTTAATATTTTGACTTTATATTAAAGTCACTTTATTAATATATTTAAATATTAATAATTAAATGGTATATTATAAAGTATTTTTAATACTTTATAATAAAGTGATATATTTGATATAATGAATAATTATTATTCATTAATGAGACGTCATTTAATTATTATTTTTCTCCTAAGTCAAAAGGGGTGAATTTGATCATTTAATTTAAATCATTATTAAAAAGTGAGTTGGGTCGAATTTTTGCAAGAGTATATATTCACAGGAAAGACAAATCGAACCATTATGATATGTTATTCTATTTTGTCTTGTATTTGCTCTGAGCATTGGAGTTTGCAAAACCTAGGGTTTCAGCAGACGAAGCGTTTCTGGAGAACGATTCCTCTTCAAGATTTGGCAGACTGAGACTGTGCAATACCAGTTGAAGCTTGCATCTTGGTGACTTCACACAGGGGTTACGATTGAGATCATTGATTCATTTATTCAGGGTTTGATAGAGAATAATCATCTTGTAGTTGAGGCGACTTCACAGAGTTCTCACCACAGAAATCTGGCACTTATTTAATGAATCTGTACTTCATTTAATGCTGCTGCTGGGGCCGTACATTTCTGTACCAGCAAGCCGTACTTTCTCATTTGCCAGTGGATATCTTCAGAACTCAGCTTCTATCAATCAGTTTGGGTGCGCCTAGGGTTTCCAGAGACTCAGCATTGATTTCCAGAGACCTGAGATCCATTACTCCATTCAGCCGTACCATTCTCTCTGTGTTCTGGTGCCAGCAAGAAGAAAAACCAGGTTTTTGAAATAAATTTGTATTTAATTCATATATCATATTTTTAT
Source organism: Sequoia sempervirens (assembly GCA_007258455.2). Classification (NCBI taxonomy): domain Eukaryota; kingdom Viridiplantae; phylum Streptophyta; class Pinopsida; order Cupressales; family Cupressaceae; genus Sequoia; species Sequoia sempervirens. Next base: position 586,996,938 of record VDFB02270651.1, on the reverse strand, counting down.
ATTGTAAATGCTCTGGATCTTCAATAAAATGATGTGCCTATGATTTATGAGCAAGATCTATGACTATTTCATGTTATATGATTTATTTTGAATTTATTAGCAATTTATTAAGGAAATCGCAGCTTCTCTTTATTTGTCTGAAAAACCTCAAAAACACAAAAAAATACAAAACACAGTAAAATCACCATATTCAGTCAAGGGTTTGGGTTGAGAACCACCAGGCTTCTTACACTAATGAATTGTAGAAAATAGATTTTTGTAGTTTATATTTGTATCGCTGATTACATGCATTGTATCGCACATCTTTCAAACTCAAAGCATTACTTCACATTGCATAACTAATAACTAGATGCTGATAGATGACAAAATTTCAATTACAATATTGTTTGTCACAAATTCAACCTAAGCAGTTATGCAATTAGTTCACATTGCATAACTAATAACTAGGAGTAGTTGCCAATTGCATCAGCTTGTCATGGCATTCCATGAGATCACATTTCTTTGAGGAAATTTTTCAAATAGTTCACTGCCTTGTCTATGCTATGAAATTTTTCACACGTCTACCAAAGCATATTATCAAACAATTCACTGCCTTGCTGCTATGGCTAAAAGCCTAAAATAGGTGCTTTTGAACAAACTATGTATGCTTGGAAAAAATCTATCAAAGCATATAGTAAGCAATAGCATAGACAAGGTAGTGAACTGTATGAAAAAATGCCTCAAAGAAATGTGGTCTCATGGTGATGGAATGCCATGATGAATGCCTATGGCGATGGATTATCATGGCATTTCATCACCATATGAACACATTTCTTTGAGGCATCTTTTCAAATAGTTCACTACCTTGTCTATGGTACAACATTTCTCGTACATATTTACCAAAGCATTTTATCAAACAATTCACTTCCTTGCTGCTATGGCTAAAAGCCTAAAACAAGTACTTTCAAAAAACCTATGGATGCTTGGAAAAAATATGTCAAAACATAATAGTAAGCAATAGCATAGACAAGGCAGTGAACTGTTTGAAAAAATGCCTCAAAGAAATGTGGCCTTATGGTGATGGAATGCCATGACAAGCCATAGACAAGGCAGTGAATTGTTTGAAAAAATGCCTCAAAGAAATATGGTCTCATTCCATCACCATGAGACCGCATTTCTTTAAAGCATTTTTTCAAATAGTTCACTACCTTGTCTATGCTACCATATTTTTCATACATGTCTACCAAAGGATTTTATCAAACAGTTCACTGCCTTGTTGGTATGGCTTAAAGCCTAAAACAGGTGCTTTTGAACAAGCTATGGATGCTTGGAAAAAAATCTATCAAAGCATAATAGTAAGCAACAAGCTATGGTCTCATCATTTTTTTTTCGCGTGAAAATCAACACAATTTTACTCACATTTTTTTGTAGGCTTTAAATGCGGTTTTTTTGGCAATTTTGCAGTTTTAAATGGAAAAAATTGTTGACCAAAAGGTCAAAGTTTTTTTTTTTTAATTGGGGAAAAATCGTCTAGCCTATAGATTTTTTAAAAATCGCGATTAATCAGGTTTTTTTCCAGATTTTTGTTTCTATGGCACAAACAACACTACATGCTAAAAAGAAAAATCTATGGGTAATTGATAGTGGCTGCTCCAAGCACATGACTGGAGACAAAAGCAAGTTCATCAAACTCAAGCAATGTAATGGAGAATCTGTGATTTTGGGTGATAACACCACAGTCAAGGTATGTGGTAAAGGCATCTTAAGCCTAGACGGTAAAAAACCCACTAAAGATGTTCTATATGTGGAAGGATTGAAGCACAACATGTTAACCATAGGCCAAATGTGTGACAATGGCTACAAGGTCATCTTTGGTTCAGAAGGATGAAAAATAAGAAAGAATAGAAAAATAGTTGGACAAGGATTGAGAACTAAAAACAATCTTTATAACCTTTCTAAAGTAAAAGGTCAAAGTTGTTTGATAGGACAAGCTGATGAAAGCCGGTTATGGAATTGAAGATTAGGCCATATAAACCTTGATAACCTGGTGAAAGTAAGTTCAAGAGGTCTGGTTAGACACATGCCTAAAATAACCAATCCTGCAAATGTCATATGCAAGGAGTGTCAACAGGGAAAGCAAACAAAGGCTAGTTTCTCAATTGAGGAGTATTCAACCACTAAGCCTTTACAACTGATTCATAGTGATTTGTGTGGACCTTCAAGAATAAGGGGACTGCAAGGAGAAAGGTACTTTATGTTGCTAGTTGATGACTACACAAGAATGACTTGGGTAACATTTCTGAGAGACAAATCCCAAGCATTTGAAAGATTTAAGATATTAAAAAAAGTGGTTGAAAAGGAGACAAGTAGAAGGATCAAATGCTTAAGGTCAAATAGAGGAGAATTTGTTAAAAGGTGCAAGACAACTGAGAGGGGGGGTGAATCAATTGTCACCAAATTCAAACTCAAAACTCAAAACACTTATCAACTTCACAACCACACAATTCTCCAATACCTGCTCTCTCAAGAAATGATATCTGATAGATATATGTTTTGTTCTTGAATGCATTACGAGATTATTTAAAATTTTTATAGCACTTATATTATCGTAGAAGATAGGTATAGGCTCATCACATATCACTCCAATATCTTTCAGTGTTTGCTTCATCCACAAAACTTGTGTACAGCAAGATGTTGCAGCAATATACTCTGCTTCTACAGTGGATAAAGAAACTGAATCCTATTTCTTACTTAACCATGAAATCAATCTTCCACCAAGAAAGAAAGCACCCCAATTGGTACTCTTCCAGTCATCCACACAACTAGCCTAATCTACATCGGTATAAGCACTTAAAGTGAAATTAGTATCCTCAGGATACCATAAGCCATAATTCAGTGTGCCTTTAAGATATCTGAATATCCTCTTTATAGCTGTAACTTGTGCTTCTTTAGGTTCTACTTGAAATCTGGCAACTAAACATACTGCATGCATAATATCCGGTCTAGTAGCAGTAAGATATAGCAGTCCACCTATCATAGATCTATATTTGATCTGATCAGCTTTAGCAGATTCAACATCTTTACTTAGCTTACATCCGGTCAACATAGGAGTACTAACCGGTTTGGAGTCATCCATTCCAAACATCTTTAACAACTCTTTCACATATTTCGATTGTGAAATGAGTATCCCCTTATCAGTTTGATTTACTTGAAGACCAAGAAAGAAATTCAACTCACCAATCATGGACATTTCAAATTCTTTTTGCATTTCCTCTGCAAATCTCTTACACATACCTTCATTTTCTCCACAAATGATATCATCAACATATAATACCAATATCAACATTTTGTTACCTTCCATCTTGAAATAAATATTGTTGTTTGTAGAGCCTTTGCTGATTCTTTGTTGTGTCAAATATCTATCCAATCAAGCATACCATGCTCTGGGAGCTTGTTTCAGTCCATTCAATGCCTTTTTCAACTCACAAACCTTATCCGATTTGTCTGATAACTAAAATCCTTCAGGTTGTTCCATGTATGCTTCTTCTTCCAGTTCTCCATCCAAGAATGCAGACTTGACATCCATCTGATATACTTTAAAATCCTTGTGGGCAGAAAATGCCAAAAACATCCTAATAGCTTCCATTCTTGCCACTGGGGAAAATGTTTCTTCAATGTCTATGCCTTCAACTTGTGAGTATCCTTTGCATACAAGTCTTTTTTTGTTTCTTATAACTTCACCATTTTCATTCAACTTATTCCTGAACACCCACTTTGCAATTATAATTTTATTCACAGGTCTAGGAACCACTTCCCATGTCCAATTCTTCTCTATTTGTTGCAACTCTTCTTTCATAGCTATAACCTAACTCTCATCTTCACATGCTTCACATACAAACTTAGGTTCTATTTTAGAAAGTAAACATAGATTTACCTCAGCTGCTACTTTACTTGTTGTCTTCACACCTTCACTCTTATCTCCAATTATCTATTCCTCTAGATGATTCTTCTAGACATATTTAGGAGTCTTAGGAACAAGTTTTGGTGCTTCTTCTTCCTCTTCAGTGTGTTCTTCTTCCTCTTCCTTATTCTCTTTAGGTACTGGTCCGCAGATAGGGTCATCTGGTTCAACTTCACCTATCTCAATAGGTTTGTGCATATCCTCATCAACCTTCATATTAGCACTCTCAATAATCTTCCTCAATCTTTTATTGAAGCATCTATATGCTTTGTTGGGAGTTGAGTATCCAAGGAAAATCCCTTCATCACATCTAGCATCAAACTTCCCAAGATTCTCATCATCTCTTTTAATGTAACATCTTCTTCCAAACACCTTAAAGTATTTCATAGTAGGAGCCTTATCAGTCCATAACTCATAAGGAGTCTTTGTGTTGTTGCCTCTAATCCGAACTCTGTTAAGAATATAAACAACAATCTGTATTGCCTCTCTCCAATACACATCAGGTACATTTACTTCTTTCATCATGGTTCATGCAGCTTCCTGTATAGTCTAGTTCTTTCTCTCAACAACTCCATTTTTCCAAGGGGTTCTAGGAGCACACAAGTGTCTCTTTATGCCATGCTCTTCACCGAATGCATTAAACTCACTAGAAGTAAATTCTCCACCTCTATCAGATCTCAAACACTTGATTCTTAGGTTCACTTCATTTTCTACTCTTGCTTGGAACACTTTAAACCTATCCAGAGCCTAAGTCTTCTCTCTAGAAAAGGCAACCCATGTCATTTGAGAATAGTCAACAATAAGGATCATGAAATACCTGTCACCATTTAAGATTCCTATCCTTGTAGGACCACAGACGTCAGTATGAATTAATTCCAGCATTCTGATAGTAGATTGCTCTTTTCCTTTGAAATTGCATCTTGTCTATTTCCCTAACTGACAACTTCTACAAATAGTATCAGCAAGCCTTATGATTTTAGGGAGACCTCAGTCAACCTCTCTTGAACTAATTCTGACCAGATTATCAAAGTTTACATGTCCCATTCTCTGATGCCACAGCCAACTTTCATTAACTTGAGATACAAGGCACTGACCATCAACACCCTTAAGCTGATAGATGTTTCCATGAGTTCTTCTTCCAGCAGCAACCATAGCTCTGAACCCTTTTTTGATCTCACAGGAATTATCCTGAAACAAAAGTTTGAAACCTTTGCTAAACATCTGTCCAACACTCAAAAGGTTATGCCTTAAGACTTTTACATAATATACATCATCAGTGTTGTGTATTCCATCAAAACTAATTGTACCTTTCACAACAATCTTTGCTCCAGAATCATCACCAAACATGACCAAACCACCATCATACTTTTCAAGTTTAGTGAACTTACTTTTATCTTTGGTCATGTGATTAGAACATCCACTGTCAATCACCCAATAGTCTTCATCCTATCTAGCATGGAATGCAATGACCAAAGTACCTTCCTTCTTGTTTTCTAAATCACTTTCTCTTGCACATCTTCTAGAGTTAGCAGACACAAATTTATTCTCCAAAACTAAGAACAAGCATTCACTATCATCACCCTCATAATCAGATTCATCATCAGATATTCCAACTTCTTCTCTAACATAATACAACTTCTTGAATTTCTTATCCTTTCTATCTTTATGATCTTTGTTCTTCTTATGTACAGCTCTATTCAGACACCTTGAAGCATAATGACAAATATTACCACAACTAAAACATTTAAAGTGAAACATACCTTTATACTTACCGGTACCTTTCTTTAACTTCCTTGTAAAGTTCGCTTCCAACTCATTTGAACCATCACTATTCGAATCATCTTCAGTCTTTGCTGCTTTAAATGTTGGTTTTTTCTACTCCTCTTTCTTTCCAAACTTTCTCATCTCAAATACAGTCAAGGGGCCAAATAGTTGTTCATTAGTATATTTCTTAGGATCGTATGTTTCCTCAATAACTGAAACCTTATCATTGTAATACTCCAGTAAGATCATTAGAATCTTCTCAATTATATCTTCATCTGTTAGAGTTCCCCCTTGATTCCTAACTTTATTTGTTGCAAGAACAACCCTTTGGAAATAGCTTGCAATATCTTCACCTTCTTCCATTTTCACATTTTCATATCTGCATTTTGTTGTTAGTTTCTTTTTCAATTTCACTCTATCATTTCCTTTATAAAGATCTTCCAAATTCTTCCAAACTTCATGTGCAGTTCCCAAGGAAATAACCTTTGTTCACTCTGTCTTAGATAAAGCACTGTAGATCGCATACCTCGCTTTTTCATTCTCCTCATAAGTAGAAACCTCATCTGCAGTGGTAGGAACACTTGCCAATGAAACATACTTCATCTCAACAACCTTCTAGGTCTTGTAACCAAGAGAGATAATGTAACCTCTCATCTGCACTTTTTAGTCACTGTAATCAGATCCATTGAACATAGGGATCGCCAACTTATGTGCCATCAGATCTACCTTAAGTGGTTAAGCTCTTCACCAAGGAACCAAAATCTATTATACCAATTGTTAAAAGGCTCAAGAAAACTGAGAGGGGGGGTGAATCAATTGTCACAAAATTCAAACTCAAAACTCAAAACACTTATCAACTTCACAACCACACAATTTTGTTATTAAGTATGAACATGCAATGCAAATAACAGAAAAGAAAATCAACACAATGAATACCAGATTTTACGTGGAAAACCCAATGAGGGAAAAACCATGGTGAGGATTAACTCACAATATAAAGTAATAGCAAAACCGAATATAAGAGGCTCACTGCCTACAAAAAGGACTCACTGTCCAAAAGGGAGATTCACTGCCTATAGATACAAAATATAACAAAAGATCCACCATAGCAATTTACACACATTTGCAGCCTTGATTAGAAGATTGTAGAAACCTTCAGCTCACCGCTTTTAGGAATCTAACACAATAAAGTACTGCTGCCTCAACTCACTTTCACACAACTCTTCTTCTCACTTGTGGCTTACTTTGTTACTTTGTATGTATTATTCCTTCGCATCTAGACGTATTTACACCATCTTCAACCTTAGAAACCTTCTCCAAGGTCAGCTACATACGCTTCATTTCATGAATTCAAATTAGGTCGGCAACTCAACATTCCCGTGGTGGAAAGGAATGGGAGTGGACCACACCAATACTTAACTACGACCCAAAACAACGTTTTGGAACAAACACATGCTTCCTTAATTAAATTTTTAATCCTTCATATGAAGTGTAAACACTAGGTCGGCCAAACCTAATGAAAACACAAATGAATATTGAAGTACATAATTTCCAACAAGAAGATAAGACGTCGATGACGTGAAATGCTTCAATATGCACAATAACACATCTCCAATACCTTCAGATACATCCGCATCATTTGTAAAAACCTTCGAATATAGAACACCTTCCAACAATCCATCCAAACTACACAAATACACACAAAAGCTCTAGAACTCGTCTTCTGGAGCACCAAACCATGGACACCTATGCCAGAACACAGAGACCACATTTACAAGACATATTCGAGATCTACAAGACATGAAACAAATCAGCAAAGTACTGAGGATCCGAAACGTTTCTCCTAGTCCACAGACAAACAATTCTACCAAACCAGTTCACACACCGGTGAACACAACTTTCACACTCCATCAAAGTAGAAGCTAAAAACTAGGAGATGTCACCAACAGATGCCCAGAAACAACCCTTCAAATCTGCATAAGCATAGAATCAACATAGAAGAAACATGGAGCACATACCAAAGCACATTTTGAACACATACATAACTTTGACTTCATTCTTTAGTAATTTTCTCAAAAGCACTTGGTAACCCATCATTTTAGCACATCTGCAACACCATAAAAGATAGCTCCATGTACTCACAACATGTCAACAGCATCTCAACTATACATGCACAATCTGCAAAATTTTGAAATGTGTTCACATCAATGACAACATTAATGACAACACCACCAAACTTTCTTATACTTGCAATAGAATTCACATTATGTGAATTTGTTGAATGTTGTGAGGAACATGTAATCAAGAGACAATTTTTTAGTTCCAAAAACTCCATAGCAGAATGGAGTTGTAGAAAGAAATAATAGAGTGGTGCAGGACATGGCCAGAACAATGTTAAACGAGGCTAGATTAGCTGACATGTTTTGGAGGGAAGCAATTCATACTGCAGTGTATATTCAGAACATAGTTCGAATTAGAGTACATAGTGATAGTACCCCCTATGAGTTGTGGTATGGTAGACTTGCATCCGTGAAGTACTTCAAAGTCTTTGGAAGCAAGTGCTACATCAAAAGAGAAGATGAGTATTTGGGAAAATTTAAATCAAGAAGTGATGAAGGAATATTTTTAGGATATTCCACTCAAAGCAAAGTTTACAAGTGCTACAACATCTAGCTGAGCAAGATTGTGGAAAGTATCAATGTCAAAATTGATGAGAAAATAAATCATACCAAACCTGATGAGAATGATTTTGATGATGAACCAGATTTTGATGAATCATAAACTAGTCATGAAGAAGAAGAATTTAAGGAAGTAGAAGTTGAGAAGGCCCCTGCAAAGTATGTTCAAAAAGATCACCCCGTAGATCAGATAAATGGAGAAAAAAGGGAAGGAGTTCATACTAGGAGAAGATTGGAAAATAACAAAGAACAAGTAAAATTTTCTCTCCAGGTGACTTAGATTGAACCAAAGAGTTTTATTGAAGCTAGCAAGGATGAGAGTTGGATAGAGGCCATGGAAGAAGAGCTAAATTAGATTGAAAAGAAAAAAACATGGGAATTGGTTCCTAGACCCCCTAGCAAAAATGTGATTGGCAGTAAATGGGTGTTTAGAAACAAGCTGAATGAAGGTGGAGTTGTAGCGAGGAATAAGGCAAGATTAGTGTGCAAGTGGTATGCACAAGTTGAAGGCATTGATTTTGAAGAAACATTTGCACCTATGACAAGATTACAAGCAATCAGAATGTTTCTTGCATTTTTCATTGTATAAAGCATTTAAGGTGTATTAGATGGATGTTAAACTTGCATTCCTTAATGGAAACTTAGAAGAGGAAGTCTACATAGAACAACCAAAGGTTTTTTCATCTATCAGAAGATGATGATTATTTTTGCAGATTGAGGAATGCATTGTATGGACTGAAACAAGCACCAAGAGCATCATACTCCAGATTGGAATAGTAATTGCAACAACAAGGATTCAAGAAAGGGTGTGCAGATAGCAATCTATACTTTAAATCAAAAGGTGAGCACATGATTATTGTTGCTATATATGTAGATGACATCATATTTGGAGGTAGCAATGATAAAATGTGTACACTATTTGCTACACATATGCAAGATGAGTTTGAGATGCCAATGTTTGGGGAGTTGTCACTTTTCCTTGGTTTATAAATTGTTTAGACTGACAATGGGATATTTATAACTCAAACCAAATATGCTAAGGAAATGCTTAAGAAGTTTCGTATGGAGGATAGTAGACCAGTTAATACCCTCATGATAACTGGCAGTAAGTTAAGAAAATCAAATGAATCACCAAATGCAAATAAAACTATGTATAGGTCAATGATTGGCAGCTTGTTGTACCTAACTGCATCAAGGCCAGACATTATGCAAGCAGTATGTTTAGTTGCAAGTTTTCACAGCTGCACCAAAAGAGTCTCATGTCAACCCAGTGAAATAATTTTTAGATACATCAAGAGCACTATTGATAATGAGCTATGGTACCCCAAGAGCAAGGATTTTTCATTGACAACATACATAGATGCAGATTGGGCTAGATGTGTGGATGATAGGAAGAGCACAAGTCGAGGAGCATTCTTTTTGGGAAACAAATTGGTTTCCTGGATGAGTAAAAAGCAAGAATCAGTCACTCTTTCCACAACAAAAGTAGAATATGTAGTAACAGCACCATATTGTACTTAGGTCTTATGGATGAACTAGAAGCTTAAGGACATCAAGGTAGAGTACAGAGAGCCTATCTCTATTCTTTGTGATAATTAAAGCACAATAAATATATCAAAGAATCTAGTGATGCACTCTAGAACAAAGAACATATCAATAAAGTATCACTTCATTAGAGAGAAGGTTGCAGACAAGGAAGTTAGCATGGAGTATATTCCCATAATTAAACAAGTAGGTGACATTTTTACCAAGCCTCTTCCCAAGGAAAAATTTGAATATCTGAGGCAGAAGCTAGGAGTAATTGCTCCCACATCATATCACTAAAACTTAGTGATAGAGCATGGATCCAGGGGGAGCTTCACTTGTTCTTCATTTATCCCTGGACATGGAAAGGATAGATCAAGTCAAGTAACAGTGGTTTAACAAATTTCTAACGACTTAATGGTTGCATAATCAAAGATTCCCACTTTTTCTTTGAATTGCTTGTCAAAAAGGGAGTATATTTCTAGGGGAATTCTGCCCTTTGCCATTGATGTCAAAGGGGGATAAATGAGAGAAAATGCTCAAAATAGGAGCATGGTGAGCAAAGAAGAGATGTATGTCAAAGGGGGAGTAAATTGTTGTGTAAATGGTTCAATTGGTATTGTAAAGAGCCTTGCCAAAACTAACCAAAACCCTCTAACTTTCTGCCTTAGGAATTTCATCAAACACTTGGTGTGCAAACCGATATATGTTGGTTTTAGTTGTTGTTTGACTTGTTTTGGTTGTTCAATGATGCCAATGATGTTTTGAGTGTTTTTCCAACAATGCAAGAGGTCTATTCATGAAATAGAAATGCTATGCAATATATTTTCTATTTTCAAGTGCATATAAATGACAACTACATGTGCAAATGATCACCTACAACTTATAGATATTTTGTCAAATAGTTTGAAGCCATTACCTAACACCATATTATTGCTATCATATGATCACCAACTGATTACAATATTGTGCAATTCCAAACTCTTCAGTATTTTGAGACTTAAGATTGTTTACATTTGGTTGCATCTAATCACTTCAAGATGACAAAATATAATGCCGATGCAAGTGTAGATCATAATAATGCAAATGCAACAAGACTACAGTTAAGATAGTGCTAGACTCAGCTATATAGACTGTAATGTTTACAAACTAATATATTACTAGTAGCATTGAAATATATGCAAAGAAAAATATTCTACTAGAAGCTAAATGATGATGTAACTCCAATATGGGCGACTTCTTCGCTGGAAATGATAGTGACTAAAGTATACAGGTAACCACGACCTCACAGAGATGTCTCTTACAAGGCTCCCAAACTTCCCGTCTCAGCCTGTGAAGGTCACAATTTTCTTAGTATAGGTCTGGTGGCACTCCTAAGAACCCTGTCTCAGCTCCTTATGAATCCACCTGCTCATCTAGAGACCACACGACCCACCCTGCAGAAGCTTTCAAACAAATACTATTTTCCTTTATTATGCTCGGGGACTTCAAGAAACACAAATTTCAACTAATTTGTTCATTGGGACAAAGGCGTCCTTTCCTGTATTCGTTAATACCATGATTGAACTGCTAGAAACAATACCCCTTGTCTTTGCTTGCCTCAGGAAGCACAATCTTTGCCGCTAGGAGAAGATATCGACATACTCGATTGAAGAAATATTATTGCCTTTTCAAAATTTGAATCTACTCCATCTAGGGATGGTATTACACATCCAAAACTGAGCTATGGGGGTTTGCAAACCCTGAGCCAGGAGGCTCAAATAGTCTCTATCATGGAAATTTTTCTATTCAAGAGGTGTCGAATGATTTCTTCCCTCTTTTTTATTTTTATCATTCCAAACAACAATGACTTTTGTATATAGTTCACTCTTTGAAATAATTCCTTTAGTCATTTTATAACATCAAATAAGTGACTTTATAATATTTCACTTGATTTAATTAAATTAATTGATTAAAATCATCCTTTAGAAATATAATTAATTTTTGGGACAACTTAATGAATTGAATTAATTAAGTCACTTAACCATAAATTTTGGGACATTACAGTCCTCCCTTCCCAAAGATTGCTTGTCCTCAAGCAATCCGCAACTGCAGACAAGCCCCACTGCCATAACATCTGATATCTGAGTGACAAACCATCTGTACCTATCCACCAACTGCCTGGATCCCAAATGATCCTGGAAAGAACTCTAACTAGTAACCTTTGTATACAATTGTAACTCCTGACATGGTCAAACCCTGTCATTCTATGAAGCCAACTACCCAACGAGTAAACTCCTAGATCCCAAATCTAAAATTCACCTCTATCTAAATTGTGCACAGGGATTAGTACCATCTGCTGATCAATGAACTCTACCATCCCCGAACTGCGGTGATGAACCTCGTGCAAACACACAATCCATAAACAAACTAGAAGTCCATCAATCTCAACACCAACCGACTTCCGCTGCACCACTCTGATAACCCCAAGAGTCCAGTTGAATTGAGTCTCAAACTCCTATTGCTGGAAACATCCAATTGGGGAAATCAAAGTGAGAGTCCTATCAAACTTGGACTCATCATCTAAAATCTGAAGCATGCCATACCAGAGTGGATCCACACGTCCCTTATTCAACCCATCTCTCTGTGTCATCAATGTCATCATCAAATCATGTACATGTGTGATGAACGAAAACTGATGAGCACACCTCATAATGCAACCGAAGTGAAACTCTCCTACCTGTGCTAATGGAATACCAGAGTAGTCATGTGTATCCCATCTAGTACTGTCATCATCAGAAGAAGGCTCACAACTCACAACTAGAAGAATTGGTTCTTCAGGATTAAGAAAGGTATCATCATGAATGTCAACAACCTCTTGAGAAGAAGTTGGATCAAAACCAAAATCCAACGTGCAAGTCCTAGGAAAACCCACCTTCTGATAAAACTGACCAATGTCAATCTCCAAGGTACCAAAGTGGAGCCTAGTGCTCAAACCTCCCATGTGTACATAGATCAACTCACTAGGCCACCAAATACCACTGTTGTAACTCATGCCAGCAACAAGAATAAATCATAGGTCTCAACATACCAATACATACTGAGGAAATCCATCAAATAAACATGCCTCCACACACTCCCAAGAAACTGAATAGCTGGTATAGAGCACGAAAAGTCAAAAAATGCAATGTGAATCCAACTAGGGCAGTCACTAAACCATGATGAATCTATGAATATGAAGTCACTAGTCAACAAATAAATCGATGCCATGCCATGAGAAATAGGTGACAAACCCAAAGGTGTAGCATATATGTCATCAAAACTCATCAAAGACAACTCTTCAGTGGATGACCCACTAGGAGTGTCCTCCACTAAATCATTATCACCATCCAGCATATACTCAACAATAACAGAATTTTCTGAATTAGTCAACCTTTGATCATAATCATCTAAAGAATGGTGCATATCATGAATATGTTGAAGATAGGGCTTGGCTTGTTGAGCCAGCAACTTGGTTTGCTTTTCCCTCTCTAGCTGAACACCATTGAACATTTGGGACTGCTCCAAATCAGCTGCTGCAAAGTGTTTAAATTCAGTCCTAAGGTGAGATGCATCACATAAATTACCATGACCTATGCATGCTTCTTGAGTACCAACCATAGTAAAAACAATATCATAATAATCAGTGACATAACCAAAGATGAGTTATGGATGCCTTCAAAATCCATCAAAGACAACTCTTGACTGGTTGGTCCACTATTGATGTCAAGAACAAAATCATCGACTCCATGAAGGAAATGATCAACAATTGAAAATTATGGATTATCCTCATCTATCCATGTGTCAAAACATGAAGGCATTCTCCTATCCTGTTCCATCATGCTTGAAGTTTTCACTAAACCATCCAATTGATATGTCTCATCAATCTCATCACTACAAACATGTGACCAACATGAAATTTTTTATTCATATAAATTCATTTGTTCATTGTGTTTGGCTGTCATAAGAGACTTGTTCATGACATGTTCAACCTTAGTAACATCATCCTTTGGAAAGAGAGATTTAAGATAAGCCTCCCTTTGTTGTTTTTCTTGATCTAAGTTGTGAGCTTGTTCTTTGACTTGTTGAAGATGTTGTCTTTCATGAGAAACCACTAGCTTAGCCTCCTTGGCCCTTTGTGTAATGTCCCCCTCTCGAGCGTGATCAATTCAGTTGACCGTTGGCCTATTCCGGAGACCCGTAGGCTACTTGGAGGGTAAAATTAGGGTTTCCCATTTTGGAGGTTGTTGTTGCTCGAAATTTGGAGATTGAATTGCGGATTCTTTCTGGGTTTTCAGAGAGCTTTGCAGTGATATGACTTGCAGTGCAATCCGAGCATCTTCTAGAATTTACTATTTTTAGTAAATTTTATTTCTGGCAGTGGTCTTATGGTTTTCGGTGCAGTTGGCTCTCTTTTTCAGCCAGTTTAGTTGGGTTGTTCATTTTTGGCCTTGGGAAGCATTTTGGAGAGATAAGTTAAGTTGATTTAAATAATGCCATATTTTAATGTTGACCCCTTGGCCTAGTGGTATCACTTCAAGTTGCTTTGAAAAGGGGGACTTCAAGGGTGGACGCCTCATCAGGAGGTAATTTTATATTTTCTAAGGTCAAAAATTGTGCTTGTGAAATTGGACGCCAACTTGAGAAGAAAGATGGATTTTTAATTTATTAAAAAGTCAACTATTGCTTGAAGAAGGTGGAACGCCATTCCTAGAGGGAAATAAGATTATTTCAAATTTGAAAATTAGGGTGCCACTTCTAGAAGCTTATGGAGATTCCTTGCTGAGTTTATAAAAGGAGACCTCTTCTCTTCATTTTCTTATCTTATGTCTTTAGTAAAGTTATGCTGCCGAAATGGTATCAGGATTGCTTTGAGAAATGAATGCCTCCTAGCCTTGGCTCGACTTCTTGCTTGAAATATAGCAACTAGTGGAGATGTTAGCTTGTAGTTGAGTGGATTTTGTAGTGAGCTTTGCATTGTAGCAACTATTTTGCATTTTTAGTTCAGTTTCTTCCATTAGAGTATAATTCTGCAGTTGCTGATTCAGTATAGCTGAATGTTGTTTTTGCTCATACATCAGAAAATAAAATTCTCATTCTGGGTATTGAACCATTGCAATTCCTTGCTAGGGCTGACACTGCTTGACAAGTTGCAAATTTTATGATCAAGAATTGAATTTTATAAAGAGAAGTCGCCCTTCCTTGAGGTTCGTACCATTCTGACTTGCCTTGAATTCCGTACAAAAAAATACATGAGTTTTTGGGTCAGTTTTATGGATGTAATTTGGGCACCATCAGTATAGGAAGCTAATGCATTTGATTTAGAGTCATTTGAGTAAGTCTAGTGTGAGTTACATGCATTTTAGTAGGGTTCTGTGTTGCTGGTTATGCATTTTCAGTCCATGTTCTGTCATATCAGATTTAGGAAATTGCATTTTGGTGAAGGGTTTTTGATAGAAATTTCTATTAAGCTTTGGAGAGATCTTATTTCATTATTGCAGCATTGGAGAGCTTCAAATCTTATGTTCTTGGCAGGCAATCTAATTCATTGTAAGCTGAATAGTAGTACTGTCAGCATTCTCATCCGTCTTCTATTTTACTCATTGTAATACCCGCTAAATAAGTGAAAGAGGTTGGCTTGCCACCTATTTACATTTTGAACTTGAATTGTAATATCATGTTGCCGATCGGCTGAGCCATCACTGCATTACATGGATCCTCTGACCATATGCTCGCCACCTAGAGTTACTTCAGTTGGTAGTTTGTAGGGATCCTCTGACCATATGTTCGCCATCTCTCGACGCATTCTTGGTTAGAGTTACTCCGTTCAGCAATGCATTGAGATCCTTTGACCATATGCTCACACCTTCCCCAACTCGGGATCCTGGTGTACATCCTTGGTTAGAGTTGTATTCCACATCATTTTGGTTTAAGAGATAACCCTAACATATGTGTGTTGCATTGCTTATTGTAATCAAAAATTGAAAAAATTGGTTCGGAATTTTACAGTGGTATCAGAGCCAAGATTCTGCCATCCTGTGAAAAAGACTTTCTATGAGTGATAGAGAAAAAAGATACTTAGCAAGAGAAGACAAGAAAGTTGCAAATCAGTGGCGGCCATATCAGGTTCCAGAAGGTCAGATAGCATTAGAGGTATTAAGAGCACATTGGGATTCTTCTCAGACACCAGAAATGGGGGATGCCAAGAGGACACTTGGTGGTAATGAGACGTTTACTAGTAACATGAATGTAAGAGGAAAACAAAGAGAAAGAACGCCTAGTCCAAGAAAAAGGTTTGAGAGGAAGATGGACGCCATGATGGATATGATATCTTTCATGATGGGAAAAATGGGTCAAAACCCAATTCCACAGAACAATCTAGGGCAAACTGATAGTACTTCTAGCCAGCATAGTGGACATGCTGACCAACATACTTCAAATGACACATACATCTCTTCCAGGCCATTTAAACCCACTTTCTTGGCACCAGTGAACCCTCAACCTGATCCAGAAGAAAATGCATCATTTGTGGAATAGTTGAGACTCAACCGTGCTGAGTATGATTCACTTCTTGATCAAATCAAGCAACACATGTCTTACAACAACTTTTTGGACCATAAAAGGAAGAATAAAGGGCAAGGAAGATATCATGAACATAGGGGAACAACAGTACAGAGGGACTTACACCAGGCCACCAACAAGGTTACACTTCCACATTTCGATGGGAGTGATAGCAGCTCAGCTAGGGCTTGGATACAGAAAATAGATAACTATCTAGCCCTCAGACCTATGGCATAACATGAGGCAATCAAGTTTGCTACGCTACACTTGGATGGGGTAGCACACAAATGGTGGTACCATGGCCTAGTCACATTGGGTCATCGGTCTATCACTACCAATGATGAGTTCACCAATAGACTCATAGAGAGATTTGAGAAAAAGGATCCAGAAGTACATTTCAGGGAGTTGGCCCAGCTTAGACAGTATGGCACAATTGATGCCTACATAGCAGAGTTTCAAAGACTTTCAGTAATGGTCACGAGAATCACTGAAAGGTGGTTGGTGATCCTATTCAGTGAAGGGCTTACGGAACCACTCAAGGGTTGGATTAAAGCTTTTGTTTTGCCCTCTTTACAAGAGGCAATGAAGAAAGCAAGAAATATGGAGTAGCCTACTCCTAAAGCAAAATTTCAATGCAAGCCATCATTCCACAAAAAGGGTAGAGATAAAAGACCTCACCATAAGGAGACCAAAAAGCATAAAACTCATGTCACAAGGTTGGATCCAGAGACACTTAATGAACTTAGAAGAAAGGGGTTATGTTTCAGGTGTAGAGAAAAATGGTCCCAAGATCATATTTTCCCAAAAGGAGTCAAAATTCATCAAATTGAATACTATTCACCTGAAGAAAGTAATTCTGATTTTTCAAACCAGCAATCTGGTTTTGATGACAGTGAAGTGGAAAGAGCCCCAAAAGAGTCCGAAGATGAAAAAGGAGGTGGGGGTGTTTTTGCCCAACTTTCGAGCTTTAAAAAAAATGAGTCCTTCAAAGTTCGAGGGATGATTAAGGGGCAGTGAATAGTTGCTTTGATTGACACTGGAGCAACGCATAACTTCATTGATGAAGGTATGGTGACAAAGAAAGGGCTCCAGATAGAGGAATTTGAAGGCTTCAAGGTTATGGTTGTGTTGTGACCTTTTTTCACACATCGCCCCATTCAAAATGGGGACCCCTAAATTTTTCTTCTTCTTCTTCTTCCTTAATCTAGGAAGGCATATCAAATCCACAAACCTCTTGTTCTTGTAAGATATAATACAAGTTCTCATTTACCTTAACATTTGTGCTTTCTATCATCCTTCCCAATCTCTTCTTGTAGCATCTGTAGACCTTGCTCCTAGTTGAGTAACCAAGAAAGATCTCTTCATCACATCTTGAATCAAACTTTCCAAGGTCTCTTTCATCTCTCCTCATATAGAATTTGTTGCCAAATTTTTTGAAGTATCTTCTAGTGAGAGGCCTTCCATACCACAACTTATAAGCGGTCTTAGTGCTATTCACCCTCAACTGCACTCTATTAAGTATATAGACTGTAGTGTAAACTGCTTACTTCTAATACATATGTGGCAAATCAACATCTTTCAACATGCTTCTAGCCATCTCTTGCACAGTCCTATTCTTCATTTCCACTACCCCATTATGCTAAGGGATTCTAAGAGTAGATAGATGTCTTTTAATACCATGATCTTCACAAAAAATTTCAAATTCATTTTCACCTCCTCTATCTGACCTTAATCATTTGATCTTAATACATTTCATTCTCAACTTTTTCTTTGAAATTTTTCAACTTATCAAAAGCTTTTGATTTATCTCTTAAAAATGTAACCCAAGACATTCTAGTGTAATCATCAATAAGTAACATAAAATACCTTTTACCATGTTGAATCCTTGTTCTTATAGGTCCGTATAGGTCA
The DNA here is from genome assembly GCA_007258455.2 of Sequoia sempervirens. Lineage (NCBI taxonomy): Eukaryota > Viridiplantae > Streptophyta > Pinopsida > Cupressales > Cupressaceae > Sequoia > Sequoia sempervirens. The sequence goes on along the minus strand of VDFB02270651.1, from coordinate 586,978,542 downwards.
GTATGAATTAGCTCCAATGGCATTGTAGTAGATCACTCCTTGCTTTTGAAACTTGTCATTGTTTGCTTTCCTATTTGACATTCTTTACATAATGTGTTTACAAGCTTGGTAATCTTAGGCATATTTCTCACAACATCAGAGGAACTTATTTTTACCATATTGTCAAAGTTGATGTATCCAATGTTTTTGTGACATGGCCAACACTCTCCAGATTGAGCCAATAAGGAGATTCTTCCATTAGCCTCCTTTAAATGATAGACATTACCATTTTTCCTTGTTCCTTCAACAACTAGTTTTTCGGACACTGTTTTTCTGATATCACAACCATTAGCATGGAATGTAAGATTATAACCCTTGTTGCACATCTGAATAACACTAAGAAGATGTAATGTCCCCATTTTAGCCATACGCTCTTCTGTGTCAAATAGCCTATTTCTGAAAGCCCATAGGCTAGTTAGAAGCTAAAAATAGGGTTTCCACTTTTAGAGGAGGTTTTGAAGGCTTGCATCTGAGAGTTTATGATGCATGTTTGGTGGAGCTTTTTGGGTTTTTGGAGAGCTTCGGGATGAGGTAACATGCATGACCAGATAATGACATGCATTTCTGGCGGATTCCTTAGTAGTTTTGGAGGCTTGCATGTTGGTATTTTATAGTTTGGATTCTGGATTCCTTCTGAGTTTTTAGAGAGCTTCACGGTGATGTGACATGCAACTGAAATAGAGGACTTTTTCGGACTTACTATTTTTAGTAAGTTATGACGACTACCCAGTTTGTGCTTAAAATGAGTTTGGAACAAATTACTATTTATAGCAGTATGCTATTTTTAGTAAGTTCTATTTTTAGCAGTGCTATTTTTAGCAGGGTTTCTGCAATTTAGTTCAGTGGCTTAATCCGGTAGGGTAGTTTAGTCAATTTTCTCTCCAACATTTGAGGTGATTATATTGGAAAGTTTTATATTTGGTGAAAATAATGTTTTAAGTGAAAATATTTCCTATGTTAAAATGGACGACTTTATAAGGGAAATATTTAAGTTGCAAATAATGCTTTATAAGTGAAATATTGCTTAGGAAAAGGGGATGCCTAGCATAGGAGACATTTGAGTTTTTATTAAATATTTCACTTAAATCTTTATGGATGCCTAATAGTGAAATATTTGCAAGTTATAATGATTTTCACTTAAGTATTTGGACGCCACTTTATAAAGTATTATCTCCCTCTTGTATTTGGACGACTTGGAGGAGAGGGGATAAATGAAATGCAAAATGAATATTGAAAGGTAAATTTGAGTTTCATTTTGGGCACGTTAATTGAGGAGAAAAGTTATAAATAAGAGGCTTGGCCTTCATTTGGAGTTATCCATTGTTTATCTTAACGAAATGTTGTTGAAATGATTTCAGACACATTGCTTTGAGGAATGCATACATCCTAGATCAATTTCTTACTTGAGAGATAGTACCTAGCTAGTTTGAGATTGCTTCTTCATTTAGAGGTTGCAAATAGAGCTTCACAAAGATGGCTTCATTTGATATTTTCTGATTTTGGTGAGTTTTATCAGTTTTGGTGGTGCTAGTGTGGTGCCTCTGAAACCCTAAGTTTCCCCTAATCCTGGATCTGAAAGTTTTGTTTGACTTTCTGAAGGTTTTGAGTTTTTTGCTTGTTTTTGATGTTTTTGCACATTAAATGAGAAGGTACGATTTTGCTTGAAATAAGAAATAAATTCAAATAAAATAAATCTGTCTCGACAACAATAGTATTTGAATGCCAATACGAATACCAGTCTATTAATTGCCTTTCTGTAATGATTACAAAATTGTTCTACAGACATGCAATATGAAATAATGAATTTTATTTTGAAAACCTGGTAATTGCAGCTGCTGGTAACTTGTTTGAAATTGTACGGCTGTGTGAAATTTGCTCCTCTCCTCCCGCCTGGCAATCCCAAGTGTCTCCTGATACCCTAGCGCCCAAACTGGTGTAGAATAGAATCCAAGATGATAGGCGTTTTTACCAAGAACAAAGAACACACCTCTTAATTGCTGGTACGGCCAGAATACAGTGAAGTACGGCCCAGGCAGAAATCAGCAACAATAAATGGAATGCGGCTCATTTGTGGATGGTCTCCAGAAGGTACAAGGATCCAATGAATGACTTGTAATCACAACCCTGTAACTTAGGAAAAAAGAGGCAGTACGGCTGGTGAAGAGGTACGGCTGTTCTGCATGCAGCATTAATTAAAATGTACGGCCTCCAAAATAACAATGTCCAGCCCCTCTGAAATGGTACGCCCTGATGGATGATTGTCTTCTGGAAGTTTAAACTCTCTGGAACTCTATAAGTAGCTAACCTCTGAAGATCAATTAATTCTCTGAAGCTCTGTAATTTCTTCTGGATGAAGAAAGCTGGCAATAAATCGGATGTTATTTCACATCCTCTGAATCGCTCCCACTGGAGATGGCTCGTTCTCCAATGTATCGAGACAAAACCCTAAGGCTTCCTTTCTCTGACGAAGTCTTGATCAAATTCTGATTCTCAAATGTCATAATGGCTCAACTTTCAAGGCAAATGCACTCTTATTGCGATTAAAGATAGGGTTTTATTAATATTTGACTTTTAAATTCTTTTATTTCTCCATAGTTCTCCGCAAATATTTTATAATAATTTTAAGCCAAATGGCCCCTTCCTGATGTTGGGCGCACCCCTCAAGGCAATCACTTAAGTTATAATTTTAAATTATAACTTTATATTATAAACCATTAAATAATTAATATTTAATCAATACAATTAAATATTAATATTTTCCTCGTTACTCATCTTACCGATCCGTCTGATGCTATGAAGTGATTCCGGATGCCGCCAAAGCCATATTTTGGTGAGAACTTTAAAATAGCAATCAAAAGTCTTTGAAAGCCAATCGGTGCTAGTGTGGTGCCTGGCTGAAGTACATTTTAACTTATTGCTCCTTGCACAATTTTTTGGTGGTTCTAGGTATTGGTCTTATGCTTTTTTCTACCTTGGGCGTCCCTTCTAGCAAAGTTTCAGATTTTATTTCGTTGTCTTAGATTTGATCTTGCTGGTTGCCCCTTTCTTGGAGGCTGCACTTTGCCTATGCTTTCCTTGGGAAGCATGCTAAAACATTCTAGACTTTTTGGTGATGTTTTATGGATTGAACTTGGCCACCCAGCTCCTAGGAGTCATTTGCATTCAGTTTCACATGATTTGGTGAAGTATTGGCAAAGTTACGAGCATAAAGTTGAAATTTGTACTTGCTGGTTTAAGTTTTTAGTTTGCTCCAATTTTACATCAGACCTGATATTTCAGTCATTTTGGCTATATTTCTTATGTTGGTTAGCTTGTACTTGTTTGGAGATCATCTACTTTCATATTGGAGCTCATTGGCTACCTAACTCTCATTGTAACTTGCAGATTATATCATATTATAAGTCTGATATCAGTAGTATTGATTCAGTCGTCTTACTTCTACATTTTACTTTGTATTTTCCCACTCATAGTGGAATGGACAGGCCTCGCCGTCCATGCTCTTTACTTGTAATTCCCACTCTTAGTGGAAGAGACATGCCTCGCCATCTTACTTTCAGCATTTACCTTTTGTATTACCTGTTGAACAAGTGGAAGGGGTCGGCAAGCCACCCATTGCTTTACTTGAATGCATTTTGTAATCTTCATAATGCTGATCAGTTGAGTCGTCAATCTACTCCTACTGAATAAGTGGTCAACTTGCATAATCTTTACTTTTCCACCATTGAAAGTACTTTTATTTAGTTTGGATACTAATGATCCCCGGTGCCATATGATATCACCTCACCCATCTTGGATCTTGAGTGAACATTCTTGGCGTAGGGTTGCTTTCATCTGTTGATTTGATTATGCTAACTCTCACGGGTGAAGTTTGATGTGAAAATTTGAAAAAAACTGTAAGGGGGATATTTTAGTGGTATCAGAGCCAAGATCCTGCCATCTTGTGAAAAAACAGAGCTCAGTTGTCAAATCACTATAAAGAAGTCTATATCTGATTTGTTACAAAAGTTGTCCATGCTTTTGAGAGATCCTAACATTAAAGGGGTATACTCAAGGATATTTGAAAAATCTAAAGGTTTGAATGAAAAAGAAGAATATTCTATTGATGAAGGGATAGAGAAAGAAGCAAAAGTGTATGTTTATGGTTTGCAGTCCATGACTAAGCACATTGTAGAGAAAAATCAGTTAACAAGTTTTGAAGATGGCACAAGCAAGGTGCATATGTCACCTCAAAATTATCATGAGTTTGATGAAGACACCTTGAAAATTGAAGAGTGTGTGGAAGAGCCCCAAAATATTCCCTCAGACTTGTGCGTGATAAGAAGTGATGAAGATCAGTTTGGTGAAAAGAACATAACAACAGTCTTGAATCCTAATTTGGATTCCTACAATGAAGGTCTTGAGACTAAGGGCTTCAAAAAATATGTTGGTAGAACTGTTGTATGGGATGAGTTCGTTGAAGAAGAGCAAGATGAAGGAAATACTAGTGGTGTCTTTGAAACAAATTATGATCATTACCATAATGATGTCGCTGATGATGATTCCAATGAGTTCATACAAGATCATGTTGAAGATTTGGTGATGAAGGATTTTCCTCTTCTTGCTGTCCCAACTTCTCAAGAGTTTTCACAAGACAAATTTATGACAAGTAGCCACAAAGACCTCTTTGGTGTGCATTGGGCTGCCAATAAAGAAATCAGTAAAATACTTATTCATGATGGGTTCATTTAAGACAAAAATGATAAAGTATTCAAAGCAACCAACTTTGATGATTCTTTATTCCAATGCAATGATAGTGACATGGGTGGTATCGGGTTTGATCATCAAACTAAGCCTATGGAGAGAGCTACCAATGAAGATATCAATTTAATTGAAATGGGGAGTGACTCACTCAAAGATTCAATGCTTCAATAGGAGCACGATAAGCACTTTCATATTGACCATCTCAATCAACCCTTTAGCATTTAGGATCCAGGTGTGATGGCGTCAAGATATGATAAAGAACCATTGTGGGATAAATTTCCCTTTGATCCTAATCAAGAACAAAAATCAGATTGCAATGCAAGCTATGAGATGGCCTCTAGAGGGGAATGTGTCTTTGATGAAGAATTTTCCTGGAAAAACTCCATGATGATCCCTTTGAGATGATTGCAGCCATTAAGGAGGAGTATGTTGCTACCAAAACTTTCAAAACAGCGTTCAATGATGACTCATTGATCGAGTTGAGGGCTTCCATAACCTTTGACTGAGAAGACAGTGAGGATAAAGAAGAGCTAGAAGACCTTATGGCTCTTGAGGATGAAATGTTTAAAGAGATTTTCAAACACAAATCTGATTTACCCATTCAAGATGTTGATTGCAAGCAAAGGGTCGAAGAAATTGTAAAGTATGATCCCCTTCACAATATTGATCATTCGCAGCAAGTTGGTGATGAAATACAAGAATGTTGGAGCAGCGATGAGAGCAGCAAAGGCAAGAAACAAGTTCTGATTTTTTTTGGCAGCCTATCAACAATTCACCACCTTCGCATTCTTATGAGTGTGAAGGTTGATTCAAGGTGTCTGTTGAAGATGAAGTGCTAGCTCTATCTAGATTTGATCACACACATAGTTTGGTTGAAGAGCTTTACTAGAAGACTCAATTTGAAGAGAGACGAAGAGGAGTTAAGCATGAAGTTGCTCTTCCCAATTTGCAACTTATCAAAGACTCCTTGGAGATATTGAAAACAAAGTACATGCACTTGATTGAAGATCGAGATCATGCCATTGAAATTGTAAAGAAGACCATTTATGCTTTCCAAGAAAAGGAGAGAAAGGTTGATGAGCTTACTCTTGAGCTTGAATCAAAAAAGGACATGTTAGAAAATACTCAGGTGGCTCTAATGGAGGTAGAAGATGAGCTAGCTGATTTCAAACTTTTTAGGGAGGAAGAAAATGAACAAAGAGTTGAGGAAATCAAGCAAGTAATTGAAGAACTTGATAGTCTTCAAAAAGAGTTTGAATTGGGGAACTTTCCACAAAAAATCCAAAGTTGCATGTGAGGATTTGGACCAGCAATATGGAAGTGAGCAAGACGAAAGGGATGACTTCCAAGTCTTTGAAAATCCTCTTTTTGAAGTGGGAGCAGAAGCAACTTATTTCAATCCTCTCTTTGACTTGAAAAATGAGTCATGTGGTGAAGTGACCAAGCATGAGGTTGAGTATAAACCCCAGTCTACAGATGCTTTGATATCATTCCATGGGGATGTACCACGTTTTGTGATTAGTAATCTTCCAAGGATTTTTGATAATTAATGCATAAGTGGGTTTGAGGATGAATTATCTACATGGGAAGTGTTGATTCAAGGAGATTTCAACATCTTTGACACCAAGGTTATAACAAAACAAGACTTGGTAGCTATTGGTAACTTCATTACAACAGCAAGGAGTAAAGATTTCAGACTTATTACTCATGAAGTAGAGAAGAAAGATGGACCAGAACATGGTGTTTATACACTTTTCAGTCCATCCCTTTGATTGAGTGATGCTTTAGCTCATACTAGTCAATTTTGGGAGTTGTATTTGAAGTCATCGTATGTTTCATACTCCAATGTTGCTGGAGCTTTTATGAATTGGTTTCAGAGGTTCACTAGACGGGACACAAATTTTATGAGTATGCACTTGGTTTTGACCAGCACTTGGGGTTGTGTTCAATTCTCTTTTCGGTGTGTTGAAGATCATCTTCAGTTGGGTATCCATGCTTGGGATCCTCAACTTTGCTTGATGGAGCTAATTACATATGGAATGACTTTTGGAGGGATAAGGATCAAATTATCAGATTCTTTGGTGTTGTCCCCTTCTTTTCCAGTGACTTGATGGTTCTATTTGTTCAACAACAAATGGATTGGAGAGAAATTTTGAGTATGCGGTGGAGAGATGAATGGTTGGTTTCTCTTGGGAGTGATTCTCGGCTAAGACAAGGGAAAATTTTGAAACATGAGTTTTCTAGTTGGAGGCAAACCAACCACCTTACATGTGGAGTTACTCTCATTCAAGAGAGTTGGTTCATCACTTCTTGTCAAAGAGGTGGTAGCTTTCAGTTGGAGATTTCTCTAGTGTGTTTTCCAACCACTTTGGAGGTGGTTTCTTGCAACACAATGCTCATCTCACATGCCCACACTTGGGAATTCCATTGGTGTTGTTTTTCCTTGTGTAGAGCACTAAAATCTGATTGTACTCCACTAATCTCAGCTTTGAACAGCAGTGTTTACTTGTTTATTCACACCTATCCTATTCTTAGACTTTAACTTATGGAGGTTTGTGAAGAAAAACTTGATAGCTCCTTCACAATATTGGTTCAGGACAGCGAACTTCCACATGCTTTGATTCTATATTTTCAAACTCTTGGGGTTGGAATTGTGAGAAATTTCTATAGTCTTCATAGTTGTATCATGATAATTCAGTTGAGGCTTAGTTTGATGAGCTCTTGCAAAGGATCGCTTCCCTCTTTGCAAGAAGATTTGGAGAAGTCACATTTGCAGTCATGGCTTTGTTAGACACCTTATGGAGATATGTTGAGGATTACAATTTTGAGTTGAGTAGACTATCTTTCACATTGCTCAGGATTGTCATAGACAGTGGTATGGTTGGTATTGATGAATCGGAGTCTTTTGGATGTGAGATGCTACAAGGTGTCGACTTCAGTCCTTCCAGTCTGTTCATGGATGGTAACCTTTGGGAGTTACAAGGGAGGTTAGTGCAGTTTTGGCATGATTTTTTCACTGATGTGATCAGAGTGGTGCGACATTGACATGGTGGTTCCTTCTTGAGCTAGACATGGGACCCTGGGATTGTACTTGGGTTGGCATGGATCAGTTTGAGTTTCTCTAGAGTTGTGGTGGCATTCCTTGAGGACACGCAATTTTGGGAAGGATGGACTATAATGTCCCCATTTTAGCCATACGTTTTCTTTTGTGTCAAATAGCCTATTTCTGAAAGCTCGTAGGCTAGTCAGAAGCTGAAATTAGCGTTTCCACTTTTAGAGGAGGTTTTGAAGGCTTGCATGCAAGATTTTCTGATGCATGTTTGGTGGAGCATTCTGGGTTTTTAGAGAGCTTCAAGATGAGGTAACATGCATGACCAGATAATGACATGCATTTTTCACGGATTCCTTAGCAGTTTTGGAGGTTTGCATGTTGGTGTTTTGTAGGTTGGATTTTGGATACCTTCTCAGTTTTCAGAGAGCTTCACGGTGATGTGACATGCAACTAAAATAGAGGACTTTTCCAGACTTATTATTTTTAGTAAGTTACGACGGCTACCCAATTTGTGATCAAAATGAGTTTGGAACAACTTAATATTTTTAGCAGTATGATATTTTAGTAAGTTCTATTTTTAGGAATGCTATATTTAGCAAGATTTCTATAGTTTAGTTTAGTGGCTAAATTTGGCAGGGCAATTTAGTCAGTTTGGTCTCCAGCATTTGAGGTGATTATTTTGGCAAGTTTTATATTTGGTGAAAATAATTTTTTCAGTGAAAATATTTCCTATGTTAAAATGGACGACTTTATAAGGGAAATATTTAAGTTGCAAATAATGCTTTATAAGTGAAATATTGCTTAGGAAAAGGGCATGCCTAGCATAGGAGATATTTGAGTTTTTATTAAATATTTCACTTAAATCTTTATGGATGCCTAATAGTGAAATATTTGCAAGTTATAATGATTTTCACTGAAGTATTTGGACGCCACTTTATAAAGTATTATCTCCCTCTTGTATTTGGATGACTTGGAGGAGAGGGAATAAATGAAATGCAAAATGAAGATTGAAAGGTGAATTTGAGTTTCACTTTGGGTGCCCTAATTGAAGAGAAAAGTTATAACTAAGAGACTTGGCCTTCATTTGGAGTTATCCATTGTTTATCTTAGTGAAATGTTGTTGAAATGATTTCAAACACATTGCATCAAGGAATGCATACCTCCTAGCTTATCAGTTTCATACTTGAGAGACAGTACCTAGCTAGTTTGAGACCGCTTCTTCATTCAGAGGTTGCAGATAGAACTTCACAGACATGGCTTCATTTGATATTTTCTGATTTTGGTGAGTTTTATCATTTTTGGTGATGGTGGTGTCGTGCCTGGCTGAAGTACATTTTCACTCATTGCTCCTTGCACAATTTTTTGGTGGTTCTGGTTATTGGTCCTATTCTTTTGTCTACATTGGGCACACCTTCTAGCAAATTTTCAGATTTTATTTTGGAGTCTTAGATTTCATTTTCCTGGTCGCCCCTTTCTTGGAGGCTGCACTTTGCTTGTACTTGGCTTGGGAAGTGTGCTAAAACATTCTAGACTGTTTGGTGATGTTTGATGGCTTGAACTTGGTCGCCCAGCTCCTACGAGTCATTTGCATTCAGTTTCACATCATTCAGAGAAGTATTGGTGAAGTTATGAGCATAAAGATGAAATTTGTACTTGTTGGTTTGAGTTTTTAGTTTGCTAAAATTTTACATCAAACCTGATATTTTAGTCATTTTAGCTATATTTCTTACGTTGGTTAGCTTGTACTTGTTTGGAGATCATCTACTTTCATATTGGAGCTTATTGGATACCTAACTCTCATTGTAACTTGCAGATTATATCATATTGTAAGGTTGATATTAGTAGTACTGATTCAGTCGTCTTACTTCTACATTTTACTTTGTATTTTCCCACTCATAGTGCAAGGGACAGGCCTTGTTGTCCATGCTCTTTACTTGTAATTCCCATTCTTAGTGGAAGATACATGCCTCATCATCTTACTTTCAGCATTTATTTGTTGTACTTCCTATTGAACAAGCAGAAGGGGTAAGAAAGCCATCCATTACTTTACTTTCATGCAATTTGTAATCCTCATAGTGTTGATCATCTAAGCTATCAATCTACTCCCACTAAATAAGTGGTTGAGTTGCATAATCTTTACTTTTCCAGTATTGTACTTTCATTCAGTTTGGATACTAATGAACCTCGACGCCATATGATCACCTCACCCATTTGGGGTCTTGAGTGAACATCCTTGGTGTAGGGTTGCTTTCATCTACTGATTTGATTATGCTAATGCTCACGAGTGAAGCTTGATGTGAAAATTTGAAAAAAATTGTAAGGGGGATATTTCAAAAGATTATGATTTAGACCCTTTGACATAGAGATGTTCATCCTTATCCCTAATTTTTCCATCAATTGTTGTAGCACCTTTTCATCAAATTTGTGTTGACTCATCACCACCAAATTTAACAGCTCCACCATTAACCTTCTTAAGATAGATGAATCTTCTCTTGTCACCAGTTATGTGGTTAGAACAACCAGTGTCAATCACCCAAGTATTTTCTTCTTCCTTCACATGAAAGGCAGTCAATACAACCATAGATCTTTCATTATTAACTTGGAAATTACCATAACTCTTGCCCTTTTTGTCTTTCAAGGCCATGAATAGGGTTTCATCATTTGAATCATCATGTTAAAGAGTGTATTCTTCATGTTTCTTATTGTGCTCACATTTGTGATGTAGAGTTGATGATTCAAGCAAGTGTTTCAAGCATTACATTCTGATCAACATCATTCAAGCTAGAGTCAAGAACCACATCCATTGTAGCCATTTCAAGAATTATTACAACACCTTATTGCAAGGGTTTGGTGAGTTACAACATTGTATTTTGTTCATTCATCATTCTCCTTTCATATTTGATTTCATTTCAAGGTTTAATTACCAACAAGGGGTTTGACCAAGGCAAACCCCTATTCACTTTTCTGCACAACATATTTCCCTCTTCATGTGTGTGACTTACAGGGCTAGGTTGTAGATTGACCAAGAAGCAAAGTTGGAGAAAAGTTGTCAAGACATCAAAATCCTTAAAGTTGTCATCAAGCCTTGGAGAAGCTTGTAGAAGGTCTACGGGTGGCAATTTGCAGTTTCGGATCTGGAAACCAGTCAAAAAGAATAGAGAAGACCAAGAGGCATAAAATCAAGTTTAGAACCTTCGAAAAAATAGAAGTGGACTGATTCACCATTATTGGCGAATGAGTCCCACTATATGCACCTGACAGAGAATTTTACAGATTTGGATACCCTTTTGGTTGAATCCTATTCCCGCACATTTTCTCGTAAACTAGACTGATTCGCCCAGCTTGGCGAATGAGTTTCAGTCAGCATTAGTAGCAGATCTTTCAATGATCCAAACCTCCAATCTTCCTTCTTTAGTCTTCCAGCTGCACACTTTCAGTTTCATAGCTTTCTATTACATTTTGTTGACTTTTCTACGTCATTTAGGGGTGATGCCACAATAATGGGTTACACTTTTTGGGACATCCTGTTTTTTTCTTGAAATCACATATTTTTGGAAAATATAATGATTTAAGCCTTTAAAGGTTCCATTCAAATGATTTTAATTAAATAGGGTTTGATCAAACCCTCTTAGATCATACCCCCTTGGATAGAACCCGATTAGTTTTAAACCATACCTATAATGGAGTCTCCTCTACACCTATCAAAATGCTAATAAAAAACCATTTTTGATTTATCCTTTGGGAAATCAAATGAATTCATTTAAAAATTTTGTTTTGGAAGTATGTAGCCCTTATTATAAGATTCCCAAAAAGTATAATTTTAAATATATTTAATTTGATTATTATATTTATTTTGTATTTCTTGTGAATGTGGGTTTTTCAATGAACATCAAGTTCTTAGTTTCACACATACGAAAAAATTGGAAAGTAGAGATTTAAAAAAAAAAAAAACATATGCATTAGGTATTGATGTCCTTGTTCAAACAAAAAAAGAATAAGTTAATTCAAATACATACAAAAAAAGTTATGTAGTCCGAAGTACACCCCTATCCAAACTATAATTACTCTGACTTAGAAAATTAATTAAAAAATAATATGTAACAAAAAATTATGAAAAGATATCCATGCACTTGATATTAGTGTGACAAATCCATATTTTAAAAAGTAAAATTGCATCATTTTATAAAAAAATTTATGCGGTCCGAAGTAAACATCACTTTTAAAAATGTTGTTTAGTAGAAAAAATAAGTTATTAAAAATTACATAAAAGAATTCACAATTTATTTATTAATTTTTTTTAAAAAATATAATTAGAATCTACACACAAAATCTCACAAATCACTAGTTTGATTCATCTTCAAATTCTTAATGGTTTAGTTGCTATAGGTGTAAGAAAGTGAATATCTCTAGTGAAAAATGTTGACTTCAATGTCAAGTTTGGCCAAAGAGTGTAACCCATTAGTTTTGTTGGCATTTAAATTCGCACCTCTGGAATGCGTATTTGAAATGAATAGCTATGCACAGATAAATTGCTCTTCAAATTAGGAGGGGAAGCTCCCTCTTGCTGATGGTGTTGAAAGGAAGTAAACTAAGAACTAAGTTGCCTATCTTTTTTATTAGCTTAGAGCACAAGGTTTATTAAACACAAACGCCGCAACTGAGATTTTATGTTTTAAGACCAACTACGACTAACTTAAACTAAAGACATTTCTAACTTCTCAAGTAATAAGCACAGCAAGAGAAACTAGAAATGGACGAGGTTGATTTCTAACAAAATACTTCAATAAACTCTCTCTCAACAAACATCTACACACTTCAATGCAAGTTGAAATCAAGATCATAAAAGTAGAACATAAATAATGGAAATCTGAGATTTTGGACCAAGGAAAAGGAGGCTCATGATTTTATTACTCAAACTTCTGGAACAAAACTCACTTCTAACATGCCAGGAACAAGAAATTGCAGCTAGAGAGGCTTGCAATCTTGTTCTTACACAATAGAAACAACAATCACACTAACTCCTTGTTGGCTAAAGAGGCTCAACAATTTGCTATCACAACACTTGAATAAAAAATAGAAGGCACAATAGGCTCAGTGTTTTGTTATCACTAGCATGGTTAAAAAAACTAATGAGCAAAGGCTCTTATTTGTAGATAAGCAGAGGAGTAGGGAACCCTAAAATCTCTTTGCTTTCACAATCTAGGGCTTGCTCAGCAAGCAAGCTTTATTACTAAATCTAGAAAGAAGATAACATCTAACACCTAAGAAAGCAGAAAAAGTTGGAAACGCCAACTATTACATTTTATCTTCTTTCTCTTCTCAAAGAATGGATAAGAATCATTCCAAGAATAGAAAGAAAGTGGGAAAGAAAGCTTCTAGAAGAAAGTTGCTTTAAAGCTCAATCACATCCGCTAGAAAATTACAAATTATGTCCCAGTTCGGTGCATCTATTCCTTCAATAGCAAAACACCGCTTTTCTAGAATATCTTCAGCATCTGCGACAGATCTCAAGAAATCTTCGACCTCATTGGCCGCTTTCTCGAACTTTGCTGACATCATCGAAATATGACCTATCCTTCCGCCAACTGGATTGCAACTGCGAACAACACTCTAGAATTGATCCTGCACTTCATCAAGCCCGATGTAGGAACCATCTTCAAGACTGTACTGAGAAGGAATCTCTGTGATGAACTCACTGATGAAAAGAAGATCTTCAATTACCCTTTGTCTGTAGGCGATAAATTCCTCAGATATCCTCTCATAGGTTTTAACTTTGAAAACATGACGCTCTCTCCAAGCAAGGATTTGTCTCTTGTGCTCTTTTGAAACTGTTGAACCATAGGCTGTGTCTAAATCAGCAATGATGATCTCATGCCTTGGTCTTTGTGAGGAGTCTAGAGTGTCCCAGGTTTCTGATTCAGGTGTTGCCTGCGCTCTCCAAAGCGTGTAAATCAAACACAAGCTTGATATGATGCAAGTCTGTCTCAGCTGTTTTGATGAAATCATGATAGAGAGCTGATTTAGTTTTGAAAATATTGGGAGTGTACTCCATTTCTGAAACCTTGAAGAATGATTGTAAACTCGCCTATGTTAAGACAAGTTTTGAGCAACTTACTATTTTTAGAATGCTGATTTTCTTGCTCCAACGAACAAATTTTTTGAAAATTTTCTAAGATATGGGTTTTGCTCAAAATTTTGTTGCAAGACAACCCAGATCATCCGTTTTTGAAAATTTTGAACTTATACTGAAAAAGCAGCAAACCCTAATTTTTTCAATTTTTCACGAAAAAAGCTGGCACCTGGGTTTTGTTCAGAATATGATTAGAAATGGACCCAGTTGATTAAATTTGCAAAACATTGATGACTGATCGAAAAAGCATCCAACCCTAGGATTTGAAATTTTCTTGAAAAAGTTGTGATATGGGTTTTCTTCAAAAGACTGATTTGAGAGAAACCAAATGATTGAAAACTGAATGCACTAAGGATTTCACTGACATGCAAATAAAAAGCAGTTACTGCGACTTGATGAAGTTCTTGAAAATCTCTTCAGAAGAATGAAGTGAAAAGACCCAGATGGCTGAAAATTTGAAAACCTTGGCCTTCTCCTTGAAAAACTTGATCTTCTGGATGAAAAAGCATGAAAAAGCAAGGGTTTAAGTTGCTGGTCTGAAAATTTTGATGAAAAACCAGCAAACTAAGCTCTCGAATCTTGAGAAATTCTTCAAACTTGCTGCTCCAACTTTCTCCTTTGAATGCTACCTGCAAAAATAATGAAAATTACATGGAAAAGAGGTGTTAAATAGACTTAGGGTTTTGTTTTTAGTTTTGCTTTATTTTTCTTTTATTTTCAAAAACCCTAAATCAGGTGTTCAATGCACTTGGACACCCTCATCCTCTTTGCAACTTTGAAAATTTTGAAAATTTTGGAAATTTTACTAAGGCATGAGAAGTTGGGCGCCCGTCTTCTCCAAGAGCGCCCACTTCAAGCACTGTTATCCAATTTTTTGATATTTTCAACTTTTCTTCATTTTGACCCCCTACTTCGCCTCTGATTTCTAGCTTGCAGATTAATCTGATGAACGAGCTGAAGGATTCATCACGAAGCCTGACTGATTCTGAGAAGGTTGTTCTGGAGGAGTCTCTGGCTAAAATCCTCATCTTGACCTTCGAATTCATGGGAGCCTTTTTCCTCCAGGGGCACCCATTTTGTCCAAAGTTAGCCATTTTTTGATGATCTTCAACTTCTTCATTCGCTCTTCTTCTACAAATGACCTCGTCGAATCTGGTGACTCGGGCATCAGATTGACTGTCGGTTATGCTTGTTGCGTAGTTGATGAAATATTAGTAGGGGTCTTCTAAGATGAACTTCGCCAAACAATGAATTTTAGGCCCTCAAAAGCTTGGGCGCCCCTAGCAAGCTGGGGCACCCAAACTCACCAGAGTTAGTTTATTTTCCACTTTTTCTTGTTTTCTTCTGAATCTTAGTTTTTAGCCCTCGTCAGACCCTCCTTTCAACTCCTTGTATCTGGCGACTGCGAACTCTGATTGATGCACTAGATATCTCATTGGAAAGCTGGATCGACTGTGAAGAAATTACATTTGAGACACTTTTGTGAATTCATCTGTTTAGCACCTTGAAATCTTGGGCGCCTCTTCTCTCCTGGGGCATCCAAACCTTCTAGACTTAGTTATTTTCATCTGATTTCTTCTTCAAGTTCAAACCTTCATTCTGTATCCTTTACTTCGAACTAAATTTTCTGGAGGATGACCAGTCGGATGATCTGATGGAAATAGGCGTGGCGAAGCTGGCTGAATATTGAAGAGATCAAGCATATTCTCAAACCCTAACTATTGAGTTAGGTGCTTCAAAAATTTGGGCATCCTTCTTCACGAGGGGCGCCCAATTTCTCCACACTTAGTCAATTTTTGATATTTCTCATGTTCTTCATTCTGACTTCTATGTAAATCTCCCCTGTTCAGTGCTGAATCCCGGGCGACTGGATGATCTGATGGCTGCACCGTTGGATTCGTTGTGGAGCTGGCAGAGAACTGAACAACTTTGGTTGGAGGCACAAACCCTAATTTTAACATTCAAAGCCCTAAAAAGGTGGGCGCCTATCTTCACCTGGGGCGCCCAAGTCTTCCAGTGTTAGAAAATTTTCATCATTTTTCATCTTCTTCTTCGTTCTTCGTGCTTCCTCATCATCTCACTTTCTGTTGAATGCTTTGAATGTTGAATTTGACGCCTAGCAGCCGGCTGACCTCCATTGATGACCTCGGAGCTCCTAATATGCTTCTGTAAAAGTAGAATAGACCCACTAGGGAAAAACTAATTATTTTGAGATTCTGACTGCACCAACCTGATATGGAAGTATTTTGAGCCAATCAAAATCAGTTTGAACCCTAACGGACCAAGTTTATATTTTTAGAAAGTTTTGCTAGTATCCATTTCCAAAGAAACCCAGAAAAACCCAGAAAACATTACTAATTTTAGAAAATTTCTAAAAATATCAGTTTTCCTAAAAGTAGGGATGAAAAATTGAGATCTAGGTTTTGTAGATTAAGTTGCTTTGAGCAAACCCAGATCATCATATTTTGAAAATTTTGCATTTTAACCCCTCATGCAAGACATGCACACCTAAATTTTGACCTTTTTGACTGATTTAACAAGACTTTAACTTATTTCTTCAAAATATCTAAGTGTAACAAAAATTTTAATTTTGGGGTACAAGTTTGCATTCAATTAGGGTTTTACATTGTGTTTTGCATTTCATTGTCTTTTCCAAGTTTACACTTGGTGGTGAACCCCTCATTAGATATCATTCAGCCCCTAGGACAACCCTTTGCAAGATTTCAATCTCCTTTGCATTGAAATCTCAAGGGTTTGTTCTTAAGTGAGTGTAAGGAAATTGTCTCTCTCCTTTTAGATCCAAAACCCTAGAAGCGAAAAAGAGAGCACAATTTTCTTCCTTTCAGTCAACTCAACACTTTATTGACTAAGGCATTAAAGCACATTTGATGTATCTTCCACACTCTCTTGCACTTTTCCCATAATATATTCAAATACATTCTACACTCTTATCTTTGAAACTGATTTGATCTTCCATTTATATCCTCCATAAGAACACAAAACATGAATTAGGTTGGCTAGAAAGAAGATAAACAATAATCTCAACAATTCGGTCACAAAACATCAATGCAGTAAAAAGTAGTCCTATCTAGAGGATAGAGAGGACCAAAAACAAATTTATTACATCTTCCAATGTGATTCCAAACAACTCACACGTAGGCGCACATCAACCCAAGTCGACAACAAGGTAACGTGTACATGAAACATGAAGCCCATAACCAATCGGCCCTAAAAACATACTTCCAATTGAACTATCTCAATGCTATCCACAATAATATAGGTGAGGACCCAAATCCACCTTAACACAACTTCATATGTTGGCACAAACCCTCAAGCATAGAGCACAAGCAAGAAGACAAGATATGTCAACCAAATATCCATAAATTCCTCAGAAGACCAAATCCAACATAGTGTAGCACCAAAAGAGTTCAAACACTAATGTGCAGATCATAAAAAGATGTTCCTTGAATATCTAGCCACACTTCCAAAAACTTCTTTCATATTTTCATGCCACTGACAACTACTGCAACCCAAACAAAAACAAAACACTTCATCTTAGAAGCACAAACTACACAACCATGAGATAGATCCTTAACAAATCAACTTGCAAACCACTTCAACACATGAAATTTGAACTGAGACACTGCACAAACACTAAGAGAACACTCACCAAGCCACATGAGTAGAAACATCAATGCAAAGAAATGCATAAGTATTTTTTGGACTAGTCTAGACAACCAACAACACAACCAACCTTATGTAATTAACAAAAACCTCCTCGGAAACACTGGTGACCTAAAAAGATAGGAGTGCAACATCCATAGAGGACAAACACTAAATCCCAAACTACAAGGCCACATCTCTAATAGCAAAGGAATGCAGAGCATTCTCTCATACAGTCTTTACAATAACATTATGAACCAGAAGCCTCTTACTCACTTGCGAAGGCCAAAATAAACTTGCATCAACACATACTTCTTGAGGAACAATAGGAGAGAGCATAATGCATGCTATGAGCCATCAACAACATCTTTCCACCATTAGAAATACTTCAAATCCTCACCTTAATATATCATCATGATATCAACTCTACTGATAGCAACCATACTCAATACTTCTTTCATTATCATCTGAAAAGGAATGACATCTGACCATGAACTTCAACAACACATCATCATATATCAATGATAGCCCAATTTTTTGTCAATAATGAAAACCAATGTCAAACATCTGACAACCACAAAAATTCACCAAGTTTTGAGATCAGTGACAACCACTATCAATAGTTCCTATTTTACAACAAAATTATGGCAAAGAGAACCTACAACCTAGACCTTGTTTCTACCATCTTCCTAAATTTGAAGATTATTGAGCTGACTATGACAATGATCGTGAAATCAGAAGAAGAGATTGGATGAGGTTATCCCTATGATAAATTAAATATTTCAAATTAAATTGGGATATCCAAGTTTTGGAGGATGAGAATAATATTTAGTGAATGCCATTCATTTTGATCACATCCAAACACAACCAATATTACCCTTCAATTAGTGTGTCAGAGAGGTAAAAAATTTGGAAGAGAGGATAGTGGTAGTGTTCAAAAGGATAGAAGTGTGGCTATTAACAAGACTACAAAAAAATAGCCACTAAGTCTTTTGAGGTAAAATGAACTACAAAGAAAAAAGGATAACAACAAGCAAAGCCTTCCCCCTCCCATCCTTCATCATTAAATAGCTCATAGGATAAATAAGGAGAATGATATGTTGTTCATGAAGATCCTCCAAAGAGGAGGAATCCTGAGAGAACATTCAAGGAAAACTTAGGTAAAATAATGAAGATGGAATAGGAGAAAGAAAAATTTGAAGCTATTGAGAAGGAATTGGAAGAAGTAGCTATTAGTATCACTTTCTTTCCTTCTCAAGTTAGTACCTCTTCTTCCTCTCGATCTCACTTATCACCAACTTCCCCACACATAATATTCATTTTATAATCCCCCCACTCAAAATAATCCTATGCCTCCTTCCTCACCTAACATCTCATCTTTTGATAAAGTCAACATCCTTTCACCACATCTTAACCATTGAGACCATTACAATTCTCATAAAATGTCATTGATGCTTCCTTTGGTACTCTAACTAGTCCTCCTACTTCTTTTCTACAACAAACTCTATCAAAGAAGAGAAAATTATCTCAATTGAACATTCCTCATTTTAATATTACTTCTAGTTTACTCTCAAAGTCACCCTAGCCAAATAAAGCTAAGACCACTTTAAGGATGATGAAATATTCTACATTTGATAATATGTTTATAGAATTTCCCTATTCTTCTACAAAGAAAGACAATAGCAAGGTGACTAAGAAGGATTCAACATCACACAAATTAATCTTGACCCCTTAGAGTATGAAGATATTTATAATTTTCAAGTGGCAGCTGCTAAACTACTTGAAAGAACAAAAAAAATATAAATTCTTGGAACATGAACTCAAACAATAGGTAAACACTTTTATTTCTTATTTGAAACTCATTGTGAACACTTCAACTCAACCATTGGATAACATAGATGCTTCTTTTGATCCTAGTTTAGGAAGTGGCAAAGAATTTATTGAAAATATGTGCAAATACCAATTATATTACAAGGAAACTAAAGATTGGGTGAATTAAATTATAACCAAAGAGTTAAAGTTCATTGAAGAAGCCAAAAAATTATATTATTAAATTGATACTAGGAGGAAGGAAGTTGGTGATGAGAATAATGTATCGAAATAGGAAGAGATAGTTTGGATAAGAGTTGATAAAAATCTTAAGGAAATGATTGACATGAGCAATGACAAGCTTATTACAAAAAAAAATTTCTCAAGTGTGTTGGCGTTTAAATTCGCACCTCTGGTATGCGTATTTGAAACAGACAGCTATGCACAGATAAACTGCTCTTCAAATTAGGAAGGGAAGCTCCCTCTTGCTGATGGTGTTCAAGAAAGTAAACGAAAACTAAGTTGCCTATCTTTTTGATCAGCTTAGAGCACAAGGTTTATAAAACACAAACGCCGCAGCTGAGATTTTCTAATTTAAGAACTTCAACTACGACTAACTTAAACTAAAGACGTTTCTAACTTCTCAAGTAATAAGCAGAGCAAGAGAAACTAGAAATGAACAAGGTAGATTTTCTGACAAAATACTTCGATAAACTCTTTCTCAAAGAACATCTACACACTTCAATGTAAGTTGAAATCAAGATCATAAAAGTAAAACACCAATAACGGAAATCAGAGATTTTATATCAAGGCAAAGGAGGCTCATGATTTTATTACTCGAACTTCTGGAACAAAACTTACTTCTAACATGCCTGGAATAAGAAATTGCAGCTAAAGAGGCTTGCAATCTTATTCTTACACAATAGAAACAACAATCGCACTAACTCCTTGTTGGCTAAAGAGGCTCAACAATTTTCTATCACAACACAATTGAACGACACTTGAATAACAAATAGAAGGCAAAATAGGCTCAGCGTTTTGTTATCACTAGCATGGTTCCAACACAAAGTGAACTGAAACTGAATAACAACTTGCTGCAATACAGGCTCGCAATTTGCTAACACAATAATCGTTAAAGAAACTAAATGAGCAAAGGCTCTTATTTATAGAGAAGCAGAGGAGTAGGGAACCCTAAAATCTCCTTGCTTTCACAATCTAGGGCTTGCTTAGCAAGCAAGCTTTATTACTAAATCTAGAAAGATAAAACCCTAGAAAGCAGAAAAAGTGGGAAACGCCAACTATTACATCTTATCTTCTTTCTATCCTCAAAGAATGGATAAGGATTATTCCAAGAATAGAAAGAAAGCGGGAAAGAAAGCTTCTAGAAGAAAGCTGCTTTAAAGCTCGATCACATCGCTAGGAAGTTAGAGATTGTGTCCCGGTTCGGTGCATCTATGCCATCAACAGCAAAACACCACTTTTCAAGAATATCTTCAGCATCTGCAATAGATCTCAGGAAATCTTCGACCTCATTGGCCGCTTTATCGAACTTTGCGACATCACTGAAATATGGCCTATCCTTCCGCCAACTGGACTGCAACTATGAACAACATTCTGGAACTGATTTTGTACCTCCTCAAGCCCGACGTAGGAACCGTCTTCAAGACTATACTGAGAGGGGATCTCTATGACGAATTCGCTGATGAAAAGAAGAGCTTCAACCACCCTTTGTCTGTAGGTGATGAATTCTTCGGATATCCTCTCATAAGTTTTAACTTTGAAAACGTGACGCTCTCTCCAAGCAAGAATTTGTCTTTTATGCTCCTTTGAAACTGCTGAACCGTAGGCTGTGTCTAAATCAGCAATGATAATCTCATGCCTAGGTTTTACTTCAGCCAATGTTTGTTCAAATCCTTGGATGCCTTGACGAAGCTCATGAGCGTTTTCTCTCAACTGGAACATCCGAGCCAAAATCTCCTTTCCTTTGATAATGAAGCTCTCGATCCACTCCTAAGTCTCTTTCCCACATATGACCAGCTGTCTTAACTGATGGTGATCAGTTGGTGTCTCCAAGACCTGGGGCAGCAACTGAGTTGTTTGTGAAGAACCACGAGCAAGGTTAGAAATAAAAAGTCTAAGCTGCTGATTTTCAGCCTTGAGGGCTGCCTTGTCTTCTCCATCTTTAAGCACTCTTTCATGAAGGTTTTCGGATACAACTTTGAAGAGACTCAAATCTGCATGTCTGGTATTTCTACCGAGATTAGCCTTGACCATGACGAAATCATCCATATTTACCTCATCCCTATTCTTATCTTCTGGGGGCACTGCAGTCTCCACGACTATCTCGTTATCAGGATTCCTATCAAAGTGAACTTGCTTCTTTGCCTTCTTCTTAGGAGGTTCCGATAGATGTTATCGAGATCATCAACACACACTTGATATGAAGGCCTTCTCCTAACCCTTCCTAAAGAGTTCTCAAGCCAAGACACAGTAGTATCTTTACTAACTTCCTCAGGAGGTACTGTTGCAATCTCTTCATCATCTTCGATATCAAGATCAATGTGAATTGGTGAAGAACCCGTCAAAGGTACAGAATCATGTGTTGAAGGTGGCTTCTCTGCTTCATTTTGAGGTATGGGCTCGACAGGAGGAACTTCTGAATCGACTGTAGGCTGTTCCTATATGACTATGCCTGAGAAATCCAACCTTCTTTTTACATTTTTATTTGATCTACAACCTTTGATGCCATCTTGAGACTGACTTTTACCCTTTCCTTTCGCCTGTGTTCTGGAAGAAGAGGGAATTATCCTTGGCGGCTCTGCTACTGGAATAGAGTTCTTCCTTTTAAGCACTAAGAAAACCTTACTATACTCAATGACTTGTTTTGTTCTGTCTTCAACTGAAAGAGATTCCTTGTTTGCCCAATTAATTTGTGGAAGGGGCTGATCTTCGATTCATCTCTAAGTGTACATCGGTAGAAGCACATCTTCATCATCATCAGAGAGCCCTTCTATATCTTCATTTAAACAGTCTTTCATCTGATGGAGAGTTAGCCTGCTGTAACTATGCCTTCGCACTTCAAACTCATCTGCACAGTTAGCCCAAAAATCTTCAAGTGCGGATATGTGATTATAGTTTTTCTCCAATCGGCCAGCGTAGACACCATGAGGATCAAATGATCGCCTCTCACTATAGGTTTTGAGATCGAATTTATCTAACTCTTCTCCAATTGTCCTGGCATCTACAGCAGTCTTGCATGTATAAATACCCAACCCTAATGGAAAGTGAAGAGAGGGTTTCTTTCTATTTCTCAAGACTGTGTGGACACCGTGAGCCTGCCTCAAGAACTCCATGAAGATGACCTCATCTGACGGATACCTTGGCAACATAAGCGGGGCACCTGAATAACCATAGACCCTAAGATAGGTAAAGGTAGGAAACTGTATAAACCAATCCGCCCATTCTGCCATTGCTGCCCTGGCAACTGAAGAGATGCGGACATGCAATTCGTTGTCTAAGTCCTATACTGTATACATCAAGAATGCCTCGTTCATCCTTTTGTAGTGGTGCAACGACTTTATGAATTCCAACTGGGGATAATAGTTATATATGTGTTGTACGCTCAATGATCCTTCAGTGTTCAACCCTCTGAATTGACCTTGATAGGCCACCAGGTAGACTAGGTATGACACCATGTGGAACACATGAAACTGGAAATATTCTGTTATTTGCTGATGTAGGCAGTCACTAATCAAAGTAGGCCAATCATAAAACTCGGTCCTCTTCATGATGTGAGGTATGGCATAAAACATCCAAGGTTGGAACTGGGTGGCGTCTTCTGAGCCAGTTACCCTGTTGAGCAAAGTGATGATGATGGCAACCTCGTCCTTGAACTCTCCTCGCCCGACATTCTTGGGCAATGTTTTATGTTTTTCTTTCATCCATCTCTGTGCAATATTATTGCTATATTTATCTTTATGCATATTCCACATCTTTTCACATTCATCCCTTGAAAGAGTTACGCTTTCAGGCCACGGGGGAATGGAAAAACACCTCTCGACCATATCAAGCTTTAGACTGCAAATCAATCTACCGTCTGCCGACTGGACTCCCTAGTAGCCGGGTTATAATGCTTAATGCAAGCGATTACGAACTCAAGGCTCTGAACTGATATAGGAATAGATGCTGCTGAGAGGAGTCCAGAATGTCCCAGGTTCTTGATTGAAGTGCTGCCTGCTCTCTCCAAGGCATGTAGATTGAACACCAGCTTGACATGATGCAATTCTGTCTCAGCTGTTTTGATATAATTGTGAAAGAGAGCTGATTCGGACTTGAAAACATTAGGAGTGTACTCCATTTCAGAAAACTTGAAGAATGACTGTAAACTCGCCTTGGTTCAGACAAGTCTTGAACAAATTCTATTTTTAGAATGCTGATTTTGTGCTCCAACGGACAAATTTTTGAGAAATTTTTCTGAGATATGGGTTTTGTTCAGAATATCGATACAAGACAACCCAGATCGTCTGTTTTTGAAAATTTTGAATTTAGCCTGAAAAAGCAGCAAACCCTAATTTCTTTAATTTTTCCAACAAAAAAAGAATAAGTTAATTCAAATACATACAAAAAAAGTTATGTAGTCCGAAGTACACCCCTATCCAAACTATAATTACTCTGACTTAGAAAATTAATTAAAAAATAATATGTAACAAAAAATTATGAAAAAATATCCATGCACTAGATATTAGTGTGACAAATCCATATTTTAAAAATTAAAATTGCATCATTTTATAAAAAAAGTTATGCAGTCCGAAGTAAACATCACTTTTAAAAATGTTGTTTAGTAGAAAAAATAAGTTATTAAAAATTACATAAAAGAATTCACAATTTATTTTTTAATTTTTTTAAAAAAATATAATTAGAATCTACACACAAAATCTCACAAATCACTAGTTTGATTCATCTTCAAATTCTTAATGGTTTAGTTGCTATAGGTGTAAGAAAGTGAATATCTCTAGTGAAAAATGTTGACTTCAATGTCAAGTTTGGCCAAAGAGTGTAACCCATTAGTTTTGTTGGCGTTTAAATTCGCACCTCTGGAATGCGTGTTTGAAATGAACAGCTATGCACAGATAAACTGCTCTTCAAATTAGGAGGGGAAGCTCCCTCTTGCTGATGGTGTTGAAAGGAAGTAAACTAAGAACTAAGTTGCCTATCTTTTTTATTAGCTTAGAGCACAAGGTTTATTAAACACAAACGCCGCAGCTGAGATTTTATGTTTTAAGACATTCAACTACGACTAACTTAAACTAAAGACGTTTCTAACTTCTCAAGTAATAAGCACAGCAAGAGAAACTAGAAATGGACGAGGTTGATTTCTGACAAAATACTTCAATAAACTCTCTCTCAACAAACATCTACACACTTCAATGCAAGTTGAAATCAAGATCATAAAAGTAGAACATAAATAATGGAAATCTGAGATTTTGGACCAAGGCAAAGGAGGCTCATGATTTTATTACTCAAACTTCTGGAACAAAACTCACTTCTAACATGCCAGGAACAAGAAATTGCAGCTAGAGAGGCTTGCAATCTTGTTCTTACACATTAGAAACAACAATCACACTAACTCCTTGTTGGCTAAAAAGGCTCAACAATTTGCTATCACAACACAATTGAACAACACTTGAATAAAAAATAGAAGGCACAATAGGCTCAGTGTTTTGTTATCACTAGCATGGTTAAAAAAACTAATGAGCAAAGGCTCTTATTTGTAGACAAGCAGAGAAGTAGGGAACCCTAAAATCTCCTTGCTTTCACAATCTAGGGCTTGCTCAGCAAGCAAGCTTTATTACTAAATCTAGAAAGAAGATAACATCTAACACCTAAGAAAGCAGAAAAAGTTGGAAACGCCAACTATTACATTTTATCTTCTTTCTCTTCTCAAAGAATGGATAAGAATCATTCCAAGAATAGAAAGAAAGTGGTAAAAAAAGCTTCTAGAAGAAAGTTGCTTTAAAGCTCAATCACATCCGCTAGAAAATTACAAATTATGTCCCAGTTCGGTGCATCCATGCCTTCAATAGCAAAACACCGCTTTTCTAGAATATCTTCAGCATCTGCGACAGATCTCAGGAAATCTTCAACCTCATTGGCCGCTTTCTCGAACTTTGCTGACATCATCGAAATATGACCTATCCTTCCGCCAACTGGATTGCAACTGCGAACAACACTCTGGAATTGATCCTGCACTTCATCAAGCCCGATGTAGGAACCATCTTCAAGACTATACTGAGAAGGAATCTCTGTGATGAACTCACTGATGAAAAGAAGATCTTCAATTACCCTTTGTCTGTAGGCGATAAATTCCTCAGATATCCTCTCATAGGTTTTAACTTTGAAAACATGACGCTCTCTCCAAGCAAGGATTTGTCTCTTGTGCTCTTTTGAAACTGTTGAACCATAGGCTGTGTCTAAATCAGCAATGATGATCTCATGCCTTGGTCTTTGCGAGGAGTCTAGAGTGTCCCAGGTTTCTGATTCAGGTGTTGCCTGCACTCTCCAAAGCGTGTAAATCAAACACCAACTTGATATGATGCAGGTCTGTCTCAGCTGTTTTGATGAAATCATGATAGAGAGCTGATTTAGTTTTGAAAATATTGGGAGTGTACTCCATTTATGAAACCTTGAAGAATGACTGTAAACTCGCCTATGTTAAGACAAGTTTTGAGCAACTTACTATTTTTAGAATGCTAATTTTCTTGCTCCAACGAACAAATTTTTTGAAAATTTTCTAAGATATGGGTTTTGCTCAAAATTCTTGAAAAATTCAGAAGATTGAAGAGAAAAGACCCAGATGATTGAAAAATGGAATGCCTTGGCCTTCAGCTTGAAAAATTTGATCTTCTGGAACAAGAAGAATGAAAAAGCAAGAGTTTATGCTTGCTGGTCTGAAAAATCTGATGTAAAACCAGCAACTATGGATTCTTGAATCACAAAAATTCTTCAAACTTGCTGCTCCAACTTTCTCCTCTTGATGCTACCTACAAAAATAATGAAAAATACATTGAAAAGAAGTGTTAAATAGACTTAGGGTTTGATTTAGGTTTCACTTTCTTTTTTGCTTTTATTTTCAAAACCCTAAATCTCAGTCCCTTTGAATTTGGACGCCATCCTTCTCCTCTTGCAAATTTTAAAATTTTGAAAAATTCTTGAAAAATTCTAAGGCATGAAACCTTGAGCGCCTTTCTCCAAGAGGGGTGCCTATTTCCACCAGTGTTAGTCAAAATTTTAACTTTTTCAACTTTTCTCCATTTTGACAGGCTACTTCACCTCTGATTTCCCGTTGACAGATCAACCCGACAGGCGAGCTGAGTGGTTCACAACGGAGCCTGACTGAAACTGAGAAGGATGTTCTGGAGGCACCTCTTTCTAAAAACTAGATTTTGACCTTCGAATTCACGGGTGCACATTCCTTCTAGGGGCGCTCAACTTCTTCAGTGTTAGCCATTTTTTTGATTTCCAACTTCTTCCTTCTCCCTTTGATTTTCTAATGAATCACCAATTCCGGGAGCAACGCTGATCCGACTGACTGTCTGAATATTTCGTTGGATAGCCAGACTGATTTTGATGGGGCACTCTTGGATGCTACTTCTGCAAATTCCATCATTTGAAGGCCTTAAAGTTTGGGCGCCTTTCCTCAACTAGGGCGCCCACTTCTACCAGACTCAGAAAAAATTTCAATTTATTCATGTCTTTCACTTCTACAGGCGATCTTGTTGAATTTCGAGCTCCAGGCGTCGGATTGATGAATGTTTGGACTCCTTGCGAAGCTGAGAGGATTTCAGGAGGGGTCTTCTGGAAACACTTATGTCAAAAGGCAGATTTTAGGTCCTCAAAAGCTTGGGCGCCCCTGGCAAGCTGGGGCGCCCAACTTCACCAGAGTTAGTTTATTTTCCACATTTTTACCTTTGCTTTCGTATTTCTCTTTTCAACTCTCGTTTGACCCTCTGTTCAGCCCCTTGAATCTGATGACTGCGAGCTCTGTTTGTCATGCTGGATAGCTCACTAGAAAACCTGTTGCATTTTGAAGACATCTCGTTATAACCTTGACTGCAAATTCATCTGTTTGAAACCTTGAAAATTTGGGCGCCTTTCTTCACCTAGGGCGCCCAGTTTCTCCAGACTTAGAAATTTTTTAAACTTCATCTTCTTCAAGTTTCAGATCTTCATTCTATACCTTCCACTTTGACTCGAATTCGCCGGAGACTGGATTGTCGGATGCTCTGACAGGGATATTCATCGCGAAGCTGACTGAATACTGAGCAACTTCCATTAGAGATTCTAACCTTAATTCACTCATCTGATGCCCTAAAAAGGTGGGCGCCTTTCTTTAACAGGGGCACCCAAACTCAGCAGTGTTAGAAAATTTTCATGACTTTTCAACTTTCTTCCTCGTTCCTCGTGCATGTTCATTGTTTCACTTTCTGCTGGAAGTTTAAGTGCTAAAATTGATGCCTGGCAGTCGGATGACCTCCATTGATGACCTCGGAGGTCCAGATATGCTTCTGAAAAAGCAGAATAGACCTAGTAGGGCAAAACTGATTATTTTAAGATTCTGACTGCACCAGCCTAATACGGACACATTTTGAGCCAATCAAAATCAGTTCGGACCCTGTCGGACCAACTTTCTATTTTTAGAAATTTTCTATTTTAGAAAATTTTGCCAGTATCCGTTTCGAAAGAAACCCAGAAAAACCCAGAAAACGTTACTAATTTTAGAAAATTTCTAAAAATAGCAGTTTTCCTAAAATTTAGGGATGAAAAAACTGAGATCTGGGTTTTGTAGATTTAGCTACTCTTAGCAGACCCAGATCATCAAAAATTGAAAATTTTGCGTTTTAACCCCTCATGCAAGACATGCACACCCAAATTTTGACCTTTTTGACTGATTTGACAAGACTTTTACTCATTTCTTCAAAATGTCTAAGTGTAAAAAAAAATTTAATTTTGGGGTACAACAAAGTGATGATGATAATAGGTATCTACTATGGATAAAGAGCATCGAATGGAAAACATTATCTATCAAACAAAATATTAAGGAACAAACTAGAATATTAAAGGACTATGATCAACTGAAGGCTGATATCCAAATTGCCTTCTTATCCATTAATTCAAATATTTAAATGAAAAGATAGATCTCAGGTTAATGGTACTCAATTCATTAGGGATATTCAAAATGATGATTGAAAAGTTATTTAATAGGTAGGTATTTGATGTGGAGGCTATGAAGAATATAAGTAGTATTGACACTAATCCCATCCATTATATCAGACATCTTCCAAAGTTTAAGAACAAGTTGGAAAATATTTGAAATAGCAGAGCTATCTAGAAGCTCAAAACCAATAATGTGATCATCCTAAGCCATAGCAAAATTTATCTAGCAACCGAAGCATTCCATCCTTAAAAGGCCAAAGTTTCTACTCAGACACCATAGTCCCTAGTCCCAAGTTAATCTCTTGTAACAGACAAAGAAGATATCTTAGGAGATATTGGGCCTTTGGAACATCATGTCTAAGTTATTTCAATCATCTTTATTTTAAAAATTCGAAGTTATATAAGTGTTTATGTTTCTAAAATTTTAAAGGAAACTTTAAATTTTTATATTTAGTAGCTGATTAAAAAAATTGGTTATAACTAAAAGCTATATCTATGCAGTTAATTATAAGCAAAAGGATCATTGTCCATTTTGGTCTAATTTTAGTATAATGGTAGAAAGGATGAATATTTTTTGGTATGCAAGTTGTAAGTCTACGTGCTTTACAATATTAAGCATTTGAAATAAAGGAATCTATTTTAGTCTTTGTGTTGAAAATAGGTTTATGTGATATTATTCCTCTAATGTGGTGTAATAACTATTTTAAGTGTTTAAGTTTTCCTTATTACCTTATATTTTAAATTATTTATAAGTTGATGAAATTTGGTTAAGTTTGAGGATGATTCTTTTCCCTATAAACCTAATATTGTTTAAAAATTTATTCCTAGTTGCATGTTATACATCTAAGATTGAATAAGGATAGAGCTTTGAGTTTGTTCTCACTTGCATGAAATCTTATAAATAAAATATTATTAGGGGATCCTTATTCACTTTCTTTGTAAATCTTGGTCCTGACATTTTCTATTGTCTAGTTAAAAGATAACTAAAAAAATCTAAATTTATCATAAGAGGGAGTTGTACCTCTAAAATTCAAAGGAAAGTTGTTAAATATACAACAAATTCTCCAACTGTTGTTTAAATTTTCATTACAAACTGATATTTCAGATTCGTTTTTATACAAATTTGGTAGTGACAAGTCTATTAATTAGCACATCCAAATTCTCCTTTTTGAATTACATTTTGACCAAGTGTAAAAAGCACTCTTAAATCAAAAATAGTATTTAAGATACCCTTTTGAAAAGAAACTGATTAGGCCCACTCAAAATATTATTATTTATTTTTCCCTTACTCTATGATTTAGCCCACAAGAAATAGGGATAGGCTAGAGGTATTCTCCATGGATCTAATCGTGAAAAGGGTACATGGGATTTTTCCCTTCTCAAAATCACTTTCCCTCAAGGAATCAAAACTTGGATCCTCAAGTATCAACACACCAAAACTATCAATCATACGATAGTATCCATAGAGTTTGGATCATATTTATGTGAAGTGAAATAACTTCTACAAAAAACACTATGTAAACTCAGCTACTCAAGTATCGAGCAAATGTTATAGATTATACTACAATTTTCATAGTAATTGGATCCTATAACCATAAAATGGGACAACCCCTACCAAAAAGAACCACAATATGTACTATCTCCATCATCCACAACATTTTTCTGCAACTCATGTTTTTTAATCACTTCTTTAAAAAATAAATTGACCACTTGAGGAGAAATAACAAAGAAGTGTGCATGATTAGTTAGTTTATCCACATGAGTGAAAACCTTGGGGAGGCTAGAAACAAGATCCATGATTATACATTTCCACTTTCAACTAGGATTGGGCAAGGAATTCAAATAACATTGTGCTCCTTGATTTTTTGGCAAATGATTTATTCTCTCTAATGCTTGAGGACATCCTCAATCTCTTACGAGGCTAAAGGATGTCTCATTACTATAAATGTTGAAATGAGCAACAAAGATCTCCAATCTGAAACACAAAATAACCTCCACATATAAAAGAGAAGAAAGAATGGAAGATGCTATTCCATAAAATAAGAATTACAATATGATACAAGATTCATAATATGTGAAAATATGTAAAATATGTTAGAGACACCTTGCTTATAAAGGCAAGGTGAGAGATACAATTAAAAAAAATTATGATAAGTCTCTTAATCCTATCACATGAGACAACTAACTCATAACAACCTAGGGTAAGATAAGATCTAAAAAAGATAACTAAGACTTCTAGAAGGAATCCTAGCACCTAAGTAAACTTAACATGTGAATAAGTCTCCTAAGTCCCTTAGTAAGGAATTGACTAGGTACAAGAATTTATTCACACGAACACCCCCCATTAAGTGCAACTTAGAGAGGAACAAACTAATACAAATATGTAAAAGATGAGTCCCGACAACAAGGCTTGATGAGGTACCCATGTACAAAACAATTTCTCACAAATGAAGAAAAGGAGAAAAACCTTATGGGAGAAAAATCATCTCCAAATGATAGAAAAACTTGCAAAGAAAACACAAGAAGGAAGGACTCATGAATACCCTCAAGGAAATATTCCTTCACCCCAAGCATCGATTGCAACTAAAGATAATGAGGCGATTCCAAATGTTTAGTGAATATGTCTACAACTTGCTGCTCTGTAGGAAAGCAAACCAAGCTGAGAACACCATCCTAAATGAGGTGCCTAATCAAGTGCATGTGGATCTCAATATTCTTAGTATGTTGATGCTCCACTAGGTTGCGAGAGATATGGATGGCAATCTAGTTGTCGCACCAAAGATTAATAGGCTAATTGGAAGGGAACCCAAACTCAATCATCATCTAACGAAGCCACAAAACCTCCTGATAAACTAAAACTACAACTTGATACTCAACCTCTATCGATGATAATGCAATACTAGTCTTCTTCTTGCATGACCATGCAATCAGACCAGAACCAAGGAAAAAGACAGCTAGAATTAGATTTGTGATCATAACATCACAAACCCAATCTGAGTTAGTGTAGCACACAATCTGAGAAGCTCTTGATGTGTAATGAATGTTGAAATGTGTAGTTCCTTAAATGTACCTCAAGATACGTTTGGTTGCCTTCCAATAACTCTCACGAGAGTCCTAAGAGAAATGAGAGACAAGGCCAACCACAAAGGAAATATCAAGATGATTATGTTTCAAGTACAAAATATTGCCAACCAATTGTTGATACAAGGTAAGATCAACTGTAGGAGTAGTGTAACTAGTATGTAGTACAACACCTAATTGAAAAGGAGTGGGGGAAGGCTTGCAATCAATCATACAAAATATCTTGAGAAAGTCTAGAGAATACTTCTGCTAGAAAATGAAGATCCCCTTAGAAGTCTGATGAACCTAAAGACCAAGGTAGTAATGTAAAAGACCAAGGTTGATCATACAAAAATGCTCCATCAATGCTCACTAAGTACTCTAAATCATGGAAGTGGAACTCCTTGTGAGAATCAAATCATCCACATAGATCACAAGAATGAGAAGATCATCTCCATATCTTTGAGTATAAACTATAGGGTCAAAATGATAACGTGTGTACTTGGAAGTAAGAAAAAAACTATCCATCTTCTCATACCAAGCCCAAGAGACCTATTTGAGATCATAAAATTAACAAAAAATCCTAAAAACAAGTGAAGAGTCTTGCACAAAACTTGGTGGATTCTCTATATAGAACTCCTCAGGAATATCCCCATGAAAGAAAGTACTCTTTACGTCTATCTAATACACCAACCATCACTAAGAGGCAGCTATAGCAACAACAAGATGAATAGAATCCATCTTGGAAATAAGAGCAAAGGTTGATTATAATAGTCAAATCCCTCCACTTGTGAAAACCCCTTTGCAAAAAGAAAAGTCTTGTACTTGTCTATGGAACCATAAGTTGCATATTTGGTACGATGCACCCACTTGTAGAAAACCAAATTTCTCCCCTTGGGAAGAGGCACAAGATCCCAAGTATGATTGCTCATCAAAGAGGAACACTCCTCAGCAATAGAACTATCCCACTTAGGAATACTAGAAGCATCTAAATACCTCTAAGGATCATCATAAACAACATGACTCAAAATACTAAGCTCTGGAGTATGAGAATGAGTGCAAAAAGTATCCATGGGATCACCAACAAGAGGACCAACCTCCTCAAGAGTAGTATGAGCCTATCATGGCCTAGTGGGTGGATTTGGAAGAGGTGGATCAAAACCATCATCATAATCTTCCTCAAGAAGAAAAACATCCTCAATTAAAGAAGATTGGGTAAGTAGCAATGAAGAAAAAGTAGGAGGATCTATTTGTGTGGACTCATCAAACTGAACATCATGATAAAAATAAATCTCGTGTGTCAAGATCAAATAATCTATATGCCTTCACCTCTTCATAATAGCCAACAAAAATGAACCATTGACTCTTCTTCTCTATTGCTTTATGCTAACCATTTGGAATGAATACCTAAGCCTCCCTACTGAATTCTCTAAAGAAGGATATGTTAGGCTTGTTATGGGACAAATCCTCCACAGGAGTCATGTTTTGCACTACCTTATGAGGCATACTATTATAAGTATAGTTCACACAATTGACAACTTCATCCCAAAAATCTAGAGCCATGAAATGAGACTGCATCATACAATTGTCCATCTCGCATAAATTCCCATTCTTTCTCTCAACCGCACCATTTTGTTGAGGGGTGTAAGGAACTATGTGTTCATGAAGAATACCATGCGCACTACAAATGTCTTGAAATGCCTAATTGACATACTCCTCCCCATTATTTGTGGGTATCTGTGAAAGAGAAAAACTTGATTGCTTCTCCACAAATTCTTTGAAGGTCTTCAAGTTGGAGATAACCTCACTCTTGTACTTCCAAAAATAGACCCATGTGCGTCGTGAAAAATCATCAATAAATGTGAGCACATACTTAACCCCTAAAAAAGGAGTTGGAATGATATAAGATCATAATGAACCAACTCAAGGGGTGTGGTTGCATGTGTGGCTTGACCCTTTGGAAAAGGATCCTAATGTTGTTTTCCAAGAACACAACCTCAAAAAATGCCATATGTTCAAGAGATCTTAGGAAGAGCAACCACTAAGTTATATGTGTGCACCTACTGAAGATATCTATAGTTCAAGTGCCCAAACCTTTCATACTAGAATTTGCTCATTGAATCAGCATGAGCAATAAATGAAGAACACAATGAAGAGTCAAAGCCATCAAATTGAAATAAATGGTTCTCATGATCAACTATCCTCATAGCAACAACCTTCTCAATATCATGTAACTAATGAATAGTCACATTATGTGGAGTAAACTCAACTAAGTTTCTATCTCCAAAATGAAAAATCTTATATATGGAAAGTAGATTCTTTGAAATATCAGGAACAGGAAGAAAATCCTCAATGCAACCATCTAGCATTTGAATAGAGCATGTATCCAAATTTGGAATATGTGAAGAGCTCTCAACTACAATCTAAGAAGTAGAAGTATGAGCAATGGAATCAAGGATATCACATGATTTGGTCATGTGATGTAAAGCACCTAAATCAAAAATCCAACTATCAGTAGATGAATACAAGGCATATGTTGAAAGAGATTTCCCTTTGCTCGTGGAAGAAAACTTAGGCACTAAAATATTGTCTCCTCATAGCTTCCTCCAAGGCCTCTAGTCTCTTGAAACAATAAGACTCATCATGCCGATTTTTTCCACAAAGAGAACAAGGTTCTCCTTTCTTTTTCTTAGACTTGGAAGAATAAAATCCATATTTAGAAGAAGGAGGTGGAGTGGACTTTTGATTATTCATTTGCTTCACTTTGGAGGGAGACTTGCTACCTAAAGGCAATTTTGACTTAAGCTTCTTATTCTATATTTTACCTTTGTAAGATTGAGCTATTAGAGCCTCATTCTTAGAACTAGGAAGTGCATAAATTTAAATTAACATGGCTTGCTCCCTAGTAAGATGCTAACAAAACAACTCAAAAATAGCCAGCTTATAATCTTTCCCCATGGAATCCATAGTAGAATAGAAAGGAATAAAAGACATGATAAGGAGCCCTTAACTAAGACAAAATCAAGAAGATGCATGCTTCTCCAGATTTATCATGCCCACATCCTTTCAATTGTGACAAAATTATTTTGAATTATGCAAGGAAATATTGAAAAGTAGGAAATGCATTTGGAGAGAGTAATGTTGGATTTGCTTCAAGCTACAAGATTCTAAACTGATTGATTGCACCATACAATTATTCAAGTTTGTCCCAAACATCTTTAGGTGTTTTACACTCAACAATATGAAACAAAAAATTATCAAATACATCTAAGCCTGTGAGTCCTTTTGCTTCATCCATCTTACTTCTCTGAGCAAAGTTTTCAAATTCTCTTGTAAATTCAGGTAACCTTTAGATTATAGCAATTGGTCATTTTTAACTTTCATGTATGATAGTTATGTGGAGTAACTTATTTTACCTTAGATTTTCCTTGTTGGACGAAAGCACACCAAGAGAAAGAAGGCAAATGGGAACTCGAACTGTGCCTTTCAACCCCTAAAATATATTAAAACTATATTTGCAACCCCCCAATAAATTACAATAAAGAAATATTGTAATTTGTACAAGTGAAGCTCAAATCAATAATTTATAACACAGCGATTTTGACATTTTATAGAAAATGGCTTGTCACATCAAAAAAAAAGATTACAAATAGATTCCTTACGATTTTTTGAGAAATTTAAAAAGAAATTACCAAATTTTGACATTTTATGCAAAATTTATGCTATTTGCAAGTAATAAATGCAAATGTACCTTTGGGTTGGTAAAACTGGTAAAATGGCCAAATCATCAAAAACCACCTACACGACTGCGAAGTTCTTCGAACAAAATTTCCAACAATATCTCATTCGCAAGAAATTGTTACCCTGACACAAATCTATGTAAAATTGAAAAAAGGCCTATTTTAGTCCAAATGAGAGAGCCCTTGTGGCTCTCCAGGTTGCATCGTCGTTGGTGGTGGCCGCTAGGTGGTGGGTTAGTGGCAACTTGGAGGAGTTGTCAGCAAAGAATGAAAGTTAAAAAAAATTGGGTCACATTTTTTAGTTGAACAGCATGTTTGAAGGCCAACCATTGGCAGCTAATGAGAGGACTGCTAGCAGTGACAACTACTAGTTGTGGTTTGAGTTGTGACAAGCGGCTTGGTGGCAGCTATGGCTCCCTTAGGCTGTGAGGCCTAGCCTTAGTGGCTTAATCTATGGTTTAGGTACCCTACATGCAACACTAACAAGCACTTGAGTGATTAGTGATGTAGAAGCATCCAATGGTGTAAGGGAAATCTAGCATCACCAATAAAATATTATATTTTCATTCTATTTTGTAGTTTTCTTTAGTTGTTTTGGGGCCCATGGTGACACATGCAATCGTTGGGATAGTCAAAGTTTGAAACAACTAAAAATAATCACCTGCTATTTTTAGTAAGTCGAACTATTCGAGTTCCTATGGACACAAAAACTGACCCAGAGAAGCAAAATTGAAAAATAATATTATTGGTGAAAGAATCATCTCAAAATCCTATACCATCTGGAAGATATTAAAGTTTCATCCTGAGGAATTTCTCCAATGAAGTTTCAAACTCAAAATTGAGGACCTTAGAAGCCCCATAATAGGTTGAAAATTGTTGATTTTATAGATTTGGCGAAAGCATGTATATCTCTTCACAAGCTTTCCAATGATATATTACAATTGAAAATCCAATGGTCGGATCAAATTTTATGACCCCAAGAAGTTGTAACTATATAAAAATAAAATAAAAATATTCTAGAGCAGGAAAATGGATAGTAGAATTTCTGGCACCAAAATAGGCTTGCACCTTCCAGAATATTCAAAGGCAGTTACACTTCAAGGATAAAGAGGGAGAATGTGGGTTATAGAGGAAGCCTGTTGTAGTGTAGATCATGGTTTTGGCTTGCAGATTTATGTAGTGAGAAGGCCCGTGTGGCTATAGTATATTACTTTTTGAGTATTGTAATTTCACTTCATCAAGATAATAGAAAGCAAGTATTTCTTTCTGTATTTCATGTTTATTTCTCTTATTTAGTTGTGTGTGTAGTTTTGTAAGGGGAGCACCCTTCATCACTTAAATAACTAATATATATTTAAAAAGAAAAAATTATATGATAGTCCAAATTGGGCAACTGTTCAAGGTGGTCATACGACTACCCTACCAAAAAAAAATTACCTTGAAAAAATATTTTGCCAAATATAGGAAAATTTTATATCAAAATTTATGGAATCAACCTCTCGAACGCAATGGAAAGGTCTGTTTTGGCCAAAATCACTCTTGTAAAAAGTTCTTCAAATCTGAGCTTCAAACCCTTATTTTCCAATGTTGTAAATGGTGGCCAAATTGAGTGAAATAAAAGCCAAAATCTAACTTTTTTGAGCCTCCTGGATGCAATGGGATAGCCAAAATTATTGCCACTATAGCCAAAAGAGCTACAATCACTAGATCTCACTAGAAAACATACATGCAATATAGGATCAATGGTTCTTTGCAAATCCTTTCTATTTTCCAAATCATTATGAAAATACAAGAGAGGAGCATACAAGAATTTACAAGATCATAAAAGAAACTCAAATAATAATGAATAGCTTGATGATAAAAAATCTATAAGAAAAAAGGAATGGGCTTGTCAAATTCAAAGCTCTGATACCATGTTGAAGTGAGCAACCAAGATCTTCAATTTGCAACACCAAATAACCTCCACAGGAAAAAGAGAGAAGCAACAATGGAAGATGTTATTCCCCAAACAAGAATTACAATATGATACATGATTTACAATATGTGAAAAATAAGTAAAATATGCAAGAGATGCCTTGCTTCTAAAGGCAAGGTGAGAGATAGGATTAGACAAGATCATGACAAATGTCTTAATCCTATCACATGAGACAACTAACTCATAACAACCTAGAATAAGAGAAGATCTAGAAAAAATAATTAAGACTTATAGAAGGAATCCTAGGACCTAAGTAAACTTAACATGTGAATAAGTCCCCGAAGTCACCTAGTAAGCAATTAACTAGGCATAAGACTTTATTCACACTAATAATACCACTATTGTTTTATTGTTCCACTCTATTTAAACTATCAATTGAAGAATATAAAACCTCCAGTTGAGCATGATAATACAATCCTTGATTTTGAATAGATCATAGAAATATACTATAGGAATAAACCTTCAAAATTTATGCAAAACGATTGTAGGAAATTTGAATTAAAGTTACAACAATCATAAATCATCTAAAATATTTTCCAAAAGATTAGAATAGCAGCTATAATAATGTTTTCAATAACTCCAATGGTTGAAACCCCTGATTAACAACTCAATAAAAGAAAAAACTCTTAAATTATTTAAACTTTTAGTTGTATATGACTAATAATAGCAGTATAAAATCAAAAAATTTGAAAACTAGCAATATAAAATGGTAAAGCAATTACAACACTAAACTTTATAAGAAGCAATAATGCCAACAATATTAAGGAAGGAAACAACTTGAATGAAAACTACTTCAATAGTAGTAAAAAACTAAAAATCACTTAATCCTATGATTGAAAACACTCATATAGTTGCAAATGATATGATGAATCTACTAAAAATAGTGATAAAAATAATCCTCAATATGTTTACAACATAATTACAATGTGTTATTATTACTCTTCCCTATTATGCCTTGTTTGTAATCTTTTACAAGCATATAAAATTACAATGTGCTACTTAGAAATTATTACTAATATCTTCATGAAACCTTTTTGTGGAGTCAATTACTTCTTCAAAAGCGAAGTTGTCTCCAACATGTCTCCTCCTTACCACTTGATGAAATCCTCTACTTAGTGGTAATTCTAGAAGTTTAACATCAAAAACAATACTAAGGTGATCTAAAATAGACCAAATGTCACCATGATCAAATGTTTCACCTATGGATGATGTCATGGTTGTCACCAATTAATAGACTAGACTATCTATGCTTGCTGACTCGACTCAATACAATCTTAATCATTTGTTGCAAATAATGAATTAAATACCACTGAACAACACATCGTCATAAGGAATATCCAAATATTCATCTAAGCTCACAAACTTATTCATAAACATTAGTATCTAACTCACAATTTACTGCACACAGACAATAAACATTCACAATAATGAATTAAAGCTACAAAATTTCACCCTTCTATTATGATCGATTCTCACTCATCCATCACAATGTAAGGGGGATCAAAATGTTGGACCCTTGCAATATCCAACTATGAGATATTTAAAGTTTTGCATTGTAACGATTAGGATTTCTTGAAAACTGATTCTTGGATGCTAATTGTTGCCTAGCTGAATAAAAGGTTGGTTGAAAATCAACTAACCTTGTCAGATTATGAGAACACCTTAATTAATTTCTATTTTTAAGGATGGTTATGATTACATCCCATCTCCCAATTGATAAGATGAGGGAATGAATTGTTGCTTGTTGTAAGTAGACCACGTAGCTTATCCTCCTGCGAAATATCTACCACCTTCAATTTTAGGTGACAATTGGCATGCTACTTAAGATCATTCCATGCAGCTTTTATAAATGCAGAGGATTTCATCACTATTTGAATATAACTTGCAAGATTTCCATCACATAACCTTGCTTAAGTTAATTGAGTTCAAAGAAATTTGAAGTTACTTTCAACATTAATTTCTTCCAAGTAAGCTCCATAATTTTCCTTCACCACTCTATAAATTAAGTTCAACACTTCATCTGCACAATACTAATTTTTGCTTCCATTATGTCAAGCTCATCAAATAAAGTGGTCATGGAGAGTGATTTCCTAGTTGTGGAGGGTATTGAGTGTAGTGTCATCCGTAGGTTGGTGATAGACCAACTTAGAGAAATTTTATTGATCCACAACAATTTGGAGGAAGATATCCATAAAATCATTAGTGAGCACTTCATATCCTAGGTGCATGCCCATAATTCCAATCTACTTGAGCACTTCTTGTATAATATCATGTGAACCTCTAAGAGTTTTGGATGGGGGTTGCGAGTTGTTGAGCATTTGCTTCATCCAAGATATTTGTTGTGCATTGAAGATGCTCTGCGAGGGTTGTCTGTTCATCCACATGTGGGCTTAGTTGGCGATTAAATTTGCATCGCTTTTTTGTTTCACAATGAATGGGTTGGTCAAGCCATTGCCTTGTTGTGTGTTGATCTAGAGAGCAACAATATGGAAACATTTTCCCACTTCATCAAATATAACGAGAAACTCTTCTCTCCTATGCAGATAGAGTGTATGCAAGAACTCATTGAGGCTCTCAGAGTCCTCATGTTCACTCTCTATGTCTAAACCTCATGTGTTCTAAAATCCCTCTTTTTGGCAATGTAATACAAAACATTTTTATCGATAAATATATCTATCTTTTTGGCTTTAAAATGCTATGTGTTATGAAAATTCCTTGGAAATATTTGTTTTCTTTCATATTCACTACTTATAACTTTCCATTTATGCTCATGGTGAATGAATTACTCTTCATGGATGAAAATCTTTATTTCTGTAAGCAACATTCTTTTCTGCAAATGCATCCTTGATAAGGAAGCAATTTGTGGCCTCATACACACTAGTTACCCATTTCTGAGTAGGTTCTTCAAATACTTTGGATTCTGCCATTGTTATGAAAACTTGCTCATATGCCACCTTACTTAACAATTTTGAAACATCTTGATCTATTCATTAACCCCTTCTTACTGTTATCAAAGCACTTAGAAAAATAATTCACAGCTTAACTTGAAAACCAAGGTAGCAACAAAGATGTTTTGAGAACCCTGTCGAGAATTGAAAAATGTTTCAAAACTTTGTGAAACACCGAAAAGTTTTATTACTTTGGTCTTCACCCAACCAATTTTCTTTTTCAGCTACAAAGTATTTTTGACCATCGGATAACTTATTACAAAGACCAACACAAATTTTCAAAGAGTTAATCTTGTCGAATGGGAAGAAGTTTTTGAAACCTCGTCGGTATTCTATATAAGTTTATGAACTTGGTTAAAAACCGATGGAAGTGAATTTTTAATTTGTCTAAGTACTTTGAAGGTTTTTTTTTTTTTTAAATGGGGTTAACTTAAAAATGACGGCAACAACTAGCTCTAACTGGGGGCAAGGACTACGAAGGATGAAGATATGAACCCATACTTGAAACGTTGGACATCGGTCCCTTATCCATTGGGCAACAAAGTCGAGATTATGTATCGAAGGACCAGACACACCAAAAATAGTACACACCATAAAAATGGTCCCAAACCCAAGAGTGGAAAGACCAATGAAAAACAAACCTATTTACAAGGTAGGGGGAAACCCATTGATGAAACAAACCAAACATTATTATACATAGCCATTAATACGGTGGGAAAAGTACAACCCATTATAACTAAGAGAGACATATACACGTCCTAACTATACATTTAAAAGAAGCAATTGAAAACAAAAATGACTTACATAGTGAGAGGTTGCTTGCACCATTCCTTTGAATGTCTAGATTATCTTTTGAATGAACAGGTTCCAAGCATGTCTTTAGCCGCTTCCCTAGTTACATTGGCTTTTAAGGGAGTAATCCAAGTGACAACAATAGAACTGCTTGGGAGCGAATTGGATGATGAGGAGAAAACATAGGTTTCTTCATTCTTGTTACTCAATGC
The DNA here is from genome assembly GCA_007258455.2 of Sequoia sempervirens. NCBI lineage: Eukaryota > Viridiplantae > Streptophyta > Pinopsida > Cupressales > Cupressaceae > Sequoia > Sequoia sempervirens. The sequence goes on along the minus strand of VDFB02270651.1, from coordinate 586,937,169 downwards.
AGCCATCTCATCATTTAGAGCAATTTTCGCAAGAACTAGGGGCTCATACGTGTTCCCAAAATTACTCGCTCCACCTTCCAACCCACAAAAAATGTGGCTTTTATCGAGAGTTGTAATTTTTTGTGAAACTCTGACATTTTCCTTGCAAGAGAACCTTCAAATGCAAGATTCTTGTTAGCACATATCCCTGCTCCTATTTTCCTTTCTTTTTGCATATCATCTTTAAGAGTAGGACTTTCTCCTCCTTTCCCATGTTCTAGAGTGAGAGGATGTGGAACTGCAAGCTTCTCTATATCATTTTCGTCAGTTCCCTTTTCATCCCAAGTTATTTGAATGGATTGCTCTCAAGATACTCTAACTTCTCAAGTGTCAATACCAAGTACTTGCCAAGCATTATTTTGTGTCACGGTGCCAACACCCACATATCTATGATGAAGGAAATCTTCTTCATCCTTTGATTGATCGGAGTCTTCATCTTACGGCTTTGTGAGTTCAACATAAACTTTTCTCTCATTTCTCTTTCTACAGGTATCCGAAGATCCTTCTTGATATGGTATGATCAAGTTCAAAGAGTTGACCTTGGGTGGCTCATTATTACTTAAAACACTGAGGGCCTTCCTAAAAATGAGGCTTGAACCTGGGAAACATTCAGCTTCAGGGCGTTCATGATGCCTTGCCAAATCTTCCTCAATTCTCATGGCTTCAACCTTTACTGCTTCAAAATCAAATACATCCCTTCTTCTTAAGACGAAATTAATTTCAAGAGGCAAGCCATGCATGAAGGTGGCTACAAAATTGGATTCAGTAGGCCTATTGGAATGTGGAATTTGATTCAAAGCTCTAGTGAATCTATCAATAAAGCTTCTGACGTTTTCACCTTCATTTTTCTACATACTAAAAGGAGTCCTCAAAAGAGCCACTACATCGACAAATATCTTAAATCTCTCAATAAACCTTCCTTTGAGAGGATTTCCAATCGGTAATGCACCCATCTTCGATCCATCTCAACCATTTTGTTGCTCGAACTTCTAGAGATACAACAAAAAGATGGACAACCACATTTTCTTCGACAATAACGGAAGTAGCACATGCAGTGGAAAAGGCATGTATATGATCTTTAGGATCTTGTGCTTCTTCCCTAGTGAATTTAGGGAAATTCTCCCTTGATCCTTTGGGAAGAGGAGAGTAGCTTGATAGTGCCAAGGGGCCAAAACTGGTTCCCCAAAACTATGATAAAGAAGAGGAAATAAAAAGAAATTGCAAGTAAGGAAGTAGGGTTCTTTTCCTAACAGATTTACCAATCTCTAAAAAGAGATAATGTCTTGATTCCAATCAATTCTGAGGTGGCTTTCTTCAGGCTAGTGGCAAATTTTGGTTTCGATTTAGCCGAGGTGGCGGTAAGGATAATGAACAATCTCAATTCTTGGAAGCCTCTCAACCACAAGTCTTGGTGGGTATTGTGCGCATTTTTCTTCTTCTTAAAGCACAAAAATCACTCATATATTTTGTTGTGCTTCTTCGATACCGCCACATAATAGTTTCCAATTCAGAGATGATGTCTTCTTGTTCCGATGTAACCAAATCTAAACCTAGCTACAAAACAAGAAAGATATTTTCATGCAATAACACCATCGTTGCTCATGATATAGATATGGTGATTTATGAAAGTCTTCACAAAATTTCCCAATAGAGTTGCCAAAAATATGTTGGTGAATAGATTTGTCCTTTATAATATTAAATACAAAATGACTCTATAATCCCTAAGAAGGAATAACCAATTCACAATAGTTGAAGAGATTACCATTGCATTGGTAATCTTCCTCTGAATTTTGATTGAGGTAAAACTCCCTCTTTTGATGTAATTTTGATTTTTTAGAAAATATATAATGTTGGAAAAACAAGGACAAACACCTAAGAGGGGGGGGGTGAATTAATTGTCACAAAATATTTAAACTTTTCAAACTTAACTTTATCTCAAATATGATGAAAGAAAAATAAACCATAAACAATCAACACATCAGAAACATAGAGAACACCAAGATTTTTTATGTGGAAAACTTGTTAGGGGAAAAACCACGGTGGATGTCAGTCCACAATATTATACCCTGTTAAAAGTATAATAAAAAAATAATGGGAATGCACATGCATTCAAGCACACTGCCTAGAGCTCACTGCTTAAATACAAGAGAGCTCACTGCCCAAAGAATACACAACAATTCAGATTAGATCTGCAGGGTATGAACTAAGAAAATAGCTTCTACAAAAGCTTGATTACAGTTCTAGTTAAGCACATATATACTCCTTCACACTTCGCTCAAACTTCTCCACACTCTGCTCTGCAATTGAATGAATAGATCAATGTTCATACACTTTCTCTTCTCTGGCTTTTTTTCACACCACACACACTAACTTTGCACAAACAACCATTCTTATGTATCCGCAACCTGGATTTACATCAACAACTTTGTTGGCCAAAATATAGAACATATTTACAATGTCGGCCTAAATTTACAAATAAATTTTTAATGCGAATCAAACACCGTCGGCTAATATTATGATGTGACCCAAAACAATATCCTCGAGCGCGCCAAACATTCAAATTTCAATCTTCAAGGATCCGCAACATGTTACAACTATCATGTCGGCCAAGAACATGAAAACCCGAACACACACAAGAAAAAACTTGTACCACGAGCACACCGATCAATGTGGATGTACAACAAGGATAGAGAATGATCTAGAAGCATCCATAAACAACAAGAACTAACAGAGAGGCATCCGCAACAACCGAGATTACTAGAATTACATAAAATTCAATCAGGAGCACTAACAGAAACCACAGAAACACTATCAGAACACAATTGATCATAACACGATCAAATCTTCACGTAGACCTCTGAAACTTCCAGTAGATGAACTAGATACTCTTAGCAATAAACCCTTTAGTCCACAACAACTTATCTTCAACGTACTAAACAAGACACCTTCATGACCTTCAATGTTCCACTGGCAACCTGCAACTTTCTCTTAATCTCAATATCCTGGACATATATAGCCTTCAATACATTAGTGCTAATAGTATTGACATCAATGACAACCACATATCAACAACACAACCACATCATCCAACAATCTCCCAACATATAAAGCAAGGGTATTCTTTTGACCAGAAAGCAGGAAAGGAAAATTAACACCTATTCATAGCTATGAAATAGATGCAAAGAAAAGTGCGTTAAAACTAAAGAAACTACTTCAATGTTGAAATGGACTAGCAAATGATTAATATTGTGGCTCACAAACCAGACTATCAATGCTTGTCGACTCGTCTCAATACAATCGTAATCATTCACTACAAATAAATGAATTAAACACCACTAAACAAAACATTCTCACAGGGAAGGAATATCCAAATGTTCATCTAAGCTCATAGACTTATTCATAAACATTAGTGTCTAACTCACAATTTACTGCACACAGGCAATACACATTCACAACAATGAATTAAAACTACAAAATTTAATCCTTCTATTAGGATCGATTCTCACTCATGCATCACAGTGCAAGAGGGATCAAAATATCAAACCCTTGCAATATCCAGCTACGTGACATTTCAAATTTTACATTGTAACTGTTAGGATTTCCTAAAAATTGATTCTTAGATGCTAACTGTCACCTGACATAATAAAAGCTTGGTTGAAAACCAACTAACCTTGTTAGTTATGACAACTTCATTATTTACCATTTTTAAGGATGGTTATGATTACATCCCATCTCCCAATTGATAAGATGATGGAATGAATCGTTTCTTGTTGTAAGCAGAACATGTAGCTTACCCTCGTGCAAAATATTTACCACCATTTTTTGGTGACTATTGGCATGCAACCTAAAGATCATTCCATGCTGCTTCTTTAAATGCAAAGGATTTCATCACTATTTGAATCCAACTTGCAAGATTTCCATCAGTTCACCTTGCTTAAGTGAATTTAGTTCAAAGCAATTGAATGTACTTCCAGTATTAATTGCTTCCAATAAGCTTCATCAATTTTCCTTCGCCACTCTATAAATTAACTTCACCACTATTCATTTGCACAATGCTAACTTTTTCTTCCAGTATGTCAAGCTCATCAGATGAAGTGATTGTGGAGAGTGATTTCCTGGTTTTGGAGGGTATTAAGTGTAGTGTCATCTATAGGTTGGTGATAGACCAACTTAGAGAAATTTTCCTAATCCATAGCAATGTGGAGGAGAAAGTGATCCATAAAATCATTGGTCACCACTTCATGTCCTAGGTGCACGTCCATAATTCCACTCTGCTTGAGCACTTATAACATCATGTGCACCTCTAGGAGTTTTAAATGGGGGTTATGAGTTGTTGAGTTTCTAGTTCCTCCATGATATCTATTGTATGCTGAAGATGCTCTGAGATGCCTCTTTGTCCATCTGCATGTGGGATTAGTCAGCGATGCAATTTGCATCACTTTTGCGTTGCACAATGAACGAGCTAGTCAAGCCATCACCTTGCTGCGTGTTGGTCTGGAGAGAAACAATATGGAGAGTCACCCACTTCGTCAAATTTAATGAGGAACTCTTCTCTCCTATGTAGATAGAGCGTATGCAAGAAGTTGTTAAGGCTCTCAAATTCCTCATGTTCACTCTTTGCATCTAAACCTCCTGCATTCTGAAATCCCTCTTTTTGGTAATCTAATACAAAAAAAAATTATCAATAAATATATAAATATATCTATCTTTTTTACTTTAAAATGCTTTGTGTTCTACAAATGCCTTGGAAATCTTTGTTTTCTTTCGTGTTCACTACTTATAACTATTTATTTATGCTCATGGTGAATGACTTATTCTTCATGGATGAAAAACGTTATTTTTGTAAGCAACTTCCTTTTCTGCAAAAACATCATTAATAATGAAGCATTTTTCAGCCTCATACACACTAGTTACCCGTTTCTGAGTAGGTTATTGAAATACTTCAGAGTCTTCCATTTTTATGAAAACTTGCTCATGTGTCGCCTTTCTGAACAATTTTGAACCTCACAATCTATTCATTAACCCCTTCTTATTGTTATATAAGCAATTAGAAAATAATTCATAGATTAACTTGAAAACCAAGGTGGCAATAAACAAGTTTTAAGAACCCTATCAGGAATCGATAAAGGTTTCAAAAATTTATGAAACACTGCCAATTTGTATTACTTCGGTCTTCACCCATCCAATTCTCGTTTTCGGCTACAAAGACCTTTTGACCATTGGATAATTTATCACAAATACCAACACATAGATTTTTAAAGAGTCAAGCTTGTTGAATGGGAAGAAGTTTCTAGAAGCTCATTGGTATCTGATATAAGTTTGTGAACTTGGTTAAAAATTGACGAAAGTGAGTTTTCAATTTGTTTTACTTTGAAGGATTTTTTTTAAAAGTGGGTAACTTAAAATGATGGAAATAGGTGTGAAGGGTTTTTTGAGCTTATCTAGATCTAGTGGGAGTTCTTGCAAAGAGAAATTTATAATCTTGTTATAGTTTTAAGATGACAAGAATATCTAGAAGAATAGAGATGGAGAAATTCAATGGCAACAATTTTGAGTTGTCAAAACTCAAAATGGAGGATATGCTTGTAGACCAAGATCTATGGGCTGCAATGTTCAATAAAAAACTAGTAGCAACCTCGCAAGAGAATTGGAACTTAATGGATTGAAAATCCAAGGGTCTGATAAGATTCTATTTGGCTAATTCTCTGCTCCTGAATGTCCATGAGTAGAAGATTGGAGTTGAGCTTTTGAAGAAGCTTGGTGATATTTATCAAGGAAAATCCTTGGTAAATAAGCTATTCTTGAGAAATAAGTTGTATTCTCTGAGGATGGATGAAGGAGGATCAATTGTTGATCACTTGAATGCATTCAATATACTAGTGACCCAATTGGGTTCTATTGGTGTGAAAATTGAAGACAAGGACCGTTGCATGCATTCAATATAATAGTGGCTCAACTAGGTTTTGTTATGTTATTTTCCAAGTGTCTATTTATTTCTATCTTTTAGGGAATCTTATGAGTGTCTAAACAATTCTCTCAACTCGCATTTGTTATCTTGTTTTTTTAAATGATTAGTCAGGGTCATAAAATTATTAAATTATTTCAAAGGCTTTGTATGACCTTTTCTTTAGTGCAAATGGAGTAGTTATAAGTAGGCATAGATTTTTGAAGCAAGTTCAATGATGTGAAATTTATTTTCTTAGTGATTTACAAATTGAAGTAGTTCTTGTTCTTATTTCCAAGTCCATATGAATGTTTCCTTTGTTCTTGTTGTTGACCATGTTTCCCAATGAATAGGTACCAACCCTTTTTGGCTAAATGATTAATTTTCTATTTAAACCCTATATTCCATGGTAACACATCCTCATCCCCATCACAATCCATATTTCAATGAAAACAAAAGAAATATGTTTTCCATCCTCAAATATTTTTAAAATGCAGAAACATCCTTGAAACACCACAAAACATTTATGCTATAGCACAGGGTATATGTAAGTTACATGGATGAGTTGAGATGTCTTAGATGTTCTCTTGGAGTTTTTTCTTGCTTTATACCTTTATTGTAGGAAACTTCTTGCAAAAAAAATCTTTGAGGAATGTCAAATTTTAAAGTAGAAAACATAATAATCCATGATTAAACAAAATAAAAGAAAGACCAACACATGAGAGAAGGCTCTCCTCTCCTCTTTAAGATCTTCCTAAATCAAGCGGTATTCCCTATTAGGTTTCTTAAAGGATAAAGAAAATTTAAATTTTATTTAAACTATTAAAATATTTAATATCATCTAATTTGATCAATTCCTCTAAAACTATTTACTAGTAAACTAAGCCCTTTTAACACAACTATAGACATAACTAAAATATCACTAATTTTAATTATATTGAAAACTAGCGAGATAAATAGAGGGATTTCCAAGTCTAAAAATTTATATTCACATATTTATAAGTATAAGTTGAAATACATATAACAAAATATGATTATATTTTATACTGTTAGATCCATTGTCAATTCTTAACTTAAATAAATCACCCTCATTAGAATATCCATTTAAAAGGTGGAGTATGTCATTGGAAATGCTCACCGGTTCCTACTGTATACATGGAGTCATGTGTTAAATATCCAAATAATAATGTAATTCACATTATTCATTATATTGAGCAACCTAGTATTTATGGCCTTTTATTACAATATATAGGAGTATCAAATGCTAACTAGCCAATATGATTCAAACTCTGCTTAGTAATCCTACGTTAAAACAGTAATAACTCCATATGTTAAGCATGAAAGAGTCCCTATTAAGATGAACCAATAATAGAAATTTTATAACATTAATTACTCCCTATTAAGCATGGGTTGAGAGCATATCTTATTGGAATTTGTGAGGTTTGAATCATGGCATGGTATGTATGTTTACATGCTTGTTTGCATAGAGTGCTTGTAGATAGCTTGTGTTCCAAAAGTGTTCATGGAGATTTAAAAGATGTATTGTAATGATTTTATTGTTGAATAATACATGAATGATGGATTCTTTTGGAGGCTAGTTTTTTCTCCTCGAGGGTTTTCCCAAGGTATATATTGTGACATCTTTGATGGTATGTTGTCTATTCTTTTGCATATGGATTCTATATACTTGTTTGCATAGATTTCTCTATTTAGGATATGGAAATTATCTTGGGTGGCTGTATATTTCCTTTCACAACCTCTTAGGAAAAATTACCTCCCACCCTTCTTACAGTTAGTTTCCCCCTTAATCCTTATGGAATTTTATATATTTTAGGCTTATTATGCTCAAGAAAAATAATTCAAGGTTTTAAACGTAGGGTGAAATTAAAAGCTAATGAAGAAAATTTTGGCCTGATCTTTATTATCTAAAATATCCCATAATCTAGCATCTCTTCTTATAGTGACTAAGGTAATAGCAAAGGAAATATCCCAACCAAGTATTATGAGGAAACCACTTTTCTACACAATTTTCCTTTCTTCTTTAATAGTGATTTTATCCACTACCATGTGTAGCTCTCTGACCATACTCTAAGCATCAAATTGTTCATCAGGAGTGAGATCAAATTTTTCTATCAATTAATTATTTTCCATCTTGGCCTTGAGCTTCATTCTCAAGACTAGTAATTTAAACTCCTCAATCTTTAAAAATTCATCATCTAATAAAACTTCTTCACAATATATTTTCCTTGTATCTTGCACAGTAAGCTCACTTTCAAAAATCACCATTAGTTGGTGAGCATGTGCCTATTTGAACATCTAGGATTCACTACGTTTGACGAGATGCAAGATTGTATACTTACCTTAAACCTTTTAGAATATGCTCACCAATTTCCTTAGTTTCAATATAATCTACTAATGCTTTCATAAGGGGGTTCTTCCACATCCATTTCACCAGCAATATTTGGAGGCCTTAGCGCATTATCAGGAGCATCCTTCATTGTAGGTGTTTCTTCCTCTTGACGTTAAGGCTCTTTTATTGTTGGAGTATGGATTTAAGTTCTATAATGTGTTAACTCAAATGGAATTACTCTTAGGGTGGTCATATTTTGCAATAGGGATTCAAGCCTTTGCACTTGGTTAATTTCACAAAAAACCCCCTTCTATCTAGGAGGTTAAAATTACAAAGTTGTGTCACAATTTTATAAAGAAAATTCAACTAATAGAACTTTTTAACTTGAATTACTAGAAATTGACATATGTTTTGAATTTTTAAATGATGTAAACTAATGAAATATACATTTTTTGGTGTATTTTATGTTTGTACTTTTTATAAAAAGAATTTAAAATTTATTCGAATATAGTTTTTTATAAAATTGACACTATAATTTAATTGCTAATGAAATGTTGAAAAATGAAGCTAATGGAACGTTCCTCTTTATATAGTAAGTTTTATTATTACTATTTTTTTATTTGTATTTATAACTTGAAACTTTAGTCCATGAATTTATTTTTTCTTCATCTTAAAAAACATATTTTTTTCAATAAATTTTTAAATTTACATGTACTGAAAATACAACTATTTCCATGGGACATCAACATTTGTCCTAACTATTTATCCAAAATAGAATATGTATATATCGTCTTGAAATAAAATATTTTCTCTAGTGCATCATATTTTTCTTTAAAAAAATAAATAATTTTGGTTATTTTTGTTGACAAGAAAATCAACCTTATAATTTGGTGTTGATGATTTTAGTAAAAATAAAAAATAAAATATAAATAATAATTAAGATATTAAAAAATTATATCTTTGAAAATTATACTTATCGTTTTCCAAAGGGTATTTTTATATTTTTTAAAATTAGTGCTAAGATTTCTTGATTGAAACTATGTGCAATCCATTTTACATCAACATTTCAGATCATACACCATGATCCATCATTAGGATGCCTTGTAGAAAGAGAGAAGAGAGTGATCATGGAGTATCATCCAAAAAATTGACGTAAAAAAGATTGCACACAGTTTCAATCCAGAAATCTTAGAACCAATTGATCATGGACTGTGGAAACTTAATTCTTTTTTTTTTTAAATGTTATTTACATGAATAGGAGTTAAAATAATTTTTTTAATGATTTTATTTTTGGGTAAATTGAGGCCAAAGTGGTGTTACATATACAATTAATGGATACTTCTAGTTGGAAAATTTGAGGCCCATATCTGACTTATCTAGAATGAATCTAGCTAGACCATATGTTTGTCAAAAAAGAAATTTTAGTTTGAAATGCTTAAAATCACTTGTGCTAATAAGTTGGAGAAAAGTGTGACACAAATTTATACTTTTACCTAGGATCAATCACTTTTCTTATTATATCTACCATTACTATTTTTACCGTATTTTCTCCTTTTTATCTTTATTGACCTTGGTAACATAATTCTTCATTAATTATTCTCTCTCAAATATTCATGTTCGAACCCTAATCAACCTTCACTTCTTCTTAGGTTGTCAATGAAACCCTCGAGATTATAATTCATTTTCTTGCCAGCCTTCATGCCATGTCCTAATAGAATATCATATCCTTCTTTCCTAAAAATGGTGAAATCCCCTATCATCAATTATGGAGGAGAAAATCAGCCTTCTTATACTACTTGAAGTGGAATTTATCCACCTCATACATCTACCACATTATTTCCAAGAAGGAAACTCTATCAGATACAACAATGGATAGTTTATGGGATGCTACTAGGGCACCATACACTTATAATGATATATTTATCATAATATAGCCAATCACCCCAATATTGACTTAAATAAATCCTTGGAGGAAATACAAGTGAGCTGATAAACTTAATGAAATGATCAATAAATCTCCTACTATATCCAATCCTATTCAAAATAGGAGTGAAATAAAAGTCTTCAATAGTTAGTAGTAGTACAATACATTTCCATGTGCACAGTTAACATCTAAATTAGAAATTCATATTTCTTGGGTACCTAATCAAACACTAGTTATATACCCAATGTATCATCCCACTAACAAAATAAACATGTAACAAGATTTCATATAAATTGAATACCACTTTAAGGTGCAAGGAGGATCACTCTCTCTATTTCCTTATGTATTTTTTTGCATAAGTAAGGTATAATCAAATCATCAATTGACATGGGAATTTTTAATGTCATGTACAAGAATCACAATGTTGATTTGGGCTAGGCATTTAATTTACACTCATAAGATATAAACTGGATATAAACTTGATGTTTAAGACACAAATAATATTGTGATAAGTGAAAGCATGCAATGAGGGATGGAATGATTGGGTAGATACATGGATAAATAATATGATGATTCAACATGCCCAGAAAAATGGTGGGGTCCATGCAACTTTTAACACAAATTAGTGAGTGAATATTTCATTTACTAAAGTACTTGCCAATAGAAAGAGCTTATGCAATGTAATAAAAAGCTTCTATTTATATTTCACTTCTCTTGAACAATGGTCGATCCTCTGGGTTTATAGTTATGTATTCTGAGTGGATACAAAGTTGCCATATGCATATACTTCCAAAATGAATGAGTGGCTATAGACAATGTGGATGATACTAAAAAAAATACAGAAATTAAAATGCATTACATTCTAGTAGACAATAAGGAACACTTTGACTAATAGTGTACCATCAACAAGTGAAGCTATTATTGTTTAAAGTAATAATCTATATAAGAGATCTTACTCTAGCCATCTTGCATGATGTTATTCATACAAACCTTGAATTAGCCTTCTTTGTTCTTTGCCTTAATCAAGAAAACACCAATTGTAAAATTATAAAATTGATAGTGTTCCTTGTCAGACTTTCAGAATTTTGCTTACCCTCATACATGCATGCCATCTCTATCACCTTTGAAAGAATCCTCATTTCCCTTTGAAATCTACTAAGGGAAATCCCACAATAGTGGGTTACACTTTTTGGCCAAACTTGACATTGAAATGAACATTTTGAACTAAATCTTCAGTTTTGGACACCTATAGCTACTAAACCATGAGGAATTTGAAGATGATAAAAACTAGTGATTTGTGAAATTTTGTCTGTAGATTCTAAATATATATTTAAAAAAAAAATGTAATCAAATCCCATTTCTTTTTCTATCTCTCCTTCGATAACTAGTTTTTAACAGTAAATACCATTTTTAAAGAGTGATGTGTACTATAAACAATAACTTTTTTCTATGAAAGATAAAATTCTATTTTTTTGAACTTAGATTTGTAACTACAATATCTAGAGGATACATTTTATTTCATAATGTTTTATTGAATTTTCTTTTAATTAATTTTTGAAGTCCAACCAATTATAATTTAGACATAGGTGTACTATAAAGAACATAACTTTTTTTGTATGTATCATAATTCAATATTTTTTGTTGGAATAAGGACATCAATACCTAGAGGACATGTTCTTTTTAGAAAAAAAACTCTCTATTTTCCTATTTTTTCGTATATGTGAAACAAAGACCTTGATGTTCATTGAAAAACCTGCATTCACAAGAAATAAAAAATAAATATAATAATCAAATTAAATATATTTAAAATTATACTTTTTGGGAAGCTTATAATAAGGACTACATATTTACAAAACATATATTTTAAATGAATTCATTTGATCCCCCAAAAGGTAAATCAAAAAGTGGGTTTTTATCAGCATTTTGATAGGTGTAGAGGAGACTCTATTATAGGTATGGTTTAAAACTAGCGGGGTTCTATCCAAGGGGGTTTGATCTAAGGGGGTTTGATCAAATCCTCTTCAAATAAAATCATTTAAATAAAACCTTTCAAGGCTTAAATCATTATATTTTCTAAAAATATGTGATTTTAGAAAAAAAATCAAGATGTCCCAGAAAGTGTAACCCATTATTGTGGCAACACCCTTAAGTATGGAATTTAACAATTTGTTAGCTCATCAATAATCCTCATAGTCATCTACCTATCCTAATGTTCCTTGATTCCCCAACCTTTAAAGTCCAAGTCCTCAAAATTTCCGAAGTGTTCAATTTATCGAGCTTTAAGGTCATTTTCCATCCCTTCATCCCTTTTGGTCATGCTTCCCTTTTCCTTCCCAATGCTTGAAACCAACCCTTTATAAATTCTACTAAGTCCTTCAGACTTTCAGATATTTTTACCTCCAATACCATTTTGGCATTTGGTATGAGTTATTCATGATTCCCGATCCCCGACTCATTCCCTCCACTCTTACAAATTCCTCTAAGTCATTTCATCAAACCTTCAAGATTTCACATACCTTCCTTCCATGCCTTCCATCCCTAATTCCTCGAAATATTGATTCCCTTGTTGATGTCATCATTCGAGATCAGAATTTCAACGTCCCTCTTCAATTCTTCCTCTTTAGGTATGCAATGTGCAATAAGCCTGGCACCCAATACCCGACAAGGAAGGTTATCACTTTGTATCTTCCATATATATTTCCACTGATTACAATTGATCTGAGAAATTTGTGTGGATCATGGTGCAAATTTTTTCTTATGGTTGTGACTTTTTGTTCCCCTCACTTTGGTTAGTTACCCAAATTCAAAAATATCACAAAATTATCTAAGTGAGGGTGATTTGAGGTTCCTATTTTTGGTATGATTAAAGTCTTGTATCTAGTTCATTCTTTACTAGAGACTTAGGGGACTTATTCACATGTTAAGTTTACTTAGGATATAAGCTTTCTTCTAGAAGTCTTAGTTGTCTTATCTAGACTTTACATTATCCTGGGTAGTTATGAGTTAGTTGACTCATGTGATAGGATTAAGACACTTGCCATGATCTTGTCTAATCCTATCTCTCATCCTTGCCTTTATAAGCAAGGCATCTCTTACATATTTTGTACCTTGATCATCTTAATATCGTCTTCATCATTTGTATCAAATTGTAATTCTTGTTCGGTGGAATAGAATCTTCCATTGTTGCTTCTCTCTATTGCATGTGAAGGTTCTTTGGTGTTACAGGTTGAAGATTTTCGTTGCTCACTTCAACATGGTATCAAAGCTTTGAATCTGGCAAGCCCCTTCTTTTTTTACTAGAGATTTTCTGCCATAAAGTTTTCTATTGTGATTTGAGTTTCTTTTCTAATCTTGTAAATTCCCGTATGCTCTTCTCTTGTGTTTCAATAGATCTTGAGAATCAGAAAGGGTTTGCAAAGATCTATTAATCCTATATTGAATGCATGGTTTTTGGTGAGATCTGGTGATTGCAACACTTTTGTCTATAGCGGTAGTACTTTTAGTTGTCCCTTTTGTTGTGCAATTTTTGTACACATGCACCACCGGAGGCAGGGACCCTCTTTTTGCTAAATTCTTGGTGTATCAACACTCACTCAACAATTGGGAAGCACAATTCAACACTAAACCTCAACCGAACAACAAGGATTTAAAATGATTTTGAATTTAAAATGTTTCTGAGAATGCATCAAGCTAAATCACAAATTAATGCCTAATTCTGGGCCATGGAGTCAAATACATGAAGAAAATTCATCAGTAAATAAACTTCAACCAGTGGATTCATAATTGTTAATTCCTTACACCAACAAATCCACTCCTGTTGTCAGTCAAACTCTTATTACCAAATCCACCCTGCACACTTAAAATCACAATTATATGTTCAAAGCAATTTAAAATCAACAATTTTAGCTTACAAACTCAGCTCATAACTAAGATTCAACATTCCTGTATCTACCCAACCCAATACAAAAATTCAAAACCCCCTTACAAAAGAGAGAAGAATGAGAATGAAAGGAAACGAAAGCAGCTCAAGAATTGATCCGTAGATGCCATCTGGAAGCTTCATCCACCGTTAATCAACAAAATGTAAAAGCATCTCTCCTCTCTCTACAACAAACTTTGCCTCCATTTTTTCCTTTTCTCTTGCCTTTGTTCAAACTCACTTAATCGTGAAAATCTCACTCCATTTTACCTTTTGTGGAGAAAAATAATTATGCCCGTGCACTTAATGTTTTAAATCTTCCATTTAAAAAATTCATCAATTTTCGCGTGCCATTTAAATCCTTTAGCTTTTCACTTTTCATTTTACTTGCCCCTCACCATAAAAGGCAATCAAATAAAATTTTACCTGTGCAACATGCATTTCACCTTATAGTGAAATATCTGATACTTCACTTTAGGCTCTAATTAAAACATTTGGCCATGTTTACTTTTCAACATATATTTAAAATGTTGGCCTTTGAAAATGAAAATACTAAACAAACAAAGGCTTTTACCGTGCACTTCAATATTTTCCCAGGCTATATTAAAACACTTTGTTGGCACCTTGTATTTGCCTCTCACAATTGAAATATTTGTCATGTGCTATTTTACTTTTCACTCCTAGTAAAGAAGAAATTTCACCCAGTGCCTTTAATTCACATTCATCCTTTTATAACATGGGGTAAGAATTTTATTATTTTATGTCGGGCTTTCTACTTCATTTCATGTGCCTTAATTTAACCACATTTAAAAACTTGCCTTTAAATGTTTTAAAAGCCTCGAGCCACATTTAAGTTTAATTTTTTTGCCTTTTAAAATGTAAAGGGCCCACCTTTACTTACCCCACACTCCCGCAAGCCTTCAAGCTTGCATCATCAAACTCCCGCGAGACAGCGGGAAATGGTGGGGACTTACACACGCAACTCCCTTTTCACATCACTTAAAAACTTATATTTAAAATGAAAGCTTCTCCCTTTTCACCTTTCACTTAAAAACTTTTATTTAAAATGAAAGCTTTTCCCTGTGCTTCACGTTTTATCCAACCTGTTTCATTTAAGAATGAAGGCTTTAAAATATTAAACTCTTTAATTTTTAGTTGGGAAAGTTACTTTTCTATGGGGACCACCATCCACATGGTCTTCTCGCACACCCCACAAGCTTCCTGTGCTTGAGCTTTCACTGCCACGAGTAAGTGGGAAAAGCAAAAAATTAAAATTTAACTTTATGAAGTTATAAAAATCAAACTTTTCCCTAAAATTTCCCCTTTCAACGTGCATTTTTCCTTTGGATAATATTTGAAATATTTTTAAAATTATGTTTTACAACTTTAGGAAATATAGCAATTTTAATTTTGGTTGTCATCCAATTGGAGGAAATTCATTGTGAGCAAACCGGAACACCTGGAGCCACAAAAATTTATGTAGGGGCATCATCAATTATTTAAAGAAAACCCATTTCCTCAATTTTTTTCCAGCCCTTAAAATCCAAGTACCTGCTTTGTAAATTGACCTGCAAGGTGTGTTCGCCACATTCAAAATACATTCAAATAAACAGTTCAACAAAAGGGATCCTGAGGTGAAAGATATTAATCAGCAAAGCTGCTTACTCAAACTTTCCTGCAACTCCAGTTGTTCAGAATCAATTAAAACTCATCAAATCACCAATTTGAAAAAATGTCAAATCAACTCCTGACGAGCTTCCCCTGGAAAAATAAGCTCATTTGGGTGCACTAAAGACGTGTGCGAGAGGGATTTGCTTGAATCATCACTCATCAAAAGATATTGAAAGTCAAATTTAACCTCTTTGAAGAGTTTAGAAAATGCAAATGCAAAACTGAACAAATTGCATTTGCTTTCGACCTAGTAAAAATAGAAAATCAAATCATGAGGCTCTGCAACCTGAAATGGGAGCACATGAATGTATGGAGAATGGAGAGAAACAATCATTTTGACTTGACAATCAACCAGTTGCAAGATATTAACTTGAACAGGAGGCCACTTTGCAAAACAAGGAGTTTGGAAACAACAGAAAAGTGTCAAAACCCTTCAGCTTCACTTTTCAAAACCCTCTCAAAACTCATCATGGGAAGCTAAAAATTCATATTCATGCTCAAATATGTCACATGAGTGGGTCCACAAAGGGGTTTTGCACGAGAATCAACAGGCACCAAAATATGACCCTCCAAAGTAGGTCACTTAGGCAGATTCTTCAAGTGCACTTTTGAGTGTGCAAAGGCAAATTTTTTGAAATGGGCATTTCAAATTTGTGAAATTTGACTGTCCCAACACTGGCTCCAACTGGGGATGTATGCCCCCTAAGGGCATAGCAAAATTCTAGATCTGTAGGGAGTAGACCAAATACTGAGTCTATTAGGTGTTGTCAAATTGCAACTTTATTCAACCTTCTTTTCAACTTCACTTGGTGACCCCAGGTCACCAAATGAAAAATGGAAGTCAATATTTACCTCTGTCAAACACCAATCTGATAAAAGAACTGATCTCCCTCAACTCATGCTTGCTTCTGTCACACCAAAACATGTGTGACTGCACTTCCACAAACACAAGTATCGGGCTACCTTTGTGCAAGTGAAAACTTGCTCCTTGTTCAACTTTGTCATCGAATGGAAACCAAATTAAATAGGCCACATCACTGCCACTCTCTTCATTTTCCAATTTTTTATAAAGTGGCAACATTTGAAGATAGTGATCAAGACCATATGAAAGCATAGCTTGATCACAGCCATCCGCCTGATTAAACATGCTAGTACCTCCCAACAAACAAGCATATAAAACATTATAAACATGTTCATAATCATTATGCATCTAAAAGTCAGGCACATTCTCAGAATGTTGATTATCATGTGGCAACAACTAATCATATTCATCATGTAAATCACTCTCAAGCTAAAAACAACATTCTTCAATGTTTTGCACATTACCAAACTTTATAAAAACCTCTTCCAGCTGACAAAAATAGCACTCACATTCTGCCACATGGCTAGTACTATTAAGCTCATTTTGATTATTAGTTTTCATACCAAAAGTGAAACTATCACAAGAACTTACCAAAAGATCTTGCACATCATGCAAACTATCCCTGACTGTATGTAAAGAGATACACTCGTACATTGGCACACTCTGTACTTGTCCTCCATCATGTCGGTACTGAGAGTCATCAAGGCTTTCCAACTTATCATCCTCCTTGCTCACTTTGTTATCCTCTAAACATAACATATCATTATTTTCAACATCCTAAGCTTGTTCAACAATGAGCAATTCTGGTTCAGAAAGATAATTTGATTTCTCATTGAAATCAACATCCACATCCACATTCAAAGACTCGTAACTAGGCTCGTTCAAGTCAGCAAACAAAGACTTGTTCAAATTTGCATTACAATTTTCAAAACTTGGCACATTGGATGCACAAACCTCATGGTCATCTGTTGCTTCGTACTCATCAAAACAGATTTCTGAGTTTGCATTAGCATGCACACTGTCATACTCATCATACAATGCATCATTACTATCAAATGGTTGCTTGTCTTCATCTGCATCATTATCATGTTAATCAACTAGTTCATAACTGAAAGGAGAATAAAAAGCACATGCATCATACCTTGCATATTGAAGATCATTATCACTGTCAAAATCAATAAGGGCAACACACAATAACTGAGGATCATTCACATGTGTACATTTTTTATATTCAGTGGTCAACAAATTAAAAATTTGGTCACTGCTTAATAGATCACTGCTCTGATCCATTCTTTCAACCATTTCCTCTGCTTGACCTTCACTAGAATTGAATGCATTATCAGATTGCAAATTAGAACATGTTATGATGTCATCATCACCAAAGTCTAAAAACTCAATGGGTTGATCATAAACTAGATTTCCCCAATCATACGAGATTGAATTGCTAACAACATTGTCAAAAACATGGTCACAACTAGTCACATAGAATAGGTTGTCTATTTGTTCATTCTTGCTTACTTTTGGGCTATCATAACAGCAATCCACATCTTTTTGCATTTAAGTATTGAGCTAGGTGTCATCATTGAGTTTGTCATTTACATCCTCTTGAGGATAGACACAAACAATTTCACTGTCAAACTAAAAACCATCAATGGTTTCTTCATTGCAAGTGTTTATGGTTGATCTTGCTAACTGAAATTCATTGCATACTTTATCATTTGCATCAGATACACTAATGTTCTCAAGAGCATTTCTCAAATTAGGAAATTCCAATGTCTCATTATGAAGACTTGCATCAACACTACATTCACTTGTAGAATTGACATGATCAATTGTGCCATAACATTGTTGATTGCACATATCCTCTGCAAAAAATAAATTCAATTCATATCCCTCATCATGTTCTTGGCTCGGAAAAAATTAGAATCTCATTGTTCCTTGCAACATAACACTCATTGCTTGAAGAGGAATTATCATCAAATGACCTTCATTCTTGATGAAAATGGAGTTGTAGACATTTCAAACCAAAACAAGAAATGGGTTATCCATAGATTTGCAAAATTTGACACTTTCCAGAACACCATTTTTGGCCCTGTCACGATCATAAAGCAATTAAATAACCCATCAAAAATTATCATAGAGGCGCGAAATTGAAAAAACGTATAGAAATTGGTCCCAAGAATGCAGTGCAACAAACAGTTTTGCAAAAGGGATCCCGAGGTGAAAGCTATTAATCAGCAAAGTTGGTTAAACTTTTTTGTAACTGTAGCTGTTCAAAACCAATTAAAACTCATCAAATCACCAATTTGAAAAAATATCAAATCAACTCCTGATGAGTTGCCCCTGGAAGAATTATCTCATTCAGGTACACTGAGCACGTGTGCAAGAGGTATTTTCTTGAATCATCACTCATCAAAAGATATTGAAGGTCAAAGTTGACCTCTTTAAAGAGTTTCAGAAAATGTAGGTGCAAAACTAAACATATTGCATTTGCTTTCACCTGGTAAAAATAGAAAATCAAATCATGAGACTCTGAAACTTGACATGGGAGCACATGAATGTATGGAGAATGGAAAGCAACAATCATTTTGACTTGATAGTCAACTAGTTGCAAGATATTCACTTGAACAGGAGGCCACTTTGCAAAACAGGGAGTTTGCAAACAACAGAAAAGTGTCAAAACCCTATCAAAACTCATCATGGAAAGCTGAAAATTGACATCCATGCTCACATATGTCACATGAGTGGGTCCACAGAGGGGTTTTGCATGAGAATCAACAGGCACCGAAATATGACCCTCCAAAGTAGGTCACATAGGCAAATTCTTCAAGTACACTTCTGAGTGTGCAAAGGAATTCTTTTTGAAATGGGCATTTCAAATTTGTGAAATTTGACATTCCCAACAGCCCTTAACAAGTTTTTTTTTCTACTTTCTATTCTACTATGGATTCCATGGGGAAAGATTATAAAATGCCTTCTTTTGAGTTGTTTTGTGAGTGTCCTACAAGGGAGCAAGCCAAGTTGGTTCAGTTGGATGCACTACCTAGTTCTAAGAATCATGCTCTAATGGCTCAATCTTCCAAGGGTAAAGGAAAGAGTAATAAGAAGCCCAAGACAAAATCATCTTCACATAGTGAATATCCCTCCAAACCAAAGCAAAAGAACAATTAGAAGTCCACTTCATCTCCTCCATCTACCTCTAGAGATTCTTCTTCCAAGTCCAAGAAAAAGAAAGGAGATCCTTGTTCATTTTGTGGAAAAATTTGGAAATGATGAGTCTCATTGTTTCAAGAGACTAGAAGCCTTGGAGCAAGCTATGAGGAAACATAATATTTCAATACCTAAGTCTTATTCCATGGGCAAAGGGAAAGATCTTTTAGAACATACTATTCATTCATCTTCTGATAGTTGCATTCTTGATTCAAGTGCTTCATATCACATGACCAATTCACATGATCTTGATTCCATTGCTCATACTTCTTCTCAGATTGTAGTTGGAAACTCTTCACAGATTCCAGTTTTGGGGATAGGATCCATTCAAATGCTCGATGGGTGCATTGAGGATGTTCTTCTTGCTCCTAGTATTTTAGTGAATCTACTTTCCATATATCAGATTTGTTATTCTAGAGACGGAAAGTCAATTGAGTTTACCCTACAAAATGTGACTATTAGACAATTGCAGGATCCTGAGAAGATTGTCACTCCAAGGATAGTTGATCATGAGAAACTTTTGTATTGGTTTGATGGCTTTGAGACTTCATCGGATTCATGTTTTATTGCTCATGTTGATTCAATGAGCAAACTTTGGCATGAAAGATTTGGGCACTTGAACTACAGATATCTTCAAAAAATGCACACATATAACTTAATGGTTGGTCTTCCTAATATCTCTTGCATAGATGGAGTTTGTCAAGGTTGTGTTCTTGCAAAACAACATCAAGATCCTTTTCCCAAGGGTCAAGCTATTCGTGCAACCACACCCTTTTAGTTGGTCCATAGTGATCTCATGTCATTCCCAACTCCTTTTTCAGGGGCTAAGTATGTGCTTACTTTCATTAATGTTTTTTCTCGACACACATGGGTCTACTTTTTGCAGCTCAAGAGTGAGGTTCTCACCATCTTCAAGACCTTCAAAACATTTGTGGAGAAGCAGTCAAGTTTATCTCTTGAATGGAAACTCACAAAAAATGGGGGGAGTATGTCAATCAAGCATTCCAAGATTTTTGGAGTGAGCATGGCATTCTTCATCAGCACACAATTCCTTAAACTCCTCAACAAAATGGTGTGGTAAAGAGGAAGAACATGACTACAAGAGATGGCCAATTGTATGATTCAATCTAGGTCCGTGGCTCCAGCATTTTGGGTTGAAGCTATCAGTTGTGCTATTTATATTCATAACCATATGCCTCACAAGGCAGTGCGAAATATGACTCTTGAGGAGGCTTGGTCTCATCACAAACCTAATGTATCCTTCTTCAGAGTATTTGGTAGTGAGGCTTGGGAATTCATTTTAGATGGTCAATGTAAATCAATGGGGAAGACGAGTCAGTAATTCATTTTTGTTGGCTATTGGGAGGATGTGAAGGCATATAGATTGTTTGATCTTGACACACGAGAGGTTCATTTTCATCGTGATGTTCAGTTTGTTGATTCCTTCACACAAACAAATCTTCCTTCAACTTCTTCATCACAACCTATTCAGTCTTCTTCACTTGAGGATGTTTTGCTTTTTGAGGAAAATTCTTATGATGGTCTTGATCCACCTCCTCCTAATCCACCCACTAAGCCACAATGGGCTCGTCTTACTCTTGAGGAGGTTGGTCCTCTTGTTGGTGATCTTGTAGACACTTGTCGCACTCATTCTCAGAATTTAAGAATTATTCTTTTGATTCATGCCATTTCATATGATCCACAAAGGCTTTTAGATGCTTCAGGTATTCCTGAGTGGGATAGTGCTATGGCTGATGAGTATTCTTCTTTGATGAAGAATCATACTTGGGATCTTGTACCTCTTCCTAAGGGAAGAAATTTGGTTCAATGCAAGTGGGTGTATCATACCAAATATGCAGTAGATGGTTTCATTGATAAGTACAAGGCTCATCTTGTTGCAAAAGAGTTCTCTCAAGTTGAAGGAATTGACTATTCTATGACCTTCACTCCTGTCGCCAAGATGGATTCTATTCATCTTATTCTTTCTATAGCTGCATCACAAGGATGGTAAGTGTATCAGATGGATGTGAAGAGTACTTTATTGCATGGGGATCTTCATGAGGAGATTTCAATGTAGTAGCCACCAAGTTTTGTGTAGGACTCTTCACTTGTTTGCAGGCTTTTACGTTCATTGTATGGTCTCAAACAGACCCCCCGGGCTTGGTATGAGAAGATAGATAGCTCCTTGCTTGCTTCCAACTACACTCGTTCCACTTTGATCCTACAATGTATACTCAGAGCCATAGAGAGGATCTTCTCATTCTTGTGCTCTATGTGGATGATTTTGTAATGTCCCCATTTTCCAACCCACCTAAGGAATAATAATTATGTTAATTATTTAATGTTACTAGGGAAAAAAGTGCAAAGTTAAAAGGGTAATATTAAATAATTATATTAAAAGGTTATAAAGTGACTTTGAGACATTTTAATAATAAATTAATAGTCACTTTATAAAAGGGGATTAAGTGATTTAGGCAGGAAAACTCTAAAAGTGCAAAAAGGCATTATAAATATGATTTGAGAGCTCATTCTCTCACAATTTTAGTTTATTATTTCATTTGGGGTTTGATGTTTGGAGGAGCTCTTTGGAGTTCGAAACCCTAGGAAGATTATCCCACGGGTACTAGTTTCAGTGGTGCAAGATTCCTCCCTAGCTGGTGTTGGCGAATTCATCCAAGGTTCGCACATGCATGTTCAAGCAAATTTATAATCTCCTTCGGAGATAAATTTAAAGATAATCGATCGAAATCTGCTTGTTTGATAAGCAAAGTTTTTTAGGTTCCAATTTAAGGGCTTGGGTATTATTCATATTTATGCTTGTCAATAATATTGCAAATCAGATGTTTTTTTCTTGTTGCTACAGTGTTGCTATAGTAATTTGAATAGTGATTTATCTTTTTGAATGGTGTTTTGAAGGGTTGGATGATAAACGAATGTATTTCTTGATGGATTGGAATAAGGGTATGTATTGAGCAAAGATTTCATCAATAGTGCTAGTTCGACCTGATCTTGTTGAGTTACGACGACTTAAAATACTCTGCTATTCATTCATTTTCTATGGTCAAGTTTCTTGGAAACCCTAGGCATTGAAATTTATGACTGAACTAAGTCTGGAAGTGCAAGTTGGATCATGGTGTGTATTTCTTCAATATTTGGAGTCAAGAATGAAGATTGACTTGAGGGATTTCTTCCTAGTGTGAGTTATTAAGGCTTAGTCATTGCCTTTTCATAGCATTTTAATAACAATTGTGCCTTCATTTGGATTTTTGGACCACTTCTTGGCATTTCTGGAGGAAGTAGGGCATCATATCTGTTGGGCTTGACATTTTCTAGAAGATTTCAATCTCAAAATCATCTGTTACTAGCGTTTCAATCTTTCCATGACTTTCAGGTCTAATCTTTGGGGTTTGAGCAAGAAGTTGGGTCCACATTTAGGGGAAGTGTCATTTTTCAGCTTTAAAACAAATACCCATTCATTTTTTAAAATAGGTACCCATTTTCAAGTGTGTACTTGTTCCAAAAGGTTTGAAACTCACATGAATTTTTTTTCATATTTTGATTTAGGCTTAGAAAAGGCATGGTAAGCCAACACCTAGGCTCATACCTACAAGTACAAGGTCAGGGCAATGTCAAGAGAAAACTAACTTTGGCAATATGGCTAATGGACTTTTTTTTCTGAATCAATCTATAAAATTAAAACCCATTAGAGAACACGATTTTTTTTATTTGTTATTTTTTAATAAATTTCTAAGCAAACTAGTCCTTGAACTTGAAATATCAAGGATTTTTTGTTTTTTAATAACTTTTTTTTGGTTAAGTTTCTTGGAAAAAAATTTTATATGGCATCAATCTTCAGACAATTCTCTACACAATAAAAAAAAAGATTCAAAAAATATTTAGTTTAGGTCTAATTATGTTGTCCATACACGATTTTTAAAACAACAATTAAGGCCAATAAAAAATTCAATTAAAAAGAAATATTCAAAAACAATACAAAAAAATTTCCTCATCAATCTTCATGTTGTTAGCTCTCTTTCCCCAAAAGGAATTATCAAAATACTTTTATTTGGGTTAAAAAGTGATGTCCGTACATGTGCATGGTATGGTAAAAAAACAACTTTTAAAAAGTGGTTTTTATACATCCCTATCAAAATTTAATTTTTATAATCTAGATATTTGAATAAATTACATATTTGGAAACTAGATTCAAAATTCTAAATTTCATATTACAAATCTTTTTTAAGATTCATTGTGTAAGTGCCTCAAATTTTTAGTTCAAGTGTGACAAATTCTAAAAAACAGCAAAAACACTTCCACTTTTTGAGCATTTTGTGGACCCAACTTCTTGCATCAGCCCTTTGAATACATATTGTTGTTAGTTGTTAGGAATGTTTAGTATAACCAATATTCTGCATTTTTGGGCGTTGTATGTGGAGTTTCATGAAAACTGGTGTTAAAAATCAGATATTCTTATGCTTAAAAAATTACTATTTTAAACTCCTGTAAGTTGTTATTCGGCACCTGTTAATGCTATTCATGGGTTGATGTTAAGTTTCAATGCTAAATAATATTAAGCTTAAGAGGGTCAATAGCTACTAAGCATATTGCTCAGATAATTCTGATAAAATAGTCTGCATATCATTCCTAAGTTACTAAAGTCTGAACAATAATTTTGGGCAGAAATAAAGAATAAACTGCCATTATTTATGCTCTAAAGAAAGTGTCATGAATATTGTTCCTTTATTTCAGTCACTAAGTCCTAATCTACTAATCTCATATATATTGTTGTTCCTCATAATGAAAGAATTCAAAGTTGTTTCCAGTTAATTATATCATTATGTGATGTCAACCAATTATTTATCATACTTCATGAAAAGTGAACATTAACTTGCATAAACAGTTGCATGTGCTTAACTTGACAAATGAAATATACCAACTTAAGAATGTTGGGAAAAATTATCTTCATCATCGGCACAAAACTTTACAGATTTGATTCTCACAGGGAGTTCCACTTTCATGATTTAGAGTACTTAGCGAGCATTGATGGAGTGATTTGATATGACCGACCTTGGTCTTTTGCATTACTTCCTTTGTCTCCAAGTTCATCAGACTTCTAAGGGGATCTTCATTTTTGAGTAGAAGTACATGCTCTTGATTTGCTTTAGAGATTCGGCATGGATGATTGCAAGCATGCCCCCACTACTTTTCAGTCAAGTGTTGTATTGTCTACTAGTTTAACTACTCCTACAGTTGATCCTACCTTGTATCGATAGTTGGTTGATAGTTTTTTGTAATTGACACATAGTTTTCTTGATATTTCCTTTGCGATTGGACTTGTCTCACACTTCTCTCATGAGCCTCATGAGTCATTGGAAGGCAGCCAAATGTATCTTGAGATACATTGAGGGCACTACAAATTTTGGCATCCATTACACATTAGGAGCTTCTTAGATTGTTGGTTTCACTCACTCAGATTGGGCTGGTGATGTGAATGATCAAAATTCTACTTCTGGCTTTGTCTTTTACCTTGGTTCTGGTCCAATTACATGGTCATGCAAGAAGAAAAATGCTATTGCATTATCATCGATAGAGGTTGAGTAATGAGGTGTAGTTCTTGCTAGTGAGGAGGTTTTGTGGCATCGTTTGTTGATGACTAAGTTTGGATTTCCTTCCACTCAACCCACTACTCTTTGGTGTGACAACCGCATCTCTCGCAACCTAGTGGAGAATTAGTGTACTAAACATATTGAGATCCACATGCACTTCAATAGGTAGCTCATCCAGGATGGTGTTCTCAATTTGGAGTATTTTCCTACGACGCAACAGGTTGCAAACATCTTCACTAAACCTTTAGCATTGCCTCATTTTCTTCAACTACAATCAGTGCTTGGGGTGAAGGAAGTTGTCCTTGGGGGGTCTTGATGAGTCCTTTCTTCTTTAGTTTCCTTTGCAACTTTTTCTCTCTTTTGGAGAGGAGTTTTCTCCATAGTTGTCGAGAAACTCCATTTTGGGAACATAGACAACGTACCAGTCCCCGTACCCAAAATTTTTGGTGAATAATTTACATATAAAATAGCCGTCTCCTTATTCATTTAACTCACGTACCCTAATTTTATTGGTGTCCCTGTCCCCGTACCAGTACCTGTACCCTACGTCTCCCGGAAACTATGGTTTTCTCCCACTATGTTTTTCTCTTTTTCTTCACTCATGAGAATTTGATTTGTATATGGGTACCTCATTAGGCCTTGTTGACAGGATCCATCATTTACATATTTGCATTAGTTTGTTCCTCCCTAAGTTGCACTTAAGGGGAGTGTTGGTGTCATTAAATTCTTATAGCTAGTAACTTCTTTACTAGGGACTTAGGGGACTTATTCATATGTTAAGTTTACTTAGGATATATGTTGGAACACAATGATCTACTGGAGAGGGGTGAATCAATAGATATTAAAACTTATAGTTCTTAAAAAGACTTTTACAAATTCAATCTTAAATTCAAATGTGCAGATTAAAATACCAATAGATATGATAACTACAAGCATAAAAGAGATCAACACATAACACCAAATATATGTGGAAAACCCAAGATGACATAAGTTCCCCACTTCTATTTTGCATCACATTTCTCCCCCTTGACATCAATGGAAAAGGGTACACTCCCCCTGAGGAAATGTTCCAATTTTGACAAACTCTGCAACCATCGAATCGTTAGAAATTGTAAGACAACATTTTTCATGATTTGATCGCATTATTCTTAACCAGGGTTAAAGAAGTCATCAATGAAGCTCCCCTTGGATAAATGCCCTATCACTAGTGGTTAGTGATATGTGATGGGAGGAACTACTCCTAGATTCTACCTCAAATATTCAAATAGTTCTGTAGGAAGAGGCTTTGTAAATATATAAGCCACTTGTTCCTTGGTAGGAACATACTCCATGTTGACTTCCTTATCTGCAAGCTTTTCTCTGATAAAGTGATACTTGATTGATATATGCTTTGTTCTGGAGTGCATCACTAGATTCTTTGAGATATTAATGGCACTTGAATTGTCACAAAGAATCGATATAATCTCATTGTACTCTACCTTGATGTCCTTTAATGTATGCTTCATCCAAAGGACTTGAGTGCAACATGCATCGGCTGCAACATATTATGCTTCTGCTATAGAAAGAGTGACAGACTCTTGCTTTTTACTCATCCAGGAAACTAATCTATTGCCCAGAAAGAAGGCTCCTCCACTAGTACTCTTGTTGTCATCCAAACTTCTTGCCCAATCAGCATTTGTGTATGTTGTTAAGGTGAAATCATTGCCTTTGGGATACCATAAACCATAGTCAACAATACTTTTGATGTATCTAAAGATTCTATTTACTACATTGACGTGTGATTCTTTCAGTTCTACCTGAAACCTAGCTACCATACAAACTGCTTCCATTATATCAATCCTAGATGCATTTAAATAAAGTAGACATCCAATCATTGATCTATACAAAGTCTGATTTGCATCAGGTGACTCATCTGATTTACTCAACATGCAACTAGCAACCATGGGAGTACTGACTGGTTTACAATCCTCCATGCCAAACTTTTTAAGCATTTCTTTTGCATACTTAGTTTGTAATATAAAAATACCTTTATCAGTTTGTGTAATTTGTAAACCAAGAAAAAATTCGTTCTCCTAACATGAACATTTCAAACTCATCTTGCATGTTTTTAGCATATTTTGCAAATTACATCACTGCTACCACCAAATATAATATCATCTACATAAACTACAACAATGATCATTTGCTTACCTTTAGATTTGAAATTTAGATTGCTATCAGCACAACCTTTCTTCAAGCCTTGTTATTGTAGATATTGATCCAATCTTGAATACCAAGCCCTTGGTGCTTTCTTCAAACAATACAATGCTTTTTCTCAATTTGCAGACATAATCATCATTTTCTGATAGCTGAAAACCTTCTTGCTGCTCAATATATACTCCCTCTTCAAGATTTCCATTTAAAAACCTAGATTTGACATCCATTTGATATACTTTAAAACCTTTATAAACAGAAAATGCAAGAAACATCCTAATAGCTTCTAATCTTGCAACTGGAGCAAATGTTTCTTCAAAATCAATACCTTCTACTTAAGCATATCCTTTACACACTAACCTTGCTTTGTTTCTGAGCACAACTCCATCTTCATTCAACTTATTTCTGAATACACATTTTGTGCCTATTACATTATTGCTTGATGGTCTAGGAACCAATTCCCTTGTTTTATTCTTTTCAATTTGATTGAGTTCCTCTTCCATTGATTTTATCTAACTTTCCTCTTTATTGGCTTCATCAAAGCTTTTTGGTTCAATCTAAGATAAGAGAGCAAAGTTCACTTGTTCCTTGCTCTTTGTAAGTCTTCTTCTAGTCTGCACACCTTCATTATTGTCACCAATTATCTGAGCTGCAAGATGATCTTTCTGCACATATTTTGCAGGAGCTCGTTCAACCTCTTTCTCATTTTCTTCTTCCTGCTCTTCTTATGTTATTGCACCTATATCCTCATCATCTGATTCTCTTTCAAGATTTTTTCTGCTAGAATTGTCTTGACTTTCATCAATCCTGACATGTACACTCTATGATTTTATGCAATCTCTTCTTGTAACATTTATATGTTTTTCTTTGATTGAAATACCCTAGAAATATCCCTTCATCACATCTTGACTCAAAGCTTCCCAGATCTTCAAGTTCTCTTTTGATATAGAATTTTTTGCCAAATTCTCTAAAATGCTTGACCGATGCAAGTCTACCGATCCATAATTCATATGGTGTTCTACCACTATTAAATCTAATAAGAGCTCTATTTTGAATGTATAGAGTAGTTTGTATTGCTTCTTTCCAAAATGTATCTGTCAAGTTTTCCTCATTCAACATGGCTCTAGCCATCTCCTTCACAATCTTGTTTCTTCTTTCTACCACACCATTTTGTTGTGGTGTTCTTGGTGTTGAATACTGGGGTTTGATTCCATGATCTTCACAATATTCCATGAATTCACTTGACATAAGTTCCCCACCTATGTCTGATCTAAGACATTTAATTCTTCTCCCAGTCTGATTTTTGACAAGCTTCTTATAGATTTTAAACTTTTCTAATGCTTCAATCTTCTCCTTCTAAAATATGACCCATTCCATCCTAGTATAATCATCAATCAGTAGCATGAACTATCTTTCCCCTTAAAAAACCCTTGTTCTCATTCGACCACGTAGATCAGTATGAATTATCTCCAAGGGTTTTGTTGTTGAATAATCCTTTGTAGGAAACTTAAACTTCATTTTTTTCCTTGCTGACATCCTTGGCAGATGATATTATTAGGCTTTGCAATCTTAGGCATATTTCTAACTAATCCTTTTGAAATTATCTTTACCAAATTTTCAAAGCTTACATGTCTCAGTCTTTTATCCCATATCCAACTCCTATCTGCTTGGCTAATTAGACATGTTTGGCCTTCCACTTCACATAGATTATAGAGATTACTATCAGTCCTTATCCCTTGAGCAATTGTTTAACCATTCATTCTTATCTTGCAACCTTTAGATCAAAATACAACATTGTATCCATTATCACACATCTGGCTAACACTAAGAAGATTATGTTTTAGACCTTCAACATAAAACACATCTTTAGTTTTATTCTTCCCATCTATGCTTAGAATTCCTTTACCACGAATCTTAACAACAATATTATCACCAAGGCTTACTGAGCCTCCTTTTCTCATTTCAAGTTGAATGAATTTCTTTTCATCTCTAGTCATGTGCTTGGAGCAACCACTATCAATTATCCATAGATCTTATTCCTTTGCATGCAATGTTGTTTGGGCAATCATAGATTGAGTAGAATTCTACTTTTTCTCCTTCCATACCTTCTTAGGTTTATTTTCCACATTTTCTTCCTATTTCTCAAAGACCTCAATTTTCTTTTCATCTTTGGGAGGTGTGTTTTTCTTCTTCCCTGAATGAGCATTTGGTCTTACAAATTTTGCTCTACAATTTCTAGCTATATGACCGAAATTATCGTAATTCAAACACACTACATTCATATCAATTAAAGGAGCAAATGGATTTTTACTTGTGAAATTTGTATTTTTCCTTGGAATGAATTTACACTCTCTAGCCCTATGACCAAAATTGTTACATGTATAGCAATACCCCTTAAAATATGATAAGTACCTGGTCATGGAGTTCCCTTCTACTGGATAAGGAAATCTTCTTTGTCTAGGTCTCTTTGGATAGTGTACTCTTGTGAAACTATCATTGTATGTTCTCTTAGTATTCTGCTTCTTCTTTAATTGATCAGGAATCAACCTATTAACTTTCTTGTCTTCAAATAGTTCGTTCTCTTTAATGGATTTCTCAGTTGTAGTTGACTTCCTTTTATCTTCAGAGGCTTCTTCTTTGTTAGATCTTTCACCATTGGGGACTGATTTTTCTTCTGCTCTAAATCTTTCATAGAGCTTTACAGAAGCATCAATAAATGAAATTTTTCCTTTTTCAAGTCCTAAGCTTGATTTCTTTTTATTAGCTAACTTTTGGGTACTTAGCAATTCATCTAGAATATTAGTACCACCTTTTAACTTCAAACCTTTATTGATATGCTCATTAACTTTCTCCAATTCTTTTCTTAAGGAAACTATTTCTACCTCAAGTTTTGAGCATCTATCCATCTCTGGTTGAAATTTAGACTTCATAACATCTTCAACTATTCAGAGTTCTTCTACATGAACATTCAGACCAACTATTGATGCAAAGCTAGGAGGATCACAATTCAACTCAACCAATCATTCAAAGAAATGATACAAAATTATTGCTCTTAGGAATTCTTGGATTACTTTGCAATAACACAACTGAGAAATCATCAACAATGAAAACAATGCGACAAAATTGATTCACTTGACAACTTTCATAAACTGATTCATCTCAAACAATTATTAAGTGCATTCTAGTCCACATTGGAAACATTGCCATGACAGCCCACCAATTTAATGCAATGAACTATCATTAATAACTTTCACAAAACAAATAATGAATCTAATCACTTTGGTAAGATTGAAGATAACATAATTACAGACCTTTCCTCCAATTTTTATGAAGATCCAAAGGTGAAAAAGAAAGTTATTGCATTTTTTCAAAACTACAAACCCTAGGTAGGGTTCAAACCTTCCCTCACAAAAATGGTCATAACTTATTCAAATCTTAATGAAATTTGATGAGACTTGAAGCAAATGAATTTCGATTCACATGGAAAAAAAATTGAATTGGTTTCAAATAAAAAATATAGACTTTACAATCCATACCATCACATTTTTCAAACTACAAATTCTGCACAATATTGTTAGAATATGGAAGTCTCACCAAAATAGTCATATCTCCCACAAAAATTAATAAAATTCAATGAGACAAAAAAAATTTGGAAACTAGAAAAAGAGATCTTTCCATCCATATATGATACTCTATTATTTGAGCCCATACCAGTCCGTACAATGCACCACTTCATCCTAAAAACAATGTAAGAATTAGAAAATCCACACAAAATTTGAGGTTTTCATCCATCAAACTTCAAAAATAATGTCTCCAACCCCCAATTAGAATTTTGGAAGGTGTATTTATACATTTCCAACCAAAACCAACTATTTTCAACCACCTTTTGATTAGTTTATTGACAAAACACCTTAATGACACTTCATCTACCTAATTTTGCACTTTTGACAATTTTTACAATATGGAACAACTTTAAACATTATTTGACAAATAACTTAAAATATGACATCCTAAGATTCAAACACCTCTAAAATGGTTTGATAAACCTTATTATAAGACCCAATACACAAAATAGAGAAACTATTTACAAATGGCCTCATGGAGGCAAGAAATCAAATAGGTACTCTTGCACCAAACTCCCGAGGGAAAAAGAATTCAAGCCCCTTTGAATTGTCTTCTTCCTGATCTTCAAGTTCCTCTGCACTTTGTCCTTTGTATTTTCAACCTTTTTTGTTCCTTTATTCCTCTTCTTCTTATACCATCTCTTCTCCATCATCTTCTCAACTTCTAGGATCCAAAACTCCCTTTCTTGTGTATAAACATCAGTAGCATCATATATATCTTCATTCTCATCAGTAGAGTACCATATATAACCTGCATCATATCCTTGAAAATCTGCATATATCTCATTAGCAAACAAATATGCAACGTTTTCATTATCAACATTATTATCAACAACATTTTTAGGATCGGTACCAACCTTATCAACAACCTCAACAACCTTCTCTACTTGTTCATCAACAATTTCATCAACTACTTGATTACCAACAACCATATCATTCATTTCAACATCAATATGTTCATCAACAAACAAAGAAGTTTGTTCATCTTCAAACACAATTGGAATATCATGCATCTCAACTTGTAACTTACTTTGCTCAACATACTTTACCTATGCCTCATTTGCTACCATCCTTGCTTGTCTTTTTCTTCCTTGAATAATCTTTTGTATGGGCCATTCAACTTTCTTTTTCATGGTCAAGTTCCAACTTGTGACTCATTTGAGCAATTGTTCTATCCTTTCCTTCAACTCTTTGATTTCTTGATCAATCTCCTTTTGCCTCATCTCTTTCTCTTTTCTCTTCCTCTCTTTTTCCTCTTGTTTCTTCTTCCTTCTTTGTGAATCATCGGCTTGCAAACATCTTTCCAATCTTCTCAACAAATCCATCTTCACAAGGAAGTCTCTTCTTGCTTCCACTTCACCTTGCCTCACCTAGGAAATCAGGTTCCTTCTTCAACTTGAACAACACAACACACAACCACAACCACTACCACAAAAACAAACTCTTCCTCTACCCAGACCTTACTGGGCTCTGATACCAAATTGATGCAGAGCTAGGAGGATCACCATTCAACTCAACCAATCATTCAAAGAAATGATACAAAATTATTGCTCTTAGGAATTCTTGGATTACTTTGCAATAACACAACTGATAAATCATAAACAATGACAACAATGCAAAAAACTTGATTCATCTCAAACAATTATTAAGTAAATTCTAGTCCACATTGGAAACATTGTCATGGCAGCCCACAATTTAATGCAACGAACTATCATTAATAACTTTCACAAAAATAATAATGAATCCAATCATTTTGGTGAGATTGAAGATAACATAATTGCAAAAATTTCTTCCAATTTTTATGAAGATCCAATGGTGGAAAAGAAAGTTATTGCATTTTTCCCAAAACTGCAAACCTTAGGTAGGGTTTAGACCATCACGTTTTTCAAAATGGAAATTCTGCACAATATTGTTAGAATAGGGAAGTCTCACCAAAATAGTCATATCTCCCACAAAAATCAATAGAATTCAATGAGACAAAAAGAATTGCAAACTAGAAACAGAGATATTTCCATCCATATATGACACTCCATTATTTGAGTCCATACCGGGCCATACAATGCACAAATTCAGCCTAAAACCAATATAAGAATCAGAAAATGCACACAAAATTTGAGGTTTCCATTCATCAAACTTCAAAAATAATGTCTCCAACCACCAATTCGAGTTTTGGAGGGTGTATTTACACATTTCCAACAAAAACCAACTATTTTCAACCACCTTTTGATTAGTTTGTTGACAGAACACCTTAATGACACTTCATCTACCTAATTTTGCACTTTTGACAATTTTTACAATATGGAACAACTTTAAACATTATTTTACAAATAACTTAAAATATGACATCCTAAGACTCAAATGCTTCTAAAATTGTTTGATAAACCTTATTATAAGACCCAATACAAAAAATAGAGCAACTATTTACAAATGGCCTCATGGAGGCAAGAAATCAAACAAGTACTCCTGCACCAACTATCACCTTACTAGATTCCTCAAGTTCTTGAGTTACTTTGCCAATCTCCTCGTGAGCATTCTTTTTTAGTTTCTTGTTTACCTTCTTAAGATCATCATATTTATCACTTAACTCATCAAGGTCTTCAAGTGCACTGATTAATTCTCCTTCAAGATCAACAACTGCCTCCTCTTCTTCAAGTGAATCTTCAATCTATGCATCTTCTTGATCCTTAGTTTCTTTAACCATAACTAGAAAATCTCTTTTATCTTCTCTCATTACAAGAGCACGATATTGGTCCTCTTCTGAACCATCACTAGCATCAGATGCTTCACATTCTTCATTGATGTATAGACTCTTCTTCTTCTTTCCAAAGTTCTTTCTTTTTGGATAAATCGTTTTCTTATTTTTTCTCTCTTCTTCTTGCTTGGAACTGTCTTCTTTACCATATGGACATTTTGAGGCAAAATGACCTATTCTTCCATAATTAAAACACTTGAAAGGGAGTTTACCTTTATACTTGTTGGATTATCTCCTTAGCCTTCTTATGAAGTTTTCTTCTTCCTCGTTGGTTTCTTCATGATCAAATGCAATAACAGGAGCTTTGTCTTACTTATCAGCTTCATTTTTTTCCTTCTTAACAATCTTAAATGCAACTTCTCTCCTAGATGATTCAGCACTTGCCATTCTCATCTCATAAGCCATAAATATACCTTGTAACTCATTTAGAGTGAGTTTATCAATTTCTCTTCCTTCTTCAATGGCAGAAATTTTGGCATCATACTTAGTTGTCATAGACCTGAGAACTTTTAGCACAACATCTTCATCTTTCAGATCTATGCAATATCCCTTAATAGCATTCACAACATTAAGTTATGACCATTTGGTAAATGGTCTTCAAATCTTCATCTTTAATCTCCACTGTCAGATTATCACCATTGGATCAATTGCCAAATAGTCTACACTGTCGATCTAACATATTGCTCCATTGGGGGACGCCCATTTTAGACTCGTCAATGTGCACAGCTCCCACCAATATGGATGTTGGGAAATTGTTGGATGGTGTGATGTGATGCTGATATGTGGTTGTCATTGATGTCAACACTATTAGCATTTGATATTATAAGTGTTGTATATGTCGAGGATATTGAGAAAATTATAAGTGAATGTGTTCTAGGTTCCTAGTGGAATTGTGTAGGTCACGAAGGGATTAAGTTATGTACGTAAAAAGTTAGTTGTTGTGGAGCAAAGGGTCTAATGTTGACTACGTCTAGATTATCTACCGAAAGTATTTGAGGTCTGCATGAACTTGTGTGAAAGTTGTGGTCTCTCAGTGTTTTGCTCGTCTCTGTCAGAGTTTCTGAGTGAAGATTGTATGTTCCTGGTTATCTCGGTTGTCGCAAATGTTTCTCTACCATTTCTTGGTGTTTCCAGATGTCTCTAGTTCATCCTCGATCTTTGTGGTACGTCCACATGATCCAGTGAAGCTCATCCTCAAAAATATTTTCTTGCGCATGTCTGATTTTTCTTGTTCTTGGCCAACATGTTGATGATAGCGTGTTGTGGATGTTTGAGGCGTGATTAATTGGAGTATTCTTTTTTTGGAGAAGTGAATTTGGGTCCCCACTATGTTGTGGCCGACCTTGGTGGGTACGCATTGAAAATTTAATTGTGAATTTAAACCGACATTGGAAATATATTCTCTTCCTCTGCCCGAATTTGTTATAGTGAAATCTTTGTAGCGGATATATAATAAGGAATTTTATGGAGTATGCAAAGTGTGGCTAGTGTGTTGAGTATGCGTTGTGTTCTCTTGTGTGCATAAGTGTGAAAATCATTGAAGAGAAAGTGTGTAGAAGGTTGAGAAAAGTATGCAGAAGTACTGTGCCTAATTGGAACTGTAATAAGGCTTGGATAGAAGCCATTCTCTCAGTTCAAATTTCCGGATGGTTTTAATCCGAATCTTTCTGTAAGATAGTGAGTCTTCTATTTGTAATTGAGCAGTGAGCTCTAGGCAGTGAGCCTGAATTCATGTGCATTCCCCTTATTATTCTTCTTTATACTTTTAACAGAGTATAATCTTGTGGACTGACATCCACCATGGTTTTTCCCCTAACAGAGTTTCCACACAAAAATCTTGGTGTTCTTTGTCTCTCTGATGTGTTAATTGCTTATGGTTAATTGTATATTCATCAGATCTAAGATTAAAGTTAAGTTTGTAAAGTTTAAATATCTGTGACAACTGATTCACACCCCCCTCTCAGTTGTATGTCCTTGCTTTTTCCAACAATTGGTATCAGAGCTAGTTCCTCTAAACTAAAGTCCAACAGCTTGAGGTGATCTGGGATGGCAACATTCAAGAAGGATAGCCCTAGATTTGACGGCGCCAACTACTCACTATGGAAAGTTAGGATGTGTTGTGACCTTTTCACACATCACCCCATTCAAATGGGGACCCCCTAATTTTTGCTTTGTTCCCGTCTTTTGGCTGTGGTCTTTCTGTTGTCTCTCTCGATTCTATTTGTCTTTCCAGGGATGTGCCTGTCTTTGAAATTTTTGCTAAGTCTATAAAATTAGGGTTTTGAGTCTTCTGTCAATTTGAAGTTAAATTGAGTGAGCAAATCAAAGTTTGAGCTTGACACTACGTCTAGAGCACCTTAAGTTTCCTACCATAAAATTTTGAGTTGAATTTGACAACTTGCTATTTTTAGCAATCTACGCTTCACTAGCCATTTTAGGGTTTGCATGCGAAGTTTTTCGGTGCATGTCTAGAGAATATTTTTGGGTTTTCCGAGACCTACGCAATGATATAACATGCAAAATGAGGTGATAAATTTCTGCAGTCTTGACTTCAGAGGCTATTTTTAGGGTTTGCATGTTGGAGTCTTCAACGCATGTCTAGATATTCTTTGTGGGTTTTTTGGGAGCTTCGTACGGATGTAACATGCAAACCAGGATCAAGAACTTGTAGAATTTTCTTCAGAGCCTATTTTTAGGGTTTGCATGAAGGATTTTTCAGTGCATGTCAGCATATTCATCATGGGTTTTTCAAGAGCTACGCAGCCAAGTAACATGCAAACAGAGTTGACCACTTTTAAGGAACTTACTATTTTTAGCGAGTGCTCGCATGTTGACCAATTTCCTGGGTTTTTCTAGGTTTTTTGAGATCCCTCGAGCAGTGTGACATGCAAATTCATCCGACGAGTGGTTGGTCACTTTTTCAGACACTTACTATTTTAGCAGGATCACTCCGGCAACTGCCCAACACTTCAGTATCACGAACGCAACGACATGCATCAAAAAAAAGTTAAATGAAGGTCATTTGAGAAACATGCAAGTTAGATTAGGGTTTCCAGCTTCGAGACCTAAAATGAGGGGTCAAATGCCAAAATATTCAAAAAATGATGTATCCCATTGCAATCAGTATCTTTCAAGCTGTCCACTGGTAAAATTTGAAGGAAATCTGAGCACTTACTATTTATAGTAAGTCACTCCAGAAACATGGTATAAATAGCAAGTCAAATCAAGATGGCAATGTGAACGGGTTAATTAGATCATGAAGATCCTATGCTGTAAATTTCAAATCAATCCAAGTTATAGAAGTGTGAAAACCAGAGGCTTACTAAAAATAGTAAACAAGGGCAAGCAAAATGGCTAAGGAAAATTTTCTAAGTCATGAGAAATTCTTGCTTTAGCCTCCAAATGCACCATCATCAAGGAGGAAGCTTGAAAATGTCTAAGTCTGAGAAAGTTCCTGCCCACCTAGTCAAATGTGCCCCTTAAGAAGATGGAGGTAGGATGAAAAGTTTTCAAGTGTTAAAAATTCTCTTAGACCCTCATATGCGACCAAAGTTGTTGAAGTTGGTGGCTTTAAAAAAATGTTCTAACTTTTGTTAGTTCCTCCTCACACCCTCAAATGCGCCCTTGTAGAATTTGGTTGAGGGAGGCGTGATTTAAGAAGGTGCTAGGTATGACTTTACTGGTTGGTATTCTTCAGTGGTCGCGGGATGAGGTTTCTTTGATGCAGCATGGTAATAGTACTTGAGTTTCAGCTCGATCATATCCCACCTATTTCAGTTCAGGAAGTTGAAGCAGTACTAGCCAGGTTCATTGATTTTGCAACAAAGGAGAAAGAAAATGGAAATGCCCATCTGGATGATGATCTTCTGGAAAATGATGGTGGGCATTAATTTCCTACGCTATTTTGAGAGTGATTGGATGATCCACTATTCATTTATTACCCCACTCCTCTTGATGGTGGTTTTTAGGGTGAATCTTGTTTAGGGCTGAGGTGGCGCAATCTGGGCCATCCAACTAATTGTAATCTGAGATGTCCATTGGATTGGGCCATCTATAAAAGGGGCATCCCCCCCTCAATTGTAATTCATTAGAAATTAGATCATTAGGAGATTAGATCAGAGAGAATAGCAGAGCATAGAGAGATAGCTTAGCATAGATTGATAGCATAGTTTGGAGAAGAAGGAAAGTTTTTCCTTAGAAAGCTTTGTAAGAAATTGTTGTGAACACTCTCATAATAAAAAGAATTTTTCATTGATGATGATCTCGTCTTTTGTTGTGAGCAGCTAGCAAGGTTTCTTCGCCCTTCTAATTCAAGTAGGATCCTAAAGTAGAGTAAATTTTATTTTATGCAAGTAGATAGTAATCGTGGAATGTGGTTTTCAATTTGAACAAGCTTTGTTAGTCCATACCACTAGCAAGCTTACTGACGGTAAGTTTTCCTTCTGTGGTCAACTAGAAATTTGTGAACTTTACTTCGATTATGATTCACATGGTAGCATGCATCGTCGTGATGGTGTTTTATGTTGAGTTGTGATTTGAAAACTTTCCACTACTCCTTGAAGATTGCACCAGTCCTGCGGAAGCTGTCTAAAGTGAGTCAAAGCAAAGCTCGGTTCAAGTATGTGAGAGTTGATCGCCACATCCCACTCTCAGATTAGTCCTTAGCTTTTCTAATCCCTGTAGCCATTCAATTCAGTACATTTCTGGTTAGTCTAGAAAGAAAAAGAGCTTTATAGACATACCTTTCGAGTCAAGTAAAATCCCCTTTCACTTAGTTCAATATCTGTTTCTGAACAATTACGTAAGTCCCCCTTGAGATTACCAACAAAGCACATCAAGCCAGCTGAGATTATCCACTGCATAAAGGAACCTTGGAGTTGAACGCATAAACTTTCTTGCAATCTTAGCATGCAGAATACTTTGATCAAGAGAGGATAGAGTATCTATTGGAAACTTTATTCTGTGTTGGTGCGGTCACAAAAAACACATCAACAGAATTGGTGCTAGAATGAGCGCACATTAACAGCCACATAGACATAGTAAATTAGAAAGGGTTTTATAGTAAGCAGTCTTATTTGAGAAGAGTATATCATGAATCAAGATGGTGCTACCGCATAGAGAGATATTTCCAGTGTTGCAGCCAAATTTGGGATTCAACAATGATCACGAGGACATTCTTTCAGGATTGAACAATCTCACGTGGCGAACAAAGAGGAGCTATGCTGAGAATATGCAAACCTGCTTCATGTTGGAGGAAGAAGAACAAAAGGCTCTTTGAATTCAAGTTGCTATTTAAAGGGACTTACTGAATCAAAGATAGCCACTCGCTCCCGCCCCCCACCGATAGAAGAAGTAGCTACATCCTGGATCGTATCAGTTCATTTTCACTAGACAAGTTGAAAAGAATTTTGTGGTACACACCTAGTTCGTCCAAAGAGTTTGTGGAGTTAGAGCTACTAGCGAGAGCAAGGGAAAAGAAAGAAGGTCATTCAAGTAAAGAATTTAAGTCAAGAGAAGTTTCGTCAAACGAAGATGTTCAGTCAAGCAAAGAAAGCAAAGAAGAAATTTTGAGTTTATTCAGAACTCCACCAAGTGTTTCAAGGTTTTCTCAACCGAGATTAGTTCAAGTTACCACACCAGTGATTATTCAGCAACAGCCCGTCCAACCTGTTAATCAACAACAACAACTGATTCAAGCTCAACAACAGCCAGCCCAGGTAATTGTATATTAGCAGCGACAACCAATTCAAGCTATGGCTCAACTAGGAGGCCAACCAGTTGCAAATGGTGCTACATGGTTGGTTACCAACCCGTCTCCACTAGATTTTGCTGATTACCATGACATGTTGAAGAACCCAGAGCATTTTTGCACTAAGTTCCATGTCAATGATGTTAACCATACTGTCGAGGACCACATCAAGATGTTCAAATATCACCTACGCAATAGGAAAATTGCATATGCAGATGTGGCTTGCAGACTCTTTCCATATTCTTTGGGAGAGGAAGCTCATTACTGGTTCATTCACTTGCCAATTGGATCAATAAGGTCATGGGAGAAAATGAAGGATGCCTTCATTGGAAAGTTTAGTATACCTATTACTCCTATAGAGCTTTATCATCAGTTTGTAGAAGTAAGAAGATAGGACAAAGATCCCATCCATGCGTTCAACAATAGATTTCAGAAGGCTCTCACAAGGTTACATACTCCCTACGTTATTGCTAATGCCAGGGAAAACTACTATTCAACATTGGATCCCTTGATTGCAATGTTTGTGAAATCTCATCCCACTCTGGCCAATATGAATCAAGCTTATCCTAAGGCTGTTGAAGTGAGTCAAGATTTAGGGAAAAACATAACTCGTCCCTCACTATACACTGGTCTAGCTACGACAAACAATCAGATGCAGACGCTCAACTCAACATGGAACCAACAAGTTCTAGCATTGAATCCAATTCCTTAGTCAGCTAGCTAGATACAAGCGCCATCTAATAAACTAGTTCTCCATCCTGGGATACCTTTATCCCAAACTCAAGCAATGCAACCTGTATATCTCCAGAGCACAGTGACACCAATAAAATCTCAAGAGGAGAAAGATGAAATGGAAGACGTAATAGAACAAATGAAAAGGCTGTCAACTGAGGTGACTTACCTCAAGAATCAGCATAATCAAATACAGTCCATGCTAAGAAATTATCAATCTCATCAAGGTGTTAACCGAGGATATCAAGATAATCCTCCAAGTCACCAAGATACCCATCAATAGTACAATCATGAAAAAAATCATGGGTATAGAAATAACAATCAAGGATTTCAAAAAAGATCCTGGAATACAGGGCCTAACAATGGAGGTGTTCCTTCACCACTAGACAATCCACCACCCCTCGAGAGTCGTCCTGCAGACAAAGTCTTCTTGGCTGAGGCCACCTTGTCAAGATGGTGTAGGTTACACAACACCAATCAGAACTATGAGCTCCAATGCCATGAATTCCAAGTTGCGGTTGATATTTTCAGAGGAGAGGTGAAGAATACGGAAGCCACGAAGAATCCTCAGTCACTAGCTATGAATTGGTCCCAGCACCTCGATACAATTAGGGGTTGATCCTGGAGGATTTCAACTTTCCCCCAGAGTTTCAGAGTTACACGTCCCCACTAGTTAACCACAAATTTCTGCCAGCTTCAACAAATGGTCCCGTGGGGACGCTAGAATTTCAAATGTCGTCAGAAGCTCATGCCACATATGCATCACCAGAGGAGCCTCTTCACAAGGATGGTTATATTTTTCCACCTCTTAACAACAACATCCTGGTAGAGGGAAGAAGGGAAGTACAAGCTTTTCAGACAACAGGGGGGTGGAGCTCCTAAGGTTTATCAGAGAAATTATCAACCAAAGGAACCTCTGACTTCATCAACGCCTACAAATAACTTTACAACTGCCCCGCACCCAAATGCGAGCAACAATCTAAATGTACCTAAAGATTCTGCCGAATACAGGCAACATAATGCAACGCAAAGTAGGAATGGACAACAACCTACTCAACAAGTTGCGCAACAACCTACTCACCAAGTTGAACGCTTACAAAGGGTGGATACTCCTAGGGAGGATATCAAGAGGCTTAGCTCCTATGTGTTGGAAGAATTCAAAAGAATGAAGGTTAGTCTTCCCCTCCATGAGCTAATGAAGATTTCAGAGGTTAGAAACACTCTTCTGGGGAGTTTGAATGACACTCCCATTTCAAGAAATACTTCTCAAAAAGTACCTAGTGCACCAAGAAATCCTCCTGTCAACACACAGTCTCGTTTCACGCAAAACACAAATATGGTGGAAGAGGTGTCTCAGATGCCATATGAAGAAGGGGAAACTCAGCAGTAGTCTCAAGATTTTGTGGGTGTGGTGCAGAGTTCCGCGAATTCCTCAAAGAAGCCAAAGACAAAAATTGAAAAGAAAGCTCAGCCCGACCTTCCTGCAAAGCAGAATCAGAGTTCTAAGGAGGTCGTCCAAGATAACCAGATTCAGTCAAGCAAAAAAGATGAGAAAAAGAATAGCATGGCAGATGAAAGAAGAAAGCCAGTCGTTTTCTATCAAGGGAAAGACAAACCGGCCCCGTTCCTTGTTTCAATCAGAATCTTTGGGAAACTACTGCACAATTGTTTGATAGATTCTGGTGCATCAAGTAACGTCATGCCTTTGAAGGTATGTGAAAGGTTGGGTTTAGTTCCGCTCAAGACCAACAAGAAGGTCACTCAACTGGATAAGAATGAGGTTCCAGTTGTAAGAGAGTTGAATAACATCCACATGTAGTTGGTAGCAGATACTAGAATTCAAAGTTACATTGACATATCAATTGTAGATATAACTGATGGTTATGGCATGTTATTAAGTAAGGACTGGTCAAGGAAATTGAATAGATATATTGCTACTGACTTCTCCCACATGTGGTTATCATGGAGAGGAGTCCCAAATCAGATTAAGGTCGAAAGCACCCCAAGGTTGAGATTAATGATCACTGAGTATGGTGAAGACAACGAGATTTTGTTTATGGAAACTGAGTTGGGCTCATACAAGCCTGTCAAACATGAAGTTTTGA
Organism: Sequoia sempervirens; assembly: GCA_007258455.2. Taxonomy (NCBI): domain Eukaryota; kingdom Viridiplantae; phylum Streptophyta; class Pinopsida; order Cupressales; family Cupressaceae; genus Sequoia; species Sequoia sempervirens. The sequence continues at coordinate 586,894,490 of VDFB02270651.1, read as the reverse complement.
TGCTGGAAAGCCCAAACAAAGGGAAGTTTTTAGAAGATGCTTCATCGTCCATCGAGGTTCTGATTGAAAGTGATACAAGTGAGAATGAAGGAAAATGAATGTTCAAAAATTTCAAGGCTTTTGTCCTGAAAAGTGTAAAGCAAGAAGCAGAATTGGGAAGGGATGCTTCCATCAAGAATTTGCTACTCCCTAATTCGTGTCAAATTCATGAGGCATTCCATTCAGAAGTTACTTGTGCTATGTGAAAAATTGCTTTGGAGCAAGTCTCAAAGATGGTCCCACAAGCCTCTTTGGATGAAGAAAGTGAAGAAGTTAGTAAGCAAGAAAGCACCACCATGGAGAGATTAGTAGAGAACAAGGAAATCAAGCCAGTAGTGGACAAGAATGTCCCAAAAGCATGTGATCGGGAGAGTGCATATATCCAGACTCCTTGCACACAAATAGAAAATTGTGTGTGGACCTTGAGGTTCGATGGACCAAAGTCTAAAAAGGGAAATGGAGTAGGATTTGAACTTATAAGCCCAACAGGAGAAGCATATTTAGGTGCCTACAGACTCTAGTTCTCCTACAATAACAATGTCACAGAGTCTGAATCATTGATTCACAAGTTGCTCCTAGCAATCTAGAAGGGAGCCAAAATTGTGCATGCCTATGGGGACTCAGACATTGTGGTTGGCCAAGCAAGAAATCAGTTTGCTTGCCATGATAAGAGGTTAATTTGTTACCGTAATAGAGTTTGGGACCTGATCAAGAGCTTCGACGTGTTCAACACCAAGCAAGTCTACAGGTCCATGAACCTTGTTGCTAACTCTCTCGCACAAGCTGCCAGTTTGTTAGAACCTTTGTCCATGGAGGGATTGAAGAAATTTATAGTGGAATTGATTTCTACACCCTCAATCCCTGATAATATAAAGAATTTTCAAGTGTTTGATGATGATAAGCAGATTTTGGATTTCCTCACGTCCTCTGGTGTGTTCAAATCAAAAATTATTGATGAAGAAGAAATTGAAGAAGCAGAGTTTGACGCCGAAGGAATCCTAAATCTGAAGACAAATGTTATTTCCAAGGGTATGGTTGGAATGGAGAGACTGTTTGATCCTGGAAAATTGAGTAGAAGCCAAAATACTCAAGGCAATGAATGTGAAACTGTCAACTTGGGGATTGAGGAGAAAGAAAAGAATGTTTTTATTGGTTAGGTTTGCACACCAAAAGAAAAGAAGGTATCCTACAAGCCATGAGAGAGTTCCCGGACGTAATAGCCTAGGGATATGAAGACTTGAAAACAGATGATACCTCATTGATTACACACACGATTCCATTGAAACCAGGCAGCAAGCCATTCAGACAGAGGCAGAGGCCAGTGAATCCATTACTAGAACCATTGATTTACCAGGAGGTCAAGAAGCTTCTTTCGACAAGGATCATCTTTCTAGTAAGGCACTCGACGTGAGTCACCAATCTAGTTCCGGTTAGAAAGAAGAATGGTGAAATAAGATTGTGCATTGATTTCCGCAATTTGAATAAAGCTTCTAAAAAGGATAATTATCCCTTACCTTCGTTGGATGAAGTATTGCAGATTGTGAATGGCTCTCAGATGATGGCCTTCTTGGATGGCTACTCAGGATACAACCAGGTGATGGTAGAAGAAGCACACAAATTGAAGACACCCTTCACCACCAAGTGGGGAACTTTTGCATACAGAAGAATGTCTTTCGGCTTGATCAACACTGGAGCCACCTTTCAGCGGGCTATGGCTATTTCTTTTCGAGATCTAGTCAGAAGATGCATAATTATATACATGGATGATTTGACTATTTTCTCAAAGAAGAGAGAAGACCATGTTGAGGATCTAAGAAAGATCTTTCAGAGATGCAGAAGGTATGGCATATCCCTCAATCCTAAGAAGTGCATGTTTGGTGTTACTTAAGGAAAGCTACTAGGGCACGTTATTTCAAAAAGGGGAATCTCAATTGACCCTGAACGTATTGAGGCAATCTCAAAGTTTGGTATGCTAGGGAGCCAAAAAGAGTTGAGATCATTCTTCAGCAAGATCAATTTTGTGAGAAAAATTATAACTGGCTTTGTCGAGATTGTTAGGCCTTTGAATGAAATGCTAAAGAAAAATACAAAGATTGATTGGACTCCTCAAACTAGGAAAGCATTTGATGAGATTAAACAGGCCATAGTGGATGCTACAGTGTTGGTCAATCCTGATTACTCCAAGCCTTTTTATTTGTACTCGTTTGCTTCAGGGCATACTTGTGTTGTTGTACTGACTCAAAGAACGGAAGAAAAGGATGAGCATCCAATATCATTTATGAGTGCACCTCTAAAGGAAGCAGAGTTGAGGTATCCCAGTGTTGAGAAGCAGGCCTATGCTTTAGTGAAGGCGGTCAAGAAATTCAGGCACTACATTCTGAGGAGCAAAGTTTATGCAATTGTCTCGGACGCCACTGTGAAAACATTGTTGATGCAGAATGAGCTCAGAGAAAGGAGGGGCAAGTGCTAGTCTGTCTTTATTTTGTAAAGGAGTTTATCCATTATTGTTATGCATCAGAGCATACTCTGTCTGCCATTCTGACACAAAAGTTAAATGAAGAAACTGAATCTCCAATAGCTTTCATGAGTTGTAGTTTCAAGGACAGTGAATCACGATACTCTTAGATTGAAAAGAATGCTTATGCAGTGGTCCGAGCTGTAAAGAACTTCAAATTTTATATCTTGAATACTCACACCATTGTGTATGTCACAGATCCAGTAGTGAAAAGCATGCTAACTCAACAAGTGATGGGCTCGAAAAGAGGTAATTGGGTCACAAAAGTGCAAGAGTACAACTTGGAGATCAAGCCGACCAAACTCGTCCACGAGAGAGGTCTTTGTCAGTTGATAGCAGAAGATGGCAATAAGAAACTTCAAGCCAAAGGTATACCTGAAATTGAACCTAAATTTAAGGAGGATCTTCCAATGGTCCTACTAATCGAGTCTTCGGGAGAATGGTTTACTGAGATATGGTATTACCTGACATACATTGATTGTCTAAATCACCTGAACAAGCAACAACAGAGAACACTTAAGCTAAAAGCGCAGAATTATGTAATCATCAACAACGTTTTGTACAAGCGGGGGCTTCACGAAACATTCCTGTTATGTGTCGCCAAAGATCAACAGTGACGCTTGTTGGAAGCCTTCCATAATCAAGCATGCGCTGGTCACTTTTCTTCAAAGGTGACAGCTTTTAAAATCTTGTGGGCACAGTTCTTTTGGCCGACCATGTTCCGTGATGCATATGAGTGGGTACATAAATGTCAGTTGTGTCAACAGTTTGTTGGCAAGGCGAAGTTGGCAGCCGCTCCACTCAGGCCAGTTGTTATAGACGCTCCATTTCAGCAATGGGGTTTAGATTTCATTGGTCCGATCAACCCATGATACAGTAAGGGGCATATTTATGTCCTTACAGCCACTAATTATTTCACTAAATGGGTTGAGGCCATTCCCACCAAGCGAGCTACGTCTGAGGTCGTGTGTGAGTTGTTGAAGGAAAACATTGTCACACGCTTTGGGGTTCCTTGCAAAATTATGACAGATAATGCAACATGTTTCTCATCTAAGGAACTAATGGAGTTCTATTTTGATCATAGCATTACTTTATCTCATTCATTAGATTATTACCCTAGGGTAATGGACAAGCTGAATCATCAAACAACAACATTGTCACAATCATTCGCAAGTTGGTTGATTCTAGTCAACGAACTTTGCACAAGAAACTCTATTATGCTCTCTGGGCCGATAGAATTACTCTGAAGAGAGCCATTGGTACCTCACCCTTTATCCTCCTGTATGGTATGGAAGTAATGATACCTATCACGTTGGAGTTGTCCACTTTGCAGCTGGCGACTGCAATAGAAGATGGAGAATTCATAGATCCTATTCAGAAGTGCATCTTGTACCTGACAAAGCTTCAAGAAGAAATGGTGGAGGTAGTAGATAGAATCACTCAGCACCAAGAGTGAGTGAAGAAAATTTTTGACAAGAAAGCTCGCCAATGAGATTTCGAGGTTGGAGATCAAGTCCTCCTATGGGATAAGAAACATGAGCCTAAGGGAATGCACGAAAAATTTGATTCCTTGTGGCTAGGACCTTTCAATATTCACGAGGTCACAGGAGAGAACACCTATATTCTCTTGCACTTGGATGGAAGTCTCCTCCCTCTACCACACAACAGGCAGTACCTGAAGCACTTTGTCCCTTCGGGGTGGAGTAAGTTTTTGCAAAACAATCTTTGTAAAAGATTTTTCCTTGTTTTCGTGATGTTTTTGTTATGTTCTGTTTCCCCTTTCCGTAACAATCATGTCGTGTATTAGGTGATTAGGCGTCTTGGTTTAGGTTATTTTTAGGGAATTCCAACTATTAGTTGATTGCTAGGAAGTCTGGTTTTAGGTGACTTAGGAAAGTCTTGCAAATAGGTGATTAGGAAATGATGTTGACTCTGATACCCAATGGATAAGGCACTGGTCTAAGCTCAAACTCTAGAGATTCTATGGTTCTCCTATGCCATAAATATCCGCCATGGTCCCCAAACAGAGCCAATGTTGTACCCCAAAATAAAAAAATTTGTTACACTTAAGACATTTTGAAGAAATGAGTAAAAGTCTTGTTAAATCAGTCAAAAAGGTCAAAATTTGGGTGTGCATGTCTTGCATGAGGGGTTAAAATGCAAAATTTTCAAAATCTGACGATCTGGGTCCACTAAGAGTGACCTAATCTACAAAACCCAGATCTCAGTTTTTCATCCTTACATTTTAGCAAAAACTGTTATTTTTAGAAATTTTCTAAAAATAGTAACTTTTTCTGGGTTTTTTGGGTTTCTTTTGAAATGGATACTGGAAAAAATTTCTAAAAATAGAAAGTTGGTCCATTAGAGTTTAAATTAATTTTCATTGGCCCAAAATACGTCCATATCAGGCTAGTGCAGTCAGAATCTCAAAATAATCAGTTTTACCCTAGTGGGTTTATTCTACTTTTTCAGAAGCATATCAGGAGCTCCGAGGTCATCAATGGAGGTCAGACAGCTGCCAGGCATCAAATTCAACACTTAGGTGTTCTACAAAAGGAGAGTTGGGGAGCAAGCACGAAGAACGAAGAAGGTGAAAATTTTCCAACACTGGTTGACTTGGGCACCCCAGGTGAGAATAGGCACCAATTTTTTTAGGGAATTAAAAGTTGAAATTAGGGTTTGAGTCTCCAACCAAATTTGCTCAGTTCTCTTCCAGCTCCGCAATGAGTCCGACAGCACAGTCAACAGATCATCCAGTCATCCAGGATTTGAGCTCGAACAGGGAAGATTCACACAGAAGTTAGAATGAAAAACATGAAGATTATCAAAATTTGACTATGAGAACTTTGGGCACCCCAGGTGAAGAAGGGTGCCCAGATTTTTGGAGCACCTAACTTAGTAGTCAGGGTTTGAGAATATAATCAATCTCTTCAGTATTCATCCAGCTTCGCAATGTCTGTCTCCGTCAGAGCATTCGACTGTCCAATATCCAGCAGATTCAAATCAAAGTTGAGGATACAGAATGAAGGTTTCAAACTCCGAAGGATGGAAAATAGAAAATGGCTAAGTCTGGAAAGTTTGGGCACCCTAGGAGAGAAGAGGCGCCCAAGTTTTCAAGGGCCTAAACAGATGAATTTGCAGAAGTAGCTCTAACATGATTTCTTCATAGTTGATCTGACATTCCAACGAGATATTCAGCGCGTCAATCGGAGTTTGCAATTGTCAGTTACGAGAGGCTGAACATAGGGTGAAACAAGAGTGAAATTTCAAAATTCAAAAGAAAACATAAAAAGTGAAAAATATTCTAACTTTGGTGAGTTTGGGCGCCCCAGCTTGCCAGGGGTGCCCAAGCTTTTGAAGGCTCAAAACTCACTGTTTGATGAAGTTTCTCCTAGGAGACCCCTCTCAATATCTCCTCAACTTCGCAACGAGCATAACCATTAGTTAATCCGATGCCCGGATCACCAGATTCGACAAGGTCATCTATGGAAGAAGAGTTAATGAAGAAATTGAAGATCATAAAAATGGCTAACTCTGGACAAAATGGGCGGCCCTGGAGGAAATGGGCTCCCATGAATTCAAAGGTTGAAATGAATTTTTTAGTCAGAGATGCCTCCAAAACAATCTTCTCAAAACAGGTCAAGCTCTGTGATGAATCATTCAGCGCACTCATCAGATTAGTCTGCAAGCTAGAAATCAGGGTCAAAGTAGGGGGTCAAAGTTGTGAGAAGTTGAAAATATCATAAAATGACTAACACTGCTTGAAGTGGGTGCCGCTAGCCAAGAAGGGCGTCCAACTTCTCATGCCTTAGTAAAATTTGCAAAATTTTCAAGAAATTTCAAAATTGCAAGAGGATGAGAACGTCTAAGTTCAATGAACAGAGTTTTTAGGGTTTTGAAGATGAAAGTAAAAGAAAGCAAACCTAATTCAAACCCCAAGTCTATTTAACACCTCTCTTCAATGTAATTTTCATTATTTTTGTAGGTAGCATTCAAAGGAGAAAATTGGAACAACAAGTTTGAAGAGATTTTTCGAGATTCAAGGCTCAGTTTGCTGGTTATTCATCAAAATTTTCAAATCAGCAACATAAACCCTTGCTTTTTCTTGTTTTTTCATCCAGAAGATCAAATTTTTCAAGGAGAAGGCCAAGGTTTTCAAATTTTCAGCCATTTGGGTCTTATCACCTCATTCTTCTAAAGAAATTTTCAAGAACTTCATCAAGTTGCAGAAGCTGCTTTTTATTTGCATGTCAGTGAAATCCTCAGTGCATTCAATTTTCAATCATCTGGGTCCTCTCAAATCAGTCTTCTGAAGAAAACCCATATCACAGCTTTTTTCAAGCAAATTTCAAATTTTAGGGTTGGCTGCTTTTTCGATGAGCCATCAATATTTTGCAAATCTAATCAACTGGGTCCATTTCTAAGTGTATTCTGAATAAAACCCAGATGCCAGCTTTTTACGTGAAAAATTGAAGAAATTAGGGTTTGCTACTTTTTTAGTCTAAAATTGAAATTTTTGAAAATAGACGATTTGGGTTGTTTTGCAACGAAATTCTAAGCAAAACCCATATCTCATAAAAAGTTTCAAAAATTTGTCCGTTAGAGGAAGAAAAATCAGCATTCTAAAAATAGTAAGTTGCTCAAAACTTGTCTGAAGCTAGCCGAGTTTACAGTCATTCTTCAAGGTTTCCAAAATGGAGTAAACTTCCAATATTTTCAAGACTAAATCAGCTCCCTATCATGATTACATCAAAATAGCTGAGACGAACTTGCATCACATTAAGTTGGTGTTTGATCTACACGCTTTGGAGAGTGCAGGAAACTCTTCAATCAGAAACCTGGGACACTCTGGACTTCTTACAGCACCATCTATTCCTATATAAGTTCATAGTCTCGAGTTCGTAATCGCTTGCATCAAGCATTACACCCTGGCTATAAGGGAGATTCAATCAGTTGATGGTAGATTGATTTGCAGTTTGAAGCCTGATATGATCGAGAAGTGTTTTTCCATTCCCCCATGGCCTGAAAGTGTCACTATCTCAAAGGGTGAATGTGAAAGGATATGGGAAATGCACAAAGACAAGTATAGCAAGAAGATTGCACAATGGTGGATGAAGGAGAAGCATAAGACTTTGCCTAAAAACGTCGGGCTTGATGAAGTGCAAACTCAATTTCAGAGTGTTGTTCGCAACTGTGATAGCAACAATCCAGTTGGTAGGAGAATGAGTCATATTTTGATGATGTCAGCAAAGTTTGAAAAGGCGGCCAATGAGGTTGAAGATTTCCTGAGATCAATTGTAGATGGAGAAGATATCTTGGAAAAATGCAATTTTACCATTGATGGGATAGATGCACCAAATCAGGACACAGTTTCCTGCTTTTTAGTGGATGTCATAGAGATTTAAAGCAGCTTTCTTCTAGAAGCTTTCTTCCCGCTTTCTTTCTATTCTTGGAATGAATTCTTATCCATTCTTTGAGAAGAGAAAGAAGATAAATGTAATAGTTGGCGTTTCCTGCTTTTTCTGCTTTCTTAGGTGTTAGATGTTATCTTCTTTCTAGATATAGAAATAAAGCTTGCTTGTTGAGCAAGCCCTATATTGTGAAAGCAAGGAGATTTTAGGGTTCCCTACTCCTCTGCTTGCCTATAAATAAGAGCCTTTGCTCATTAGTTTTCTTTAACCATGCTAGTGATTATAAAACGTTGAGCCTATTATGCCTTCTATTTGTTATTCAAGTGTAGTTCAATTGTTTTATGATAGCAAATTGTTGAGTCTCTTTTAGCCAACAAGGAGTTATTGTAATTGTTGTTCCTATTGTGTAAGAACAAGATTGCAAGCCTCTTCAGCTGCAAGTTCTTGTTCCAGGCATGTTAGTAGTAGATTTTATTCCAGAAGTTTAAGAAATAAAATCATGAGCCTCCTTTTCCTTGATATAACGTCTTAGATTTCTGTTATTTGTGTTATGCTTTTATGATCTTAATTTCAGCTTACATTGAAGTGTGTAGATGTTTGTTGGGAAAGAGTTTATTGAAGCACTTTGTCAGAGAATCAACCTTGTTCATTTCTAGTTTCTCTTGCTCTGCGAATTACTTGAGAAATTAGAAATGTCTTTAGCTTAAGTTAGTCGTAGTTGAACTTCTTGAATCAGAAAATCTCAGCTGCGGCATTTGTGTTTAATAAAATTTGTGCTCTAGCTGATCAAAAAGATAGGCAACTTAGTTTTTAGTTTACTTTCTTTCAACACCATCAGCAAGAGGGAGCTTCCCCTCCTAATTTGAAAAGCAGTTTTACTGTGCATAACTGTCCATAAAAAATACGCATTCCAGAGGTGCGGATTTAAATGCCAACACTAGGCATGGCTGAGTTGTTGTATCTGGGGCACATCATCAGTTCCAAGGGAGTCAGTATGGACCCTAAGAAGGTTTGAGCTATAGTTGAGTGGCCAGTACTAGAGAACCTTACCCAGCTCAGAGGATTCATTGGGTTGTGTGCTTTTTACAGACGATTTGTTAGTGGGTTCTCATGACACGCACCCCTTATTGATTTGACGAAGAAAGGGGCATTTTCTTGGTCACCGCAGGCTCAGGAATGTTTTGATAGATTCAAGGTGATTATGACTTCGTGTCCAGTTCTAGCACTACCAGACTTTACAAAGTCTTTTGATTTGTATTGTGATGCCTCAGGAAAGGGCATTGGTGTCGTATTGATGCAAGAGAGACACCCTATTGCTTTTGAGAGTAGGAAGCTTAGGGGTCCTGAGAGATTTTATAGCATTTATGACAAGGAGATGTTAGCCATTATGCACACTTTGGCTAAGTTCAGGAAATATCTGGTGGGCAGTAAATTCAATGTACATACAGATCACAATAGCCTAAAACACTTCCTTGGGCAGCGAGACTTAAATGAAAGGCAACAAAAACGGGTCAATAAATTGCAATCGTATGATTTTGATAACACCTTCATTAAGGGGAAGCAAAATGTTGCAGCTGACGCATTGTCTCACAGACCTCAGTTGAATGCTATGGCACAAATCTTCGAGGATTGGAGGCATAGGATTATTGCAGAGTATGCTAAAAACTAATGGGCTTCTAGCATTGTTGACATGACAGAGCAGGATAGTAGATACACCATTGTGAATGACTTGATCATTTACAAGGGGCGGATTTTTTTGGTTCCTAATTAAGAGTTGAAGGATACAGTTCTGAAAGCCTTTCATGATCTTTCTATGGCGAGCCATCCCGATTATTTCAAAACATATAAGCTGGTATGGGAACAGTTTACTTCGAAAGGGCTAAAGACTGATGTTCTTCGGTATGTACGAGAGTGTTTTGTTTTGCAGCAGAACAAATAGGAACACATATCCTACTGGATTGCTTTAGCCACTTCCGATACCTGACAAGAAGTGGGAATGTTTAGCAATGGATTTCATCATGGGTTTGTCGAAAGCCCAAGGGAAAGATTGTATTTACGTGCTTGTTGATCGGCTGACAAAATATGCACACTTCTTTCCGATCACCACTACATTCACAGCATCGAAGACTGTAGAGCTCTTCTTCATAGAGGTATTCCAGTTACATGGTTTGCCTCAGACTATAGTCAATGATAGAGACAGATGGTTCTTGAGCAACTTTTGGCAGGATTTGTTCAGACTTTGTGGAACCGAACTAACAAATAGTACCAGCTACCATCCATAGACAGATGGGTAGACGGAGATCGTCAATAAGTGGGTGGAAGGATATCTACGTAATTATATAGGTGGACAACAGAGAGCTTGGGTGAGGTGGATATACCTCTGTGAGTATTGTTAGAACTCTACTCACCACATGACTATACAGATGATGCCCTTTATGGCATTATACGGGTATGAGGTGCCCAACCTTTTGGATTTCGAGTTGAGTGATAGCAGAGTGCCCAGCGTAGGTGATATGTTGTAGGATCAACAGGATATTATGAGGTCTCTCAGAGACAATATTCATCGGGCACAAAATTAGCAGAAGTAGTATGCTGATCAGAAAAGTGTTGAGCATTCCTTTGCAGTGGGTGACATGGTGTATCTCATGTTACAGCCATACCGTCAGTCCACTATGCAGAAGAGTGGTGCAAAGAAGTTGAAACCTCATTACTATGGTCCATTCAGAGTCATCAGATGTGTGGGCGAGGTTGCATATGAGTTGGATAGCAGGGTTCACAACGTGTTTCACGTTTCTCGCCTGAAGAAGGCGTTGGGTCAACATGTGATTCCCTCTCCAATACTGCCACCCCTTGATGACGAGAGGAAGTTGATATTAGTGCCTGAGGCCATCCTCGATGTTAGAGAGAGACATCTTCAGAGGCGAGTCATCAGAGAGTATTTGATTAAATGGAGAGACTTGCTGGTTGAGGATGCTACATGGGAGTCAAAGGAGATTTTATAGCATCCAGAGCTGAGATTGCTTGAGGACAATCAATTTCAAGGAGGGCGGACTGTAATGTCCCCTTCCAAGGTAGCTCAGGTGATTCAGGGGTTAGCCTATCATTCAGACCCTCATAGGCTGACATATGTGATTAGAGGGTTGCTCTTGGCAGTTACCATGCATTGTGGGACATTACTCCATCGATTGATTTAGGTTTGGGCCTTTGCAGAGACTTAAAGAGTGATATTCAAGCACTTACTATTTATAGTAAGTCAGGCAGACAGGGGTTACTATTTCTGGAAGGGCACCTGGTTCAGTTGGTCATCTCAGTTTCAACCCAATTTGACGATTTGATGAGCAAACATTGAATACGAGAGCATTTGATAATTATTAAATGATTATTAATTTCACTTTATAATATAAAGTCACTTTAATGAAATATTAAAGTATTAATTATTAATGGAAAATTATAAAGTATTTAATACTTTATAATAAAGGAGCCTTATTATTATTAAATGAGTATTTATTACTCACTTGATATGCACACCATTTATTAATTAAATTCCTAAGTCAAAGAGGGGGAAAATTTATATTATTAAATGCATTTAAATTGCTTTTTGAGAATGGGTCGAATTTTTGAGAAAGAGTATATATTTCACCAAAGACAAATCGAACTCATTATTGATGATTATTCTAATTTGTCTTTTATCCTCTCTGAGAACATTGGAGTTTGTGAAACAAGGGTTTCTGCAAATTCACTTATCATTGGATTTTGGAGAATGTTCCCTCTTTAGAATCAGACATACTGAGGCTATGAAATACCAGTTGAAGTTTGTCTTTCAGGGTGACTTTATTCAGAACTCATATTTGTGCTTACAGAAGAAGAATCAGAAAGGGGTTTGAGAAGAACGTATTCATCAAAGCAAGGAATTGATTTGTATCTTCTTGTTTTAGTATTCTGGCATCTCTCTTCTCAGTCGTATGGCCTCTTTGTTTGCTGCCATAGCCGTACTCTTTCAGCTGGAAGGTGTGTGGATTTTAAGCTTGAAACGCCTTGCTTTTTGTTGCATTTTCTCTTCCATTGAGGTCGCACAATTCCTTGGAGGCCTCTGTGATCAATTTGGAGCTAGGAATCTTTATCTATTGTGCACATTAAATGCTACAACTGGTTATCAGATCGCTGCAATAAATTACCAAGTTTCTTACTCATTTAATAGTTGCTTTTTTCCTATGCATGCTTGCCTTTTGGCTCACACATCATAAATTTATTACTGTAATCGATTTGCAAGATAAATAGGGTCTTCTAGCACCAATTTATGAGTTCATTTACTTCAAATTCACATTCTTGAATTTATCATAAATTTTAGAAGCAATTTATGAAAAATTGTACCATCTCTTTATTTGCAAAAACCACAAAAAAATCAAAAACAACATAAAACAAAAAAAAAATTGCATTCGACATCAGCAGTCAGGGTTGAGAGACATCTGGTCTCTTACAAAGGCAATCTGAGCACTTACTATTTATAGTAAGTCACTCTAGAAACATTCTATAAATAGTAGGTTGACACAAGATGGCCATGAGAACGGGTCAATTAGATCATTACTATCCTATGGTGTAAATTTCAAATCAATCCAAGCTACAGAAGTGTGAAAACCGGAGGCTTACTAAAAATAGTAAACAAGGGCAAGCAAAATGGCTAAGGAAAATTTTCTAAGTCATGAGAAATTCCTGCTTCAACCTCCAAATGTGCCATCATCAAGGAGGAAGCCTGAAAATGTCTAAGTCTGAGAAAGTTCCTGCCCACCTAGTCAAATACACCCCTTAAGAAGATGGAGGTAGGATGAAAAGTTTTCAAGTGTTAAAATTCCTCTTAGACCCTCATATGCGCCCAAAGTTGTTGAAGGTGGTGGCTTTAAAAAAAGGTTCTAACTGTTGTTAGTTCCTCCTCACACCTGCAAATGCGCCCTTGCAGAATTTGGTTGAGGGAGGCGTGATTTAAGAAGGTGCTAGGTACAACTTTACTGGCTGGTATTCTTCAGTGGTCACGGGATAAGGTTTCTTTGACACAACATGGTAACAGTACTTGAGTTTCAGCTTGATCATATCCTGCCTATTTCAGTTCAGGAAGTTGAAGCAGTACTGGCCAGGTTCATTAATTATGCAGCAAAGGAGAAAGAAAATGGAAACGCCCTTCTGGATGATGATCTTCTGGAAGATGATGGTGGGCATTAATTTCCTATGCTATTTTGAGAGTGAGTGGAGGATCCACTATTCATTTATTACCCCACTCCTCTTGATGGTGGTTTTTAGGGTGAATCTTGTTTAGGGCTGAGGTGGCGCAATCTGGGCCATCCAGCCGATTGTAATCTAAGTTGTCCATTGGATTGGGCCATCTATAAAAGGGGCATCCCCCCTCAATTGTAATTCATTAGAAATTAGATCATTAGGAGATTAGATCAGAGAGAATAGCAAAGCATAGAGAGATAGCTTAGCATAGATTGATAGCATAGTTTGGAGAAGAAGGAAATTTTTTCCTTAGAAAGCTTTGTAAGAAATTGTTGTGAACACTCTCATAATAAAAAGAGTTTTTCATTGATGATGATCTCGTCTTTTGTTGTGATCAGCTAGCAAGGTTTCTTCGTCCTTCTAATTCAAGTAGGATCCTAAAGTAGAGTAAATTTTATTTTATGCAAGTAGATAGTAATCGTGGAATGTGGTTTTCAATTTGAACAAGCTTTGTTTAGTCCATACCACTAGCAAGCTTACTAGCGGTAAGTTTGCCTTGCGTGGTCAATTGGAAATTTGTGAACTTTACTTCGATTATGATTCACATGGTGGCATGCGTGATCGTGATGGTGTCTTTATGTTCAGTTGTAATTTGAAAACTTTCCACAACTCCTTAAAGATTGCACCAGTCCTGCGGAAGTTATCCGAAGCGAGGCAAAGCAGAGCTCAGTTGAACTTTGTGAGAGTTGATCACCACATCCCACTCTCAAATTAATCCTTAGATTTTCTAATCCCTGTAGCCATCCAATTCAGTACATTTCTGGTTAGTTTGGAAAGAAAAAGATCTTTATAGACATACCTTTCGAGTCAACTAAAATCCCCTTTCACTTAGTTCACTATCTGTTGCCGAACAATTACGTAAGTCCCCCTTGAGATTATCAAGAAATCACATCAAGCCAATTGAGATTATCCACTACATAAAGTAACCTTGGAGTTGAATGCATGAACTTTCTTGCAATCTTAGCATGCAGAATACTTTGATCAAGAAACGATAGAGTATTTGTTGGAAACTTTATTTTGTGTTGGTGCGGTCACGAAAACCGCATCAACAGGATGCAATTTCATTTACAGTGCATTGGAGATGCTATCTTGAAGATTACAAAGAATCAATACACTATTCCTACAAATGGACCCTCCACTCCTGATGAGATCAAGGAAGCAAAAACCAATACTAGGGCCATTGAAGCATTGGTGAGCACTCTGATAGATTCAAAGATGGCTAATGTGGTAGGCTTGCAAACAGCTCATGAGATCTGGATAAAGCTGGAAACTTTGTATGAAGGAGATACACAGGTAAAGAGGGCTAAGCTACAAAGTCTGAAAGGTAAGTATGAAAACCTGAAGATGGGTGAAGATGAGAATATTACTTCTTTTATGCAAATAGTAAATGAGATAGTGCTAGGTATTAAATGTGTCGGTGGTTCAATAAGTGAAGATGAAATGGTGACTAAGATACTCAGATCCTTACCTCCCTCCTACAAGTCAAAATTTCATGCTATTGAAGAGTTTATGTCTGTAAACAAGATGACAAGAGACACATTGATAGGAAAGCTTGCTGCTTTTGAAATAAGTGAATTTGGTTAATCCACACCGAAGACTGAATCTGCATTCAAAGCTACTGTATCCAGAAGCTACAGGAAAAGTTACAGTCCTAGAGAGAGTTCTAGAAGGGCATCCAAATATGATGAAGAAATGAAACAAATCGAAGACCAAGATAGAGAAGTTCTAGAACTGGAAGCACTCATTGCAAAACAAGAAGGAAAAGCAAAAGGTAAGTATAAAGATGTATTACCTATTAAATGTTTTTCATGCAGTAAAATAGGTCACTTTGCATCAAGATGTCCTGAAAGATTTCCTACGTCTAAATCTAGAAAACCTAGATTTTAGAAGAAATGCTACTTTGCTGAAGAAGCAGTAACAGATGATGAGTCTGATAAAGATGTTGGAAATGAGGATGATTGAGCTTTTATTGCTACCTTTGAAAATAAGCTTGAACCTAGTGAATCCACTAAAGAAAAGAAATCTCTTGCAGCCCGTGTTGAGGAGAAAGATGAATGGGTCATTGATAGTGGATGCTCACATCATATGACCAATGAAAAAATCAAGTTTGTGAGTTTAGAAGAGTATGATGATGGGATTGTGAAATTTGGAGACAATAATGCTTGTGTGATTTCTGGTAGAGGCTCTATTAGCCTTGGTGGTAAAGAAAATACTGATGATATTCTCTATGTTGAAGGCCTGAAGCATAACTTGTTAAGTGTTGGACAGATGGTGCATAAGGGATATGATCTACAGTTCAAGGATAGAAAATGCCAGATTCGTGGAAAATTTGGAAACATTATTGCCACTGGTGTGCAGACTAAAGGTAACATCTTTCATTTGAATACTGCTAATGGTAGTTGCTTAATTGATCAAATAGATGAAAGTTGGTTATGGCATAGGAGATCGTGTCATCTAAACTTTGACAACATCATTAAGATAAGTTCTACTCAAGCAGTAAGAGATCTGCCTAAATTAGTGAAGGCTACTAATGTAATATGTCAACAATGTCAAATGGGTAAACAAACTAGAGTTTCTGTCTTAAGCAAGCAATTTCACTCAAATAATGTGTTAGAACTATTACATACTGATTTGTGTCATCCCTCTAGACTTAAGAGCATTCATGGAGAAAGATATTTTATGCTTGTCATTGATGACTACTCTAGAATGATTTGGGTTTCCTTTTTGAGAGAGAAAAGTGAATCATTAGATAAGTTCAAAAGCTTTAAGGCCATGGCAAAAAATGAAAAAGGTCTGAAGATCAAATCCCTGAGATTTGACAGAGGTGGAGAATTCCTTTCAAAAGAATTTAATACTTACTGTGAAGATCCTGGAATTAAAAGACAGCTATCTGCTCCCCGAACCCCTCAATAGAATGGAATTGCAGAAAGAAAGAATAGAACAATTCTGGATGCTGCCAGAACAATGATGGTGGAAGAAAATGTGCCTCAGATATACTAGAGTGAAGTGGTAAGTACTATTGTATATAACTTGAATAGAGTAAAAGTGAATGGTAATTCTGGTAAGACTCCTTATGAACTATGGTTTGGTCATAAGCCTACTGTCAAATACTTCAACATATTTGGAAGCAAATGCTATATCAAAAGAGATGATGACATAGGAAAGTTTGATGTTAGAAGTGATGAAGGAATCTTCCTTGGTTACTCCACAAAGAGCAAGGCATACAGATGCTACAGCAAAAGACTGAGAAAAGTAATTGAAAGTGCAAATGTCAAGGTGGATGAGGATTCAATCAAATCATCCAAAAGATGCAGCTATGATTCAGATGAAGACATCATGAACCAAGGGAAGAATTCACAATCACCAAATCTACTTCTAATTATTCCATATGTTCTGATGAAGCAACCACAAGTTGTTCTGCTAAATCAAGTCAGTCAAGAAGCGCAATCAAGTGCAACTACACAAGTTCAAAAAACACAAGTCTGAGAGAGTCCTAAAACTCCAAGGTATGTAAAGTTGAATCATTATGAAAGTCAAATCATAGGAGACAAGAGAAAAGGTGTGCAAACTAGAAAGAAAATTGCTGAAGAATACTGTCTGATTTCCAAAATTAAACCCAAGAATGTCACTAAAGCCTGTCAAAATGTACATTGGATGGAAGCTATGAAAGAGGAACTGTCACAAATTGAAAAGAATGACACATGGACACTGGTTCGTAGGCCCAAAGAAAAAAATTTGATTCGCACTAAGTGGGTATTCAGAAACAAGCTGAATGAAGATGGTGAAGTGGTCCAGAATAAGGCGAGACTGGTATGTAAAGGTTACTCCCAAATGGAAGGTATAGATTTCGAAGAGACCTTTGCCCTTGTTGCTAGAATTGAAGCAGTAAGACTATTTCTTTCTTATGTTGCTTACAAGAACTACAAAGTTTACCAAATGGATGTAAAGTCCGCATTTCTAAATGGAGAGCTTGAAGAAGAAGTGTATATTGAACAACCAGATGGATTTCAGCTAACAGATGAGGAAGACATGGTTTGCAGGTTAAAGAAAGCTTTGTATGGACTCAAACAAGCCCCCAGAGCCTGGTATGCCAGACTGGACAAATACCTACTGAAGCTCGGATTCTTAAAAGGTACTGCTAATAGTAACTTATATTTCAAGATAGATCATGATAAGGAGTTAATCATAGAAGTTTTTGTTGATGATATCATCTTTAGTGGAGATGATAATTTGTGCATGAAGTTTGTTGATGAAATAAAGAATGAATTTGAGATGAGCATGATTGGTGAAATGAATTTCTTTCTGGGATTACAAGTTTCACAATTGGTTCAAGGGATTTTCATATCTCAGTCCAAGTATGTGAAAGAACTGTTAAAGAAGTTTGGTATGGATGATTCCAAACCGGTTGGTACACCCATGGTAACCGGATGTAAGTTGACACAAAATGATGATTCTCCTAAGTGTTGTGACCTTTTTTCACACATCGCCCCATTCAAATGGGGACCCCTAATTTTTGCTCCATTCTGGTCTTTTTGGCTTTGCTTTTTGTCTCTCTCTCTCTCTCCGTCTATTTCTTTTCTATGGTCTGCTTTCTGGGGACGTTCCCGTCTGCAAGCTTCAATGTGAATTTGGCAAAGTCTGAAACTAGGGTTCCGAGTCTTTTGGTCAGTCCAAGGTCGAATAGGGTGAATATATTGAAAATTGAGCTTAACATTGTTGTCAGTATGCTTCCAGCAGGTTCTTAGTAGATTTTCATCAGATTCTGAGGTACTTACTATTTTTAGTAAGTCTGCAATTCAGGGCAATTTATCAGCATTTTTGAGATTCTGACAATCACACGGCATTCTGAGCGCATTAGGCTACTCGCATGCAAAATTTGAGCGAAAACAGACAACTTAATATTTTTAGCAGTCCAGCTTCCGGAACAAATTCCAGGGTTCAGATGCAGAGTTTTTCTCTGCATGTTGGCATATTCCTTTTGGGTTTTTTGAGACCTTCGCAATGGTATAACATGCAAATCGAGACGACAACTTTCAAAATGCAGTCTTCCGAGGCTATTTTAAGGGTTTGCATGTCAGGGTTTCTTTTGCATGTCGGATGATTCCTGGTGGGTTTTTCGAGAGCTTCGCAATGGTATGACATGCAAACGAAGATAACCACTCAATAAGGAACTTGCTATTTTTAGCAGGTATGTCCCGGCAGCCGCTTCCCAGCAGTTCAGAATCACAAGCCGATCGCAGTGCCATAGAAACGAGAGCAAACAGATGTCATTTGATACACATGCATAGCAGATTAGGGTTTCCAACTTCAGAGCCTGAAAAGAAGGGCAAAAAGTCAGAATTTTTGAAAATCGGTGTAAACCACTGTGATCAGCATCCTTCAGACTATCTGCTGGTAAAATTTCAAGTTGATCAGAGCAATTGAGCTATCAGAAACAAGAAGTTACTATTTATAGTAAATCACCTCCAGAAATGGGCTAAAAATAGCAGGTCAGCTAAAAATGGCAGTGTCGACAGGACAACAAGGTTATGAGGATGCGGTGTGCAAAATTTCAAGTCATTTTGAGCTTCAGAGATGCAAAATTAGAGGGCTTACTATAAATGGTAGGGCATGTAAGCTGGCGAAAACAAAAAATTCTAAGTTTGAGGTTCATCCTTCATCAGGGGTGAAATGCGCCCAATTTGCCTTCAAGGTGTTTAAAAAAAATTTCCAACATGTTCTCATCATCCTGCCACCTCCAAATGCGCCCACCCTCAAGGAGAAAGTTTAAAATTTTTCTAAGTGTTGGGTTTCATCCTGCTCAGGGGGTAAAATGCGCCCATCTTGAGAAAGTCAAACAGGTCAATGCTTTTCATCCTGTAGCTAGGCCAAAATGCGCCCAAGGGAGGTTGATAGCATGGAAAATTTCTAAGTGTCAAGGTTTATCCTCCACCCCCTTCAAAATGCGCCCATGCAGCAAAAGGTCAAAGAAGTCAAACATTTTTCATCCTCCTCCTAGGTGGAAATGCCCCCAAAACATGCCATGTCAAGACAAAAATGAAGTTGAAAAAATCCCCTCTTCAAGTGATATGCGCCCAAGGTGATACATGTTAGAAAATATTGCAAGGTGATTTGTGAAGGTAATGCCTAGGTGTTGGAAATGAAGACTTCTGAGCACAAGTGAAATATTTCTAAGGCGTTGAATTTTTTTTTTATAAAATTGCCTTTCAAGTGTGAAGAAGTGAGTGAAAATAAAAATATGCTAAGCGCCCTCTGGAAATTTTTCAAACAGAGTTAATGTTTTTCTCCCAGGTAACGATGAGTAAGATCAAACAAAATTTTCTAAGGCAAATTCTCAAAGTGCAAGATGATTTAAAAGTTTCTAAGGAAAAAATATTTTCTTCCTCTAAGAAAATGCGCCTAGACTCTGAGGTGATAAGAATTTCTTGTGATGAGTAAAATTTGTCGAAGATGAAGATGTTGGCATCGTAGGATGGATTTAAAAATATTTTTAAGTCAGAGCGACAAAAAATCTTCACAGATGTGAAAAACGGATTTAAATTTCACAGGGAAATAATTTTCTAAGGTGCAAAATTCAAAATAATCAAATGAACCCGTTCGTCGTGCACCCATGTGTTCAACGTGTTCTGATGGAAATTTTCTTCTGGGTATTGATGATTTCTATTGAGGAATGGATTTTAAGGTCTTCCACAGCTTGCCGAGGATTCTGGGGTAAAGATTTTGATGGGCACCGGGTTGATGAATTTTCCTAAGGGAAATTTGAAAAATTTTCTAAGGCAAAGTGAAGAAAATGTGTTTTCAAGGTGAAATCCTCCAGGCGATGAATTTGAAAGGAACTGCCTAGGTGAATTTGCTTAAATCCTTCGTGAAGATAGTTTTATTGAGCCAGAGATGAATAAAATCAAGGTTGTCAAAGCTCCAGCAGGTGAAATGAATTTCTTGAAGATGCAGTTGCAGTTAATATTTCTCAAAGATGATACGCCCTTGAAGAGGATGGATTGAAAATTTGGCTAAGGCATGAAGAATTTGAACGCGAAGACGATGAATGCTTGGAAGTTTGAGCATAATAATTAGGTAAATAAGTTGAATTTATATTATGAAGTGTTCTAATACCCTTCTCCTTGCTTGTTTTGTAGGAGGAACGTTGAGATCAAGCGGTGAGGACTTAGGGTGACGAAGCAAGTGATTCAAGACGACATCTCAATCTTGAAGGAAGAAAAAGTTGCAAGAAATTGGCTAAGTGTTAGCTCAAGTGACAAAGAAGAATTCAAAGAACAACGCTAAGAAAGAAGATCAAGAATAGTGTGAACGCATCTACAAACGGAATCTTCTAGAAGGAATAATGGACATTATGGCTCATTTATTACCCCACTCCTCTTGGTGGCGGTTTTTAGGGCAAATCTCGTTTAGGGCTGAGGTGGCACAATTTTAGCCACTCTATTGATTGTAACCCTAGCCGTCTTTTGGGACTTGGCTAGCTATATAAAGGGGGAGTCTCCCTCATTTGTAATTCATTAGAAGTAGAGTTTAGACATCAGACTAGAGAGTAGAGCAGAGGTACTTTAGTTATAATATCTTAGCATAGTAGTTTAGATTGAAAAAGAAGGAAAGTCTTCCCTTTGGATACTTTGTAAGAAGTTGTCATGTATGCTTTCATAATAAAAGAATTTTCATTGATGGTGAATTCTTCTTTGTTGTGAATAGTTGTTGAGGCTTCTTCGTCCTTCCAATTCACGTAGCATCTTTGAAGTGGCTTAAAGTAAAATAGTTTTCATTATTATGCAAGTAGATGTTAGTTGTGGATTTGTGGTGTTAATTGAGGCAACTTCATTTTTATCCATACCACTAGTGGCTTGCTGACGGCAAGTTTTCCTTGTGTGGTCAACTGAAAAATTTACAAACTTAACTTCGATTGTGATTCATGTGTTGAGTTATATTTTGAAAACCTCTTGTCACTCCCTTGAAGATTGCACCAACTTTGTGTAAGTTGTCCAACGTGAGGCGGAGCAGAGTCTAGTCGAAGTTCGTCAAGATTGATCCCATGTCCCACACTCTAGAGTAGACTAGAACACTCATATCCCTACACCCCTTTAAATTCAGTTAATTTCTGATTAGAATTAGGAAACTTGTGCTCACCTGCCAAATCATTTGAATTACATGAAAGCCCTTAGTCTACTGTCTATTGTTAGCTATCGAACAATTGTGTAAGTCCCCTTGAAATACCAGTAATATCACATTGAGCCAACTGAGTCTATTCGCACTTAAGGAACCTTGGAGTTGAAAGCATGATCTTACTCGCAATCTTAGCATGCTGAATACTTTGTTCAAGAGAGGATAGAGCATCCATTGGGAGACTTTATTCTGTGTTGGTGTGGTCTCAAAAACTACGTCAACAGAATTGGCGGTAGAAGGAGGGCAGAACGCGAATAACAACGACATCATACAGTTGTGTTGAAATAGAAAGGGTTTGAAACACAAAAAGTTCCATTGGAGAAAATTATCATAAGTCAAGATGGTGTTCTCTCAAGATTGAACAATCTCCCGCAAAGGCAGTTACATCCTGGATCGTATCAGTTCATTTTCGCCAGACAAGTTGAAAAGAATCTTGAGGTCTACGCCCAGTTCATATAAAGATTTTTGTGGAGTTAGAGTTACCTACAAGATCAAGGAAGAAGGAGGTTCATTCAAGCAAAGAAGTCAAGTCAAGTGAAGAATTTTTATCAAACAAAGAAGTTCAGCCAAGCGAAGAAAGCGGAAAAGAAATTTCAAGTTCGTTCAGAACTCCACCTAGTGCTTCGAGGTTTGCTCAGCCGAGACAAGTTCAAGTTGTTGTACAACAGCCAGCCCAAGTGATTTTCTATCAAAGGAGACTACCAATACAAGCAATGGCTCAACCAGGAGGTCAGCAAGGAGGTCAACTTTCTCCTAATGGTGCTACCTGGTTGGTTACCAACCCGTCTCCGCTAGAGTTTCAAGACTACCATGAGATGCCAAAGAATCCTAAAAATTTTTGTCTTAAGTTCATTGCCAATGATGTTAACTACACGGCCGAGGACCATATCAAGATGTTTGAAGGTCACCTACGCAATAGGCAGATTGGGTATGCAGACGTGGCTTGCTGCCTATTTCCATATTCTTTGGGAGAAGAGGCTCACTTTTGGTTCATACATTTACCAGTAGGGTCTATAAGAACATGGGAGCAGATGAAGGAGGCCTTCATCGGAAAGTTTGGTATACCGATTACCCTTGTAGAGCTTTATCATCAATTCACAGAAGTAAGAAGACAGGGCCAAGAGCCCATCCATGCATTCAACAATAGATTTCAGAAGGCCCTCTCAAGGTTACGCGCTCCTTATGTTGTTGTTGATGCTCAAGAAAGCTACTATTCAGCACTTGATCCTTTGACTGCAATGTTCGTGAGATCTCATCCCACTCCAGTAGACATAAATCAAGCTTACGCTAAGGCTGTTGAAATAAGTCAGGGTTTAGGACAGAATATAACTGGGCCCATACTCTACACTGGCCTGGCTACGACAAATAATCAAGTGCCAATGTTCGGCTCAACATGGAATCAACAAGTTCCAGCGCTAAATGCAATTCCACAGCCAGCTTACCAAGTTCAAGCACCATCAAGTCAGTTAGTTCTCCATCCTGCGATGCCTTTGTCCCAGATGCAAGTTACACAGCCTGTTTATCTCCAGAACACAGTGCTGCTAGTGAAAACTATGGAGGAGAAAGATGAAATAAAAGATTTGATAGAACAAGTGAAGAGGCTGTCAGCTAAGGTGACTCACCTCAAAAATCAAAATAATCATACGCAAACTATGCCACGAAACTATCAGGCACACCAAGGTGCTAACCGAGGATATCAGCATAATCCTCCAAGTCATCAAGATACCCATCAAGGATATAGTCATGAAAACAATCATGGGTATAGGAACAATAATCAAGGATTTCAGAAGAGGTCCTGGAATACAGGACCCAACAACGGAGGTGTTCCATCACCATTGGACAATCTGCCACCTCCTAAAAACTGTCCTGCGGATAGAGTTTATATGGCCGAGACTGCCTCATCAGGATGGTGCAGGTTACATAACACGAGCCAACACTCTGAGCTTCAGTGCCACGAATTCCAAGTTGTGGCTGGTATTCTCAAAAGTGAAGGAAGTAATACAGGGGCTACAAAGAATCCTCCAGTTACAGGATATTAGTCCCAGCACCCAGATATGATCAGGCATTGATAATAGAAGATTGCAATTTCCCGCCTGAGTTTCAGAGTTACACGCCTCCACCAATTGATCACCAATTTCCATCAGCTTCAGCAAATGCTCCCGTGGGGATGCCAGAGTTTCAAGTACTGTCAAAAGTTCACGCCACGTACGCATCACCAGAAGAACCTCTTCATAGAGAGGATTATGTTTTTCTGCCTCTCAACTACAGCGTCTTGGTGGAAGGAAGAGGAGAGGTACAAGATTTTCAAACTACTAGAGGTGAAGCTCCTAAAGTATATCAAAGGAATTATCATCAGAAAGAGCCATTGACATCATCAATACCTCCAAATAATTTTACAACTCCGCCACATCCCAACACAAGCAATAATCCAGGTTTACCAAGAGATCCTCCAAAGTACAGGCAACAGAATACAACGCAAGGTGGAGGTGGACAATAAGTTATTCAGCAACCCATTCATCAAGTTGGGCGAGAGCCAAAGGAGAATCTTCCCAAAGAAGACGTGAAAAGACTTGGCTCTATGTGTTAGAAGAATTCAAAAGAATGAAGGTTAGTCTTCCCTTACATGAGTTAATGAAGATTTCAGAGGTCCGAGATACAATTTTGAAAAGTGTGTATGAAACGCCTGTTGTGAAGAGTACGTCCCAAGAACCTGGCCCATTAAGGAATCCTCCCGTGAACACACAGTCTCATCCTGCGCAGAACACGAATATGGTGGAAGAAGTGCCTCATGCGCCATTTGACACTTGGGAAACTCTGCAACAACCTCAAAATTTCATAGGTATGGTACAAGGTTCCTCAAACGCTCATGAAAAGTCATGGATCGAAGATAAAAAGAAACTGTTCAATATTCCTGCGGAGCAGAAGCAAAAACGCGAGCAAACGCAGAATCCAAAAGAGGTTGTTCGAGACAATCAATTTCAATCAAGTAGAAAAGATGAAAAGGAGAATGCCTCAGCAAATGAAAGGAAGAAGCCAGTGGTATTTTATCAGGGGAGGGGTGAGCCGGCCCCATTTTTGGTTTCAGTTAAAATTTTTGGAAGGTTATTGCATAATTGTTTGATCGACTCCGGTCCATCAAGTAATGTCATGCCTTTGAAGGTATGTCAGGCGTTGGGTATAATCCCGCTCCAGACCAACAAGAAAATGACTCAGCTGGATAAGACTGAAGTTCCAGTTGTAGGAGAGTTAAGTAATATCCATATGCAGCTAGCGGCGGATCCCAGAATTCAGAGTCGCATCGACATATCGGTTGTGGATATACCAGATGGTTATGGTATGCTGTTGAGCAGAGATTGGTCCAGAAAATTGAATGGATACATCGTGACTGACTTCTCCCACATGTGGTTGCCTTGGAGAGGAGTTCCAAATCAGATAAAAATTGAAAGTACACCACGGCTCAAATTGATGATCACAGAATGTGGTAAAAATAGTGATGTTTTGTTCGTGGAAACTAATTTGGGTTCATACAAGCCTGTTAAGAAAGAAGTCCTCACATTGCAAAGCTCAGAGGGAGAGAAGTTTTTAGAAGATACGCCTACCTTCACCGGAGTGTTGATTGAAAATGATTCAAGTAGGAATGAGAATGAAGGGACGTTCAGAGATTCCGTGTTGAAAGATGTAAAGCAAGAGATAGAAAATGCCTCCATCAAGGACTTCTCATTACCCAATCCATGTAGAATTCACGAAGCTTTCCATTCAAAGAACACAGGTGCCATGCATAAGACCTCCTCAGAGCAAGTTCCAAAGATGATTCAACAAGTCACTTTAGAAGAAGAATGTGGAGGAGTTAATGAGAGAGAAAGGTTCTCTCAGTTAGTACACTTGGAAGAAAAAAGGAATGAAGCTTTGGAAGGTTCGGCTGAGCATCAAGGAGAGGTGAATGGATGGATCAAAAAATCATGGTTGGATCCTTGCCAAGCTTCTGAGATCCTGAGAGATAATGCATTTAAGTTACGAACAAGAACAGGAGGGGATATCCCATTGCCAGACGATGGGAGATTCCTCAAGCATTATTTCCAACCCTAGGTTCTCTCTGAGAGCCTACTTTGTAATATATTAGATTAGATTTGCTTTCCTGCTTGCTTTTTGCCTTTTGGTTTGTTCTGTTTTGGTCTTTGGTTTGTTGCCCGTTGGGTTTTTGGTTTGGCGTTTCCGTCCCTTGAGTAGTCCGCTCAAGTGGTTTTGGTTTGGAATGGGCAAGGATTTAGGGTTTTCCCATTGCGAAGGGGGCGATGATGGTTTTAATCTTCACAACGTGGTTTCTTTCCACTGGAATTTGTACAAATTTTTGAAAAAGACTAAGATTGTTTTCCTCTTGTCATCATCCAGCTTGGATCAAACTCGTCTTGGGAGGTTAACCCGTTATTGTGTCTTAACACATGAGTCTAAAGACCTTAAACATCTTACCTATCTCCATTCTGAATCATTCTGGCTTCTTGGGAAAGGTTTTGGCAGGTGAAAATTTTACATCTTGCTTTAGCGCCACTACAATTCTCAAACCCATTGGAGGCTTCATTGCCTACCAGCCAATTGAGGAATTGACGGAGAAATCAAAAGAAGAAAGGAAAATGTGCTCAAAAGAAATATCTGAAAATAAGAAAGAGAGAAAATGAAAAAAAATAAAAATAAAAATAAAAATGAAAGAAATATTATGAAATATTGGTTTTGGGAACATACGAGTAACTCCACCGGGGCTATGGATGCCCGGTCGGCAGTGGAACAATATTCGTGAGAATTGTAGCGACAACCTCGTCGGGGCTATGGACGCCTGACTGGCAGCGAGGCAATGTCCAAGATGCTTTTGAAGTTAAGATACTTATATAACTTGCTACAACCGATTTCGGAAGTTGATATGGTTTAGAGATGGAATGAATGCACACACACTCACAGGGTTTTAGATGAAAGTGTTCAGATCCAATATCGGATTTTTCTCCCCTTTTCAGTAAGTGTCCTTTCTGTATGATGGTTTGAGGAAGATTAATCGAAGTTCAATTCTTAAAGTGTTTTTCAACACTTTCCCATGGGGATGCCATATGTTGTGACCTTTTTTCACACATCGCCCCATTCAAATGGGGACCCCTAATTTTTGCTCCATTCTGGTCTTTTTGGCTTTGGTTTTTGTGTCTCTCTCTCTCTTCGTCTGTTTCTTTTCTATGGTCTGCTTTCTAGGGATGTTCCTATCTGCAAGCTTCAATGTGAATTTTCCCAAGTCTGAAATTAGGGTTCTGAGTCTTTTAGTCAGTCCGAGGTCGAATAGGATGAATATATTGAAAATTGAGCTTAACATTGTTGTCAGTATGCTTCCAGCAGGTTCTTAGCATATTTTCATTAGATTCTGAGGTACTTACTATTTTTAGTAAGTCTACAATTCAGGGCAATTCATCAGCATTTTTGAGATTCTGACAGTCACACGGCATTCAGAGCGCATCAGGCTACTCGCATGCAAAATTTGAGCAAAAATAGACAACTTACTATTTTTAGCAGTCCAACTTCCGGAACAAATTCCAGGGTTCAGATGCAGAGTTTTTCTCTGCATGTTGGCATATTCCTTCTGGGTTTTTCAAGACCTTCGCAATGGTATAACATGCAAATCGAGACGACAACTTTCAAAATGCAGTCTTTCGAGGCTATTTTTAAGGTTTGCATGTCAAGGTTTCTTTTGCATGTAGGATCATTCTTGGTGGGTTTTTCGAGAGCTTCACAATGGTATGACATGCAAATGAAGATAACCGCTCAATAAGGAACTTGCTATTTTTAGCAGGTATGTCCCGGCAGCTGCTTCCCAGCAGTTCAGAATCACAAGCCGATCGCAGTGCCATAGAAACGAGAGCAAACAGATGTCATTTGATACGCATGCAGAGCAGATTAGGGTTTCCAACTTCGGAGCCTAAAAAGAAGGGCAAAAAGTCAAAATTTTCAAAAACTGGTGTAAACCACCGCAATCAGCATCCTTCAGGCTATCTGCTAGTAAAATTTCAAGTCGATCGGAGCAATGGAGCTATCAGAAACAAGAAGTTACTATTTATAGTAAATCACCTCCAGAAATGGGCTAAAAATAGCAGGTCAGCTAAAAATGGCAGTGTCGACAGGACAACAAGGTTATGAGGATGTGGTGTGCAAAATTTCCAGTCATTCTGAGCTTTAGAGATGCAAAATCAGAGGGCTTACTATAAATGGCAGGGCATGTAAGCTGGCGAAAACAAAAAATTCTAAGTTTGAGGTTCATCCTTCATCAGGGGTGAAATGCGCCCAATTTGCCTTCAAGGTGTTTAAAAAAAATTTCCAACATGTTCTCATCCTCCTACCACCTCCAAATGCACCCACCCTCAAGGAGAAAGTTTAAATTTTTTCTAAGTGTTGGGTTTCATCCTGCTCAGGGGGTAAAATGCACCCATCTTCAGAAAGTCAAACAGGTCAATGCTTTTCATCCTGTAGCTAGGCCAAAATGCGCCCAAGGGAGGTTGATAGCATGGAAAATTTCTAAGTGTCAAGGTTTATCCTCCACCCCCTTCAAAATGCACCCATGCAGCAAAAGGTCAAAGAAGTCAAACGTTTTTCATAGTCCTCCTAGGTGGAAATGCGCCCAAAACATGCCATGTCAAGACAAAAATGAAGGCGTTGAAAAAAAATCCCCTCTTCAAGTGATATGAGCCCGAGGTGATACATGTTAGAAAATATTTCAAGGTGATTTGTGAAGGTAATGCCTAGGGGTTGGAAATGAAGACTTCTGAGCACAAGTGAAATATTTCTAAGGCGTTGAATTTTTTTTTATAAAATTGCCTTTCATGTGTGAAGAAGTGAGTGAAAATAAAAATATGCTAAGCGCCCTCTGGAAGTTTTTCAAACAGAGTTGATGTTTTTCTCCCGGGTAACGATGAGTAAGATCAAACAAAATTTTCTAAGACAAATTCTCAAAGTGCAAGATGATTTAAAAGTTTCTAAGGCAAAAATATTTTCTTCCTCTAAGAAAATGCGCCTAGACTCTGAGGTGATAAGAATTTCTTGTGATGAGTAAAATTTGTCGAAGATGAAGATGCTGGCATCGCAGGATGGATTTAAAAATATTTTTAAGTTAGAGCGACAAAAAATCTTCACAGATGTGAAAAACGGATTTCAATTTCACAGGGAAATAATTTTCTAAGGTGCAAAATTCAAAAGAATCAAATGAACCTGTTCGTCGTGCACCCATGAGTTCAACGTGTTCTGATGAAAATTTTCTTTTGGGTATTGATGATTTCTGTTGAGGAATGGATTTTAAGGTCTTCCACAGCTTGCCGAGGATTCTGAGGTAAAGATTTTGATGGGCACTGGGTTGATGAATTTTCCTAAGGGAAATTTGAAAAAATTTCTAAGGCAAAGTGAAGGAAATGTGTTTTCAAGGTGAAATCCTCCAGGCGATGAATTTGAAAGGAACTGCCTAGGTGAATTTGCTTAAATCCTTCGTGAAGATAGTTTTCTTGAGCTAGAGATGAATAAAATCAAGGTTGTCAGAGCTCCAGCAGGTGAAATGAATTTCTTGAAGATGCAGTTGCAGTTAATATTTCTCAAAGATGATACGCCCTTGAAGAGGATGCATTGAAAATTTGGCTAAGGCATGAAGAATTTGAACGCGAAGATGATGAATGCTTGGAAGTTTGAGCAGAATAATCAGGTAAATAAGTTGAATTTATATTATGAAGTGTTCTAATTCCCTTCTCTTTGCTTGTTTTGCAGGAGGAACGTTGAGATCAAGTGGTGAGGACTTAGGGTGACGAAGAAAGTGATTCAAGACGACATCTCAATCTTGAAGGAAGAAAAAGTTGCAAGAAATTGGCTAAGTGTTAGCTCAAGTGACAAAGAAGAAGTCAAAGAACAACACTAAGAAATAAGATCAAGAATAGTGTGAACGCATCTACAAACGGAATCTTCTAGAAGGAATAATGGACATTATGGCTCATTTATTACCCCACTCCTCTTGGTGGCAGTTTTTAGGGAAAATCTCGTTTAGGGCTGAGGTGGCACAATTTTAGCCACTCTATTGATTGTAACCCTAGCCGTCTTTTGGGACTTGGCTAGCTATATAAAGGGGGAGTCCCCCTCATTTGTAATTCATTAGAAGTAGAGTTTAGACATCAGACTAGAGAGTAGAGCAGAGGTACTTTAGTTATAATATCTTAGCATAGTAGTTTAGATTGAAAAGGAAGGAAAGTCTTCCCTTTGGATACTTTGTAAGAAGTTGTCATGTATTCTTTCATAATAAAAGAATTTTCATTGATGGTGAATTCTTCTTTGTTGTGAATAGTTTTTGAGACTTCTTCGTCCTTCCAATTCACGTAGCATCTTTGATGTGGCTTAAAGTAAAATAGTTTTCATTATTATGCAAGTAGATGTTAGTTGTGGATTTGTGGTGTTAATTGAGGCAACTTCATTTTTATCCATACCACTAGCAGCTTGCTGACGGTAGGTTTTCCTTGTGTGGCCAACTGGAAAACTTTACAAACTTAACTTCGATTGTGATTCATGTGTTGAGTTATAATTTGAAAACCTCTTGTCACTCCCTTGAAGATTGCACTGACTTTGTGTAAGTTGTCCAATGTGAGGCGGAGCAGAGTCTGGTCGAAGTTCGTCAAGATTGATCCCATGTCCCACACCCTAGAGTAGACTAGAACACTCTTATCCCTACACCCCTTTAAATTCATTTCATTTCCGATTAGAATTAGGAAACTTGTGCTCACCTGCCAAATCATTTGAATTACACGAAAGGCCTTAGTCTACTGTCTGTTGTTAGCTGTCGAACAATTGTGTAAGTCCCCTTGAAATACCAACAATATCACATTGAGCCAACTGAGTCTATTCGCACTTAAGGAACCTTGGAGTTGAAAGCATGATCTTACTCGCAATCTTAGCATGCTGAATACTTTGTTCAAGAGAGGATAGAGCATCCGTTGGGAGACTTTATTCTGTGTTGGTGCGGTCTCAAAAACTACGTCAACACTAAGTCAAATCAAACTAGATATAGATCAATGATTGGAGGATTACTCTACTTGACACAGACAAGGCCAGATATTATGCATGTTGTATGTATGGTTGCAAGATTTCAAGCTGATCCGAAAGAATCGCATGTAACTGTTGTCAAAAAAAAAATTAGATACTTGAAGGGCACTGCTGATTTTGGACTTTGGTATTCAAAAGATGATGATCTTACACTATGTTCTTATATAGATGTTGATTGGGCTGGTGATGTGGATGATAGAAAAAGTACTAGTGGTGGTGCTTTCTTCCTTGGGAAGAAGCTGGTATCCTGGTTAAGCAAGAAGCAGAGCTCTATTTCTCTATCCACTATTGAAGCAGAATATATTGCTGCTGCAAATAATTGTACTCAGGTGCTATGGATGAAACAAATGTTGAAAGATATCAAGGTGATATATGAAGAACCTATCGCAATATACTGTGACAACTCAAGTCCAAGAAATATATCAAGGAATCTGGTACTACACTTGAAAAACAAGCATATATCAATCAAGTTTCACTTCTTAAGGGAGAAAATGAATGAGAAGGAAGTTAGACTGGAGTATGTGCCTACAAAAGAACAGATTGCAGATATCTTTACAAAGCCATTTCTGAAAGATACTTTTGAGTATCTCAGAGGAATGCTAGGGGTAGTTACCCCTCCTAACAAGAACTAAATGATGCACTTACTTGCATCAATCTATGAGCTACATTGCTATATTTTAATTCGGATTGATGTTTTCGTGGATGCTACTCAGGGGGAGTAGTCAGATGTGCAAAGATATGGCTCAGAGCATGTGTGTGGAAAGGTCATAGTTACCTTTTCCATTGATGTCAAATGGGGAGAGGTGTAATGTGAAAAATGTAAATATCTAAGGGGGAGAAGTGCAGAATGAAAAATCTTTCCAAGAAGAAGAGCAATTGTGTAGTGTGTTGGGTTGATGGTATTTTTCACATCATGTGTTGCCATCAATGCCAAATGGGGAGATTGTTGGGAAATTGTTGGATGGTGTGATGTGATGTTAATACATGGTTGTCATTGATGTCAACACTATTAGTATTTGATATTCTAAGTGTTGTATATTTCGAGAATATTGAGAAAATTATAAGTGAATGTGTTTCAGGTTCCTAGTGGAACTGTGTAGGTCATGAAGGCATTACGTTATGTACATAAAAGGTTAGTTGTTTTGAATCAAAGGGTTTAATGTTGACTATGTCTAGATCATCTACTGGAAGATTCAAAGGTCTGCATGAACTCGTGTGCAAGTTGTGGTCTGACAGTGTTTTGTTGGTCTCTATCAGAGTTTCTGAGTGAAGATTGTATGTTCCTAGTTATCTCGATTGTCACGGATGTCTCTCTGCTATTTCTTGGTGTTTTTAGATGTCTCTAGTTCATCCTCTATCTTTGCGGTACGTCCACATGATCCGGTGAAGCTCGTGCTCGAAAATATTTTCTTGCGCATGTCTGATTTTTCTTGTTCTTGTTTGAAACCAAGATCAGACATGCAAACCAAAAAACCTTCCACAGAAGAGAAAATCAAAAAAAGCAAAGCTATTGCAAAAAGATGTGCAAATAATATTATTCAGGAATTCATCAATTACATGAGATGATTTTCTTTATAAAAGCAATGTATGCATAACCCTAAAGAAAACCCTAAAAGGAAACCCTAGTGTGCACACTTAATAATTATTAATGTGCCTAAGTTTAGCTTAAGTAACTAAAGTGATAAGTAACTTAATTAATTAACCAATATGATGTAATTAATTAAGGGAAATAACTTATTACTCTAACACCCCCTTAAGATGAACTTAGGAAGTAGCTAAAACACTAAGGATGAATGGGTCCCAACAACAAGGCCTGATCAAGTACCCATGTACAAATGCAATAAATTAGGTAGAGAAGAAAAACCTAGTGGGACAAAACCCCCTACAATGAGATGACTTGCTGCAAAGAAGCACTGGAAGAACATTGTGGAGTAACACTGGAATTTGAATCCGGCAAGCAAGGAAAGATACTTCTATCTACTACTAAAACCAAATGAGAATCACTGATTGACTCAAGGAATCATGATGAAGCAACAACAGACCCAATGCCACGGAACACTGGAAAACTCACAAACTGGAAAAACCCTAGAATCTGTGAAGCAACAGTAGATAATAAAATGATGTGCTACTGAAATGAAGTACAAAGATTCAAGTTTCACCCTTCCAACTGCCAAAAAATCCAAGTAATCTCCAAAACACCCATTCGGAAAAATCTGGAATAATGATCAACCTGGGACAAATACAAAAAAATGCATGGAAAACAACATAGAGCTCCTCAATACCTTTCCAACGCCGCAAAGATAGTGAAAATCGGAGATCGTGGCAAAAATTTATGAGCTCGGAGGCCATAAATGAACATCTGACTTCAAACAGAAATAAATGTAGCTAAATAGAAAAATACTGAAAAATAAATTGCACCACAGGATAGTGCTCGGAACCAGCTTTCCGTCGATATCTCGTTTTCTAAATTTCAATATCGTATGCCCAAGTTATGCCAAAAAAGAAAAAATTGCTCCTTGAAGGCAAATCAAGGCTAGGAGGGGGCAAGGAGGGCCATACGGCTGCTAACGTCATGAGCTTAAATTCGACGGCTTGGAGGTCATCATAGAAAAAAAGCACCTCCCCTGCAAAAAAATTTGATGGCCGTCGGGATCTTGCACTGGTTGACAGAATATTCTTTCACTGATGGGAGTATTCCCCGTGCATTGATTTTTCCATCGGGATGTTAAAGAGGCTATCGGAATTTGTATGCCGCCAGCTAGCGCAGATCCCACTGCCGCTGAGTGTTGATTGGAGTGGCTTTTGAAAGCCATCGGGAGCTTTAATGAAGTTGACGGCTTCAATTTGTCGCCGTCGGCCATATGCATGCAAGGTACAGCCTGCGAAATCTAGCAAATGGTACTTTCGTACCCTACGTGCACATCAAACAAGGCGCTCAGATCTATATGAATCTACGTGCCTCTAAAAAAATTTCCTTTTGTTGCAACTGCTTGGATTTGAGCAAAATGAAAGGCGATCTAAGGGTTTTTTGGGCGCTACGAACGCGATGGCGGTGTCCATTTTCTCCAAAATGCACCAAAAAAATGTTGAAGGTCAGATCCCTCGAGGAACCCCGAACATGCTCTGCACTGAAAATATCAAAAAATCTGAGAAGGGGCTGCATATCAAGGCTTTGATACCATGTTAGAAACCAAGATTAGACATGCAAACCAAAAACCCTTCCACATAAGAGAAAATCAGAAAAAGCAAAGCTATTGCAAAAAGATGTGTAAATAATATTATTCAGGAATTCATCAATTACATGAGATGATTTGCTTTATAAAAGCAATGTATGCATAACCCTAAAGGAAACCCTAGTGTGCACACTTAATAATTAATAAATAAATAATTATTAATGTGCCTAAGTTTAGCTTAAGTAACTAAAGTGATAAGTGACTTAATTATTTAACCAATATGATGTAATTAATTAAGTGAAATAACTTATTACTCTAACAGTTCTTGGCCAACATGTTGATGCTAGCGTGTTGTGGATGTTCAAGGCGTGATTAATTGGAGTATTTTTTTTTTGGAGAAGTGAATTTGGGTCCCCACTATGTTGTGGCCGACCTTGGAGGGTGTGCATTGAAAATTTAATTGTGAATTTAAGCTGACATTGGAAATATATTCTTTTCCTCTGGCCGACTTTGTTATGGTGAAATCTTTGTGGTGGATATATAACAAGCAACTTTGTGGAGAATGCAAAGTGTGGTTAGTGTGTTGAGTATGCGTTGTGTGCTCTTGTGTGCATAAGTGCAAATATTATTGAAGAGCAAGTGTGTAGAAGGTTGAGCGAAGTATGCAGAAGTATTGTGCCTAATTGGAACTGTAATCAGGCTTGGACAAAAGCCATTCTCTCAATTCAAATTTCTGGATGGTTTTAATCTGAATCTTTATGTAAGATAGTGAGTCTTCTATTTGTAATTGAGCAGTGAGCCTGAATGCATGTGCATTCCCCTTATTATTCTTCTTTGTACTTTTAATAGAGTATAATCTTGTGGACCGACATCTACCATGGTTTTTCCCCTAACAGGGTTTCCACGCAAAAATCTTGGTGTTCTTTGTCTCTATGTTGTGTTAATTACTTATGGTTAATTGTATATTCATTAGATCTAAGATTAAAGTTAATTTTGTAAAGTTTAAATATCTATGACAACTGATTCACCCCCCCTCTCAGTTGTTTGTCCTTGATTTTGCCAATAATGGATCGTATGGTCTCGCATACAACAGTCTTCCATATTGTCGCCACATCATTCGCAACACCAATGCAAAATGACATATTGAGCAATCGTTCATTGCCATTGGCTAGCCATCATCACACTCAAGTCCCACATAGCACCTCATCTCTCTGTTGAGGGGACGCCATCCTCAGTCCTACCGATGCACCTTTGTCTTACCGATAAAGCTTATCACTTCATTGGGGGAATGTCCATCACAATCCTACTGATGTGCCTATGTCACACCGATAACCTTCACTATTGTACGGTCCCCCACACCATCGTGTCACTACATGTCATGTTTCACTTGTCGCTTTCTGCTGCGTTTCATCCTATCATTCAATCTTTGTCCATACCTTCGACGCATGTCATCTCACCTAGCCGAGTCCCACTGCCGGTGTCCATTCTTCCATTGCCCTGTCAGAGGGACCTTCTTCAAGGTCTTGGAGATGAAATATAGTCTTGCCGAAGATATAGGCATCATTGTATCTGGGAGACAATCATGACACTCCTGCCGATATGACTTAGTCACATCGATGAAACCGCTTGATGACTTCACCAATCCACTTCATTGTTGCATCAGTGGGACAAGATCTTAGGTCCCACTGATGACATTCACTCTTGTCGATGAAGCTTCCATAGTCCACTTGTCATCCTTCTGTCTGCACCATCATGCCACGTGACTACATCATCACCTTCCTTGTCAGCATCTTTGAATCCCACACGCCATCGCTCCATCGTTGGGACTCCTTTTCCAATCCCACCAAAGCTAGCCTGTCATTTAAGTCACCAGAAATCTAAACTTAAGAACCTCTTTCTCAGAGGTTGTCAACTTTTGAAAACCCACGATATGGAAAAAAATAGATATTGGCTAGTCGGAGAGACACCTCCCATTCTCTTGCCGATCACACACTGTTACACCGATACACCTTAAGAATACTACCAACTTAGATGATGGGGCCGATCACCTCTATGGGATGAATGACTTAAGTTATCACTTAAGTAACTTGCAACCTACTGTTGAAAGTCAACGTGAAAATAGATCTATTCAGGACACCATGACTGCAAATGACCTAGAGTTTAACTGATGAACCCTAAAACACCCAAGAGTAAAAATAATACATTTATGAGCACATCCTTTACACTCTCAACTTGCAAAGAACACTAGAATTCTCTCAAAAAACCCATATCGAATTTGCTGCCCAATTTTTCATCAGATCCACTGCTCTCTCCTACATCTTTTGTCATTTGGCTAATAAATTCCTTGGCCTGATTTGTAGTTTGACATCAATGACAACTATATGCCAACAATATAAGCTTTCTTCTAGAAGTCTTAGTTGTCCTACCTAGACTTTACATCATCTTAGGTATTTATGAGTTAGTTGTCTCAGTGATAGGATTAAGACACTTTTCATGATCTTGTCTAATCCTATCTCTCACCCTTTCCTTTATAAGCAAGGCATCTCTTGCATAATTTATATCTTGATCATCTTGATCAACATCTTGATCATTTGTATCATGTAATTCTTGTTTGGTGGAATAGAAACTTCCATTGTTTCTTCTCTCTAGATTGCATGTGGAGGCTATTTGGTGTTGTAGATTGAAGATCTTGGTTGCTCACTTCAACAACTATCATGTAGAAGGCCCAATTGGGTATTTACAGTTCAATTTTATAGAAAATAGGGTGAAAAAACCAAGTTATGTATTTAGGGAGTTTCTGGTATCTTGTAGATCTTGTGGAAATTTAGGAGTGATCTGAATGCAAACATATGGAGGCTAAATTACCACAACTTGAACTTTTGTGGAAATCTAAGTGTCTTCTAGATCTTACAAATTTTTTGAGGTGATCAAGATCTATGCAAATGGAAGTGAAAGTACCACAAGGTAGAAGTTTGCAGAGATCCATGGGTCTACTAAAATATTTGGAAGTTCTCTAAGTATTGGGACATGGTCACTTCCAAATTGAAATTTTGGATGTCTCGATTGAAGATAAAGTTATAATGGATTTGAATTTGGCTACCTTAAGTTTCTATAGACTTTCATCGGCCAACCACCATGGGGTTATTTCCAAGTGAACCATTTTGCGATCAAAGGTACAATTTAGTAGTGAGTAGTTTCTTCTATGACCCGATGTCAGTTAGGTTTTTGCATGACCAGCTGATTTCAAAACTAGCTGTGGGTTTGGAAGTGGTTGGAAGTGAAATTCTTGCAAGTTCAATTGGAGGTTCGGGTTCCACCAAAGCCAAAATTTTAATGGAAGGATCGCTACAAGTTTCTAGCAATACCCAATGGGATAAATTTCATTAAATTTACATCATCCACTAAAGGATTTTGGTGTTTTCTTTGCTGCACCTTTCCTTCAAGTGTAGTTTCTTCAACACCATGGAAAATTTGTTGGTCATATCTACTGGTTCATGTAGTCCAGGTGCTTGAGACTTTCAACTAGTGACTTTGCACTGAAATCTCAAAAATGACGATGTTGGTATTTATTTAATTTTCTAGTAGAGCAAACCCGGTTGCTCTAATTTGAGGATTTTTTTAGTATATTTTAGCTCTCCTTTATGCTTCAATATGTAAACATATTATGTAAAGTGTGTCTTTTCCCTCCCATTTCATAAAAATCCAAATTCCATACATCCCCACTGTAGGAGCTAATGGTAACTCCCAACACGCCCAAGAACATTTGTTAGACCAAAATATCTTCCACGAGAGAAAATGACAAGAATAGCTTGCTATGACAATGAATGCAAGATTACAAGATTGAATATCAAATGTACATGAGAAGCCTTTTCTATTAAGGAAAGTTGTGAGATAAGATTAGAAAATATCTTGACATGTGCCTTAATCATGTACAATGAGATAATTACCTCAACAATATTAAGTGACCTAGGACACAAGAATTAAATAAAATAAAACTAGATAAGATATGGTAAGATCTTATCTAGACAACTAAAACTTCTAGAAAACACACCTAGGACCTCAATAAACTTAACATGTAAATAATATCCACTAATGAACTAGTTAGGTAAAACACCTATTTACACAAACACCCACTAACCATATCAGACTAGGAATGCTCTTCATTTCATCTCAAATAGCCCTTCTATAGCAAGCTATCAACACTTTCTTACTGCTTACCAACCACCCATCCTTGCTCAACCTTCTTGGAAACCTTCAATGTATATCATCAACGCCAAAAGTCCTACTTTGTGCCCAATTAACACAATTATCCTCCTTATCATCCCCAAAAAATGAGCTTGGAAAAAATAGTAAGAAAGGCACAATGTTAAACTTCCAAGAACAATTAAAATATGTTGAAAAGGAGTAGGAATATAACCTACAATAGGAAGGGATTTCCCATCAAGATTACCTTTATCAACAAGAGATAGAAATATAGACCTGAGGTATGAAGATGAGAATCAAGGAGAGAAAATTCCACTTACCCATCAACTTCATAATGATTGTTCTCATAGATATTTTGGGTGGGTAGGTAATTCTATTCTCAACTTCTAGAAGGAACTTCAACAACACATTAAATTCCTATCAATTCTTATTTTCTGGTTTATTATCCATGAACATGAAAAGCATCCCAAGCTTACTAGAAAAGGATGTCAACTTTATTTAAGTAAATTTTTTGTTCACTAGTTTATGGTTTGTTTAGCTTTGCTTTACCATTTTCTTCCAAGTCTAGTTTGCACATTGTATCTTCTATTGTGTCCTATTTTGTTGTATTCAAAGGCATCCCCTTTCTTTTTTGTGAGCCCTATGACTCTATGTGCAATGGATACTTAAGGCTTCAGGATCCCATGTTTAGTAGACAATCAACTTGTAAAGGTCACCAAAATATTCACATTTTATGTCCACCTTATAGCCCATCACTAATAACCAATTTGAGAGATCTTACCTGAGCCTTATTCCATGATGTTATTCCTTTGGTTCTTGTATTGGCCCTCTTTGTTCTTTCCATACTAAAAAAACTAGTTGTGAAAACCTAAAATCGACTAAGTGTGTTCCTTGTCAAAATTTCCAACCTTTTTTTACCCTCATACCTACATGGCATCTCTATTGACTTCAAAGTCCTCGTTAAACTTTTAAATCTGCTAAATATAGAACTTATTAGTTTGTTGGCCCATCAATTATCCTCATAGTTGACAGTCTATCCTAATGTTCCCTGATTCCCTGACCTCCAAAGTCCAAGTCCTTAAAATTTCCAATGTTTAATTTATCAAGCTTTCAAGCCATCAATATCTCCCATCCCTTATCCTTTTTGGACAACTTCCCTTCACCTTCCCATTGCTCAAAGCCCACCCTTCATAAATTCGACTAATTCCTTCGAACATTCAAGCTTTCAAAGATCTTCTTCCCTCTGATATTATTTTGCCACGTGGTATGAGTTATCCTCAATCCTTGACTCATTCCCTCCACTCTTACAAATTACTCTAAGTAATTTAGTTAGACCTTAAGGATTTCATGTACCTTCCTTCCATTCCTCCCATCCCTTCCATCCCCAATTCCTGAAAAATCCCAATTCCTTTGTTGATGTCATCGTCGAAGGTCAACATTTCAGAATTCATCTTCCATTCCTCCTCTTTAGGCATGTAGCATGTGGTCAGTCTAATGCTTGATTCCCAACAAAGAAGGTTATCACTTTGAACCTATTGAGGGTGATTTTGGTCACGCACAACATGGTAGCCAATACAGGTTTATTGCCTCTCTTGAAAAGTAGTGAGAACTACTCCAATGTTCCTTTCTACCAGGACTTGACTATGTGGATAACATAGTTGTAAGATCAATGTAGTTTCATGAGGGGATTTGGAATTTAGATAACTGGAAAATTATATCCAATTGTAAAAGATAATTTCAATAACTCAAAATAGCAGATTACATTTCAAAAAATAGAAAATTGCATTTCAGAAAATAGAAGATTGAGAATTTAGTTTATTGCTCTTTCAACATAATGTATGAACCATTTATAAAATAAAGTGGAAAAGAAGTAGGGTAACGAGGAATAATACAAATCTATCTTAACCAGACAATAGCATCAAGCATTCAATCAAGCACGTCTGTAGGTTTGAACAAGATATTTTGTAACACCCATTAATAGAAATAGCATTCACATATTTATGA
Source organism: Sequoia sempervirens (assembly GCA_007258455.2). Classification (NCBI taxonomy): domain Eukaryota; kingdom Viridiplantae; phylum Streptophyta; class Pinopsida; order Cupressales; family Cupressaceae; genus Sequoia; species Sequoia sempervirens. The sequence goes on along the minus strand of VDFB02270651.1, from coordinate 586,854,612 downwards.
TTAATGGAGTACAATCTTCAAAGGAAACAAAAACTCATAATATTTTCAAACTTCATTCAACCAGAACATCGTTAATCATGCACAGATCTGGGACAAAATCCTACTTAATTTCACAACTTAAATTCAAATCTCATCGATTTAGTAATTGTAATTAAACAGAATGATCATACCATGATGCAAGAGCATCCAAGGTGTAAGAGCAATCTTGCATCACCCAAAAAAATTGTTCTTTTCAATAAGGGATAATTTGGTAGGGTTACTATTTTAGTTTAGTATTTATGCATAGTTGGGCACAAAATCTTACACAAACCTCTAGAATGGTAAATTGAAGCCAATGGCGAAGAAATCACTTCAATATCATTTGTCATTAGAGAGATTAAAATTTCAATTTATGAAAATCCTATTCAAATCTTCGAAGTCAATTTTGAGGCACTTAGAGGCTCCAGATGAACCTGAAAATTCACAAAAAATGAAAGTGGTCAGCCTTCAGGCCCTAGTTTTGGGGCCCTATATCTCATGAGAGCTTTCCGAAAAGGTATTATAATAGAAAATCCAACGGTTGGATCAAAAGATATGACCCTGCGAAGTTGTACTACCAAAATTAATAAAATTTCAAAATATCTTCTTGAGGAAGTTACACTTTCCAGAAGATTCTAGGGTGGTTACACCTTCCAAATAAATGATATGAATGGGGGTTATAGAGGGGGGAAAAGCAGAGTGGATGGTGGCTCTGATTTGTAGATTTACAAATTTATGTAATCAGAACACCCATGTGATGGCCATTGTAATGTTGTAATTTCATTTTCATTTTAGTGATAATAGAAAATATGTGCTTCCTTCTTGTATATTGTTTATGCAATTCTTTATTGTTGTTTTGAATTTCAAATTATAAGGGGAGTATCCTTCATCATATCATCACCATGGTGGTGAATCCTAATACATGTAACATAGTCGTAATCCTTACACAAATGAATCAACCCTTTGGAATGAAGTCAACAGGAAAAACTCCACATGGAAATTGTATTTATTTGTAGTTGAAAAAATTACATAAGAATCTGGAACCTTCAAATGATCCAAAATTAAACATATATAGAAAATAAAGTTCCCATGATTGTGGATCTAAAATAAAGAACAATTGGAACCTGTGAACCCCAAATCTATGTACCTGCAAAACAAAGACAATAAACACCTTAAGTTATATTTTGCAAGCATAAACAAGGATTCCCCATGAGATTCATTAACATAGCTCAAATTAGGAAGAAAATAATGAAGAACACAAAATAAATCACAAAATAAAGATTGAATCCTAATTAAGCATGCAAACTCTCAATCCCATGGGGGAATTGGTGCCAATTTGATGTGGAAATTTGGCCCTTTCCCAATCCCTAAGATGCAAGATTCGATATGTAGACTTGATGATGAACTTTGATCCACTTTGATGATGAATGTGAGAGCTCCAAGCCAAATCTGCAAAAACGCCTAACTAAGAACTCAAATGATGGATGAGAATTGCTAAGTATTTTAGCATGGTAACTTTGCTTGGAATGTGGATGATGAAATAAGGATATAAGCTCTTTATTTATAGATTGATAAGTTGAAGAGATGTCCAAATTTGATCAATGTGGGACAAAGATTCAACCAATGATATGATGCCACTTGTCAACATGTGAGAGGATGAAGGTTGAGCAAGTTTTGAGCATGTGCCAAGTTTGAAATTTGAATTTGATGAGATGACATGTTTAGGGGGGATGAAAGATGAGTTAAATGCCAAGTGGGAGACATGTAAGAGACAATGTAAGAGCTTTAAATGCTTTGTTGGATGGACAAGTCCTTTTGGGGAGATTTCAAATTTGAGGAATATTCCATCTTTGATGCCTTTTTGAATGAAAATAGATTATTTATAAATCAATTAAATTGATTTTCATGTGCAAGTTGCAAAATCTAGAGGATTTGATGGATTAAGATTATCATTGATCATGATTTGATTAATTTAAATGATGTTAGTTGATTTGACCATTTTGACTTAGATTTTAGGATTTAAATAACTCAAAATGAGAAAAGAATGATTTAGACTTAGTTAAATAAATATTTTTGATTTATTTAACCAAAAGGGGTGATGTTAGATTAAATTAGATAAATGTTTGATTTATTTAATTTAATTAGATGAATTTTGAGATTTAATCAAATAATATGAATTATTTAATTAAATAAAGATAGGAAGATGAAATGACCTAACTAATTACACAGAGATGATGATTTAATTAAATTGAGGGATTTATTTAATTAAAGGGAGAATTATGAAGACTTTAATCAAATAAGGCTATTTGATTAAATGGTTAGATAGAGGGATAATTCAGGATGAAGTGATGTTAGTAGATCAGGATTGAGTGTGCGATATCAATCTGTATGTTTTTTATGTCTACAGAACCAACTCCAGTGTTTGAGTTTTTAACTGAAATTAATGTTAGAAAACAAAGATCACCTACATGCAATCACCTGTCACATGCAAAAGACATGCAAAACCAAAGAAGATGTTCTATAAACCTCAAAGTAAAAATGCATTAAAGAGAATCAATTATTACAAAGAGATCAATCCTTATGAAGGAGATCAAGAAACCATAAAAGGGAGACCCTAAATGAAACCCTAGTGTGCACACTTAATAATTAATCAATTATTAATGTGCCTAAGTTTAGCTTAAGTAACTAAAGGAATAAGTGACTAAATTAATTAACCAATATGATATAATTAATTAAGTGGAATAACTTATTACTCTAACACCCCCCCTTAAGATGAACTTAGGAAGAATCTAAAACACTAGAAGAAGATGCATGAAAGCAAAGATGGGTCCCAACAACTAGGCCTGATCAGGTACCCATTTACAAATGCAAGATGAGGTAGAGAAAGAAAAACCCACTGGGACAAAACCCCCCTACAATGAGATGGCATGTTGCAAACAAGCACTGGAAGAACTCTATAGAGTAACACTGGAACCGAAATCTAGTAAGCAAGGAAATATTCTTCTGTCTACTACTGAAACCGGATGAGAGCCACTAATTGACTCAAGGAATCATAAAAAAGGCAACAGCAGACCCGATGCCTCGGAACACTCGAAAACTCCAAACGAGAACAACCCTGGAATCTATGAAGCATCAAGCAGTTATTGAATGATGTATTACTAAAAACGAAGTGCAAAGATGCAAGATGCACCCTCCCAACTGCCAAAAACATCCAAGTAATCACCAAACAACCCATCAGGACAAATCTGGACTAAGTGATCAACCTGGAACAGATACAGAAAAAGTGCATGCACAGCATCATAGAGCTCCTTAATACCTTTCCAATGCCACAAAGATAGCGAAAATCAAAGATTGTAGAAAAAAGTTATGAGCTCAGAAGCATAAAATAAACATCTGACTTCAAACAGCAATAAATGCAGTAAAACAGTAAAATACTGGAAAATAAACAGCACCACTGGAAAGTTCTCGGAACCAGCTTTCTGGCAATATCTCGTTTGCCCAATTTCGATACCGTATGCCCAAGTTATGACCAAAAGAAAAAAATTGCTCTTTTAGGAAAAATTAGGGCTAGGAGAGGGTAAAGAGGGACGGCCGTACGGATGACGTCATCATGACGTCAGAAAAAAGTGAGCCTAAATTTGACGGCCATCTGGCCGTCGTCACAAAAAATTGTCTCCCCTGCAAAAAAAAAATTGAGAGAGCCCCTGGTCGCTAATATGACCAGGGGCTGCGTGCCGGAGTTGGTCGGGGGCTAGTCGTGGGCCCATAGTCCCTAATATGACCCTGGGCGTGTAGAGAGGGCCCGCGGGGGCTAGTGGATTGGCCGGCGGAGCATCAGAGGTGGAGGCGGTGGCGGACCGACGGCAAGTGGCCCCAGCCCGTATGGAGCCTTCTGCAGGAGCCGTCCGCAAATCAAAAAACATTTTTAATTTTATTTTATTTTCGTGCCTCGAACGCGGCTGAGGCCGTACGGCTTCGGCCGGCAAATTTTTTTTGCCTTCCAGATCAACTGCTCCAAAATTGATGAAACAACAGGCGTTCTTAGGGTTTTGGCCACTGCGAACGCGATGGATGTGTCGTTTGAGCCCAAAGTGTCCCAAAAAATTGGCTACCCCCAGATCTTGCAAAAAAGATGCTTGTGGAAACCCTTGCATTGGAAACTCACTGAAAGGCCATATCTTCAGATCACGAATAGGCAGCTGCAGGTCTGGAGCTCTGATACCATGTTAGAAAACCAAGATCACCTGCATGCAATCACCTGTCACATGCAAAAGACATGCAGAACCAAAGAAGATGTTCTGTAAACCTCAAAGTAAAAATGCATTAAAGAGAATCAATTATTACAAAGAGATCAATCCTTATGAAGGAGATCAAGAAACCCTAAAAAGGAAACCCTAAATGAAACCCTAGTGTGCACACTTAATAATTAATCAATTATTAATGTGCCTAAGTTTAGCTTAAGTAACTAAAGGAATAAGTGACTTAATTAATTAACCAATATGATATAATTAATTAAGTGGAATAACTTATTACTCTAACAATTAAAACTTTAAATAAAATAAGACTAAACTAGATGTCCCAATTACAGTCGAATCTTTTTTGCTAAATTTAAGGAAATCATGAAATAACTAAATTCTAAACTGAAGTAAACTAGAATCTCAAAATAGTTCCATAATTCCATTGCCCTTTTCCTTTGGGGCATAATATATGCTCTATCCTCCTCATAATTACCATGCCTATTCTTGACATCTCCTAATCTGGCGTTGAACTTGGAAAAAGAAAACGTCATCTTCAAGAGGAGTGACCAAAATATTTCAAAAACATGTGTTCCACCACAAACAACCCTTATCATGTTTCCAAATTATTTAGCAAAGTTATCAGAAAATTTTGATACTATCTCATTCATCCTTCCCATGGATGGTCACTTATGAAATTGGATTTTTATTTTTTGGTCAAAAGTGTCCCTTCAATCTATTGATGTACTTTTACAAAAGTTTCCAACTCCACTTGAAGTACTAGAGCTTCACTTTTTTGCTGACCATGTTGTCCATAACTTCTTGGGTAACCTATTCTTGCATCAAATTCTACAATTCTTCAATCATTTGCTCAAGTTCTCTTACTAGTGGGGTTTTCCCAAAATGTACATCCCATATCTTCTATGGCTTTTTAGATGTCGCTCATTTCCTTCTCAGCCTAACTATTGTCATTGTTCAACTTCCTGTTTACATCCATTCAAAATATCCACCCTAAATCTAGTTGCTCTTTCCAAAAAGGAATCAACATCTATTCTCCTTCCTTAATTACTGCGGCCTTGAGAAATTCTTCCTCTTTAGTTTCATTAATTTGGTGGAGGATTAGGATGTATTCTTCCCATATTAACAATTCTTCATCAATACTTAGAGAGAGCTATTGAGCATCACTATTCTCATCACTAATAGTGTGGTAGGATTTGACAAGCTATTTCAAAGCAATTTTTTCCAACTCCAAGAAGTTTTCCTTCCATTGTTGCACAGCTAGAATACATCTGTCAGGGTCAGAGGGTCTAATTTCACCCTTCAAAGTAGCTTGAAGTGCAGACTCGGGGTCTTTATCACTCACAGGCCCAATGAGATTACTGATGTAGGCAATTAACTGTTGAACTTGAGCTTTGAGCTCATCTTTTGTGTTCTCATCCTTCTACACCCTTCTCAAAATAGAAGATACTAATATCTACAAGCCCTACTATTCACCTTCCATGGTTTGTATTCCTAAATCCACTTGATGGATTTTGTAGTCATCTGGTGTCATTTCAGATTCTAGCTTATCCACAAGAGGAACTGCTATCTCCATTGTTATATTTGCATTCTCATCCATGGAGATAGTAGAAATCCTTTGAGCCCTTTTCCTTGTTCTTCTAGAAGACTGTAAAGCCTTTGATAGCATTATTAAGCTTGGCTCTGGAGTTTCTACATAAGCCCTTTGTCTCTTCTTAATAGTTTGATTTAAACATACTAGTATAGCAGCAGGGGTTTCTCTAGGTGGAGTAGAAACTGTTCTTGTTTCTTCTGATGCATCAATATTCACCTCAAGCTCTTGTTGAGTTTTCTTTTCTTCTTCTTGAACCCTCTCTTGGTGTATTTCTTCAATCTAAGGTCTGTCCTTAGCAGGTTTCTCTTCTTGGGTGGCTTTCTCTTCAACCTCTACTTATCTCAATACCTCATCTTGATCAATGTTCTCTTCTATGTGAGGTCCTTTGTTCACTTCTTCTTGTAACACTTCTTTTACATCAATATCAATTTGTACATTCCTAAACACATCATCAGCTTCCTTAGGCACTTCCTCTATAGACATTGAAAAATGTCTTGGTCTGCGAGCATCATTTTTCCATTGTCTTGGTCTTCTTACTTGAATAATTAAATAATTTTAATTATTGAATTATTGTCTTTTATAATATTCCTCTATTAATTAAATAATTTTAATAATTTTATTTATTTATTTCTTAATCTTTATTCTAGTATGATCAATTAAATAAATTTAATTGCGTTGAAGCTAATCTCCTTTTCTTCAATAATTAAATAAATTATTATTTATTTAATTATTTACCTTTCACTATTCGTCTATAGTCAAATAATTATTATTAATTGTTTTTCTATTCATTAATCTTTTAATTCTTCTATAGTCAAATAAATTTTAAATTATTTTACTATCTTTTGACATTTCTTCCCTAGTTAAATAATTAATCGGATTTAATTATTTAATTCCATTTCTCTATTTCTTCCTATTTAATTAAAATGGTTACATAAATTATTTTAATTAAATTTCCACTTGCTTTTTCCTCAAATAAATAATTTAAATAAATCATTTATGCCTCCACTTGGTCAAAGATTCCTTCTCATGAATTAAATTATTTTAATTTTTCATTTCTCCATTATCTTCCTCCACTATCTCATTTTTGAATCTCGGCCTTCGATTGACTCTGGTCTCTTCTCAATCTTGATCGTTCATTTCGTAACCCCCATTCCTCTGTGTTGCATGTCCTCTCAACCTTGATCTTGGCATCTTTCTACAAGATTGGTCTTGTCCGTCCGTTCAAAATCTTTTCTATAAAAGAAGGTCTTCTCTTCCATTTTGTCTTTAACAACCACATTCTCCAAAGTTCTTGCTATCTTGTGATTTTCATTTGTAGGTATTCAAGCACTTCAAAATCTGAGGGAAAATCTTTGCAACTTGAGAAAGAATGGAGAAGCAAGGAAGATAATCAACTTTGATAAGGGAGTTTTATTTTATGTTTTCATTCTTGTTTGCTCTCTTTTATCATTTGTACTCTATTGTTTGGATTTGAAATTTCGACTTAGATCTTTTGTAGAGTGGTTGCTACGTGGTCTTAGCCATTTTAAATTTTTGAATCTTACATTTGATGAACCCGACGTGAATCTTACAATCTTGCAGAGAAATCTGTTTGTTTTCTTGTTTGCTTTTGTTGTTTTGCAGGTTACAACCAATAATTCATAGAAAACACGTTGATCGCAGGAGTTCAGACCTCTGAAGTCACCCCATGTTTTCACTATTCATGTGTAGAGACATAAATTCCTCTCTGGGCAAAGAGACTTGGCGTTCCTGAGAAGTGAGTGTTGTGTAAGGGGGAACCAATGCCACAAAATCTCTAGCTATCTGCCTTGTTTAAGTGGTTGGAGAAATCCAAGTAGGGATTGTTGGAACACAATGATCTACTGAGAGGGGGGTGAATCAATAGATACCAAAATTTATCCCTTAAAACTTTTTCCCTTAGAAACCTTATGCAAATTACTTCCTTAAATCGAAATACCTTTTGTAGATTTCTTACTTAACTCTTATTGTGTAAATTGAAAACTAAAGATGCAAACATAAACATGCAAATAGACAATCAACACAAATGCCCACAACACCAAATATACGTGGAAAACCTGATATGGGAAAAACCACTTTGACTAAGGCTACTTGAGTCTACTGCTCAAATCCAAAGTCACAATCCAAATCTCTATTACAATGTTTTAGGGCTACAACCCAAAGAACCGTCAACTACCTAATTTAGGAACACCCATTCCAAGGAGACGGAACACCCATTCCAAGGAGACATCAATCCCCTCATCTGAGCCACAACTCAGTACAATGAAAATAGTTTCAAATATGCATAAAATTGGTTTTGTAAACCTATAATGCATCATTACATTCAATACATTGTTGCACTTACTGTAACTCACACTCTATTGTTGAAGTTGCACTCTCAGCAACACACCCCTGTTCTGCACTCTCCTTTGCACATAGAACAATCACTGTTATATCTCGCACTGCACACTCTCTTCACCATGAATGCAAACACCTAGAGGATGTTTTGTATTATAGTCTAGGACTTCAAAAAATGCATTTCAATTCTACTCTACTGCTCTCTCTTTTCCTCTTCTATACTTAGAACATTTCCGTTCTATCTTCCTATGCTACACACTCTCCCTCTATGCCACTACTACACACTCAACAATTACATACTTCTATTCAGCTCTCTATGCTCTCTTAGACTTCACACACACAGTAGATACAACTTAATCAATCAATAATACTCAGATTGTCTTCTTTCTGCTTAACTCCACCTATCTGCAATCTCTTCCTCGAGATTCTCTCAACCGTCTAGATCAGCTCGCATCCAATTAGGGTTTTCCTCGCTTGCAAACTTCACCAGCAAGCTACATGTTCATCGAGCTACACGTCGTCATCATAAAGACATCAGATAAGGTTTATCAGATATCACCATAACTTTGCATCGAGTTGCACAACATTTAATTCAGGTGCAGAGAATTTGCTAAGAATAACATTCTATAAAACCCTAGAATCTGATATGCACTTAATGCATTCTTTTGATCATTCGATCTGATTTTGATCTCGATCACCTCTGAAATTTGTTTTGTCGCCTTGAAGATCAAATCTTCATTTAATTGGTCGTTTGGTGCAATTAGACCAATTAACTCCTTCCTTTGTGTCGGTTACTAGACGAAACCCTTGTTCACAAGAACCAGACCATTGGAGATCTTCAAGTTTGAATATTGGCCATTGATCTTCTCTCTCGCGCCAAGATCCTCTGCTCATCTCGGCACCTTTAAATCACTACCGTTCGATTAGCTTCAATTTGACTATTGCCATTGATCGTCATCTCATGGCAGTTGCTTATCGTCGTCTGATCTTTACCACTTGATCTCCATTGTCGATCTATCATATCGCTCTGTCGCTGGGACACTTTACCAGCTGTCTCTGAAACAAGCAGGTCACACTGATATGCTTGCAATGTTATCTGATTAGGCCCACACCCTACATGTCATCCATGTCATTGCCACCTAATTCATAACAGCTATGCGAATTAGCACACTGAGCAATCATTCTTTGCCACCTGTCAGTCTTTCATCACAAACAAGTCCCACTAACTTCTCACCTTATCGCTCCGTTGGAGGGACATATATCAATGTCCTTTCGATACACCAAAGTCACATTGATGAAGCACATACACTCACCCATCACTCCATCACTGGGGCATGCTTCAAGGTCCTACTGATATACAACCTTCACACCAATGAAGCAACTTTGCACCAGCATTGTCCGATCAACCTTTGATCAATCTTCACCGTTGAGCACATTCATATATTGTTCTGCATACGAGGGATCCATCATGACACACATCCAAAATTCGCTCATCTCACAAGCTTGAAAATGGGCCCACACAAACCTTGCGAGTTGTGCAACCACCGTTTGATCTTGCTTTTTGCCACATGTCCTTCTATCATTCTCTCTCTAACTGTACCATCAATGGATGTCAACCTTACTGGGTCCTGTTGTGACCTTTTCACACATCAGCCCATTCAAAATGGGCGCCCCCTAATCTTTGCTCCATTCGGGTCTTTTGGGCTTTGGTTTTTTGTGTCTCTCTCTGTCTCACTATTTTTGTCTGTCTTTTCGGGGATATGCCTGTCTTCGAGCTTAAACTTGAAATTTTGGCTAAGTCTGGGAAATTAGGGTTTTGAATCTTCCTGCCAGTTTGGGGCAAAATTGAGTGAGCGAATTGAAGTTTGTGGCTAGCATTGCAATCAGGAGGCTTCCAGTAGATTCCCACTAAAATTTCATTGAATTCTAACAACTTACTATTTTTAGTAAGTACTCAATTTGGGACATTTGCTCTGCCCTTTTGAAATTTTAACTGCCACACTGCATTCAGTAGACCTTAGGCTACCTGCCATCAAATTTTGAGTTGAATCTAACCACTTGCTATTTTTAGCAATTCGAGCTTCAAAGACTATTTTTAGGGTTTGCATGTTGAAATTTTCAATGCATGTCTGGAGAATCCTTCTGGGTTATTCGAGACCTTCGCGATGGTGTAACATGCAAGCTGAGATAATGACTTTCAGCAATTATGACTTCGGAGGCTATTTTTACGATTTGCATGTAGGATTTTTTGATGCATGTTGAGGTATTCTTTATGGGTTTTTCAAGAGCTTCGCAATGATGTGACCTACAAACAGAGTTGATCATTTTTTAGCAACTTACTATTTTTAGCCAATGCTCGCATGTAGATCAATTTACTAGGTTTTTTTGGGTTTGTTGAGATCTCTCGAGCAATATGACATGCAAACACATCTCGCAGTCAGAGGGCCACTTTTTAGAAACTTACTATTTTTAGCAGGACCACTCCAACAGCTCCCCAACACTTCAATATCACGAATAGACTAATATGCAACATAAACAGAGTTAAATGGAGGTCATTTAAGGTACATGCAAGTCAGATTAGGGTTTCCAACTTCAGGACTCAAAATGAGGGGTAAAACGCCAAAAAATTTGAAAACCGATGTATCCCATTGCGATCAATATCTTTCAAGGAATCCACTGGTAAAATTTGAAGGAAATCTGAGCACTTACTATTTATAGTAAGTCGCTCCAGAAACAGGCTATAAATAGCAGTTCAGCATGAGGCGCCAGTGTGAACAGGTTGGTCATGCCATGAGGACCCCATGGAGAAAATTTCAAGTCAATCAGAGTTGCAAAAGCATGGAAATTAGGGAAATTACTAAAAATAGTAAACTAGGGCATGAGGCATAAAAAATTCCTAAGTAGTGGAAACTAGCAGGACGGGACCCTAAATGCGCCCAGATTGACGAAGGATGCGGGAAAATTTTCTAAGTTCAAAAATTCCTCCTCCACTCCCTAAATGCACCCAAGTTTGTTGGAGGGTGAAGAAAATTTTCTAAGGCGTTGGAAATTCCTGTAGACCCCCTCAAATGCGCCCAGATTGAGGAAGGATGTTGAAAAGTTTCTAAGTGCTGTAAAATTCCTCCTCTGCCCCTCAAATGCGCCCAACTTCAAGGAGGACTTGGAAAAAATTTCTAAGTGTTTGGAAATTCCCTGACACCCCCTGAAATGTGCCCAAGCTTGTGGAGGTGGAAATTTGTTTAAATGATGAGAAACTGGCAGGACCACCTTGCAAATGCGCCCTTGATGAGATGTTACCTCAAAATTCTTCTAAGTGTTGGAAAATGGTAGGAGAGGGGGTCAAATGCGCCCTTGGCAGCTAGTGAGATGGAATAAAAAATTCTAAGTAGTGAAAATGGAAGAAGACCTAGTCATATGCGCCCTGTCTTGAGAAGGTGGTGAGAAAATATTCTAAGTCATAAGAAATTCCTCCTCACCCACAAAATGCACCATCTTGAAGATGATTCTTGGAAAAAAATTTGTCTAGGGCGTTGAAATTCCTGTTGACCCCATCAAATGCGCCCAACTTCAAGACGGATGGAGGAAAAAGGTCTCTAAGTTGTCAAAATTCCTCCTCACCCCCTCATATGCGCCTATCTTGTGAGGAAGCCTAGGAAACGTCTAAGGAAAAAAAAAGTGGAGGCATGACCCCCTAAATGTGCCCAAGTTTGTGATAGAAACATAAAAAATTGCTAAGTGATGAAATTCCTTGACACACTCCCAAATGCGCCCAAGCAAGCAGTAAGGTGAGAAAGAGTTTCTAAGGCATGAAGCTAGAAGTTCACCCTCTCATATGTGCCCATCTCAAGGAAGGTGGTTGGAAAAGTTTTTAAGTCTTGTAAAATGGAAGTTGGACACCCCAAATGCGCCCATCAAGGAGATATTGATTAGAAATTGCCTAAGGCATGCAGAAATGAAAGAAAAGGCCCTTGAATGCGCCATTGGAGATAAAGTGTTTGAGAAAATTGTTTAAGTGTTCAAAATGGAAGTACAAGGGGTAAAATGTGCGCTTGAAGAGGAGGTGTGTAAGAAATTTTTTTCTAAGTGTGGAAAACTAGAAGGAGACCCCCCTAGATGCACTCAAGAAGAAGTTGAGGCTACAAATTGACTAAGGCATGGAAAATGAAACCCCAAGACCCCAAATGCGCCAAAAAGGAGAAGAGGTGAATAAACCTTAGGAAAGGAATATTTTTCAAAACTAAAAAAATTAAATGTACCCCTTCGCAGGTATACACATGAATATTATGTTTTCTAAAGGAAAATTTTTCTAGGTCATGGATAATTTCTGAGGGGAATAATTTTTGAAATTCTTCTCACTTTACTGGTGATTCTAAAGTGGAGATTTTAAGTGGGCGCCTAGTTGATGAAATTTTCTAGGCAGAGGAAATAAAATTTTCTAAGGAAAAGGGAATTTTTTTTTTGAAAATAAAGTGCCTTGGCTTATAAATTGAAGATGGATGCGTAGGTGATTTTTGATAAAATTTCTAAGGGGAGATTTGTCTAGGGCATGGAGAATTTGAAGATGAAGCAAAACTCAAATATCAGGATGGTATGTGCCCTAGCACATAGATGTTGAAAAGTTGTGCTAGAGAAAAATGATGAACCCTATCAAACCTCAGAAGTCAAAATGTGGAGATCGAGTAAGTAAGGATAATTTATATTATTAAGTTTTCTGATGCTCTTCCTTTTATTTGTTTTGCGGGATGAACGCCAGTACCACAATAGGAGGACTTGAAGTGATGGAGCAAATACTCCGGAACAATATTACAACCTTGGAATGAGATAAAGTTACGTGTGTCAAGCTCCTCCATGATGTCTCAGTTGGACCCAAGTCATGAAGGGAGATGTTGGAAGAAATGGCTAAGTGTTGGGATTTTTCCTAAAGGACCCAATATGCACCCAACTCAAGGAGACAGGTGCCAAGGAAGAAATGATCGAGTCCAAGACTAGAAAATCCTTCAAGATCAGGATGAAGAAATAATGAAGTCCCAAGGGTTAGAAATCATCCTTAAGCACTTCAGAGTTAAAGAACAATAGAGGAAAATCATCATCAAACTAGAGAAAGAGTTGTAGTCTTGGAATTTTAGACTGAGAATGTGCCTACCATGCCAGTTCAAGAAGTTGAAGCTACGTTGGCCAGATTCATCGAATTTGCAGTCAAAGAGAAGAACAATGGATGAGAATCTTCTAGAAGATGGTGGACATTAATTGATTATAATGGTCAAAAGAAGAAAGTGGAAATCTTTGCTCATTTATTACCCCACTCTTCTTGGTGGCAGTTTTTAGGGTTAGGGCTTAAGTGGCACGATCTGGGCCATCCAGTCGATTGTAATCTGAGCCCTACATTGGACTTGGCCAGCTATAAAAGGGGCCTCCCCCCTCATTTGTACATCATAAGATTAGATTGGACAAGATAGAATAGTGGAGAGGTTAGTTGAGATAGCTTAGCATAGTTTGTTAGCATAATTTGGAGAAGGAAAGTTTTTCCTTTGAAAACTTTGTAAGAAATTGTTGTGAACACTCTCTCAATAAAAGAGTTTTCATTGATGATAATTTCATCTTTTGTTGTGAGTAGCTAGCAAGGTTTCTTCGTCCTTCTACTTCAAGTAGGCTTTTTAAAGTGAAGTAAATAAATTTTGTTTCATGCAAGTAGATGATAGTAATGGAATGTGGTGTTTAATCTAAGCAGCTTCGTCTAAATCCATACCACTAGCAAGCTTATTGATGATAGGTTTTCCCTACGTGGTCAACTGGAATACCTTTCAAAATTAACTTTGATTATGATTCACATGTTTGTATGCGTCGTCTTGGTGGTATTTGCATGTTGAGTTGTAATTTGAATACCTTTCGTTGCTCCCTTGAAGATTACAACGACTTTGTGGAAGTTGTCCAGCATGAGGAAAAGCAAAGTCTAGTTGAAATTTGCTGAAGTTGAGCTCCATATACCGTACTTAGGATAGAATTTAGACTTTCTTATCCCTGTACTCATTTAAATTTAGTATATTTCTGGTTAGTATTAGGAAATTTGTACTTACCTGACAAATCCTTCAGACCACATAAAAACCCTCATCTTTGGTCTGCTATCTGTTGTCGAACAACTATGTAAGTCCCCTTGAAATACCAACAAATCACATTAATCCAACTGAGACTATCCACTGCATGAAGGAACCTTGGAGTTAAATGCATGATCTTTCTAGCAATCTTAGCATGCAGAAGACTTTATTCAAGAGAGGATAGAGTATCCATTGGGAAACTTTATTCTATGTTGGTGCAGTCACAAAATACACATCAACACATCCCACAGTCGGAATCCAATCTCCCATCGCTCTATCGTTGGGACTAGCTCCATAGTCCTAGCGGTACGCTCATGTCTCATTAATGAAATAGTCATCAGGTTGTTGGGGACACATATAAAGAAGTCCCACCGACGACCTTCAGTCACACTGATGAAGACACTTGATGACATCACCTATCCACTTCATCGCCATGTAGCTTTGTTCTATTCGTCTTCCATATACACATCACCCTTACCTTACCGGGCCTGCCATCGGCATTACATTCTTCTATCACCATATCAGAGGGACAAGCTTCATAGTCTTGGTGATATCACTTCGTCCATCCGGTGAAGGTTATCATCACTGCATCGAAGGGACTGCCTTGCGAGTCCTACCGATGGTGGAATGTCACTCTGATGAAAACAACAGCACAAAGGATGCCATTCCAATGTGGGGTCCATATACTATTGTCACGTGTCCCTGTCATCACCATGTCACTACTCTGTAATCCACAACAAGGATTTGAATTACTGTTCACCCAATCTTGTCATGCCATGCGTATGCTTCGTCATCACTGTCACCCACATTATTATCATTGGGTCCCACACTGAACGCTACCTTCTCATCACTCTATTGGAGAGACACAGCCAAAGGTCTCACCGATGTCATCTAATCTCGTCGATGATGCTACCATAGCCCTTATCGCTCCATCACTAAGTCGCTGAAAACCTAAACTTTAGAACCTTTTGTCGGAGGTTGTGAACTTTTGCAAACCCGCGACATGCTGACAACTAAGAGAAACTTCTTCCTTATCACTCCATTAGCTAGGTCACCAAGTTGGGAGGATTTGAAACTTGAGAACCTCGTGACATAGGTTAGGAAAACTTGGAAGCCCGCGACTCCATTCACTCTTGTCGACCTTGCACTGTCACGTTGATCTGAAAGGGGATGTATGACATTAAGATGCTAGGCAGAGGGGTTGGTCACCCTCATGACTGTAAAGACATAAGTTGCAAGTAATGCAAGTGACAACCGTCGATACGAGGTCAACATCAAAATAGAACATTTTGAGGATGCCATGACTGCAACTCTAGGTTTAACTAGTAAACCCTAATTCTATCTGAGAAAAAAAAATCATTTTTGGACATGTTATACATCCTCTAGGCCTGCACAATACCTTTTTGGAAAGCTCTCAAAAAACCCATCACGAATCTACCACTCAATTTGCCATCAGATCCACTTCTCTCTCATCCATCTTTTGTCATCATGCCAACAAACTCCTTTGCCTGATTTTCACTTTTGACATCAATGAAAACTATATGCACTTCTGCATAGGATCAACACACTTCTCCTCTAATCCCCTTTTGACATCAATGACAACATATTCCAATAGGGATATCAACTAGTGGTTTCCTTGCCAACCCTAGGATTGTGCATGTTTTCTATGAGTGTTTTCATCTTGAAATCAAACTTTTTCACATCCAAAACCATATCAAAACAATTTTTTGAGACTGTATTTTGTGTTTTCCAAATTTCATCTCACAAAATCTCATCAAAACTAGTCAAAAACCAATCAGAAAACCACCAAATTGTAAATCAAACTCTCTGTGAACCACAACTGCTTGAAACAGAGCCGCAACTACCTAATTACCAAAATTTCAAAAATCATTGTCCAAAATTGAACCAATTCATCTTGACAGGGATCTTCTTATCTAAACCTTAGACTTGCAAAGTTTTACCAGTCCATTCCATCATCCTCATTTATGATTACATTGCATTCTAGGTTGCTTTCTTCATCCTTTTCCCTTGCATAAATTAATCTTAGACCTTAGGCTGCATATCTCTTTTAGATTTCAGACATAGGAAGACTATCAATCCTTTGCACAATCCATGGTTGCTTATCCAACCTGTCATTGACCTTCATCTTTTATTTTATCAACCTTTTTCATTTTCATCTTGGTCAAAACTTGAGTCTCAAACTTGTGTCTTAGTTTAGACTCACCTTGTCAAAACTATCATCTTGATTATCACAAAGGTCAATGACATTTTGGTTTGTTATATTGCACCTACAATAGCTTGGTTATTGTCCTTTGTCTTAAATCTTAAGGTTCATATCCTTAGTGTCATCTTGCTAGCTTCATACCATATCCTTTGATCATAACATCATTAGAATCCTCTCAATTCTTAGTCTTGGACTTAGATTGCATTATTTTGCATCCTTATATAGATTGCATTATTTTGCATCCTTATATATCCCAAAAATCCCAAAAACATAGCTTAATCTCATCTTAGAATTAGTTGCATCACTACCTTTGATCATTGATTTAGCATTATCTAGCCTCCATATCATTATCATTGATCATATATTAGTCTTCCTCTATTATCATTTGGCATCAATTGGTCTCATTTAGCTTCATTTAGCTTCATTCTTTGTACTTAGGGTCATCATTATCCTTTCATGGTCATCTTGCATCCTTATATCCCAAAAAAATACAAAAACATAGCCTAATCTCATTGCATTCCCATCTTGGATCAACATAGATTGGTTAGTATCCTTTATCTTAAATCTTGAGATACACATCCTTAGTATCATTTGACATCCTTTAGTCTCACTTTAGTTTCATTATCATACCATATGCTTTGGTTATTATCATTTTCATCCTCATATCCTTATAATCCAAAAAATATAAAAACATAGCTTACTCTCATATCCCACTTTGCATTTATCATCCTTGCATATCATATCCCTTTGTCGCAAGATCATTATCATTCCACCATTCCTTAATCTTGGTCTTAGGTACATTGGCACTTTGCATCCTTATATCCTTGAAAACCACAAAAACATAGTTTAGTTTCATACCCATTTTTCATTGACACCTTGCATTGTCATCCAAAGGTCACTAGTTTTGTATGGTCCTCACTAAGTTTTTCTTATCCATCCTAATCCAAATTCATGACCATGTCTTCGCTTTACCTTGATCTTCTTCATAGTCAATTTGAATGCCAATCCATCCTCAATCGTCAATACAAATCACCCATAGTCCTGAGTCAACCATCTATCCACCCATCTTATCAAAAATCCATAAGCGCTAGTCCCCCATCCATCTATCCTTCTTATCAAGAACCAATTAACATAATCCATACCATTTATCCCCAACAAACACCCATTAATCATCCTTATCCTAACCTTGACAAGGAAAACCAACCTTCCACTAGTCCATTCCAATCCTCCACATCTTATCCTAATCCACCATCTATTAATCCATTTCTATCCATTCCATCCCAAACTACAATACCATCCAATAAAATTGTTGAACAATCCAGATAACTGAGGGCGCGGAGGAGGGGAATGAATCAGTTATTATAAAACAAATTATTTAATTTAATTAATCCAGAGAAAGCTTATATCAATTAGATAATAATCATACAAATATGAACATGAAAGCACATAACAAAACTATACACAATGAACACCATAATTTACATGAAAACCCAAGAAGGGGAAAACCATGGAGAATGCTAATTAGCAATTATAAAACACGAGTTAAGGTGATTTTTACAAAGGCTCACTACCAAGGTGCTCACTACAGGTAAGGCTCATTGCCTGATTAATACATCTCATTACAAAATAGTCTCACTAACAAAAATGAACTGATGAAGCTGCATCTACATATGCATGAAGTCAGATCCGATTTAGAGCACAATGTCTGTTTGCAACAGATCTGGTCAAAAATCTTCTGCACACCTTCCTCTCACAACCTCTTCAATGTGGATTACTTCTTCCTAACACTTTCCTTCCGCTTCCTTATTGCATAATCCTTCACACCCTTTTATCTGCTCGCACACACCATACTTATCTCTAACCAAAGGGATGTTCTATATATATGTACCCGTAGAACAAAGTAAGTTGGCCTAGCAAAACATGTCGTCTTGAAGAACAACCTTGAAATACCTTATGCAAAACATGTCGGCTTGAAGAACAATCTTGAAATATTCAATAAGGCTTGGCACACAAGCACCAGACCCAAAAGATAGGTCACACATAAATATCTTCTTACCACGTTACCAAGGGCCCATAAATAAGTCATACATAAGATAGCAAACTTTGAATTACATGAAATATATTTCAGAGATGATGGGAATGCCACAACCAAGACCAAATCTTGATTATCATCAATTTCAGTACCAATCGGAGAAACATAATTAGACATACCAAAACTTGTAACATGCTACATGAATGTTCAAATAGCAAGGATACCCGGAGTAAGCTTTGAGCACATCAACCACCATCAAAATATTAGTCTTCATTATTCTACATTAACTGACTTCCATAGATGTCCCAAAAGGAAGTACTGCCATATCCGGATCAAGAATAATATCCACACTGCTCAACATCAAAGCACATAATAGGATAGATCATTTATGTATATCATCCAGAGCACAACCTTTTGAATCCCAGGTTTTGACATGTCAATGACAACAATGCTAAATTATCTCAACAACTTCTCAACAAAAACCACATTAATTACTGCTCTCCAACTACAACTAGCAAAGGAACTTGTTCAACTTCTAAATAAGAACAAAGTTAAGCGATCCAATCACATTGCTAATTCTACACCATCCAACCATTTGTCACCATCATGTCCTCCATTGCTTACCAATACCGAAAAAGATCTAGCTATTGAAACTCCATTATTGCCATGTCAAAATCTTGAGTCTATCAAAGAAAATCCTACCATTACCCAAAATCACATTCCATTGCCTAAACCTTGGGATATACGTCCAAAGAAAAGACCAAAGCATGATGAAATAAACTCCATGACAAATCTAGATCAAGTTAGCCAAAGATCACCTATAGAAGCTCATGATATCCAAGTTAATCCAATCTCTAATCAAGATCCCATTCTCAATCATGTCATCCAAGATAAACCTATCCTTGATCAAAATCCTACCATTGAACAAGAAATCCAAAATGATCCTCTCATTGACCTTTATACCATCCATGATCAAACATTTGAAGTTGGTCCTATCCAAACTCCAAACAACTCCATTTCCCAAGATGAGACACTTGCCTCATTTGGACACATAGGTAATCAAATGAATGATATGGATAACATCAAAGAAGAGCATAAAGAAGCTACTATTGATCAAGTCAAAGGAGAACATAAAGAAGCTACTATGGATCAAGTCAAAAAAGAAGATACAAAATCTACCATGCATCAAATCGACGTCCCAAATGACCAAGAAGACACAAGCATGATGAATGATAAAGCCAGAATATCCTACCAATTAGGATCATCGACCTAAATGTTAAAGCAAGCTTTCTTGCAGATGAAAAGATTCCAAGCAACAATTTTCACATACACAGTGATGGATTTGCATCTTGCTTTCAAAGTAAAAGATACCCCATCTGAAATAGAATATTTTTAACCATGTAGTATCAAGGAAAAGGACTAGGCCTACATGAACAAGGCATTCTACAACCAGTACAATTTTATGAAAATCCTAGACATCAAGGTCTTGGCTATTCTTCAATCAGAAAATCAAATGATGTTAGTGATACCTCAATGATATTGGGGATAACTTTGTCCAATACAAACATCAAAATGGGGGCCATGAGTAGTCTTTGTCATAAGATTGTTGCCAACACTCCTTCCATCCACACCATAAACCATCATTCCAACATAATTAATCCCATCAATTGGAACCAACAAAAACAAAATTCTTATAGGTCTAAAGCCCAAAATCAAATATCGAATTTCGTTGAATGCAAAAATCCAAGTGGACAAATAAAATTAAAATGGATCCCAAAGAAAAATGGATCAAGTAAAGAAAAAAATTTAATTCCAATATCTAATCAAAATGTGGACTTACAAGAAAAGAGGTTTCCCACATGTAACAAATGTCCACCTCCTTCAAAATGGTCATCACACCAAGCATATAAAGTGTTGGTTCCAAGCACTATCCCAATCAAAATTCCAAACTCCATCATCCACCATCCCAAGTTTGGAAAATAAAAATTTCTACATCCAAAACACCAAATAGTCCACCCACACCTACAATCATCCATCATAATCCTACATCTCACCTAAAGTCTAAAAATCCCACATCACAAATTCATTGCATCTTGGCAGCAACTCTTTATCATAAGGACTCAAATGGAACTCTATCACAATGTGTGTATTTTGATAAGGCCAAACCTAGTATCAGAGAGGATCACAATGGCATTGATCAATAGTATGCAAGTGCTATGATCCTGACAAGATAACTACATAAAGGTCACTATTGGCATATCATGACACTAGTATCTACATCAACACCATCAAAGGATTCAGAACAATCAATGATCATCTAGAACATCAAGTCGATATAAAAAGTAAAAAAAATTGTCACCTTGATGAAAACATAGCAAACATGCGTCTTGTGTGACACCTAAAAAGAAAAAAGAGAAAAATTTCTTCCAATAGTGAAAACAATTTTTATGGTGCTTTGGATAAGTACCATGATGAAAACCTGGAAAACAGGCATCATGTGTAAGAACAATTATCTATATGGACCATTACACTTGGGATAAAGTTATCTCATCTCCCATGCCTTTCTCATGGTGTTTCCATCTATCCATCTAATCCATATCCCTTTCCATCCATTTTCCCACCTACCTTGATCTTGATAAGAAATGGGGCACAAACATAAATCATGCTTTGGGAAAATTCTTGACATGTCTATCCTTTGGTCATACACTATCCATGAAATATCATGTCATTGCCTTCATAGAATTGATCCAAACCCATATCTCGAAGAAAACAAGTTATTCCTATGCGGCATAGTCCTTGGAGATCATATGATACTTCTTCCAACTAATAATCCTCATGTCTCCCATCCTTTACCAAAATAAATCCATTATCCTTCCATACTTATTGTTGGACTTGGTTTTCCTTTGTCATTGGTTTAAGGATTCTAATACACTTATCCAAGTTCCCTCCATAATCCCATTCAGTTCTAAGGTTGGTCATTCCAAATGCAACAAGCCTAATCCTTACAATCTTGTTATGCAACTAGTGCATCATCCCAAACATTCCTTGGCTTTATTTTGAGCCTTCCTGCAAACCTTGATGCTTTAGTCACACTATCATCCACAAAATATGTCTTTCCCAATCCTCATGTTGTTTCAAGATGTGTCCTTCCCATCTCAAACAGTGCTTTCATCATCATCATCACCTATCAATTGGTTTTCAGCTTGACTAGGGGAAAGATCATGTTTGTCCTTGGATACTTGTGCATGCTTGCTTGGTTTACTATGGGTATCTTTCACATGCATTTGTCACTATCCTTATAGTTACCATCCATAACAAAATCCCATTCATCCATAATAAAGCTTTGGCATCCTTCCCATGGTTTGGGAACCACCGACATTTAGTACCCTTTTCCTTCATGATCTTCCTTTGCATTTGTTCGTTGATTCCCCTCACACATAATAAGTTGGTCCTACATCTGACCGGGGCAATTCCTTGACTTGTGTATTTATGGGATCTTACACATGGTATCAGCTTTCTTAAAACATCAAAAATCCCAAAAATGTCATAAAACATCAAAATCCAAAAAAATTAGAAAACATCAAAAATCCAAAAAAATCATAAAACATCAAAATCCAAAAAAAATATCTAACCTCAAGGAGGTGAGGGGAAAAGTCCATTCCTATACCCTGGGTCAGCAGAGCAGAAACTGGCACACAACATAACTGACCCTTGCCTTTTCCCACTATGCAATGGAGTCGAACCTATGACCTCGAGGAATGCAAACCCCAAGCCCCAACCAACTCTGCTACAAGTGGGGGCTAAATTTTTTTATCTAACCTCAAGGAGGTTAGGGGAAAAGTACATTCTGATAGCTTGGGTCAGCAAAGCAGGAACTTGCACACAATATAACTAACCCTTTCCTTTTCCCACTACAAAGTAGAGTCAAACATGTGACCTTGACGAATGCAAACTCCAAGCCCCAACCAACTTTGCTACAAACAGTGGGTGCAAAATGCAATGGGGGCATGTTTCCGAGGCTAAACAAACATGCATCTCAAATAATGTGGAGAAGTCAGAGAAGGTAGACCAAGTTCCAGGGGAAAAGAAGGAAGAGGTACAGACTCAAACAATTACTAAGGTGACTATATCAATTACTTTCCCTTTTTGTTTTTGCGCCAAATGTCCCACCGTTTGATTTCTAGCCTAGGAAGAAATTTTTAAGAAATTCAATTTTTAAAGGACCAACTTCGCGGGGCCATAACTTTTGATCCGAGTGTCCAATTTGCTATTATTGCATATCGCTGGAAAGCTCTCGACGATCTCTACAACACTTGAACCACCGTATGTCAGTTTAACCACCTTTTGAATTTTTTTAGAGCCTCTAAAGTTTTATATCTGAATTTGAAGCTGCATTGGAGACATTTCTTGGGACATAAACTTTAATTTCTCCCAAACCGTGCAGGGTATTGAGGTGATTCTTTCACGACCGAAAATGTTTCTCAGCTCTACTCCTTGGGGTAAATTTTCATGTCCATACGAGCCCATTTAGGCCAACTTATTAAAAATAATAAGTGCTCATTTTTCACTCTTTTTGAGGCCTAACAATCTTATATCCCCTAAGTGCCATCATGGGACTCAAAACAACTAAATAAAATAAAGAAAACAATTTTTTTGGGTGATGCAAGATTTCCCTACACTGTTGGATGCTCCCGCATCATATGGCAGAAGCTCAAGCTCTTTTAGTTGATTTATCCTTGGAAACGGATCTTAACATCAATAGCCTTCATGTGGAGGGTGACTTTGTGCTGATAATTAATGCATGCAAGATGAAGAATATATGCAATTGGAGATGAAGACACATTCTTAAAAAATTCTAGGATCTTTTATCATCTTTTGAGGACATTTGACTTTCCCACACATATCATGAGGGTAACAAATTAGCAGATAGTCTTGCTAATTTAGTGTGTAACCAACAAGAATTTCTTTTGTTTGAAGACAATGAAGATTTGGCAAAGTTCTCATGAATTCAAGAGATAGTATTAGCAAAGCAATCTCCAATGATTTAAAAAATATTTTTTGTCTCTAAGTTGGTGAATACTAGATTTAGCTTCATTCAAAGCTCCAAGGAGAGTATTATCTTACATCAAAACAGTTATTCGTGGCTATATCATCACATGGGATAAAGTTATGTTTTGTTTGGATGACGGTGTGTGTTAAGTTGTGATTGCATATGACAATAGAAAATGTATTTCACCTTGCTCGAGATGTCATACTGCCCTCCCAATATTGTGTAAAAACCCACCATTGTTGGCAAGGTTAATGAGTAATGGCTATTTTCATTTGAATGGTGTATCGGAGCTTACATCACTTAAAATTTTCAGATTTAGTTAGATTCATCGGACGGAGGATGGGATATGCTTTTGCCACGGCGCTTTTCAGTTGGACACTTTTTTGCCAATCTTTGTTTTTCCTAATATGTTGTTTATTTTGCAGGTACTTCTAATCTTTTCAGTGTAATGAATATTTATTAACCCTACAGAGGATGTGATCTTGCACGAGCTAACATGCTTCAGTGGTGTTTGTCAAGATTCTGGCTCCCGTTCACTATGATCTTTTTAGCATTCTTCTTTTGGCTTTAAAAAGCGGCATTCAATGTATTATTCCAGCCAAAAGCATTGCATGTTTCTCTAAAGGATACTAGAGAAATAAGAGTCATGAGAATAGTATGCTGTAGAGCGACAAGATGATGTCCCACCATGGAATTTTAGGGTAAATTGCCCAGTACAACCATGGGAGCATCCCTTTGAAGACCATCTCACTCATGAAAATCTATCTCTAGTTTTTCAAGTGGAGTGTCCCAGAGTGGAAGAATTAGTGCATTCAATTCTGGGTATTGAGGTCACAAGCCCTAGAGCCAGGTGGCTAATCTTTTCTTCTCAGGTATTGTATGTGTTCTTGTCGAATATTTTGGATCTCCTTCAATCCTTAGCAGAGTTAGAAACAATTGTGGGAAAATTTCTCAAACCCCAACTACTTGATAACAATGCTTTGTTGCAAGTTGTGCAAGGGTATAATGTATTCTCTAGTGATGGGTATTTAGGAGAATTGTTTCCTAGGGAGCATGTTAAACACCGTCTGGGTTTTGATGAAATTTATGAGGCAATGAGGCTTGCACTGCAATATAGAAATGACATCCTCTTGAAGGATTTAAGGAAGAATTGCAGGCATATTTGTGTGACCATGGATTTTGATATCAAGGAAAATTATTGTGCAATTTCTTTCCTTCGTGAGCACATTCCCCATCCTCCCCAGAATTCCTATTCTACTGAAGTGGAAGTTGGTGCTCTGCCATCTGTGCCTGTTGCTGAGAAAGTGGAGTTGCTACCAAGTCGAAATGTTGTTGAATATTCTATTGGTGGGCAATAGGCTATCATAGCAAGGGCTCGCATTGTTCAAGCGGAGCTGAAAGACAAGGAGCCAATAATTGGTTTTGACTTTTTTGCACATGAATTGCATCTACAAGAGGTCCTTGAACGCCAGGGTGAAAATCTGTTGCAGGGTGGTGATCATATGGAAGAGTAGCAGTTTAAAAATTAAACATCATCAAAATCCAAAAAAATCATAAAACATCAAAATCTAAAAAAATCAAAAAACCCTCAAAATCCAAAAAAATAAAAAACCATCAAAACTTCCAAAAAAATCATAAAACATCAAAATCTAAAAAAATTAGAAAACCCTCAAAATCCAAAAAAATCAAAAACCATTAAAACTTCCAAAAACAGATTCAAAATCAGAGTCTGAGTCTAAGTCAATTTGTGTTAGAGTGGTTGAAATACGTTGTCTCTACGCATTTTCTACATAGGAAAGGCTCGTCTTCAATGGGCCCCCGAGACATTAGGTCAGTCCTTTTAGGTTTGGTCCTTTGTCAAGTACAATAAGATCAAGTCATGTCGAACTATGAGGTCTCTGCGTGTATAATGTAGGCAAGGCCCATCAATCGATGAGCCCCCGAGGCCCTAGGTCAATCCTTAAGAGTTTGTCGAGTCTGGTTTTTTTCCATAAGCAATCATCATTCAAACCAAATCATGAATCAACAGGCAAACATAACCAACAAATCTTTCATCTTCAATCAATCAATCATATTATCATCAATCAATTGATCAGGGCATTGGTCTTGTATCAGAATGTGACATTATGCCATTTGTCTCATTCGGTCCAATCTCTTATCTTTTATCATGATGTGTCCTTCCTAAGATTAGACTTTGTCTTTGGTCAATCTTGCCATTCACCTTAAGCATGATATGTCTTTCTTGCAATTAGGTGCTTTATCAACAATGGTCAATCAGTCAACTTTATCATATGTGTTCCTTGCCTGATGTCTTTTCTGAAACCAGGCATCATCACATCAGTTAATCATATCAATCAAACTTTATGAAATCAATTCAATTTTTTCACTTGGTTAATCAACTTTATCTTTGGTCAATTCATCTTTCCTTAATCAGGATGTGTCTTTCCTAAAACGAGACAAAATTAAACAAATCAGTTAATCAATCACCCTCAATCAAGAAATTGATCATTTGGTCATCTCGGTCATCTTGGTCAATCTAAACAATCATATCGATCAATCTTGTCAATCCTATCGGCGAACATTATCTCTTTGGAAAATACTTTGTTGGTCTAACTTTGTCTTGTCTTTTTGATTGGTTTTTTCAGTCATGTTACTAGCTACTTTGAGGATGTCCTATCATTTATTTAGAGGGACGATGATAGATCATGATCTCTTTTCTTTACTTGTTTTTTGTGGTTTTTCTTGACAAAAAAGACTAGGGAAATTGTGTCCTTAGTATGAGTCATAGCATTCCTTGTCTTTTTGATTGTTTGTCTTTTGCAAGTGGTAACATTGCACACCTTGGTCTATGTCATACCATGGTGTTTTTGATAAATTTTCCATAATTTTTACCGCCTAATGATGATAAATATGCAAGTTGACATCTATAAAGCAAGAATGTCCATCCCTTTTCATTTGACTAATTCCACGCTAATATTTGTCTTCTCCGTACTAACATCCATCTTCTTCGCACCAACATCTTCCATCCACAATCATTCTAATGGCACGCAAGCTAAATTCTTCTCTTGTCAATGCATCAAAATGGATTTTTGAAATAATTTCTCAAGTTTTTTGAAAATCTAAAAAAAATTCCGAGGGGCATAGTTCTATCCCACCATCACTGAGGCACGCTAGGGCATGATCCAATCCTAATTTTCTTCTTTATTGTTTGACACAATGCTCAAATCACATTATGTCAAAGAGGAGCAAAATGTAGACACTGAAAATTGTCTTGGTCTACGAGCATCATTTTTCCATTGTCTTGGTCTTCTTCCTTGCATAATTAAATAATTTTAATTATTGTCTTTTATAACATTCCTTTATTAATTAAATAATTTTAATTATTTAATTAATTCATTTCTTGATCTTTATTCTACTATGATCAATTAAATAAATTTAATTGCATTGCTAATCTCCTTTTCTTTAATAATTAAATAAACTACTATTTATTTAATCATTTACCTTTCACTATTCATCTATAGTCAAATTATTATTATTAATTGTTTGTCTATTCATTAATCTTTTAATTCTTCTATAGTCAAATAAATGTTAAATTATTTGTGATGTCCCCTTCCTAGTCAGCAGCTGGACTTGAGGTTAGCCTATCATTCTAATCCTCGTAGGCTGACAGTAGTGTGTAGAGGATCATCTGAGGCAGTTACCCGGTGTTCAGGAGCATCATTCTTTTAGTTGTTTCAGGTTGGGCCTTCGCAAAATCTTTCTGAGAGGTTTTTCAGAGACTTGCTATTTTTAGTAAGTCAGACAGGCGGAACCTGCTATTTTGGGCAAGGCATCTGGTCCAACTGATTAGCTCAGAATCGACCCAGTTCATCAGTTCAATGGTCAGATGGAAAAATAACGGAGCATTTAATGATTATTAAATAATTGATATTTTGACTTTATGATATAAAGTCACTTTATTAATATATTTAAATATTAATAATTAATGGCATATATAAAGTATTTTTAATACTTTATAATAAAGTGAAATGTTTATTATAATGAATAATTATTTATTCATTAAAGATGGACGCCATTTAATTAATATTTTTCTAAGTTGAGAAAAGGCGTATTTAATCATTTTTTAAATGATTATTAAAAAGAGCTTGGGTCAAATTTTTGAAAGAGGGTTATATATTCACTACCAAGACAAATTGAACTCATATGTTATGATTATTCAATTTGTCTTATTTTTCTCTGAGCATTGGAGTTTGCAAAACCTAGGGTTTCAGCAGACAGATTGATTTTGGAGAACGTTCCCTCTTCAAGATCTAGCATACTGAGACTGTGAAATACCAGTTGAAGATTGTCGTACTTGGTGACTTCATACAGAGGTTACAGTTGAGCTTACAGGACCGATTCAGGAAGGGTTTATCAGAGTTTATTCATCAATTGACTGGGGTGACTTATCAAAGATTATTCCACAGAGATCTGGCACTTTATTTATTGAGGTCGTACCATATTTAATGCTACTGCCGGGCCATACTTTTATGTACCAGCAAGCCGTACTTTTCATCACAGGAGAAAACGCCTTCATTCCTCAGCCTCTGTTGATTGGATCTTGTGCGCCTAGGAATTATGGAGATCTAGCGTTGTTTTTTTGGAGTCTGTAGATTGCTTGGTTATTTGGGCCGTACATTTATTACTTCTCTCTTGGTGCCTGCAAGCATTAACCAGGTTCTTTCAATAAATTCATTTGTTCATTTCTTCTGTTCCAGAAAGCTTTGTAGTTGTTTGGAAACATTAATAAAGCCATTTGTCGTTGATCTGGAAGCTATTTGATGCTTTGTTATTTATTTAGGAATTTAATAGCATTTATTACTCAAAATTACAAATTTCCTATTACTGCTAAAAACACAAAATAATCATAAAAATCATAAAACAAAACAAAACCTCAGCAATTTGGTCAGTGATTGGGTTGAGAGACACCTGGTCTCTTATAGTGGTATCAGAGCACAGTTTTCCTGCCATCCTGTGCTTTTTCAGTATACAGAGTGCTTTTTGGTTGCTTTTTCATGAGCAGAGACATCATTCATTATACTAAGGGTGTAGGAATAGGTAGAGTCGAGGATTGGACAGGTCCATCTATTCCTGAAGGTGAGATAGTGTCAGGAGTATTGGGTATTCACAGATCTAGCTCCAACAGTAGTGAGAACAGTGTCACAACACTGATGGCAGACCATGAGATCCCCGCAGAGACACTTAGGGATTCAGGGAAGCGCATGCAGAGGGTGATATTACTGAAGAGGAGTTTAGATGCAGGCATGATAATATGATGGAAATGA
Organism: Sequoia sempervirens; assembly: GCA_007258455.2. Taxonomy (NCBI): domain Eukaryota; kingdom Viridiplantae; phylum Streptophyta; class Pinopsida; order Cupressales; family Cupressaceae; genus Sequoia; species Sequoia sempervirens. The sequence continues at coordinate 586,825,670 of VDFB02270651.1, read as the reverse complement.
TGTCCCAGTTGATGGGCACTATTAGACAGTATACTCCATCCCAGCCGCACTATATCTAGATTGGACAGTCAAGCAGGACTGTAGGCATGGACCAGCCTTTGGCATCAGCACCACGACAGCTATCACCGATCTATCATGAGCGTAGGCCTGGACAACCTACATTCATATCTAGAGAGACCCCACCTCCGACTCCGGAGGCAGAGCAGCAGGGTCACCATCAGGAGTTCCAGCCACAGAATGGCATGTCAGTAGCGGATGTGACTAGATTTCATGGTGACTATCTATCATTAGCACCTGATATAAGACAGGCATTATCTTTTCATGAGTTTATGGATGTTCATAAACCTAGAGGGGGAGGTAGATTTGACCGCCGAGCTCCTCAGCACTAGCAGCCATAGCCACAAGTGAATAGGGACTTACAGTAAGCAGTTAGCAAAATCACCTTGCCATACTTTGATGGTTCAGATAAGACGTCAGCGAGGTCTTGGGTCCAGAAGTTGGACAATTATCTATCACTGAGACCAATGCAAGAGGACGAGGCCATTAAGTTTGCTACTTTGCATCTTGATGGGTTGGCGCATGATTGGTGGCATCATGGCATGTACACACTTGGCCATCATGTAGTGACTACTTACCAGGAGCTCACCAGCACGCTCATAGAGCGTTTTGACAAGAAGGATCCAGAACTCTACTTCAGAGAGCTAGCTCAACTCAGACAGACAGGTAGTTTGGATGCTTATGTCAATGAGTTTCAGAAGGTTGTAGTCATTATGACAGGCATTTCAGAATGGAGACTTATCATTCTCTTTGTCGAGGGTTTGACGGAGCCTATGAGAGGTTGGGTCAAGGCATTTGATCCTCCTACTCTTCAGGAGGCCATGAGGAAGGCACGTAACATGGAGCTTGCAGCACCTCGCAACAAGTTCACTTCAGGCTCGACACCATACATGAGGCCTAATAGGTCTTTTGACAGGAATAGGCCCTTTGACAGAAGGGGGAATCCACCCGATCCTAAGAAACAAAATGCACCACCCTTTGATAGAGAAACACTGAATGATCTACGGAAGAAAAAATTGTGTTTCTAGTGCAAGGCGCCCTATGATGAAAAACATGTATGCCCTCTTCGTCCCAAGGTTAAAAATAATCAGATGGAATGGTTTTATGAGGGGGAAGAGCAATCTGATCTGTCAGACCAGCAAGATGATTCGAAGCATTCAGATGATGACAGGTCCGAAAATGAAAGTGAAAACGAAGGAGGAAGGAAGCTGTAGGAGGCACATTTGACTAGCCTTCAGAGAGATGGGTCGTTTAGACTCCGCGGGCTCCTAGCCGGGCAGAAGGTAATCACTCTACTCGACACTGGTGCCACTCATAATTTCATTGATGCACGATTGGTAGAGAAACATGGTATACAGACAAAGGAGTTTGAGGGTATCCGAGTTAAGGTGGCTGATGGGTACACTCTCAAATGTGATAGAAAGATTACTGATCTTCCGATACAGCTGAACAACTATGAATTCAAGACTGAATTCTATGTTGTTAATATGGGAGATACTGATGTGGTGTTAGGTATGGCATGGCTTCATTATTTGGGTGAGTTCACACTCAATCTATGAGACATTGAGATGAAGTTCAAGGTTAATGGGAGACCTCATGTCATCAAAGCCATTAGAGACAGTAATCTGAGGATGCTTTCGTACAGGCAGATGGAGAGACTCATACGTCATGATATGGTTGACTGGGCTGCAGAGTGTATGTTAATGCCAACACAACAGGAGCAGCAGAAGGGTGAGTACCATCTAGACATCCAAATACTGAGGACTAAACACTCCAAAGTGTTTAGCGACATTCCACCTGGTAGACCTCTAGCCAGAGGCACTGAGCATATTATTGAGTTGGAGGAGGGCGCAAAGCCCATTATGATTACACCCTACAGGCATCCGAAACGACTCAAGGATGAGATTGAGAAGACCATCAATGAGTTATTGGCTATGGGACACATTAGACCTAGCAAGTCACCTTTTGCTTCATCGGTTGTATTGGTGAAGAAGAAGGATGGATCACTTCAGATGTGCATAGACTACCGCCAGCTCAACAAGAGGACAATTAAGAATAGGTACCCGATACCACGCATTGATGAGCTGATTGATGAGTTGCACGGTGCTATCTTCTTTACGAAGATTGATTTGAGATCCGGGTACCACTAGATTCAGATGAGGGAGCAGGACATTGAGAAAACCGCTTTCAGGTGCCATTGCGGTCACTTCAAGTTCTTGGTTATGCCGTTCGGTCTAACCAATGCACCTGCCACCTTTCAGGCCACCATGAATAGGGTCTTCAGTGCATAGCTACAGAAATTTGTATTGGTCTTCTTCGATGACATTCTGGTATACAGTAGGTCATGGGAGGAGCATTTAGCTCACTTAGACATAGTTTTGGGCATCTTGGTTGAGGAGTCCTTTTATGCCAAGGAATCCAAGCGTGAGCTAGGTATGGAGGAGTTGTTGTATCTTGGGCACATCATCAGTGCCAAGGGAGTGAGTATGGACCCTGAAAAGGTCCGAGCTATAGTTGAGTGGCCAGTACATGAGAACCTTACGCAACTTAGAGGTTTCATTGGGTTGTGTGCTTTTTACAAGAGATTTGTCACTGGATTCTCACGTCATGCCGCACCCCTTACTGATTTGACAAAGAAAGGGGCTTTTACTTGGTCACCACAAGCGCAGGAGTGCTTTGACAGGTTTAAGGTGATCATGACTTCATGTCCAGTGTTAGCATTGCCTGACTTTACGAAGTCATTTGATTTATTTTGTGATGCTTCAGGAGAGGGCATTGGTGTTGTTTTGATGCAGGAGAGACACCCTATTGCTTTTGAGAGTAGGAAGCTTAGGGGTCTTGAGAGGTTTTACAGCATTTACGAAAAGGAGATGTTAGCCATTATGCATGTGTTGGCTAAGTTCAGGAAATACTTGGTAGGCAGCAAGTTCAGTGTCCGTACAGACCACAATAGCCTGAAACACTTCCTTGGACAGTGAGACCTGAATGAGAGGCAGCAAAAATGGGTCAACAAACTGCAATCGTATGATTTTGACATCACTTTCATTAAGGGGAAGCAGAATGTTGTAGCTGACACCTTGTCTCGTAGACCTCAGTTGAATGCCATGGCATAGATCTCAGAGGATTGGAGACATCGGATTATTGCAGAGTATGTTAAGAACCCATGGGCTTCTAGCATTATTGACGGGACAGAGCAGGATAGTAGGTACACCATTGTAGATGACTTGATCATTTACAAGGGGCAGATTTTTTGGTTTCTGGTTCCAAGTTGAGGGATACGATTTTGAGAGCCTTTCATGATCTTCCTATGGCGGGCCATCCTGGGTACTACAAAACATATAAGCTGGTTCGGGAATGGTTTACTTGGAAAGGGTTGAAAATTGATGTTCTACAGTATGTTCGAGAGTGTTCTGTTTACCAGCAGAACAAGCAGGAACACACATATCTTGCTGGATTGCTCCAGCCACTTCCGATACCTGACAGGAAGTGGGAGTGTTTATCAATGAACTTTATCACGGGTTTGCCGAAAGCCCAAGGTAAAGATTGCATTTACATAGTGGTTGATCAGTTGACCAAATATGCACACTTCTTCCCGATTACTACTACATTCACAGCATCGCAGACTGCATAGCTCTTCTTCAGAGAGGTATTCAGGTTACATGGGTTGCCTCGGACGATAGTCAGCGATAGAGACAGTCGGTTCATGAGCAACTTTTGGCAGGAGTTGTTCAGGCTCTGTGGGACCGAACTGACACTGAGTACCAGCTACCATCCGCAGACAGATGGACAGACAGAAATTGTCAATAAGTGGGTGGAAGGTTACTTGCGCAATTACATAGCTGGACAGCAGAGAGCTTAGGTGAGGTGGATATACCTCTGTGAGTATTGTTATAACTCTACTCACCACATGACGATACAGATGACACCCTTCATGGAATTGTATGGGTATGAGGCGCCCAACCTTTTGGATTTGATATTGAGTGCTGAGTGCAGGAGATATGATGCAGAGTCAGCAGGACATCTTGAGGTCTCTTAGAGATAATATCCAGCGGGCACAGAATCAGCAGAAGCAGTATGCTAATCAGAAGAGGGTTAAGCGTTCTTTTGTAGTGGGTGATATGGTGTATCTTATGTTGCAGTTGTATCGTCTGTCTACTATGCGGAAGACTGGTGCAGAGAAGCTGCAGCCTCGTTACTATGGTCCATTTCGTGTTGTCAGACGAGTGGGCGAGGTTGCATATGAGTTAGACTTACTAGCAGATAGCAGGGTTCACAACGTGTTTCACGTTTCTCGCCTAAAGAAGGCATTGGTCCAACCTGTGATACCCTATCCAGTTCTGCCACCCCTTGATGATGAAGGGAAATTGATACTAGTACACGAGGCCATCCTCGAGATGAGAGACACCTTCGGTGGGGTGATCGGGGAATATCGATCAAGTGGAGAGATTTTCCAGTTGAGGATGCTACATGGGAGTCCAAGGAGATCTTACAGCACCCAGAGTTGAGATTGCTTGAGGACAATCAATTTCAGGGAGGGCGGACTGTGATGTCCCCTTCCTAGTGAGCAGCTGGACTTGAGGTTAGCCTATCATTCTGATCCTCGTAGGCTGACAGTAGTGTGTAGAGGATCATCTGAGGCAGTTACCCGGTGTTCAGGAGCATCATTCTTTCAGTTGTTTCAAGTTGGGCCTTCACAGAATCTTTCTGAGAGGTTTTTCAGAGACTTGCTATTTTTAGTAAGTCAGACAGGCGGAACCTGCTATTTTAGGCAGGGCACCTGGTCCAGCTGATTAGCTCAGAATTGACCCAGTTCATCAGTTCGATGGTCAGATGGAAAAATAACGGAGCATTTAATGATTATTAAATAATTGATATTTTGACTTTATGATATAAAGTCACTTTATTAATATATTTAAATATTAATAATTAATGGCATATTATAAAGTATTTTTAATACTTTATAATAAAGTGAAATGTTTATTATAATGAATAATTATTTATTCATTAAAGATGGACGCCATTTAATTAATATTTTTCCTAAGTTGAGAAAAGGTGTATTTAATCATTTTTTTTAAATGATTATTAAAAAGAGCTTGGGTCGAATTTTTGAAAGAGGGTTATATATTCACTACCAAGACAAATTGAACTCATATGTTATGATTATTCAATTTTTCTTATTTTGCTTTGAGCATTGGAGTTTGCAAAACCTAGGGTTTCAGCAGAAAGATTGATTTTGGAGAATGTTCCCTCTTCAAGATCTGGCATACTGAGACTGTGAAATACCAGTTGAAGATTGTCGTACTTGGTGACTTCATACAGAGGTTGCAGTTGAGCTTACAGGACTGATTCAGGAAGGGTTTATCAAAGTTTATTCATCAATTGACTGGGGCGACTTATCAGAGATTATTCCACAGAGATCTGGCACTTTATTTATTGAGGTCGTACCATATTTAATGCTGCTGCTGGGCCGTACTTTTCTGTACCAACAAGCCGTACTTTTCATCACAGGAGAAAATGCCTTCACTCCTCAGCCTCTGTTGATTGGATCTTGTGCACCTAGGAACTCTGGAGATCTGGCATTTTTTTGGAGTCTGTAGATTGCTTGGTTATTTGGGCCGTACATTTATTACTTCTCTCTTGGCGCCTGCAAGCATTAACCAAGTTCTTTAAATAAATTCATTTGTTCATTTCTTTTGTTCTGGAAAGCTTTGTAGTTGTTTGGAAACATTAATAAAGCCATCTGCCGTTGATCTGGAAGCTATTTGATGCTTTGTTATTTATTTAGGAATTTAATAGCATTTATTACTCAAAATCGCAAATTTCCTATTACTGCTAAAAACACAAAAAAATCATAAAAATCAGAAAACAAAACAAAACCTCAGCAATTTGGTCAGTGATCGGGTTGAGAGACACCTGGTCTCTTACATTATTTGACTATCTTTTGACATTTCTCCCCCACTTAAATAATTAATCCAATTTAATTATTTAATTCCATTTCTCAATTTCTTCCTATTTAATTAAAATGGTTGCATAAATCATTTTAATTAAATGCCAACTTGCCTTTTCCTCAAATAAATTATTTATGCCTCCACTTGGTCAAAGATTCCTTCTCATGAATTAAATGATTTTAATTTTTAATTTCTCCATTATCTCCCTCCACTATCTCATTTTTGAATCTCGATCATTGATTGACTCTGGTCTCTTCTTAATCTTGATTGTTCATTTTGTAACTCCCATTCCTCTGTGTTGCATGCCCTCTCAACCGTTGATCTTGGAATCTTTCTAGAAGATCGATCTTGTCTGTTTGTTCGAAATATTTTCTATAAAAGGTCTTCTCTTCCATTTTTGTCTTTAACAACCACATTTCTCAAAAATTCTTGCTATCTTGTCATAATCATTTACAAGTATTCAAGCACTTCAAAATCTAAGGGAAAAACTTTGTAACTTGAGAAAGAATGGAGGAGAAGCAAGGAAGATAATCAAATTTGATAGGGGAGTTTTATTTTATGCTTTCATTGTTGTTTGTATTGTTAACCAACAATAATCTTTCAATCTCACTTCAAACTCTTCTTCACAATTAGCCCAATGATCCTCCAATTTGGACTCATGGATGAAATATGCTGCCATCACCTTGTTGATATTCCCAATGGGGTCAAATCTTCTATGAACATCTTGGTAGAAACCAAAGCTATACCTGGACATTTCAATTTCTGCATTATTGGCATTTTGTGTATTAGCACAAGAATACACTCCTATTTGTATTGGGAAACTATATCCATGTTTGTGTTTCCCTGCAATGAGTTGGTGTACTTTGATGATTTTCCTACAAACCTCCAAAAAAACTAGCTTGTCTAAGGGATACCTAGGAAGTTTGTAGGGCATCTTGTGGAAGCCTCCCACTCTAATGTAAGTAAATGTTTTGTAATAAATGAACTAGTACCTAATATCTTGAATTACTTTCGTAGCCTCGATGGAGATTCTCCTAACAAAGTAACCTTCTAAGTCTCTATTTATCATGTAAATAAAGTTTTCATTCATAATGCCAAAATGGAAAAAACTTGCCTCCAACTCCAATTGGGGGTAATGTTTGTAGATGGTGACTTCACCTAGCTCATAAGATCCCACCTTGGTGAGTCCTAGGAATGAGGCTTGTGACACTAGTAGATACAAAAGGTATGATGTAATAAAGAACTTGGTCGATGAAAAGACATTGAACATCTGGTCGTGGATGTTATCACTGATAAGGCATGCACAATCAATTTTCTTGTGAGAAGAATTGATAATCTTGATGAATATCAACATCCAGGGATAGAAATCCTTTGCATTAGGCAACCCAAACACTCGGCTCAATAACACAATCAAGTCCTTGACATTCTCCTTGTACTCACTTCGGTGATGTATCTTTTCCCATTTGGATGCCACCTTTTTGGGCTTCTCTAATAAGTGATCATTTATGTATGTTAAGTTATCAATTGGAGTGTCATCAAATTAATTGATGGCCTTTTTCAGATCCACTGTCTCATATTCATTATGAATAGGGATTTTGAAAAATTTATCTATCATCTCCAAAGTTAGGTCCAACATAATCTCTTCATTGGTCCCTTTGATTTTATGGGTCCTATGATTGTAATGTTGAGCACATGTTAATACTAGTTCTAGAGATTGCACTATAACCAAGAAAGCAACAGCCTCCACCAATCAAGAATTAGTAAGAGCCCTTTCCATTGAGGTCCTAGAACTAATATTATTGATTCTTCTTTTGAACTCATCCATATTGACATGTCCCAAGTCTGTGTCACCAATCTCATTATAAGGAGAAAAAAATTTAGAAGGTGGATGGTAACCCTTGTACTGATATTTCATTTCCTTTGGATCTTTTGGAGGCATATCTCTTGCAAATACCAATAACATGTATTAACATTTTCATATATTAAGAAGAGAAAACCTGCAAAAAAAGTCATGTTAGACCATATCAACTTTTATTTCAGAGTTATAACTTGCCAAGGATTTGTATAAAAAGTTTCAAGGATTAGCCTTCAGGCTTACCCCTCACTCTTTATCACCACCATCTGCACTTAAATATCAAATTCTTTCAATATTATCACTTTTAGGTATCAGGGATCGAAAATTCCCCATACCCATTACTCATAAAATGAGTTTCCTTTATTTAGATTCAAGCTTCTCAGGCATTGGACATTGGATATATCTTTTACCCTTTGCTTATCCATAAATCCCCTTGGAGAATGTCTTATTGCAAAATCGAGTATTGAGGACTGGAGATCCCCTTTACCCTTTACATTTATTAGCATTGGTATTGATTAGATAGTATCTCTGACATGCGAAGTCTGACAAGACTTCGGGAATCAAACTTTGGGATTTTGTTTTAATCCTAGTCACCAAACTTGTGGCTTTTAATAATCTCATTTTCTATTTTGAACCTTATCCTTGAAAACATAAGGTGTAGATATTACATAGCCTAAAAAACACTTTTTCTTCATGGATGTCGAAGGTCGAGGATCAGAGATACCCTTTACCCTTTGCACCTCTATTAGCAATGGGTAAAAGGTATCACCGATACCCGAAACGCAACGGATTTTCATAAAAGCAAGAATATTGGCTAAGTGTTTCATTAAGTACAGTCGAGGGTCGAGAATTGGGAGTATCCTTTACCCCTTACACCTCAAATGTATGCAATAAAAGGAACTTGCGAAGTTTGAAAGCCAAAGTATGTTGGGTCTTTGAAGTGTTTAAGGCATTGATGCAAGAGCATCCTATGTTCGCAAGAAATCTTGCATCAACCAAAAAAAATTGCATTTTAGTTTGTTTCTTTTCATTTTCTTGTTCAGTTCAGTCAGTTCAGTCATAAGCAGTTTCTGTATTTTGGTTCGTGGTCTGCCTTACAAATCCTAATGACACATCATTCAATGTTTCGTGGTTTGTGACTGACCCTCCCTTGAGATCCGCATTTCATTTCATTCATTTGCAGAGGAGTCCTATCCATTTAGGTCTGACCTATCCGTGTATGCACTTTACACCTCTTTCTTGGACTTTGTAACTTTCTTGGGTCGACGCGGAGGAATCTAGTGTTCCAGAAATGATATACATTAATGTAATAGATCCTTAAGAAGCAATTCTCGATTGGGGTTCAGGTAAATAGTTTGGAATTCTTTGCGAAGGAGCTTCAAAGATATATCTTGAGCATATTTTGTACTTGTGAGATTAGGCTTGTGAGCCCTAATTTTAAGCCCGCATGTTGCCAACCAGTTTGTATTTGAATTCTATCGTATTTGAAAGATTGAATCTACATTTGTTTCCTATCTTGAGTAGTTTTCCATTGTGTTTACTCTTGTTGCACAGTTTGGACCGTACTCTTTGAGGACCCTCCTAACCATGACTTCACCAAGTGGTATTAGAGCAGAAGTTCAAATCTTTGGGAGAAAATTGAGCAAAGTTGGCAAAGGATTTCCGTTAGATCTTGCTATGAACAGACTATCAAATCCAAGGTAGCCTACTTGTGTTGTCAACTGATCGCCGATTGTGAGGTAGTTGTCACCTTGTAGCCAAAAGGCAGTTGTCACCTTGTAGCCAAATCGTCGAACCTAAGGCAGTTTGCACTTGATCCTAGGAAGATGCCGCTAAGGAGAGTCCCTATTGTTGGATAAATGGTTGGAAGGATAGATGGAATGATGGAATTGATGAGAACCATGCAAGTTCATCTTGATGATGTTGAAGAAGATAGAAGTAGAGGATTTACACATAGACCTAATGCTAAAAGTGATGATGAATTTTGATCCGCTAATCAAAATGGAAAAAACCTAGGAGATGAAGAAGAACAAGAAGAATCAGATCAAGTGAAGATGTTGCGAGCTATTTCAAAGATTGGAAAGAGACCTAGAGTTGATGTGCCAAACTATACTGGTAATTTAAATCCTAAGGAGTTGATTGATTGGATAAAGACCTAGAAGAATACTTCGAGTATGAACAAATTGAAGATTTGGAGAAGGTGAAATTTGAAAAGACAAAATTGAAGGGACATGCTACTATTTGGTGCAGTTGGATAGAAACAGAAGAGGAAAAGAAAAGATTATAAAATGGGATAGAATGGTGACAAAGCTAAAGAATCATTTTATACCTACTGACTATGAGTTGGAGTTGTTGAAGAGACTACAAAATTTGAGACAAAGGGAGAAATTTGTGAGGGAGTACACTGAACAATTTCATAAGATGATCATAAAGATTAGACATAGTGAAGCAAGCAAGGAGAAAGTGGCTAGATACATCAATGGACTAAGATTGAACATTCAAGAAGAACTAAGTTTGGTGAGGATGATTACATTGGAAGAAGCATATCTGTTTGCCTTGAAAGTTGAAGAGAAGTGAAATAATAGGCATGAGTAGAGACAGAGAGGTAGAGGAGGTAAATTTCAAAGAAATAGAACATTTTCCGAAGGAGAGAGATCTTATGCGGAGCATAATAGATAGGATTTCACATTCATGAAAGAAGATAGAGATAACAGTGCAAACTAGAGAGATAACAAAACATTCTATCAGAGAGGAAACCCTAATGCATACCGGAGTGAAGGATACAGAAGTGAAGGAAGAGGAACTGATAGGAGAGTATTCAAATGAACCTATTTTAAGTGTGGAGGTGAAGGACATAGAGTATTTGAGTGTAGTCAAGGAAGTACAAGCAAGAGGATAGAGAATAGTGGAAGAGTAGCCTATGTTGAAGAACTTGTTGGATCACCAAGTTCAGTTGGTAAACCTAAGAAAGGAGAGACACTTGTGATGAGGAGAGCACTATTTCAAACAAAGACAAATGAAGAACTCATACAGAGGAAAATTTTGTTTAGAACCAGATGCAAATCAGGAGGTAAGCGTTGTAAAGTTGTAATTGATAGTGGTAATTCAGATAACCTAGTTTTAGAGGAGATGGTGACTAAGTTGAAGTTGGAAAGATTGAAACATCCTACGCCCTATCAGATAGCATGGATTCATGATGATCATAAGGTATTGGTCAATGAACAATGTTTGGTGAAATTTAATATTGGATCTTATCATGACGAAGTCTTGTGTGATATTATGCCTATGGATGTATGTCATATTTTGTTGGGTAGACCTTGGAAGTATGATAAAAAAGCTATACATGATGGGAGAAAGAATACATATACCATAACATCAAATGGAAAGAGAATTACCTTGATTCCTTTGGAAGATTATTCTAAGAGTGAGGTGTGCGGGAATGCTAGTATCTATTTGGTAGATGGAAGAAAAAAATTGGATGGTTTGAGACATGAGAATATGTGTTATGCTTTGATCCCTAAAAATCCTGAAACATTGAAGGAGAATGAAGAATCACAACCGAAGGAGATAAAGAAGTTACTGACAGAGTATGAATACATCGTATCAGATAATGTACCTGAAGGATTGCCACCTATAAGGAGTATCATTCATCATATGGATCTTATACCTAGACCTAGTTTTCCTAATAAAGCAACACATAGAATGACACCAGCAGAGAATGAATAATTGAATAGGCAGATACAAGAGTTGTTGAGGAAAGGTTTGATCAGAGAAAGCTTGAGTCCTTGTGTTGTACCTGTAGTTTTAGCACCTAAGAAGTATGGAGAATGGAGAATGTGTATAGACTCTAGAGCAATAAACAAAATCACAATTAAGTATAGATTTCCTTTGATATCATGGATTGTTTGAGTGGAGCAAAGCATTTTACAAAGATATAATTGAAGAGTCGATACCACCAGATCAAAATCAAAGAAGGAGATTAATGGAAGACTGATTTTAAGACAAATGAAGGGTTGTATGAGTGATTAGTGATGCCTTTTGGATTGATGAATGCATCGAGTACTTTCATGAGGTTGATGAATGAAGTCTTGAAGAGATTCTTGGGTAAGTTTGTGATTGTATATTTGGATGATATTTTGATTTTTAGTAAGACAAAGGAAGAACATTTGCAGCACCTGAGACAAGTATTGCAAAGACTCAGAGAAGAGAAATTATTGATAAACCTTAAGAAGTGTAGTTTCATGAAGGGAGAGTTGGTATATCTAGGATTTGTGATTTCTGCGGAAGGATTGAAGATGGACCCTGAGAAAGTAAAAGCAATTGTTGAATGGTCTACACCTGAGAAAATTGGAGAAGTTGGAGAAGTCAGATCATTTCATGGATTAACTAGTTTCTACCAGAAGTTTGTGGCGAATGAGTCCCATTTTTGGTCAATTTTGAGATTTTGGCATTTTCAGATACCCTTTTTCGAGAAACATGTTCCTGTGCAGAAACCCTGATCTAGGACTGATTCACCTAGATTGGCAAATGAGTCCAGTGGGCCAAAATTTTAGAATCAGCAGCATTTCTAGTCTCCATCCAAGCCTCTACAAATTTCCAAGTGCAGACTTTCTATTTTGCTTTCCTGTTTTGTTTTACTTGCATTTCTAGGGCATTTTCTAGGTCGCTTTGCATATCACACTATATTTTCAAACATTTTGTATTTTCCAAATTTACACTTGGTGGTGAACCCGATTTCTTGTCTTCATCATCTCCAAGGATTCCTTATAGTCAAATCTCTCACATCCTTCATTGGGTTGAGATCTCTAAGGAATTCTTGAATGTGAACATTATGAAATTGTATCCCTCTCCTCGTATCCATTTTGTGGACAAGGAAGTGAAGCATCCATTTCCAGTGTCCACATTTTGGTGAACCTGCATTTAGAATACCTTCTTTTCTGATTTGGAGTCCATCATCATCCTAGATTTAGCTTGCATTAACTTTGCATTAGGACTTGCATTATTTAGTTGGCATTCTAGGGTTTCAAAATTTTACATTACTGAAAGTGCATATAGGTTGCATTCTTACATCTCAAATCATTGCAAATCATCTAAAAATCACATTTGCACTTAGGATACATATCATACAACATAAAAATCATAAAAAATAATAGAAAATTTTTGAAAATTTTGAAAAAAATCTCCATTGGGACTCATTCGCCACCTTGGGCGAATCAGTCCGTTTGCACCCCTGAAACTTCCTTTTACAACACTGAAAACCTTGTTTATGCACTTTTGTTTGCTGCCATTAACTATCTGTTTTAGTTGGTAGAGTTTCTGTTACATGCATTTCACTAAATCTAGATTAAATTAGTCCATTTCATGCATTGCTTAATTTCAAATTTGCATTCACAACATTCATTTTCAAATCATTGCATAGTGTAATCAATACATTACCTTGTTTAAAATTTGAAAAATTGCATTTCATCCCAGGTCATTACATTGCATTTTAAGTTTGCATAGATTCTGTCATTAGAGATAGCATTATTTACATTCATGGAAATTATGGATAGCATTAGATTTTTACAATTTTCATTTTCAGCATTAGTTCCTAGTTTATTTAAATCAAAATCATTAGAAAACGAAAACAAAGAACTAAAAACAACACAAGAAATAATTCAAAAAATGCTTACATTTAGAAAAAGTATATTATCCAAGCCCTTTAGTAGTGATGACTTAGACATGTTAGATGAAGCCCTTAAGTACTTCCTCTCACTAAGATCATCCACTAAAGGTTTGACACAAAAGGATGCAAGCATTGATAATCATGATAATCATAATTATTCTTCTCTGAATATCTCTCCCATTGGTAACGAAGGTATCTTGATGAAAGAAGACACAATCATTGAAGATCATGAAAGTCTTGCTTGTCTTCCTCCTCCTCCCCCTTGCAAAGACATTATGATACATGAAGCTGAAATCATGGCCACCACTTTACCTAGTCTCCATTCATCTCCAAACACCTCCCCTACTTGTGAAAATTCTTTAGTGAATAAGGATGAAATCGTGAACGATCATGACAAACAAAGTTGTGTGGAGGATATACTAAGAGATACAATATCTCCTACTTGGGAAGACATCATAAGACATGGGAATGTAAATATAGATAATCATGATAATCAAACCCTTCCTTCTCCTAATATCTTCTCTAGACATGAAGAAGATAGTTTAGTGTTAGAAGATATCCTTATTGAGACTCATGAGAATCTTATTCCTCGCTTTCCTGATGCCCCTACCATTTGGGAAGACTTGTTTGAACAAAAAAGTCCAGTCATTGGTAACCATGAAACTCCTAGTTATCCTTCTCTTGATGCCTCTCCTATGAGCAATGAAGCTACTTTATCAAATCCAACCATGAAATGTGATAAACCTATTATTTGTCACTTTCCTAAAAGCTCTCCTACTAGGGTAAATATTATGGCACAAGAGAATGAGACCTTAGAGAAAAATGATGAAATTATGGACAACAATCCAATTTCCCCCTCTCCTAATATCTCTCCTATTGGTAAATAAGATATTATGGTGTTACAAGATCCCATCGATGAGAATCACAAGGAAAACATTATTGAACAAAGAAACATCATCATTGCCAAGCAAGAAAATCCAACCATAGATCATTCCCTTACTTGCGATGAAGTCAATATTGAAGAACCAAACATTGAATGTCATGAACATCTAGCTTGTAGTTCTCCTAAAAAACTCCTAATAGGGAAGGTATTGTGGTACAAGCAAACATCAACACTATCGTGTGCAAACCAAAAATCAACCTCACTCTAAAGCACCCTGAATTGCTTGATATGGAATTACCATCATCATGCTTTGAAAGTGATGAAGCCTTGAAGAAAATGTTAGGATTTTATGACAAGTCACCTTCTACTGCTCAAAAGAAAAAGGTTACATGTGCTATGATCAATATCAAGAAAAAACATATAGAAAGATAAAAGAAAATTGAAGAAGCCACAAAGTTATTGAAAGAGGCTTCACAAACCTTTCATTTCATTTCTACATCCATGGGGGAATACATTATCATAACAAAAGAGTCTAAAAAGGGAAAAGAGAAACCGGTAATGACAATATGAAATTCAACAACATTCCCTTCAACCACCTTAAAAGCAAAGACAACATCCAAGACAAACTTTGAGAAAATTGAACAACCACCAAATCCAAAACAAGTGACAAAACTTTTTGGAAGAAATTTTGAACTTATAAAACAACTTGGGAAAGGATGTGGTGCTATAGAACAAGATACCCAAGTCCCTATAAAGCCTAAAATGCAAGAAATGACTAATGATCTTGGTTATTGTCCCTCAAAACAAAAACCTTCATCCAATGTAAATACTATCACAAACAATTCTTCCAAGAAAACTCTAACCTTGGTACATCCTAAACTGATAGACATCTCATTAAATATGTATCAAGTAGAAATGTTGTTTACTCATCATAATAAATAACATTAGTTGTTGCTCCTTGCCATGCAATAGTTGTAGGATCATAGCATACTCACCATTGCATGCCATTCCCTTTTTGCAAGGAGCAACATATCATCATCCATTCCAGGCTCACCCTTGTCCTGCACTAAGTGGGGGCAAGGGGTTAGGAAGCCTTATCCCCATATGTCAATTTTCGTTGTCTCTTTTGGATAGTCATTAACCTTTCATGAACATATAAGAGCAAGCTTGGGATGCTGACAATATGCCTTAAGTTGACTCATTTTTGACATACCTATTCATGATGTAGCTCAATACGGAAACATATGACTTGGCATAGGGCTTTCCAAGTTGGATCTCATGTCTTCTTTCATTCATCATTGACTACTTTAAAGCAATTTCTCACAGTGATGGTGTAGCAACCACTTTAAAGTGGGGGTATACATAGATGACATCTTTTGGAAAAACTTTCATGGCATGATTTTTCTTTTCTCTTGTGATGTGTCCTCTTCTTGGTGGTGTCATTAGGTTTGATGTCATCCAAGAGTGTATGATCTTCTAACATGACATGATGTGAATGACGCATCCCATGGGAAACAATCTGACACTTTGACTTGTCCTCTCTTGGAGACATTAGGCACAATGCTCCCTAAGAAGAAGACCTTACATGAACAAAGAAAAATCCCCTTTAACAAAATTTTTACATGACATGCAAAAGCATTTACATTGTGGTATGGTTAGTATAATGGGAAGATGATACAGTGGCGTGATTTTCTCATTATACAGTGGGAAGCCAACACATTGGCATGACTTTCTCACTAAACCACTTCTTTGGGACAACTCACCCCATTGACGACCTGATATTTTGTGGCCCTAGAGTGAGCGCATCTTTGATCCATGTCTCATTTTTTTTCTTTCTTTTAGTTCTTGACATTGCATGATTGTGTATCTTGTTTTGTTGTATATTATACACCTTGTGCATGTCCTTTTGCGCTTATGTCAGTTTTACTTAGGATCTTGGATCCTAGGGGGTTGATTCCCTCCTTGTTATTTGTTATCCAAGACCATCCACATCGATACACTTGGACCCCTCTTGAATGTCTACTTTAGTGTGAGTTTAAAGCAAGTTCATCCTCTCACTAAAGTGGGGGCTAAATATGGACACCGAAAAAGTATGCCTTTTCCCTTGCTTAATTAATGACAAATTGGACTTAATATCACCTTGGTCTAGTGTTGAGGTCTTTTACACATCCAAATTAGGTTTTGGGCCCTTTTTCAGCTAAATTAACCAAACTTTTCCTTAATTTAATGTTGTAAAATATATTTATTTACATCTTCACGTTAAATTCATGAGGCTTGTAAATCAAGTGGAACTAATCTAGTGTTGTAATGTGTTTTTCACATTCACATGGGATTTAGGAACATTCTAAGTTAAATAGACCCAATTTTTCCTTAATTTGGTGTTATAAAGTGTATTTATTTATACTTTCACATTAGATTTTGGGCCTCCTTGAATTTATGACCTTTACATCATCATTAATAGGCCCCTATGACCCCATATTGTGCATTTGAATGCATATTTTGATCAAAGACCCGACTAGATCAACATAAAAACTAAAATTCTTCACTCCCTGACATCCCAACTGGAAAAAGAGCCCCTGTGGGACCCATTTGCCACTTTGGGTGAATGAGTCCCATCCAGGTGGGACCCATTCGCCTAGGATGGCGAATGAGTCCCATTTGGGCTGTTTTCAAGGTTTGAGCAGGAAATATTGGGTTTTAAGTTTAAATTTATTCAATGTCAGCCTTAGGGATCCAATTAACGGTCATTTGAGTGGCTTTCCTATATAAAAGAGCTCTCAAATCCTCATTTCATCTGAGTATCATCAAGCTCTTGTACTTCTCAATGATTCTCTTTGGGATCCTCTCTCTTTCATTCATGTTGCTCTTGAATACAACAAAGAATGTTGTCAGAGCATTATCTCAAGCCTTCAAATCACCCAAACTATGCATATAGTAAAAAATTTGATGTGCAACTAGTCTGGATGTGTCCCAAAACACCACATCATCTCTTCTGACAAGTCTCCTAAGGAAGTAGAACAACAAACAAACAATTAGGGAGCCAAATTTAAATGCATACTTCTTCTCCATTGACATCTTTAGATTCTCAAACAATTATTGCCGGAGAAGTTCACACAAATCATAATCTACACCATTAGCTACCATGTCATAATCGGTCTAAATTGTTGTAGCAGATACATAATTCTCTCTATTTTTGAAGTAAATTTTATGTCTGATCATTATTGTAGCATACTTCACAGCAAGATTAGTGATAGGCTTTGTAGTAAGAGCCCTCCTATCATATGTAGCACTGGTGAGTTCCATCACCACTTCATTCTTCACATATTTCAACAAGGGTATCAGTCTGGTATCACAGAGTCTGGTGACTGCCTTAATTGCTTCCTTAGTTATAAGATGAGCTTTGTCAATCCACAAGAACATATCATGCATTCTGCTAAGAATAGGTTTTACATACTTATCATCAACAGTGGAGCTGAAGTTAGGAAAGTAATTTCGTCGATCCAATTTCTTCGCAACAATGTTTGAATACTCAGGTTTTAGCAAGAAATCATCCTCAGTGAGCTCATTCTGCCATATGTTTATCAATTTACTGCGATTATATTCCTTAGTCTTAACTTGAATATACATCCTAGTGTCTTCAGTAGGCATAACTCTGTGAGGAATCGATGAGAAGGTGCCTAGAGGGTCGTCTACGAAAACCTTCATAAAATACTTCTTATAGGACGGTCTAGGTCTATCCGACACATTAACTATAGGAATGGCTATTTTCACAATTTGAGCTCAAATGATTTCAAAAAAATGATTCACACAAACCCACAATAGCATAGAAAAGTAAAATACTTTTTTCCTTCACGAAAAAACTAGAACTAGGGTTTGCATAGCTCACTCTCCAAATCGCCTCAAGAATGCTCCAAATCGCTCTCCACTTTATTCAAATGCATAAGTGATCAATATGCCTTACAAAATCACTTTATAAATGAACAATCTATCCTAATTTGCATTAAATGTGGCAGATTTCAAAAAGTTGATAAAATCCCTTCTTCACTGCACATAAAAACCCTAATTTGCTCCGCAAATGATCATGCCTACACCTTTTCTTTTGGTTCCTTTTGCATAACCTCTGTCTATCCATTTTGTACAACATATCTTCATGCTAAAGACTAACACGCCAAATATCTAGGGGGTTTGAACAATTTTATGTTAAAGCTCCCCTAAGATCATGCTGGGTCTAATTCCCAGAGGAATTGTCTGCACCAGATGAGGGCACAGACACATCTGATGTTTCAGGCTCTTCTTTCTTTCTCCAAATCTTGTTCATTTCTCACTTAGTCACATTCTTGTCAATTTTCTTCACTGGTTCATTCTTCTTTACCAGATCAGATTGCTTTCCCTTTTTACTTCTGTAAACTCTTGAAATGTGTCTATGTTTGTTGTAGTTGTAGCAAACAACATTTTTGACTTGTTTGACCTCCATTAACCCTTGATTTTCACTAATTAGCTTTGTTTCCAAACTTATTACATGTATAGCAGTAGCCAACAAAAGATTGATTCATTCTTCCTCCATTAAACCAATTCATCATCTGAGTTTTGCATTCACTAGCTCTATGTCCAACTTTCTTGCATGCAAAACATTGTCCAGAGAAGGGACTAGCATACTAGTTCAATCTACTTTTACACTTTGTTGCCTTGTGACCAAATTTATTAAATGAAAAACAAACACCATTGAAAGATGTACACCTTTGAGCATTTGGTTGTCTAATAGGCGGTCTCCTAGCAAAGTTCCTTGGATTTCTTTTTTGTTTTCCTTTATCTTGAGTCTTTTGATTATCCACTGGTTTGAGGTCTGCATAGCCTTAGAGCTTTCACCTACTTCATTTCCCAAACCACCTTTGTCTTTAGAAGGTTTCTAACCTAAAATCAACTCATCAAGTTCGGTGGAGCTTGTCTTGAAATTATCTTCACAGAGTTTTTCTTTTTCTAGATCTACTTTCAGGCTTACCACTTCTTATTCAAGTCTTGTGCATTCATCAGTCTTGCTTTGCACCACTGTGTTCAGACAATCTTCAATTCTCTTCTTTTCCTCCACTTGTACCTTCAATCCGGTGACCTTTTCATTAGCTTGTTTCAATTGCTCACTCACTTATTTGTCTTTCTTTGAATTTCTTCAATTGCTCTTTCAATTTCCAGATGCATTCATTTGCCTCATGAAGATTTTCTTTCAAATCTTTATTTTCACTTTCAGCCTTATCAAGATCTTCAAGAGCAACCTAGAGTTCTTCTTTATCATCCATTTGTTCAATCTTCAAGATCTTCCTCAAGTTGTTAGGCTTCTTCGAAGGAACCAAGCTCTAATACCAATTGTTGAATACCCAAGATACTGAGAGGGGGGTGAATCAGTATCTTTTTAAACTTATTGAACAAACACCATCCAATTACTCCAATGCATATAATAGTAAAGATAAGCAAGAGAATTAACATGACATGAAAGCACACAACACATGAACACCATGATTTTTATGTGGAAAACCCAAAATAGGAAAAACCATGGTGAGGGTTAGCTCACAATATAGGATAACCAGTTATAAGATATTACAAAAGGATGGTTCACTGCCAAAACTCACTGTCCAAACTGGGAGGCTCACTGCCTAAAAAAGATACAATAACAAAGTGACTTACACCCAGAAATGAACTAATAAAGTTACACCTAACAAGTGTTGATTCAATTCCTTTGATGCTTAGTAAACTGTATTTATACACTTCACCATCTTCTATCTTCGTACACATCAATACACACACCAACAATCTCAAAATTGTTTAATATATATATCTGATTCATCTGCAAACATCAATTAGGTCGGCCTAATTAGATGCAACCCTTATTCACCAAAAAGATTGATTTTCGGCTTCAAACTTGTACAAAAAACCTTTCAAAAAATAATTTTAACATGTAACACACTACAACATGTCGGCATGGACCAAAGATAGGTCACACATACATCCGCAACACAAAATTAATCCATTACAACATCAACAATACATTAGGTCGGCTAGAGATGGACCTAATGGTAAAAAGCAACAACAGAGTAATGCCAACTCTCCATACGAGCACCTGTGCACATGAGATTTTATACATACAAACTTCCAACATCCAAAACCATTTCCCAAAACCACAAGCAATGATATTCATCAGCAGAGGATTGCGAACCAAAATACCCGAGGATAGTAACTGCATACCAATTCAGATACCAGTTCAGAATATTGGATCAAACTTGAACTTGAACTTGCAGTTGCAACTCATATAACATGGTGACATCAATGACAACACAAAAGTTGTATAATAAGATGTTCTTCTTCATTCTTCCAACAATATAATGGATGAAGATAAAAGATACAGAGTTAACAAAAATTCATGACTTGGCAAAAGAAAGTATGTAAACTTTGTTAGGAAAAGGATTTTATATACCTTAAACAAGAAAAGAATTATTTTAATTATGTAAAAAAAATATTTATTTATTTATGTTGCACTTTAGGAGATGTGTTTTCCCACATTAAATATTTATTTGTGTCCACTTATAAATTTTTATGTGACATTGGCTAAATATTTGATGTGTGGGCTGCACATGGGAAAATACTTAATATTGGGAAAACTTAGTACCCAAAAATAAATTTTGGGGTCAATACTCGAGGTTTTGAGGCATATGGCTTTATCTTACCACTTGGTAATTTTGTGTAAGCTTGATTCTATTAAATCAATAACATGTTAAATGGTTGAAGTTGCTTGGTTCTCTAGCTGGTTATTTATCTTGTCTATCATTGTCTTCAACTCTCTTATTGAGTACATAAGTGAAACATGACATGGAATGTGTAATTACATGCTTTAAAACTTAGAGGACCTTGATATTTTAGAATTATTCATTCAAACTATGTAAGTGTATTATAATGTTTTATTGTTGAATAATACATTGAGTTTGGATACTTCTGGAGGCTAGGTATTTTCCTCTTGAGGGTTTTCCCAGGGTATATCTTGTGTAATCTTGTGGTATGTATTTTATCTTTGCATAATGGTCATTCTATAGGGTTGTATGCATTCTTTCCTCTCATAAAATTATATAGGAAATGTTCTGATCAACCTAGTAATTTCCTAATAAACCCAAAGTCAGAGAGATTCAATATGGCAGCTTGATCGTTTTGTGTTATTGTTACAATGGGGATAAATTTATTATTTGATCAATGTTTAAAATGTCTTAGTGAAATGGAGGATATGGGTAAGGTTCCTTATACTATTGATATTGATATTTTTACATATGCTATGATCTATATAATACCAAACATTTCCCAAACAATGAGAATACTTAGTCAATTTATGGCTAATCCTAGACATGTACATTGGGATGTAGTATAGAGAGTCTTCAAATATTTAAGAGGTACTTCAAATTTCTCTTTATTTTATCATTTTTATGCTACAAGTAACCAATGTTCAATTTATATTCATAAATGTGTGGATTCTAATTGTGTTGGCGATATTGATAGTAGAAGATCCACCAGTAGATATTTTTATGATTTTTGGTAGTTCCATTAGTTCAATGTGTATGTGTCAAGTTGTGGTCACTTTGTCTACTAAAAACTAGAATATATAGTAGCTACTCATGCTTGTAAAGAATCCATTTGTCTTAAGATATTATGTTCTAATAGTGGACTAAATGTAGGGACTATTACAATTTTATGTGATAGTTGAAGTTCGAAATGTCTAGCGAAGAACTAAAATTTTTATGGGAAGGAAAATCATATTGATGCCCAATACCATTTTATTCATGAAATGGTAGAGGATGGAAGGGTGATGTTGAAGAAGGCTAATACTTTAACAAATGTTATAGATTCTTCAACAAATACTAGTAGAAAAAATAAATTTAAGTGGTCATATGAGTCTATGGGCCTATCACCCCTATCAATTAGATTTCGTTATTGATAAGTTTCCATTTCTCTTACAAGGTGTTCAACTAGTAAGAGAATATTTTAAAATGGTGTCTCAACCTTCTATTCCTAATATTCATTTTAATGTATCTTGTATGCATTCACTATTTTCTCTTCTAGTAGTTTTGTCTTATTATAGATAGGTTGGTGTCCCTTTTGGAGGCCTATTATATTTCCTTTTAATGATTTTTGTCCTCACATGAGGATTTAAGTGTCCCACCTTGACGTGGCATGATTTGGCATGTGTTATCATCTTGTGGTGTGTGTAAGGTAATCATTATGAGAGTTACATATAATAAATCCTTAGGACACATAAGATCATTTAAGAGGGAGATTAAATTGGAATCTTGACCAAAATTATGAGAGGTATCAAAGCTTGTCATGGAATATATTTGAAAAGTTTGAATGTGGATAAGTTATTGCACTTAATTTTGGGTGATCAAATATGACAAGTACAAAAAACTATAAGATGTGTAAAGAATATGCTAAAAATACCTAGGACCAAGACCAAGAATGTGGCACTAGAGTTTTGATCCAATTTTTTGGGTGTCATACATCTTGTGCTTTTGCTAATGGTTTTCCTAAACCATTTATAGTTTCAAATTTAAATTCTTGCTTATAAAAATGTTTGGATTTCTTAGATTTGTGAAAAACACAAACAAAGAAAGACCAAAAAGCAAACAAGAACACTCTTAAGTTAAGCTAAGTGCATAAAGTGAAATTATCCTAATAATCAATTAAACTTTAATTAATTGTTAGTTGATAAATGATTACTCTAACACCCACCTTAACTATAACTTAGGGAGTAGCTAGAAACTTTAAAAAGCTAAGGCATAAAAAGAAAGAATGAATGGGTCCTGACAACAAGGCTTGATGAGGTACCCATATACAATCAGAGAAATATTTCATAACTAGAGAAAAGGAGAAAACCTCATGGGAAAAACTCCTCTCCAAAAGAGAGAAAGGCGAATGAAGGACTAAGAAGCCTCTAAAATAATGTCCCAAAAAATAGGAACATAAAGAACTTCATTGAAGCATGAAGAAGTTGTAGACAAATGTCGAATGATGACTACTATAATGTTGAAGTGAAGAACATCATCTGCAATTGATGATGATCAAAATCAAGAAGATAAAAATTTGTATGAGTTCCCCCAATGACACTACTCGAACTATGATAATATGGAAACTAAGGCCAAACATCTGATAGTCAAAGATACAAATGGTACATGAATCTACATGAGTGATCCACGCAAGATGTAAGTAAAAAATGTAGGTACTAATAGTCTAAAGAGAAATAATCAAGTGAAAATAGGTCACCTCCACAAATAGGAATGCAAGAATGTCCATATGGTAAATGCTCCATCTCATTTAAATGTATGGGTAACCAACCACTACATTTACCTAGCACATAGGAACAAAAAAATAGATATATAGCTTACTTCAAAATGAAACCAAAGAAGCATTAACACCAATAGTAGAAACCCCCTCATAATGTTGAAAAAAGGAGAGCCAAGACAACCCCACTAAAAATGTGTGCCACCAAGAAGTGCATGAAGGAGAAAAAACAACATCTAAATATCACATGAAAGTTCTTGAAAATAAAAATGGTGTGCAAACAAAGCACACACATGAGGCAAGAATCACTAGGATTTGATGTTGTCATAGAAGGAACACTCACTTGACTAATGTGTGATGGTAAAGCAAAAAGCCTACACAACCCCTGCCTTGCACTTTATAACATAGTGCAAGTACAAAAGGCACAATAGGATGTGCGAAATACCCTAAAATCATATACAACAGTGGCACTTTATCTCAGTGCATTTACAAAAAAGAAAGTGCATACAAAAGATGTCTATAATGCCCAAATAGGAAAAAATGCTAGAAATACACTTAGAAAAACAAAAACCAAGTCATACCACGTAAACAAAAAGTTTTTAGGAGCTAAAGCATCCAAGTAATTCACTAGAATGTGAAAACACAAAAAACTAAATAAAATGTACCTAGAGAAAAATATGGAAAAAGTGCATGGATAGTTGGGAAGAGCTCTCAAAGACCTCTCTAATGATGCAAGAATCATGAAAAATAAAGAAACTAGTCAAAATTTGTGAGCTTGGGAGTGAAAATAACACCTCTAACTTTGAAAGGTTGTAGAATGCATCAATAGAAAAAAATGGTGATGAGATAGACACTATTGGAAAGTACACAGAACCAACTTTTCAATGATATCTCGTTCACCCAATTTTAATATTGTACGCCCATTTTATGACCAAAAGAAAAAGAAAAAGAACTCCTTTAGGGCACAAAGGGGACTTGGAGAGGGCTCATCTGGAAACCGTATTGTTGATGTTAGCAGAATGTTTTGAGGAATATTCCCCTACGTCGAGAAAATTATAGCTCCTGGCAAACCAAGATTTGTTGGCATATTTCTAAAGCTGCCATATACAAAATAATATTCCCCCGCACCACTTGACTGCCAAAATCCTCAGAGAAAATTTTGTATGTCCGAAAATGCAAATGCTCGAAATTTTATGTAAATTCTAATAAAGATTTTCAATTTTCCGAAAAAAGCAAAAAAACTAGGAGTTTTAATGCCGTGCTAGGCATATGGTTGTCGAGTGGCCTAAAGAAGTCGTCAATCGACTACAAACTATCATCAATGGGCTCAAAAAGTTGAGCAATGAAAGGCCCACATGACCCTGCAATGTGGACCTACCGCCAAGGTACTGTATGTACCCTGTGTTCAAGTTAAATCAACATTTTTTTTATTTTTTTATTTTTTCTCAAAAAATCCAAAACAAATTATTATTTTTAACTATTTTTATGATTTTTTTAATCATCATATGTACATTCATACAAGGGTTGTATGAACCCTATACCGAAAAAATACCTTAAAGGCTTCCAATTGGGAATATGGATAAATTTATAATCAAAATTCATTTCTTTGGCCTCTTGAACATAATGGTGAGCTTCGTTTTGCTCCAAAGTGCACCAAAAAATGTCAAATCCCAAAAACCATAAAAAAATCATGAATGTTCTAGATTTCACTTCTGTAACCCTAGTTGAGAAAAAACCCTCAAAATATAGAAGGGGTTTGTTGAATCCACACTCTGATACCATGTTAGATTTGTGAAAAACACACACAAAGTAAGATCAAACAATAAACAAGAACACCTTCCCCGCACGAGAGTTGCAAAAAATGATTTTCTATTTGTTAAAAAAAGAACTTACATAATGAAATAATACAATGGAGAGTGCTTATAAGATCAAACCCTAGATGTTAAAGGGATTACATCATGACAAGTGTCGTCATCCTACATGACGAGACAAAATGATCCAATAATAGCTTGCTCTAATAAAATAAAAAAATCACTCCTAAGTTTAGTTTAGGTGCTTAAAGTGAAATTAGCCTAATAATCAATTAAAAATTAATTAATTATTAGCTAATAAATGATTACTCTAATAAGATTTATAGTTTATGTGGTCAATTTATAGATACCATTATACTACCAGAATTCCTCTAAATCTATATGTTGGTAATACTCCCATGAAGGACTGAATAATTTATTGGGCTACTTTAAAGTGAAGAGTTTTTATCCCAAAAGGATTATTCCTATGTACACCTTTGTTATGATATATTATGTATTTCATGTTCATGTGTTTCTACTTTCTATATTTGTAAATATTAAAAAATTGCACAATATTCTCCTCATTAAATTAGTATAAAAAGTGTTTCCACACACTTTGCTTCCTTTCGTTCCTTACCAAATCTTGATCAACTTTTATCCTAGTTGTTGGGTAGAAATTTCTCTATACTAATATTTATTTGAGTGGAAGCTTGCATAGAGGATTTTTTTATCACATTGCAAGAAGAGATATCAAGCACATCCAGAATTAAAATGAAAAAGTTTAATGGCAATAATTTTGAGTTGTAGAAACTTAAGATAGAGGATATGTCATGGATACATATCTATGAAAACTTGCTATAATCTAGCCAACCAGAACCACCAAAACCTTGAGAAGAGATATAAGGTAGCCTTGAGGGCTAATACCAAACATTAGAACAAATCATAACATTAATATATAAAGAGAAATAAACATAATCTCAATACCTTAAAAAAAAAATTCAGTTCTATTTTTCCAAAAACTAAAGAGAATTTCCACCCTCAAAGCAATCCAAGTTTGGGTATACTTGAAAGGGAGACAAGGATAGACCCCTAAATATATATATATATTGTTAAAAAGGAGCAAGCTTAAAAGGCTCGAAAAAATCATGAATCCAATTCCAACCTTCTCGAGCTCTTGTGCAAAAATAAAAAAAATGCTTTAGAGTTTAATTATCCACAAAAAGACAATGAGAATTAGGAATCCCAAATGAATTAAGAGAGAACCAAGTGAAAGGCCTTGATAAAGAATGCATTAAGAAAAATGAGCCAATTTAGCCTCAACAATAGCTCACTCCATACCCTAGAATTGTTGATACTAAGTACGGAGATGCGACTAAATTTTTCAATGATGGTTTAGCTAACCAACCATAGGAAGATGAAGAGGAAGCTACAAATATCCTTTAAAAAGTATATAATTACAAAATGGTGTATCAAAATACTATTTCCAATACTTCCACCAGGGCTTGAAAGTTTTAACTCTAATTTTGTGTGTCAGTTAGGGAGGAAAAACATCAATAACAACATAAAATGTCACTTGGCCTTGATTAGATCGCTTGAATTTCCCTTTAATTTCTAGCTAAGAAATAAATTCTTGTTTGCTCTATTAATGAGATTGAGTAATATTGTAATACCCATTTTGAATAATTCCAAGGCATGGATCCATGACACTTTGGCCAAAGCTTGCTCTTGGTAAGATAAAATTGGAGAGCATGAAATAAAGTATTAATTAATTAAAGTTAATTATGGAAATCATTTACTACTCAAAGAATCCAAGTCTTAATAGCCTCCCAAGATTTCCAAATGCTTTTAATAAAAAAAGGTCATTGAATATGAACTAATTCCCTCATGATGAGGAGAGTGTCAAGGTTCATCCCTTTCTAAGTTGGTTGTTTAAAAGGAACACGAATTGATACAATGTTTGATAGAATATTTTTAGGATTTATTTCCCTCAAGAGCTATGAGAATCTATTTAACACATAATGTAATACCATACCCATGAACTAAAAACAATCATAAGCCACTAGGATCATAGGGTAGTTAATAGAATTCCCAAGAAACACAATGAAATCCTTAATGCCTATCATTGGACAGTTAAAGAAATTATCTAAGCAAATTTTCAATTTTTAAATAAGATGTTTTAAAGGCACCCAATAAAAGGAGTAACAAATATAAGTGGTAGCCAACAGTTTAGAGTGAATTTTGAATCTACGAATCAAAGAAAGAGGTTATCTAAGCATCTTGTCTTAGGAAATAAATATTGCCTTTAGTACTGAGTCTTTTGCCATTGGATACTCGAACTACAAGTCTAGAAAAACATATCAAGTCAATGAATAAATTATTTAACATTATTTCCATCCTTAATGAGGGTGAGGAATAAACTATCAAAAAATGGCCATTGAATAACTAGTTTGCAAAATTAAGAAGAGAAATCCCCTTAATCAAAGTTTGAGAAACTACATGGGTAAATAAATATCGAAATCATTCTACTTCAAGCACATAAAGAGATGGAGAAAGAGGGAACCCTTGACGGATAGACTAAAAAATATCAAATGGTTTGGATTGTTGACTATTAATGTTAATGTAAGTTGAGGCATCAACAAATAAAATCTACACATATTGCATAAATTAAGGTCCAAATCTAAACATGTAAAGCATGGAAAGAATAAAAAGTCACTCAATTCAATCACAAGCCATTATTTATATTTTCATGGTATTGATGATGTGTACATAAGTCATTGCACATATAGGGCTTTATAGATGTAGATTGGGTAGGTGACTTGGATAGTCAAAGGTCCATTAGTGGCTATGCATTTTCTCTATTTGGTAGTACAGTGAGTTGGATGAGTAAAAGGTAGTGAATTGTTATTTTGTACACTACCAAATCACAATATATAACTACTACACATGCTTCTAAGGAGTTATTTTGTTTATAGAGACTTTTTATAAACATTAGTTTTGATTGTATGGTTGTTAGAACTAGCTGTGAAATTCTAAGTGTTATTTCTTTGGCCAAGAATCACATGTATCACACTCATATTAATCATGTTGATGTATAATATCACTTTGTGTGAGATGTGGTAGAGTATGGTAAGGTCATGTTATAGAAATTTGACACTCAATAAAATGTTATAGATTCCCTCATGAAGCCAATGCCTACAAATAAGTTCTCTTGATGTACGAAGGTCATGGGCCTCGATTCTTTTACTTCTTATGGATATAGTTATAATGAATAATTTCAAGTGGAGAATGTTTGGATTAAGGTTCCATTTACTTTCCAATATGATTATATTTTATATCTCCAACACTCTTGGAAGGTGTACTTGGACAACTAGGGTGTAATTGGAGAAACTTGTGTACTTTATATTCCCCTAAATTATTTGTATTTGTTGTCATATATATTAATGAAGGAGGTGGAGAATATTGTTGGTTATGATTGAATTTGATGTTATTTAAGGCACTTTCCTATTTCTAGGAACTAGAGGAAGAAGTGGAGAATCGTTTTATGATAGATAGGGTCCACATAAGCTAGTGGACTTAAAAATGGAGTGCTAGACTGGAAGGTGTGAGTTGCCAAGAATTTATTGGTCAAATATGTCTTTTTCATTATATTTTCTATTTGGAAACTCATTAATT
Organism: Sequoia sempervirens; assembly: GCA_007258455.2. Lineage (NCBI taxonomy): Eukaryota > Viridiplantae > Streptophyta > Pinopsida > Cupressales > Cupressaceae > Sequoia > Sequoia sempervirens. Next base: position 586,796,494 of record VDFB02270651.1, on the reverse strand, counting down.
GAGCCCATATGACAACGATGCAAAGAAACTTGATATACTTACTATTCTTGGAAGATGCTCTCCAAGGTGGGCTTAGGTTTTTATATGATATTATGGTTTTGGTATCCATTATTTTGGTAAAACTATTAGTGGTTTTATCATATATTCTTGGATATATATTAGAGGTATAAGATGGTGGTTTTATATCAATATTTACAAGTGTTTACATGTTATCAAAATATTGTCAAAGTATAGAGTGTTAGTGTCTTGATATTGTATCAAGTGTATTGAATATTAATACATACTTGTACTCTTTCTCAAGTGGAGTTTTTCCTAAAATATTTTCTGTATGTAAATCCTATGTCTATATGGTTTTCTAATTTTTATTTTTATCACAAATTTATGCTTCTTCATGCATTAAGTTATGGTAATCAATAATAATAAATAAATTTAGATTTGCATACACTTAGAAAAAGATTTTATTGCAATAGTTTCACCTTGTGCCTCAATAATAAAAACCTTTGTGTATATAGGCAAGGGTTATACATAGGACAATATAAAATTATGACAAGTGTCATAATCATATGACTACAAACATCAAAATTAAATTTTGTAAGTAAAATTAAGTAATTACGTGTGAAAAGAACCCAATGAGGAAACCAACTAAGGAATAACCCCATTCACACCAACAATAAGAGACCTAGCCAATCAAGAGAAGCGACATGTTATAATGATAAAATAAAAATATAATCAGTCGAGCCTAAACTATTTTAGCCTTGATTATCAATCTTGGCTTGTTAAACTTTGACTGTAAATACCATTTGAATTTAGAATGTTAAGTCTAGAATAACATCATGCCCTTGCTACTAAGACAAGGCTTTTCTCTACATTTCTATTATAATATTGATGATTTATCTTTCTTTAATATGTATAGTGTCCATTCTTCCAAAGTATTATGTTGTAGACTACTCTAAAAAATTGGTAGCCTATTTGGTGTGTTAAATACTAAGACCATTCTAGAATAAGTTAGAAAAGTGTATCATATATACATATGTATGTATATTTATATACATAAAGCTATATAGAGAGAAAATGATTGAAATGAACTATTGCAATAGTACTTTGGAATTTATGTGGATTGTTCTTTCTATGAACATTAATATTCATTTACTAAAATAGATCATACATAATACTCCTTCAAAGTGGTAAAAAAGATTCCCTTTTTTTGCAAACTAGGTAGATTACCTTTAAAATTGGTACCATAGAAGGTTATTAATTTCTCTTAGTTGATTTACCAGTGTTGGTGTGAAAAGTAGCCCCACCTAGCCTCAATCTCCTCCTTTCAATGGAAAGAATTATGATTGTTGAAGTATTAAGATGAATAATTTATTTTATTTACAAGATGTATAGGATTTAGTAGAGTTCATGACTTATATAAACCAACTTAATAGGAAACATATAATGCTTAGAGATGCATAGAGATGGGTCTTTTAAAGAGAATAGAAAGAAAGATGTAAAAGTTATGTTCCTCATACAATAGACAATGTATGAATCAATCCTTCCAAGGGTTGCAATAACAACTAGGTACAAACAAGTATTAGAGAGGCTAAAGACACAATATCAAGGTACAAGTAAAGTTAAACTAGTTAAATTACAACTATTTAGAATAGAAATTTATAATTTATAAATGATGGAATTCAAGTTTGTAGATGTGTGTTTTACTTGTGTAATGGATGTTGTTGACCATATAATATCTTATGAAGAGAAATTAAAAGATTAAAAAGTTGAAGAGAATATTTCAAGGAGTCAACATACATAATTTAACTCTATCGTAGTTGCTATTGAAGAATCAAAGGATTTTTCTAAGTTATCTATTGATGAGTTAGTGAAGTCCTTACAAACTCATGACCAAATGTTAAATAGAATACTTGGTCCTCTCTTGAGCATTCATTTCAATTAAAAGTATCATTCAAATAAAAAGTAAAAAGAATAGGGTACCATTGGGATTCATTAAGAAGCAAAAGTTGAGGTAGAACTGGAATTTTTCAACAGGTATGCAAGAGAATATTTTTATGGAGGAAGAACCAATTCTAACTTATTTTAATAAGAGGAGGCCAAGGCAACAGCCATAAACATGTACATGGAGGTGTCATGGTAAATTTGATGTACAATATCATTATTATAAGAACTTTTATCATTATGCCCATATATGTTGAAATAAAAAATGATATGAACAAGTAAAATACAAATCTCTCTAAAAAATGAAGTTGAGGATGAAAATTATAGTTCCTTGCTCATCACTTATAATATTGCTAGAGAGAGTAAAAAAGAAGTTATATTTTTAGATAGTGGTTATAGTAATCATATATGTGGTACTAAGGAAATATTTGTAAACATTAATGAGTCTCTAAAATCTAAATTGAAACTAGGGAATAGTAGTAAATGTAAAGTGAAATTGGGGAGCAGTAACAAAATTTTGTATGAGAAAAGAGAGCATTTTTATTAGGACAAAACAAGGTAGGAAGAAGCATATTCTTGATGTGTATTATGTTCATGGTCTAAAGAATAATTTCATTAGTATAGGGAATATTGTAGAAACAAGGAAATAGAGTTTATATTGAGAGTGGAGCAAGTACATAATTCTTGATAGAAATGAAGGTAATAAGATTGAAAAAGTATCAACAAGAAGCAATAGAATGTTTTCTTTTAATATTTAAAATGAATTTTATATTTCTTAATATTCATATAAAGGATTAGTCATCGCATATAACATGTGAGATTTGGATTTTTGAGTTTCACTAGTTTCATTTTGTTGTATAAGAAGAATATGTAAAAGGACTACCTTTGATAAAGAAACCCAACAAAGTTTATGAATGTTCTATTCTTGGGAAAAAATTATAGGGAAACATTCCTTGTTAAACCATGGGGAGCAAGAGCTCCTCTTTAAATTGTGCAATAAAATTTGTGTGAGCCTACTTAGACACCATTATTTGGTAATAGGCATTTTTTATGAGTTCCATTGATGATTATATGAAGAAAACTTATGTGTTCTTGGAACAAAAATAAGAATATTTAGGGATATTTTAGTAGTTTAATCTTTGGTTGAAAAATAAAGTGGACACTTTATAAAAGTTTTCAGAATAGATAGAGGTAGTGAATGTATCTAGTGAATTTAAATAATTTTACGAAGGGGATAGAATCATAAACCTACTTACTACAAGATAGTTGTGCCCCTTTTCAATTTTGATCTTATTTTATGTAGATGAGATATTGAACCTTATGTATAAAACAAATTTACTTCTTTTGTAACTAAATAGTGGAGCCCATGTGCATGTTTCTATTGTTAGATGTATTACACCATATGCTATTAAAAGCATTAACAAAAGATTCTCTTACTTTGGAGTTTTGGGTTCTTGTTTATGTGAATGATTTATTTGACACATGTATCTTGTATTTCTATTATTTTCTTCAACTACTATACTATAAGTTATGTAAGGATTACAAGAGAAAATCTATTCAACATGAGCCCTTATCTATTATGTTAATTATTTCTAGTATCTCTTATCATTTTTCCCACTCAGATAGGCTTAGGTAAAATGAAAAAGGAGCCACTCTTGTAATCCTAGGGAATCACTAGCAAGTTATGTACCATACCTACAAGTATTTCAATGTTTCACTAGTTATGCATGGTTTATTTATCCTAAATAGATATTTAGGCCCATCAACAATTTCCTGTAAGCTTAGTGGGACTTGAACCCCACATTCACCATTTTTTTTGTAAAATTTTAGTCTCATGTAACTTAAAGCATTATATCATCATGTGGAAACTCTTTGTAAGATAAATCAAAGCCATATGATCCTTCGAAATTCTACTAGGTCTATAATGAGAGTCAATCCACATATTTTGTATAATCCCTTGCATTTGTTCTTTTAGATACTAAAATAACACTTGTATATCCTAGACATTTTCTCCATTTTCAAGGCCAAGGTTTTATCATCAAGAAAGGAAAAAAGGATCGTCAACAAAATTAGGATGGTTAGAGAACAACTTTAAGAGTGGGATATCTCTCCTACACTTTGAGCTATGCTTAAACACAAGAGGTTATTCCTAGGGTATACCTTTATAGGTAATGAAATAAACTAAAATGGAAAAATAAAAATAACATCTAAGCTCAATTGCATACTTGACCCCAATTTTTTCACTAGGTTAAGTAAGACTAGCTATATTAACCCCTAATATAATTGATTAAAATCTGCATACAAAATCCTCATGAAATAATTTCTTTCAAGGATCTAGTCAAATCTTTCCCTAGTTAAACTATAGAAGCATGACTATAAAAAACTTATTTCTAATTTTAAAATGAAATGTAAATGAATTTTTCTTTTTCTAAATGGTAGGGAAGTTTGAATTCTCAAGATTGGGTGCCTTATTGAGTGATAGAGTCAGATGTAACCATTAAAAAATTACATAAGAAAAGGTAGCATAAATATAACGATATGAAAAAATATCTACTTAGTAGTTCTCAATCAAATGCACAAACACTCCCATATAACATAAAATTGACCTATGCAAAATCAACATTCATTGATTTAAAATACTATGATATTCATCAAGTATTTGTTACGTATACACCATCAAATATGGTGAAGAAAAAAATTAGAAACAACGACATGCCTATAATATTCTACTATTTAAAATATTTCAAAGTGTTTATACCTGATTTAGGAGACTCATTATTACATATATTTGTTGCTACAACTATCTCTCTACAGGTTCTAAGTGAAACCTTAATGACAATCAACTAGAAATTGTGGAACTCCTAGAAATTTTTACTTTTTTTTGTGAAAACACGAAATGAAAAACCATTTTTCCATTCAAGAACATGAATATATAGATCTCTAATCTATTGGAGTAAGAAGGTAATCACCTAATAATTAATTAATTATTAGGCCCTTTTAACTTTATTCACTTATGCTAAACTTATGAGTGTTTTTTATTACTAGATTGAGCTAATTATAAGTCATGTTATCTCATTTCATACAATGACAATTGTCATAGTCTAATCTAATTTTCACCTAGGGTTTGATCTATGGTTCACTTTTTCCCTTTTCACAAGGATTCATCATTCATTTTAATAATTCATTCACATCAATGCATCATTATAATTTCCAAGTTGTTGAGCAAATTTATCTTGTTTTTCTCTTCATTTGTGAAAAATAATTGCTCATCCCCATTTGAGAAGTGGGTCTGTAATGTCCCCTTCCAGTTGACATCTCTCAGATCTTGAGATTAGCCTATTATGTGACCCTCATAGGCTGATAGGGTGGTTAGAGGGTCTTGTTGAGGCTTGGATTGGCTTCAATTGGTAGAATCATTCAGTTTGTCTTTCGTTCGGGGTCGTTTGGACATCGGTTGCTTGACTTACTATTTTTAGTAAGCGGAGACACTCAGCAGAGCACCCCTACTATTTTTAGCAGTATGGTCTAGTCATATGCAGATTCAGTCACTTATCATCCGGCTTCAGACGATTCGTTAATCGGACTAATATTGAGAGAGATATTAATATTTATTTGCCAAAATAAATATTAATTAAATTGAAGCTTATATTATAAAGTTATAATATAATTTAATATTATAACTTAAGTGAATTTTTAAAGGGGTCGACCATCATGAAGAAGGGGCCACTTTTTAATTAATTATTATAATTAAAAGGGCGTCCAAACTATGGAAAGATTAAAAGGTGAAATTCAAGTTTTATTTAAATGATGCTTTTTGGAGGTAATCGACCTAGATGCAATGAGTGCTAAGTGGACCATTCGATATCATGAGAGATGGGTTCTTATTGAACCACTACTCATGAAACATGGGTCAATGAGTTTGACTCGAAACTACACGGTTGTAATCCTGATAGCAATATCATCATTTCATTATGCTATTTGGAAAATCAATTTTTGCTTCTACTTCCTACAAAGAACAGAGCCTAGGGTTCCAATTTTCTTCTGCATTGGAGAATGAGCCATCTCCAGTGTCTGCAGTTCAGAGGCTGTAAAATATCAGCTGATTTATTGCTTGTCAGAGAGATAGCTTCATCCAAAAGTTATTACAGAGCTTATTCAGAAGATATATTTTCAGAGTTAAATCCAGAAATCATCAGGAGAAGAGAAAATCATTAGCGGTTGGCTTAGTGTTCATCTCGCATCCATATTCAAGCCGTACGGATATCTTATTTGTTGTTGTTGGGCCGTACCTTCAAGTATAGGGCCGTACTTTCTTCCTAGGGAAAAATGCCTCACTTCTTGGCATTCTGACTTCACCAAAGGGGGCGCCTATCCCTCTAGAATCACCTGCAATCTTCTGGTGGAGGGAGAAGTTGATATTTTTTATTGGCCGTACATTTCAAGCTCTTTCAAGCGGCTGCAAATCAGGTTTTTAAATATCATATTTTGTTGTGTCTTCAGTTTGCATGTCAGAGATTTACCTTTGTAATCAATTGGAAAGAATAATGATTCCATATGCTATCATTTCAGAGACTTATTTGCTTCAGTTTATACTTTCTGGAATTTATTTAAATTTTTAGAAATATTTCTTTCAAAATCGCATTCTTCATTATTGTATACAAAAACCCAAAAAAAATCAAAAAACACCCAAAAACAAAAAAATACATTCAGTTTTCAGAACAATGAGAACAGGGGTTTTTACAGTTGAATGGTGCATGGGATGCTAAGTAGGTCCAAGATGGGATTCCAGGGCCAAGGAATGGTCTTGGGCATGCCAGTGGAATGCAAGGTAAAAAGGGTGATTAGGGAGTCCTGTCAACCAGTACACAGAGCAGCTCAAGAGGACCATGTTGGAATAAAAGAGCAAGGTGTTGAGTGGGACTCATGGATGCAAGTCTACCAACATGGGTATGTTGGAAGTTTGGAGCGAGGGTGTTGTGGGAGCATGCCAATTCTTGGAGTGAAAAGATCCAAGGTGAAGTGCCAAGTTGGATGTGGACTTGGAGTTTCGTTAGAGGAAGACATGGCCATATGATAACCCAAGTCTTATGAGGGACACAAGGGTGAAATTTTGGAGTACCATGAAAGATTGTACAATGTGTAGCCACAATCCAAGAGAGTGGAACATGAAGAGTGTCAGGGCATGTAGTCTAGGAGTGTTAGGAACATAGGGACGAGGGTGCTAAAGGCATAGAGCAAAGGAGCACCAGGTGCGTGTAGCCAAGTTAGGGAGTAGTTCTTCTGATACCATGGAATCGGTGCTAGAGCTAGAGGGATCCTCTAATAGTCAAGGGGTTTGGTATTAGAACATGGAGTGAAGGAGTTTCAAAGACACCCAGAGTTGGAGTGAGCTCATGTGAAGAGCTACATGTGTACTATTCCATGGATCATGTGCAAAAGTCAAAGTCTTTAAGTGGAATCATAGAGATGGGGGAAGGCATAATTTGAATGCAGAAATAGGATTATCCAAAGATGGAGTTGTGAGTATGGGCTTTCAATGTCACACAAGGGATGGATGTTTCGAGGCAAAAAGCTCAGCCAGTCTAGCCTCGTGAAAATTAAGTAATTTTTGAGAGTTGTGGGGTTCACAATCAACTCTAACATGGTATCAGAGCACAAAATATATAGCCTCCTACTTAAATTTTAGAGATACGGCCTTGAGAAAAAAATTGGTACAACCAAAAGAAAAATGAACCTTGTCATTGCATCTATAATGTTCAAAAACCTAAGGATAAATTATAGTTTTGCTAAAATCCAAGTAGAGAAATTAAACTGTAAGAGAGAGGGACCAACCACGTTCAAGGTCCCAGGTCATGGAGAGCCAAGAGCAGAAGACTGCCCTAACTTACCTCAGCTTAAAGGGGTGTTTAGAGATGAAGGATGGGAATGATGAGGACTATAAGGTCCTTCAATCACTCTACAAACTTGAAACTCAGAATGGGGCTAGGCGAGCCGATTTTCGGGTTCAACACTATGCCTCATGTAGCTCTCTGCCCGAGGACAAAAGCATGGTTCTAGGACAACAACACGGCACGTTGGCGTCTCCTAGGTGTGCCGGAGTTCATACGACCAGAGGACTAAAAAGACAAGGTGAACCACTAGAAAATAGACTAACGGCCTAGCTAATGGTTTTTAAGGGAACAAAATAACACTATGAAGTAAGAAATATATAGATGAATATGATAAAGTAAGTAGATTAAAGCTAGGGTGACAAGAATGATCTCAAAAAAGAGCCTATTTTCCAACTAGCTCCAAGAAGCATTTCCATCTACACACAAGAAGGAGAAAACTTGTTGGGTGGTTGTATAGGGGCCTGCCTCAGTCAAACCCCTATTTTAGTGTTTCCACCTCCACGGACAACCAAGATAGTGATAATGGAGAAAAAGTATGATAAAGGAGAATGAAAGAAATGAACACAATAACACTAAAAAGCAGTATTATGCTACTCAACCAAATAATTGAGGAGAGGAGTAGAAAGCTTACCACCTCCACCAAGAGCTCACTAGCTAATGGAGGATAAAATGAGAGGACTCAAGCCCATGCTGCAATGGTGTTGTTCCACACTTTCTCTACGAAGTTGACGGAGTGTTGTTGATGCTGCTATGGAGTGCAAAGTGTTGTTTGAAGGCTTAGAGTGCAAGGAGTGAATGCTAGAATGCTTGGAGAGATCATGTTGAGTGCTTAGAAGGATTAAATGAAGGAATGAAGAGTGAATTTGAAGGGAGAATGAGAAAAATGGCCATATTCGATTCAATTGGTCAAAGAGGGGCGTTACAAATCGACCCCAATGGGAAGTGTAACGCCTCTGCAGGCTTCAAACGTAAGAATTTGTCAGGCATGTAGACTGATGTGGATTTTCTCCTTCGAATTTGGTTTTCTAAGGTGAGGGAGTGTAAAAGGGGAATTTGCATAAGGGGTGCAAATTCGCTCCTATACATAAACGTGTCTTGTTTGGGGGCAAAAAAAGCAAGTTTAAAATTTTGCACAATTGTACGAAATATATATGATTATACAAATTTGTATGTCATATTATATTGTGTAGTTATAACAACCATTAATGCACAAGGATAACAAAAAAATATAGTGCCTAAAGAAAAACAATAATAAGATCAATAAAATTGTTTAATTTCTAGGTGTACCATTATGCTGCTACCATACTCTACTATGCAAAAAATCAGCGGGTGGTGTTAACTCATTTCTGGAATATTCCCACCAAGTTGCCCACTCTCATGTTGCTCACGGCTCGTCACCACTACCCCTCTACTCACCCACCATTTAAGCCCCAACCCATGATCTTATAGGTGACAAGGGGTTAGCAACCTCTACAAAGCCCTTAGCACCTAGCCCCTTGGTCTAGATAGGACCAAGGGCTTATTTTTATAGCCCATGTGCATCTTGAAGGGTAAATTGGACAACTTTTCATAAATCAGGTATAACTTCGGCATTTGATTTTCATTTTGGTTAATCATATACCATTGGAAAACTAATACTAAGACTAATCTATTGGTGCTACTGATTATTCTAGATTCTACTCCTCAGGACTTTTTCAAGCCATTGAAGTCAAATGAAGTTGTTTTCACTCAGAGGGTCATAACTATTGACTCATATCTTGAATTTTCACGATTTTGTAACATCATAAAGTTGGTTAAATCCTCTACATAGATTTCAACCTAATTTTTCCATAAAATTTACTAGGTACCTATTATTTCAATCAGATGTTAGGATTTATTTTTTATTCTTTTCTTGGAAAATGTGCAAATCAAGTTAATTTTTTTAGATTAAAAGGGAATTTTATCACATTGTGAGGGTCTATATTGCTATTACTTTCCAATTTTGGATCCAACCCATATCTCTCCACTCACTACATTCAACTATTATAGGTGGAAAAAAAATGCTACACGTATGAAGAAACAAGGGTTATATAGAGTTACCATGGTACAAAACTATAACATCATAAATTGTTGTTGCTTACTATTTCACGCTATTCTTGGCACTCACTTTGGAACATGTGCCTAATCATACTTGTGGTATGCTTATTTTTCACCTTCCCAGCAAACATAATTAATTCCTTATTTATCTATCCCTTGCAAAGTGAGTTATGCCTAGACACTAGCATGACCTGCTAGCATCCTAGCTATTTGTGCCCAAAATTTTCAATTGGAAAGTCAGCCTTGTTGTGATTAAGGATACAACCTTAGTTTTCATCCACTCCAAATGATTTTTTTTGTATGTGTCTGAATTCATATATATGCAACCTCTTCTTCTCCTTCACAAGTCTAGAAAAACTAGAGAACAACAAGAGAGAAATTAGAAGCAAGTAAGCAAAAAATAAAATGATTAGAGACATAATTCAAGTCAATTACAGTTTGCAATCTACTAACAAATTCATGTACAATTATCTTGTGATGTTTCTTATTTATTTATTTATTTATTATTATTATTATTATTATTATTATATCTACTAGCACTTGTAGGATCTTAAGGAAGCCTCTTCATCCTTTTTGTGTGTGATTGGTGATAGCTCCATTAGTCCAACAAGGGTTTCAAATATGTGTGGTAAATGTGTCATTGTGTTGTGATTATCATTATCATTAATATTTTGTCTTTTCTCCTTCGAGAGCATGCACTCTATATAATTTATCATCATTGTTGTTGTGTAGGTGCAAACACCAAAAAGGGTTTGACCAAGGCAAGCCCTTATACAACATAACAATTTTCCATTTGTCGATTTTGTAAGTTTTTAGGTTGCTGTTTTTTGAGCAGGATTTTACATCTCAACTGTTTCAGAGATTCCTAAACCCTGGCTCTTTTCCTTATTAGCTCATCATTGATAAACTAGGGTATGTTGATTATTCAAACATATTGGAAATATTGAATTCCATTTTTTACTATCATAGGTGTTTAGATAGTGCCAAGTCCGTACAAGTATCAAACCCTAATTTATGGCATCTTTCAAACACCTGCATGGCACGTCAGTGTCTGAAATAATCGACTCTAGAATTTAGTATCACGTTCCTCTATGTATCTCATACCCAAATATGCTCTTTATTTTTTATATTCATTCTATACATTTGTATTCTGTCACATTTTTTCAATTTGATCATAATTTTCCTAGTTCATTGCATCATCTTATCAATCCTTACATTCTACAACAAAAGGGACTAAAACCCTCAATCAAACCTGTTTGGCCCTCTTCTCCCTGTGAATGAAGATTAGATTAGCCTAGATCTCCCTTATTTCCCACCTAACATTTTGGTGAACCCAACTTAGCTTACATTTGTAGATCTTCTGATTTAATTGTATATTTTTGTTAATTTGATTTACTGGTTTAAAGCATTAAACTATTGAATATATTATTTACCATATGCAAAAATTGTATGTTTAGTTTAGAAAACAAAGCATTTGTATCCTTGTTCTCTTTTGTTGTTGTAAACATAAACCTAAAAAACATTCTATTCTTCTCACATATCATCAACATATTGATTTTGTCATCACTTTCTTCTATCTTTCACTTCTTAAGAACATTTGTGTCTTGAAACTTGTACTTGATTTATGAGTTCCATGACCCGGTGTTCTTAATCCCACATTCTTGTGAGAATAAGTTATTGAATTATGGCTTCTCGTGCTCTTAGTAGCTCTAATGTTGAGCCTATGTTTGTCAGCTCTTTCACCCAAGGAACTTCAGAAACGAAATCATCTTTGGATCCTATTATTACCTTTCCAATTATCTTTGAGTCACAAACTCCTCATGATTTTCCTAGGTTTGGAAACTCTATGGCCTATGTTCTTAAGGATCAAATTCATAAACTAGATAAGGACTTCCTTGGTCTTCGAAAATTCTCGAGTACATAATATTTTGTTGGAGAGGCTATCCCTCTTCTAGAGAATCTTAGGAAATTGTTACTTAAGGATTCACAAGGTGTGGAAGTTCTGCGTAGTTTAGGTCACATAGTGGATACAAATATTATGACATCAACTAGTTACATGAAGATTATCAATAATGCGTCCCTTCAAAACCAAATGGGGGCCCAAGTCTCAATACCCTTGATGACATCTCCTATTCCAATATTCACTTCTTTTAGTTATAACCATTGTTGCACAAATTGGTAATAATATTAACACTAATTTTAAAAATCCTATAAACCAATATATCTTTGTCCCGCCTTCCTCCAACCTCCCATTTACTTCTCAAAATGTCAATCCACCTATTTCCCAACATGTTGTTAGTCAACCTCGTCCACAATTTACTTACTAAAATGTTGATCTACCTATTGATGGATCTAGCCCTTTATATTCTACCAATTCCCAATCCATATCACTTGTCGATCCTATCATTAACCAACTCTTGCAATATGTGAGCTCTTTACAAAAAAATATTGAATATGAGTCAAAACTAATCCCAATCCAATCCTCCATCATACTTCACTTGTAGCCCATTATTGTTCGCAATCCTAAAAAATCTAATACCACAAAACATTGGAACACCCCATTTTGAGAAGTATAATGGAAAATGAGACCCTAATAACCATGTGTTAGCATTTACTTTATTATGCAATGATGTTTTATTCAAGGATACTCTATTAGCCAAGCTCTTTTCTTTGTCATTAAAAGACATGACCCTGTATTGGTTTTTTTCATTACCTAACAATTCAATCCATTCTCTTCAACAATTCATCAATCAATTTATCCAACATTTCCAAGCTAATATTGGACCACAAGTCACATTGACTTATTTGGTTCATTGTAAGAAAGGATCCAAGGAGAAAGTGACTGACTTTATATCATGCTATCAAGTCCTCTTCTTTCAAATCTCATATTCCATTATGGATGTTGGTGTGTAATTGGTTTTTATTGGAAACCTACAACCACACATTTGGGATAAGATTCTATTGATGTGATATCCTTCATTCACACATCTTTTCACAAACTTTTGAGATTACCAATTGATGGTTATCCAATATGAGGATTTTTCTTCATTGGCTTCCATTGGTCAATCTGAGGCTACCACTTCTAATTATCAATCATTCAAGAAACAAGATAAAAAAATCATAAAAAAATAATTCTTCTTCTTCCAACAATATCCAACCACAAGTTGCGACTACAACATCATATGTTGTGACTCCCTATCAATGTAAACCAAAGAATCAACAATTCTCACAACTTTCCAAATCCCTCCATTCCATTATGTTATAACTGCTTACCAATAACTTAATCTAGCTTCCTCCTATTCACCTTGTAGACACTACCAAACCTCTACCTCCTTATGACCCAAATTCCTTTTCTCAATATCATCAAACACTTGGACATGATATTGAGTGATGCATGTATCTTAAGCACCAAGTGTAGGACCTTATCGACTCTAATGTTATTCAGGTGGCCGGAGTGAATGATAAAGGAAATAAATTTATCACAACTCAAAATTAAAACTTGTAAATCTATACCAAACTACTAGCTAGTCATTCAAATAATCTTGTAGAGTCATTTGTTGATATATTTCCTGTTTCCATAACCTCTGATCATAAAAGTAAACCAGTAGATAATGTAGTTACCATAATAGATGCTCACCCTCACCAAGAACAAGTTAAACTCCTTCCTGATATCACTTTCACCCACATTGATGGGCCTCTCTTCATGCACCTAATGACCCTCTTTACATTACAACTAAAATTAATGATAAACCCACATGGGAAGTACTCATTGATCCTGTATGCTTGGTGAATGTAGTTACAGAAGAATCTTATTTAGAAAATTCCTTACAAGAAGATAAGAGATTACCAACAATATAAAATATCTATGTAGAGGAGCTTGAATTATGGTACTATCCCTATTCAAACCTCCACGCTCACATTATATACCTTCAAAACTATCGACATTAAGTTATTATTCTTCCTAGCCACTGTAGTAATCAAAACCAAAGTGGCCAAATGTAAGGTAAATTGGTGTTAATGGAGTATATTATCTAACTAGATTACCTCCTAGGTCTTATTCACACTATTTTACTAAGTTAACTTAAGATATTTTTAAGTTAATTATTTTTTGTGTCTCATGTCATATGATTTAAACACTTGTTATAATCCTATGTTATCCTATCTCATCACCTTTCTTATATAAGAAAGGTCCCTCATGTACTTTATGTATCCATTTGTATCATGTGTATACCTATGGTATCATAATATTACTTTTCATCATAATCAAGAAATTCATCCTCTTGCTACTCTCTTATGGAAGGCCAATATTTAGTTTTGCAAGTGATCCTAAGAGCTTGAGCCCATCATCGACTATTACATGGTATCAAAGTTTCAGATTGAAGTGGTGAAAAATGTGTGACCCTTTAGGGGAGATCTCCCTTTTGGGGGTTTCGACACCTTTTCCCTATTTCATTAAATAAAGAGAGGGTTTGATGGATCTCGAAAAGATATATGATAGACTTACAACTTGAAAGGTGAGTCAACCTACCCTTGACCAAATTCAAAATGACTTTAAGGATGAGATATAATAAATTAATTGACCTAATGATGCAAATCACTATTTTGATGCAAAAAGAGCATATCTGAGATATCATAGAGAAATTCGGACCTAAAAAATGGACTAAGCAAGAAATTGTGCACCTGTGGTATAAATTTGAGGTTGATTCTGTGGGAAATTTCCTTCGAGGGCACCATTGTCCTTGTAGATATTTTCCAGATCTATTTTCGCAATCCTTAAATGTTGAATCAAAACTTTTGTTTTCCACTTGTCACACTATCAGATCACCATTGGATAATTTTGTAACTGAGTTTTTGTGAGTTGTCAAGATGTAGGGTTCGATTGCAATAATAAATAATTGATCTTCAAACTTCCTTCAATACTCTTCAAAGCTAAAGCCAACATGGTCAAACAAAGAAGAAAGGTTGTGCCATTTAAGGGCTTTCCTTAGTCAAACCCTGTGTTAGTGTTTCCACTTCCACAATGGCAATGTCAATGATTAAGGGATAAATGATAAAAAGGAATGATGAATCAACAAAGTTCTACAACTCACCACCCTTCAATGGCTTCCTTGAAGGACTGAAGTCATACAAATCTCCTCAAGGCTTGAATCTTGCTTGCTTGAATTGCTTGGAGACCTACAAGGGTTAGTCTTTACAAACAATATGAAAACATAAACATGAATGAACTCATACACACTTTTACATGATGCTTGGGTCTTGAATTGCTACAATAAATCACTAAAATACTTCTCTTGACTTGCTTGATAATGCTCTTGACAATAATTCTTGCTCAATAATGCTAGATATCCCTTTCTTCTTTCTTGTTAGTTTTCAAATAATGCAATAACTAGTTATTTATACATAATTATTCTTATTTCTCAAAATTCAATCCCAACAGCCGACTTTAGATATTTAAATTTCAAATAATAAAATATCGACACTGACATATTTGAATTTGGAGTCAAAATAGGGGGCATATGCGCCCTAGAATATGCCAATGTCCTAGAGCTATTTTTTGGAAATTAAGGAATCGGGGGAAAACTATTAAATGAATGCATTTGTTTTGTGCTTGCAATTTGTTAAAAATTGTGCCCAAAGGATAAAGGCACAATTTGTTTTGTGCTTGAAAACTATTAAGGAGTCCTATTTCCACGAGCATGCTTTCCTTAGTGAGAAAACCTTGTTTCTCCTCGCGAAATTGTAGAAAGTTTACCACGTGGCAGATTTTCCACAAGTTTGTTAACTTTTTTTGATGGGTTCTTCTTCTTCCTATAGATGTGTAGAAAACCTGCCATGTGGCACATTTTTTGTGAACACATGTCTTTTCTAAATTGCTTTGCTTTTTCTTGTTGATGCATGGAAACGATGCCGCATGACATCCTTTCTGTGGATACGTCAGCCCTTTCTGCCTAGTCTTTCTTCATCTCGTGAACATGTGGAAATGATGCCATGTGGCACCTTTTCTACAAGTCTGCTAAGCTTTTCTGAAGTTTCCTTTTTGACCTATGAAAACGATGCCACATGGCATCCTTTCTGTGTGTCTGCCCCTCCTTTCACCAAACCCTTTGGTCATTCCGTGAAGGTACAGAAATCATGCCACGTGGCATATTTTCTACAATTCCATTGAGTCTTTCCAGTGGGCCCCTTCTACGTCTAGGAATGCACAGAAATGATGCCACATGGCAACCTTTCCGTGAGTCTGTGGTGTTCTTTCACCTCACTCTGTTTCTTCCCGCGAACACATGAAAATCCTACCACATGGCATGTTTTCCACATGCCCACCCTTTCTTTCTAATACGTTCTATAGACCGTGAGAGAGTGAAAAGATGCCATGTGGCACGTTTTCCACTATTATGCCAACCTTTTTCGACAAGCCCCTTTTTAGCCTGCGAAAGAGTGAAATCTTGCCACGTGGCATGATGAGTTTTATGTTAAAAAGGTTAAAGTCTTTTTAGGTTTTATTTTCATCCAGTCGAGACTTTGAGTCCCAAAAGGATTTTTGAACTTAAGGTTTGAAGTGTTCAAGTCCAATCAGGATCCCCAATCTTGATCGGCACCCTTTCCCTCTTATCCTGTCGAGACTTCAAGTCCCAATTGGAATTTACAACCTAAGGTCCGACAAGTCCAAATTCGATTAGGATTCTTGATCCCGATAAAGATCTTCTCTCTGATCCTATCAAGACTTCGAGTCCCGATAAAACTTTCAAACCTAAGGATCAAAAGGTCCAAGTCTGATCAAGATTCTCGATCTCGATCAGTTTTCCTCTTCCCTTTTCCTCTCATATTCGGTTGGGACTTCGGGTCTTGATGGGACTTTACACCAAAGTTCTAAATGGTTTAAATCCATTCGAGACTTTTGTTCCCAACTTCTTCTCTCTTCTTACTTTGTTCTTATCGAGGTTTTGAGACCCAATTAGGCTTTTGGACCAATGGTGCAAAATTCTAATTTTTTTTTGGTTTTTAGACCCGATTTTCTTCCTCGTCTACATTTCAAACTTTATTTGGACTTTTAGATTTTTGACCTAATAGTCTGAATCTAATTTTTGTTCCCACTCCCACCCTCCAGTTCTTTCATTCCTAGGATCCTATCAAGGTTTCGGAACCCGATCAGACTTTTGGACACTCTGTGATATTTTCATGTTTTTCACCATAATGTTGTAACAACTTTCTCAACTACCAAATTTGATTCTTGCGACTACAGGGGTGATCTTAAATGTATTTTCAACCTTGGAAAATTGTCTCTTGATGTATGGCATGCATTTCCAAATGTATAATTGATCATTTTTTCAGCCATAAGTTTGTAAAATTTGTGCAAAGCTTTTGCATGGTATATTTTCAATATAATAAAGATGTATGGGTATGTTTGAGGATTACTAAGTAAACTCTCTTAATATTCTGTAACCATCTTGGAGATGTATTGATTTGATTCTTGGGGCTATAGGGGTGATCTAAAATGCATTTTAAACCTTAGCAGATTGTCTCCTGATGTATGGCATGCATTTCCAAATGTATAATTGATTAGTTTTTCAATCATAAGTTTATAAAATTTGTGCAAAGCTTTTGCATAATATATTTTCAGTATAATAAAGGAGATGTATGGGTTTGCTTGAGGATTACTAAGTAAACTCTCTTAATATTCTGCAACCATCTATTGTCTTTCTAAGTGTATGTGTAGAGTGTAGCTTGCCTATGCATTTTAAAAGGCATAGTATTTTGTAGTGACTTGATCAAGTCATTGTCTTGTTTCAATTATTGCATCTTTGGTTAAATATAAAGACTTTGTTGCTCAATGGATAAAGGCTATGGTTTGTAATTGGCTTTCTCTCCTATCATTTTGAACATACTCCAAACACATCAACTCAAAAAACCTTTAAATTTTTTCTTTATGTGTGCTTTACTGCCATGTCTGAGTGAACACAACAATACAAGGGTGTATCATAAGGTCTGACAAGTCCAAAACTGATTGGGATTCTCGATCCTGATAGACATCTTCTCTCTGATCGTGTCAAGACTTTGGGTCGCAACATAAATTTTGGACCTAAGGACCGAAAGGTCCAAGTCTAATCAAGATTCTCAATCTCAATCGGTTTTCCTCTTCCCTTTTCTTCTCATATTTGGTCGAGACTTTGGGTCCCAATGGGACTTTCAACCCAAAGTTCTAAATGGTTTGAATCCGTTCGGGACTTCCATTCCTAACTTCTCTCTTCCTTCTTTGTTCTTGTCAAGGTTTTGAGACCCAATTAGAATTTTGGACCAATGGTCCAAAAGTCCAAATCTGTTTTGGTTTTTTGGACCCGATTCTCTTCCTCATCAGGATTTCAAACTTTTGGATTTTTGACCCGATAGTCTGAATCCAATTTCTATTTCTCCTCTTGCCCTCCAGTTCTTTATTTCCTAAGATCCTATCGAGGTTTCAAAACCCAACCGAACTTTTGGACACTCTGTGATATTTTCACATTTTTCACCATAATGTTGTAAAAACTTGCTCAACTGCCAAATTTGATTCTTGGGGCTACAGGGGTGATCTTAAATGTATTTTCAATAAATCCAAGAGGGAAAAAATGGCAATCATGCTTCTTTATGATTCTCAAGCCCCCTTTCTGTCAGAGATCCAATCTTGGCCATGATTTGCTGCTAATTTCATGGGGGTTGTGTTCCCCTTTTGTGTGGTCATTAATGTGGAGTCATGGCATGGGTGTTAGGACCTGTGTGGCATGATATCTTCCAAATTTGGATGTTCACTTGTCTACGTGTGATTTTCTAGGATTTCAAACTCTATCCTTGGCCCTTCCTCCTTCAAAACTTGTAGAGGTATAAATTGCACTTTTGTGCTCATTCTAAGGGTTAGAGTTTTCAGTCAGGTTTTATTCTTGTAGCGCAAAAAAATGTATCATTGACATTTTTACGCTCATTTGGGTCTTTCTTATGGATGTTGGCCTAGTTTTTCCTAGATTTAATGTTGTAATGTGGTCAACACATTCACATTAGGTCTTAGACCTTTGTGAATCAATAAGAATTCTATGATGTCTTGTAAAAGTGTTGTGAAGTGTTGTAATCCACTTTCACACTTTTCTAGGACTTTTTTAATATAATTCACTTAAATAACCTCTCTTTATCACTTACCAAGCCTTATTTCAAAGCGTTGTAAAGTGTTGTAACAAACTTTCACACTTTTCTAGGCTTGTCATCAATAATTTGACCCTTTCTTATGTTTAAATGACCCCTTTATACACTTGCAGGCCCTACTTAAGTGTATTTTAGAGAATAATCCCATTAAACATCATTTAATACACTTTAATTCCCGACACCCATTAAAATTGCCCTGGTGGGACCAAGTCGCCACTAGGGGCGACTTAGTCCCACTTGGCCCAAAAATCAAAATTATTTTAAATTTCTAGCGAGATATTATTTTCTAAACCTTGAGGTCGGCCTATGATGTGGTATTTTTGAGAAATTATGTATAATCATGTATAGGGTTTTTCCTCTCATTTCACCCTAATTCATTCACCTAACATCTTAATCATCATTCATCATGCATTCAAGTCAAGCAAGTTAGGGTTAGGTCATTCAGAGAGCATTCAAGATAATTTTTCAGACATGTTCAAGGGCAGATTCTTTATCTATTGTTGCAGAAATTCAAGATCTATCATCATAGCAAGTTTCTAATTCCTTCATTTCATGATTCATGCTTCATCTTATTTCTTCATTTGGTTTAATTACCTAAAAGGGGTTTGACCAAGGAAAACCCCTATTCCCTAACATTCAACATTTCTCTCTCTTTCTTTGTGTGTTTGCAGATTTGAGGGCTTAGAGATGATTGAATGATTGGTTACAAAGTTTTTGAAGACATGTTCTTGTTGGCTAGGTCAAAATATCCACAAAAAGTCACTTATAGTGTCAAAAATCAAAGTTTAAGATCCGGATACCTGGAGGAACAAAAAGTGTAGACCGAGAGCTTCCGTTTCCACTCTCGGATTTTCAAAAAAGCCAAAGTGGACTAATTCGCACTGTACACGTTTTTTAGAGTTTTCTATAGATTTGGATACCCATTTGGCTAAAACAGGCTCTGGTGCAGTTTTCCAAATCTAGGACTAAGTAGCCCAGAATGGCGTGTCTCAGTAGGTCAAAATTTTAGGATCAGTAGCATTTCCAATCTCCATTCCAGTCTGCAACACATTTCCAGGTGCACCTCTTCAGTTCTACGGTTTTTTGTTCTATTTCATGATCATTTCTAGGTCATTTAGTTTATGTTGCATACTACACTATGTTTTCAAACATTCTTTATTTTACAAGTTTACACTTAGTGGTGAACCCTCATTTGTTGTCATTACTTCCCTAGAACTCTCCCTCAATTAGATTTTGATCTTCTTGGCATTGAAATCTCAAGGGTTTGTTCTTGAATGAAGCATTGATCTTTGTCTCTCTCCTTTTAGGTGCAAAACCCTAGAGGTGCAAGAGGTGACAAAAATCTTCACTACAAATCCAAAGAGAAGCAATTATAGAGCCAACAAAAGAAAGTATTTACAAGAAACCCTAGGTTTCAATTTCTAATTCTAGGTAGAGATATTTTATAGTGTAATGATTTGGGTTTGTTCCCAAGCTTGTAATAACATTTGAAACATTGAAGATTGTAAGATTAAAGGTAGAATCAACCTTAGCAAAGTGTCTCTTGATGTATGATATGCATTTCTCTAGATGTATAATTGATTAGCTTTTTAGCTAGAAGTTTATAAAATCCGTACAAATCTTTTTCATAGTATCTTTTCAATATAATAAAGGAAATGTATGGGGATGCTTGAGGATTACTAAGTAGACTCTCTTAATATTTTGCAACCATCTATTATTTTTCTAAGTGTATGTGTAGAGCCTATCTTTCTTAATACATTTTAAAAGGCATAGTCTTTTGTGGTGACTTGATTAAGCCATTTCCTTGTTTCAGTTATTGCATCTTTGGTTAAATCTAGAGACTCTATTGCCCAATGGATAAAGGCACCGGTTTGTAATTGGCTTTCTCTCCTATCATCTTGAACACACTCCAAACACATCTACTCAAAAAACCTTTAAAGTTTTACTTTATGTGTGTTTTATTGCCATGTCTGAGTGAGACAACAATACAAGGGTGTATCATAAGTTCATGATCACATACTTATATGGTATATTATCTATTCCAAGGATGCTTAACCTTACCTATCCAAACTAGCACATAGGTATATTATGATACTAGTATTGGGATACATTGTGTAGTGGGTAGAGTTTGTTGTAAGGTATTGCATAATGTTTCAAATCATCAATTTGGCATCTTAGGGAAAACCCCCTTGGTCTTGCAAAGATAGAAGTGAAGGAGGTCTTACCCACCTCAATCATTGGTCCTTAGCTTCCTGACCTGAATATAGGTTTGTGGTAATTTTCCAAGTTTGACACCCCTCGCATCTGGAAGATTATCAAACATTATGGATTTGGGGCCAACAACTTTAATCACCAACACCTTGAAAGTAATATTTTAATGGTGTAGCATCGAATAAAGTAACCCTTTTTAATGCTTAGTCTAGGAATTAACAATTAATGATAAAATATACTTAATTGTGCCTTATTTAGGGTGTTGTAAAGTTTTTTCTTACACTTTCACACTAATCTAGAGCTTAATTGGCCCCTTTAATTCAAATCTAAGCCTTATTAATTGCATATTTTGAAGGATCTATCTCAACACCCATTAATGATATTGCATAGCATTAAATTGGCAAAGTTGGAGTCCTAGAAAATTGTGCTAGGACCCATTCACCACTTTGGGTGAATGGGTCCTCCTTACCTAGGACACCCTTTTTTAACATATTTGAGATGGGTTTGTAATGATATTTCATCTCCCTAAAGCTTGGTCCTAGGAAATTGTTTTAGAGCCCATTCGCCGCTTTGGGTGAATGGGTCCTCCTCACCTAGGACACCCCTTTTTGAATTTATTTGCGGCAAGATTTTAATGATTTTCAATCCTAGATCTAATGTCGGCTTGGATTATTTGAATTTCAGGGTTAATCCTTAAGTTTAGTATAAATATAAGGTTAATTCACATAGTTTCACCTAAGAAATTTTATGTGACGTCATGTGATCAAGAGCAATAGCATTATAGAGCATTTCAAAGGCATTCAAAGGCATATTATTGAATTTTTATTGCAACAATTCAAGATTATATCGTCATGTCAAAGGCATAATGCGTCAAGCATGTTGTTGAGCTAGTGTGTTGATTGAAGATCCATTGGCAAGCATTATTTCACATCTAATTCAAGATCAAGATCTACATTCTTCATAGACACTTCATGCTAGATTGTTCTTTTACATTTGAAGATATCATCCAAGGTATCATTGTTCACATTTCATGTTTCATGCTTCTATTTCATTATTTCATCATAAGGTTTAATTACCTAAACGGGGTTTGACCAAGGAAAACCACTATTCTCTAACAATCAACAAGTTTTCCTCCTCTCTTGATGTGTGATTGTAGGTTTTAGGTTGAAGATCAAGTGGAAAAAAAGATTGAAGCAAAGTTGTCAAAATTACCATGTTGCAAAGTTGTCATCTACATTGCAAGAACACAAAAACAAAGCTACAAAATTTGTTTCAGACTTTCAGGAGCTGAAAGTGTAGACCTTTAAGAACAAAACCCAAAATCCAGTTTTCAGAAACCCTAACAGGGACCCATTCGCCACTTGGGGCGAATGAGTCCTCAATGACCTAAAAACAACAATTTTTCAACAAGGTACACATTGTTTCAGCCTCTCAAAACTTCCCTTATTATTGCTATAACAGTTAGGATTAATTTTTTATTATTATTTAGGCATTTTAGCCCTCATAATTGAATGAAACATTCCTACAAAAACATAGTGTTTTATCATCTTGTTAATTAATTTTGATAAACCCAATTTTTTGATGTTTCAGGTGGACAACATGGCAAGATCTCTTTTGAGTTTCGACTCATCCCTATTTTCTATTGAACATTCAGAATACTGAGAGGGGAGGAGGGTGAATGAGTATTTTATAACTTTTTGAACATAGAATATTCAATCACCAAACCATATTAACAAAAATAAGGAGTGAAAGCAAGAATCATCCACAAAACCACAAAACACATGAACACCAATATTTTTACATGGAAAACCCAAAATGGGAAAAACCACAGTGAGGATTAGCTCACAATATGTTATATTTGGATATAGTATATTACAGGGGCTCACTGTCAGGACACACTGTCCTTACAAGGCTCACATCCAGAGTTAAGTACAATACAAAAATGGCCCACTACCAAAGTATGAACTGATATAAAGTGCACCTCTCTTGTGTTGTATTTCAATTCCTTTGAAGCTCTAAATATAAAGTATTGCTCTTCTTAGCAGTCGCTCAACAACTCTACTCTAATTCTAAGCTCTTACCACTAAATTCACATGCTCACAACATCTAACACTACTTCACTTGATATGTCATTTATGCCCACTCATCTGTCTATGTCACACCCCTCAATTCCAAAATATCTCATTTATATATACCCAAATATATCCGCACACATTGAAATTAGGTCGACCTAATTAGATGTAAACAAAACAATCCAAAATAGCTTTTTTTAGCACCACACAAGATTCAAAATCATCTTCACGCCCATGCAATACTTAATTTAAGTCAGCAAGGATTTAAAATAGATCCAACTAACATCTACAATGTATATTTAATCTTCTCAATACACATCATGTATTAGGTTGACCAAGAATAGGATCTAGAATCACCAAAACTTCCAATCATACACACCTTCCAGATTCGATATTTCTTCAGTTTCTCATTTCACCGACATCAGTGAGGCTAACTTTAGAACCGCAGGATCCAAACATTCTTCTCAAGAAAATGTGGAATCTCCCATGCTGGTATACTAAACAGAGAGATGACAATGATATACACATTTGAACTTTGTCATTGATATCTTCTAGTACTCTTCACACAAATTCTCGAGATCTTGAATATAGTTGTTGTTGGACTTGCCATTACACCAAAAAATTGACCTGTTAATGCCCAATACAAGCTTCGGTTAAGAACCACAGGAGGTGGTTAGACCATGTCACAAACCCAAGCGCTAGTGCTACAAGGAAGACCAAGGGTCACACCTTGCAACAATCCCCCCCAGTACAAGCGTGGGGTTTGAACCTATGACTAGCTCCGATACCAATTGTTGGACTTGTCGTTGCACCAAAAGATTGACCTGTCAATGCCCGATACAAGCTTCGGTTAAGAACCACAGGAGGCGGTTAGACCATGTCACAAACCCAAGCGCTAGTGCTGCAAGGAAGACCAAGGGTCACACCTTGCAACAATTGTATGAGCTAGTCATAATGATATGGTTAAAAGCGCGGAGTTATACCTCTTCTTGTGGTGAAATGCGGACCAAAAAACCGACGCACTAACCACAACACAATCAGTAGAGAACACTTAACCATATTTCTGATAGATCAACTTTCCGGTATAGTTAGTATTTGTACAAATGACAAAAAAATGCTTCCCCACAATGTTGACATCAATGACAACACTAGGCCAGATGAATCAACCGATGTACACACTTCATGCTCATGTTCCCAAGTTGCATCAACAATAACAAACTTCCAAACTTCCAACATTTTCGATAGATCTTATATACGTTAAAAGGAAATTTGTAGCCATAGAGAACTATTTCTACATAACCCCATGAGAGAAAATCAAACAAACAAGTATTCAAAATCCTTAATGAAAAATAATAGACAAGTAAACTATCAAAATGACATAAAACATAAGCTAAGAAACCCCTCATGAGGAAAAATACAACCTACAAAAGCATTGACATTCAATGTATTATCTCATAAATAAAGATTATAATACATCTACAAAGTCTCCATTAATACCTCTGAAACATCAAGTTCTCTACATGTGTTCCATATAAACAATGAAATAAGAATCGTATAACCTATTGGAAAAACAAGGATAGACAATTGAGAGGGGGGGCGGGGGGTTAGGGGTGAATCAATTGTCACAGAATATTTAACTTTTCAAACTTAATTTAACTTTAATCTCATATATGATGAATGAACAATAAACCATAAATAATCAACACAAAAAACATAGAGAACACCAAGATTTTTTATGTGGAAACCCTGTTAGGGGAAAAACCACGGTGGATGTTAGTCCACAAGATTATACCCTGTTAAAAGTATAAAGAATAATAATGGGAATGCACATGCATTCAAGCACACTGCCTAGAGCTCACTACTCAAATACAATGGAAGACACGCTGTCTTACAAAGAGATTTGGATTATAACCATCCGGATTTGAACTGAGAAAGTAGCTTCTTCAAAAGCCTGATTACAGTTCCAGTTAAGCACAATTTTTCACTCCTCTACACACTTCATCACACTCTGCTCTGCCTTCGAATGATATTTGCACATACACACATAGGAGCACATCGAGCATACTTCAATTCGAACAAACAACCGCTCTTATATATCCGCAACATGAATTATATCAACAACTTTGTCGGCCAAAATATAAAACATAAAACATATACACAATGTCGGCCCAAATTTACAAATAAATTTTCAATGCGAATCAAACACCGTTGACCAATATTATGTTGTGGCCCAAAACAACAACATCAAGCGTGCCAAACATTCAAATTCTAATCTCCAAGGATCCACAACACGTTACAACCACCATGTTAGCCAAGAACACAAAAACCCGAACACACGAGAAAAATCTCTGACCACGAGCACACCGATCAACGTGGACATGCAACAAAGATAGAGAATGATCTAGAAGCATCCATGAGCATCAAGGACCATCAGAGAAACATCTGTAGCAACTGAGATTACTAGAATCATACCAACTTCAATCAGGAACACTAATTGAAACTACAGAAACACTGTCAGAACACGACTGTTCATAACAAGATCAAATCTTCACGCGGACCTCTGAAACTTCTGGTGGATAAACTAGATACATTCAGCAATAAACCCTTTAATCCACAACGACTGAACATCAATGTACTGAACACGACACCTTCATGACCTTCACTGGTCCCGAATCAACCTGCAACTCTTCTTTTACAATTTTCTCAATATCCTTGACATATACAACCTTCAATACACCAATGCTAATAGTGTTGACATCAATGAACACCACATATCAGCAACACAACCACAACATCCAACATAACCACACATCCTAATTCATTCTTCATCTCCTCATATATGCAACCTACAAGAGATTCTCAAACTAGCCAACCTCAATAGCTACTTGTGTTTATGTTTATAGAAATAAGCTTGCAAAAAACCAAGTGGTATTACATAAACTATGTGACTAATACCATGAGCTTATAAAATCATTTTCCTCATTTACTTTTTAGTACTATTTTTTCATTTTTGGTACTAAGTTTTCCCAATATTAAATATTTTCGCATTATACAAACCCTCATTCAATATTTATCTTGATGTTACATACAACATATAAAGTGGCTCCAAGAATATGTCTAATATGTGTGGTGTATAAGGGTTGGTCTTTGTTTAAATTGAGAAAACTCATCTAGGACAAGTTGTAAATTTTCTATATACTAATTTTCTACAAATATAATCTATTTTATTTCCATTCAAAGTTTAAGCCACTTTGTAAGATTCACTTAGTAAATCAATATAAGACATCTTCAATGTCATTAATTCATATTGTCTCCATTGTTGTTTAAATGACTTAGGGAATTGAGGGAGTTCGTCTGTTCAACCTTGTTGTTAGTTAGTTTGCATCTAAAGGGTGTAGTGAAATTGTTTTACTTTGTGCAGTTTGTGGAAGGGTAAGAAATATTTCTTGACCAATATGTGAAGCATTTAAATCAGCTATGGATTATTAAGTAGAGTTGTATTTTTGGGGTAGAAGGGTGTTTGAGAGTCTAAGCTCTACAAGACAAAGCCAATAAAATAAAACTTATTTGAATGTTAGTATTTGCTTGGTCATTGAGGTTTTATCTGGATTTGATTATGTTATTAAAGGAATAGCCATTGGTTTGGTAGTTGAAGGTTGGCCAAATCCAAACCCATGAATGAACAAAATATTTAATGAAAAAACTCTTTTTTATTTTATTTTCTTCTTGTTCCTGCTTGATCATTACGGGTACAAGGGGAGCATATGAATGTGCCATATTTCAAGAACACTAGCCTTGTATTTATGAACAATTTATCTAATAGTCAATGTGTTAGATACCTCTACCATAAATGTAATGTAGTGAATATTGATAGGGCTAACCCTTAGGTCTTGCAAAGCATAAAGTGTAGAAGAGATCTAGCTATCTCTTGTCCATTGACCCATCCTCTTAGTGATTCTAACCATAAATATTTGTAATCTCTTAAGAAGCACTAAAAGTAGGTTAGAGAACCAACATGCCATTAAAGATATTTGAAAACATAGAGCAGATGGAGGCAAATTGATGGCTCAATGTTGTCTTTAAAGATGTCTTGAGTGAAAGAAAGAAGTTATGCATGAAGCAAAAATGCAAGTGGATAAGCAAATGGTATATTTACTTGAACACTTACACTAGTAATGACAAGGAAATAAACATATTTATTCTAGATAAGTTTAAAAACTCTATGTAGGAAAAATCATTAGGAAGAAAGAAGAAATACTATCTTGAAGAATTTAACCCCACTTCCAACCATCAACAAATAGCCTATTTAGAGGCCAGTATCCCTTTGAGAGCAAAGATTCTCAAAGCTCAGTTAAGAACTAACTCACATCATCTTTGGTATGAAACATGTAGATGGAAAAGGCCCAAAAAGGCATGGGAAGACAAAGTTTGTACCTTTTGCATAGCTAGGGAAGTGGAAACAGATAATCACTTTGTTTTAGAATGTAAAGCTTCTTACAATGACATAAGGGTCAAATACATAAATATTTAACTATCGATTCATTTCAAGATTTATTCAATGAAGAGATGATTGAAAGAATGAGAAAGTTCATTATCAAATTGAATAACAGAAGACTAACACTTCAAAAAGTAAAAATAACACCAACTAGGGGAGAGGACCTAGTAGTTGTGCACCCTAACTTCGTGCTTCTCAAAATCCTATATGGAAATTTCAAATCACTCCCAATTTTTTATAGTAGCTTACTTGGCAAGTCTCCTGCTTATAACTTTCGTTTCAGGGCCACATCAGCATGCTTTTGTCAAGGTGTCCAAAAAGGCCCCAAAAAAATGAGACCAATACTTGTGCATTCACAACATGGGTAGTTGAGCGCTGATGTGGCATCACATGATTGGTTGCTTTTTAGATCAAAGGAATACATTTTGTTTATTTATGGGTAGTCAAGTCACAACTATTGGACATTATATAAACAACTACTATCACAACTATTGGGCATTATATAAACAACTACTATCACAACTATTGAAACATGCTCAACTAGGTCCTCTCCCCTACTATCTCATAAACAATCTGTGACCTTGTGAATGTTAAAAAAATTATATTGTATATTGTATTTGGAGTTCCCAATAAACTTTCACCTATCAATCAACTAATCCTTTATAGTGAAGACATGATTCTCCCCACCTAACGAGTATTTGAAATAATATTTTCGCTCCGAAAAACTTGCGCTTTTCCCGCCTGGTTTTAAAATCTGCTCATTCTGAGCGGGTATGAGGTACCTACTTTAAAGTTTTGTTGAAGGCCACCTAACAGAACCCTCTCTGCATTTGCGCAATGATGGCATGCAGGTAGAGTCTAGCAAGCCTTGTGGATGGCAGTACAAACTTGCCTAAACGCAACTTGCACTTGATCGATGTCGTGCAGAACTCGTAGCCACAATATAAATAATTTTTTTCTGGTTCTTTAGACTTAATTTTATTAAAGATGTGAAAAGTGTCTATTTCTTTGAACGAGTTTTTAAATCTCCAATATTCTCGAACTTTCGAAAAAAAAATAGTATCTAATTTGCCATAGCTTGCAGAGTATAATCCAGAGGGAGAAGGAGATTCTTACCTGGGGCTTGCAAACTCGTACAGCTTCCCCGTCTGCGAGAAAATGATAAGCCCAACTTCAGCCTCGCACAGAACAGAAAGCTCGGTCGCCTTCTTCACCAGTCCCCCCTTGCGTTTGGAGAATGTAACCCGACGATGTACAGGGTTCTGTATCTTTTTCAGATGCACCTTTCCCCTCACCATTCTTTTCTATTCGTAGAAACAGCAGTTCGCAGAGTGCCAAAGACGTCACACAACTGGCTCCCCACCACTCAAATCACGATATGAATAGATATGTCACTTGTATGATCCTTTAAATTACGTACTTTTTTAACCTTAAACAATTCCTACTTGAAGTCTGTACATTGCAGTTTTCGGACGCAAATATCGTGCTTATGGTTTTCACGAATAGCGTGCCCACGAGCTTAAAATAGACCGCTCATATAACAATCGTACAAGAGGTCGGCAAGATCTTACCGATCTCCAGCTTCTTGTTTTAACTCTGTGACCGCGGCTATGACACTACAGAACCTGCAGACAAGTCGGAGATTAAATTTGACGGTCGTCTGTGGACAGGATTTAATTTGAGTTGGCGATCATTTCAATTCTTCCCTGGACCACGCTTGTACAGTTTATGTTACCTAATTTTAGGTAAGAATGATGTTATATAAAAACCAAAACATCAAAGTTAGAGCAGTTAAAAAACTGTAAACTATTTAGGGGAAAGGAATTAGTAGTGAGCTTGTTCCAATAGTTGTTAGAGCAGTTGTTGATTTAATGTTAAATATTTTGAATAATATTGTGATGAGTATCCATGGTTGAATGAAATGTATTCTTTAGATCTAAAAAGCAATAAATCATGTGATACCACATCACTGCATTAATAAAACATAACTAAGTGCACAACTATCAGTCTAACTTTTTTTTGCGCATTTTTGAATGGATTAGAAGAATGCGGAATGAGGGATCTTAAGATATGTTTCAATATCAAAAGATCTTGGATGTGGATGTACTAAAGCTCAAATTACCATTTAGATTAAGCTCAAATTAGGATTTGATTTAAGCTCGTAGTAGGATGAGTTGGAAGATATGGTGGGAGGGACTCCTAATGTTCAAGGATGCAATTAGACTGATGAGGTGATTGTTGGATGGGCAGTTGATAGTATCCTTTCAACTGTGGTCAAGATCTTATGTCAAAGATCGATTAGATGGATTTCCTACTTGAGATAGGCTAAGTTCTCAAGCAAGAGAAGATATTGATGCAAACTATACCACTAGTTCAAGGTGAAATAGCTTGAATGATGGATTACTAACTTGGGATAGGCTAACTTGTTCCCAAGAAAGTGTTACAATGGATGATTGATTTAGGATTTAGGATCTTGATTAAGTATCTAAGGTCAGATTTTGGATTGAGGATGATTTGGATGTCGATATGATAAGTTTAGTTGAATCTTTGTTCAAAAGGGGGATGATGTTTTGGATAGATTGATGGTGGTCAATGAGATGAAAGTGATTGCTTTAGGCTAGATATAGAGTGGAAAAATGATTAGATTGTGATTTTGGGCTTGAGAGGACACTGGCTATCCATGATAGGAAGGATTTGCTCTTTTGGATTTTGTATGGGAAATAGGTCTACCCAAGAATAGTACAGAATCACCCAAGAAGTTCAACAAAATCATCCAAGAGAAAGATCGCCCAAGAATAGGGTGTATTTGCCCAAGTAAAGGCAGAATCGCCCATCAAGGATGTCTAATGACAAGATGATGACCTACGTGGGTCTTCCCAAGAACAGAGTGAATACGTCCAAGGGTGACTAAACAGAGATGGGATGTGACTGCTTGGGGATCTGCCTAAGAACATAGTGGATTTGCCCCAAAAGAAATGATGGGTTAGATTAGGGTTGACCACTTAGGTAGAGCCACCCAAGAACGAAGTAGACTTTCCCAAGAGAGAGTGGATCTGCCCAAGAGAAGATTGGAGTCACCCAAGGATGACTAAATAGAGATGAAAAAAGGACCAAAGACTACAATCACAAAGATAAGATAGACGATGATGAGATGGACTAAAGATATGCACTGGTAGGCACAAGAAGACATGCCATAAAGCACAAACCTAGATTACCAAAGTAGGTGAGTTAACTTAGTGTAGGCCCACCAACCAAAAGGCAATATCTCAAGATCGATGTGATGCACCTCTCTTTCAAGAGTCGATAGATAAGGATCTAGTGGCACAAGGGATCACCTTTTCCCTTTTTTTAGAGGTCCTAAAACCTTACCCAAAGAGTTCCTATCTCTACTCAATGAGATACATGTGAGTAGCTTAAGACATGATATTGTACCCTGCACCACACTAAGCGATAGTCGAAAGGTCTTAAGCTAGGCTGAAACAGGCAATCTACTGAGTCCTCTAAATACCAAGAGGGTATATGAGGCACATCCATGAACACTAGCACATCACAAGTGTGGGTTGAGAATGTCAACTAAGTTGTTCAGATCAACCCTGCACTCCTAGATTGGTATCACTCAAACAGCAAAGCTTCGCTAAACATGACATGACTAGATTGGGGTATAACTTTTCTTCTCCCCCCATTGTATACCTGTCAATTCACGTGGTTGAGTTCATCCCTTGGGGTGATGAAATCCCCAAGCACGCCTCCTAAAGGGAAGGATATACTAGACATTTTTTATCTTTAGGCCTTCCTGAAGTGGAAGGAGAGAGCATATGTGCAAGCTAGCACTCTTAGGATACACCAGAAGACTTAGATTACTAGTGGTTTTTGATCCCCAAGCTCATTGAATGGTGCAAGGGGAGAGCATATGCCAACGAAGAATCCCAAATAAAGCACACAATAAATTGACCCTTTAGAAATTGAAGTGTGCCTAGATTAGTGATAAAAAGAAGTCTTTGACTGCAAACCTACAAAAGATACGTTAGTAGTTTATGATTTTTGATCTTTGGCAAGTGATATCAAGTTGCACAAGAAGATGATTAGATGCCAAAATTGGTCTAAAGAAAGTGAATGTTAGTCCAAAGGGGGTTGGGACACCCACCCCAACAATAAAGAGACGTAAAAAATTCACTTGAAGTTGATTTTTGTATACCTTATGTTATTGGTGATGTACAAAGCAAAATCACCCAAGAAGTCATGAATTCACCCAAGTGTGTGGTCACCCAAGAACAGGGTGTATATGCCCAAGTAGTGGTGTATTTTCCTATGTAGAGCAAGATCACCCAAGAGCGGATCCGCCTATGTAGAGTAGGATCGCCCCTATAGGAGTAGATCCGCCTATGTAGAGCAAGATCGCCCAAGAGAGGATTTGCCTCTATGCAAGTGAATTCGCTTGTCTATAATATGTATACCCTTCTATAGCAAGTTCACCCAAGAGCTAGATTACCCCTGTGCAAGTGGATTCACCCTTTTGGAGCATATTCAGTCAAGAACAAAGTCGCCTTTGTACCAATAGATTCGCCTGTCTAGAGCATAATTACCTCTGTAGAGGCAAGTCTGCCTATTCTTTGGAATAGGTATCTAGATGATGAGGATCCAAAGCACAACTGTCTCTGTAAGTGTAGAATCACCCATTTACAGAGTGAATCTACCCTTCTAGGATGAAATCGCCTGTGTGAAACCTGCAAGCAAGACTAACCAAAAAAATATTTGAAATACTATTAGCAGACCCATGATGTGGGTCCCATCAAGCATGCCATAATATGTGTAGTGAAATTTGCACTCAAAGTGAATGGTTTAATTATTAAAAAAAATCAAGACAACACTCAAGATAAGGTTATGAAAGCTCATACCGACATGACAAGCCTCATGTTGAGTAGATTTTCCCACGATAGTCAATTGGATGTATGCTCACTAGAAATTTCAACAATATGGACAATGGAAATGGAGTGCACAACTTCCTTTATCCACACTAGAAAGGGGGAATTGATGCAGGAGTGTTGATGGTGTTTTCTACACAGCAACAACTCAGACAAGATACAAGTATCCTATCTCTCTTGAAAGTTAAATCTCTATCAGCAAGCCTCAAGAGATAACCCCAAGGTCTCTAATGTCAGGTCTTGACAATGCATAAACAACTCAGTGATAAATGTGAAAATGTTGGTAATCACAAAGGGACCTTACTACAAGCAAATACTAGATCTTAAAACTTATCATATTTTGCAATATAGTGATACTTGAAATCCTAAATCTAACCCAAATGATAAATAAATAACAAAAGATAAGGGTTTCAAAGAGATTCCTAAGATTAAAACTACTCCTAAGATTGACAATGCAAATGATGAAACACTTGAAATGGACCAATCCCTAAGGAACTAATTCCCGCCTGACCCAGATGAATCTACAATCTTACAGAAATAGTGCAATCTTCTAAAGCATTATAGATTTTCAGATCATGAAAATTCATCCAAAACAACCCTATTGCAATTGAAATGAATAAACCTTCACAATTGAACTAAGCATAATGAATATTAAAGTCCAGGCTAACTTTGCAAAGCAACTCACAATCAACCAGCTACAAAAAGTATGGACTAGGGATTACTACAAACACTTCAAGCATCAAACCATAAACACCATTGATTCATATCTAATTCTAAATCTAACTTCTATCAAATAACCTTGAGCAATTTCAAAAGACAGAATCATAAGAACCATGCAAGATAAGTCGACACAAAGAGATCACCAAAAATCACAATGTTTTCAATTGTATTGAATCATCCAATGACAACAACAATTCCAATGTTCTGTGTTATAGCACTTGCTCCAAAATAGACTAACTTCTAACTCTAACTCTTGCTATATTGCTCTACTTGCTTCTAAGTCTAAATCTTCTACTCTAGTCCTGACTTCTACTACTCCCTTACAAATGAGGCGAAATGCCATATTTATAGAAACCCCCCAAGATGTGTCAGCCAAACTAGGGTTTACAATAATAAAACGACCACAAACAAGTTGGCCCAAGAAGTTCAAGAACATGAAATAGCATTAAATGCTTGGGATTCATCCAGGTCGGCCTGGGGTCTCCAATGTAATTCGGTCCAATGCATGTGAAGGATGACGAATGCACAAATTTCAATGTAGCCCCAGGTATTAAATGCTCTTTCCTCTATCTTTATCTATTTGATCTTGCACCTTCAAGAAGATTCCATCTAGGTCGGCCAAGGGTGGAGTAACCAATACCTTAAATTTCCTCTCCATAGATTTAATCTCATCCTTTGATTGATTGACGATCCTTCAACACTTGAATCTGTCTGCCTATTGTCTTGCTAGCCACCTCTCAACTCAATTCAGCCTGCATCCAACAAGTAACCACAATAAAGATCACATGGAACCCAAATTAATTAACCACAAATGACATACTCAACCTCAATGCAAGTCCCAAGATAAGCGAAAATGCTCTAAAACCTCATAAAATTAATCATCTCAAAGTTTGGGTTTTTAGTCCTCCCGCGGAATCCAAGCTAGAGAGGAATTTCGGAAAATTCCCAGCCAGGCGGATTTTAGTGAAATAAACATAGAAGCATCCAATAATCATTTAATCAACTGTCATTACTAAGAAACAAAATGATACATCTTTAAATAATTCAAGTTGATCATACAATGCATCATCACCAGCTAATAAATCATGCTATCTCTCAGTTCTTCATTTTCAACAAAGTTTCAGAAAATTCTGACCAAGATGAAAATCCGCAAAAACAACAATATCTTACGAATTCCAAAAAAATGAAGGGACAAAGGAAATTTCAGTAAAATCCGGAGGGAACGGAAATCCGCAGAGCAAGCGCAACTCTAGATCACAACATATTTTGAAGAGAAAATGGAAAATCAGGGAATTCCGCCAGCGAAGGAAAATCCCGAAGTTGAAGGAAAACCTGGATGTCAACATTTTCTCATGACTTCACTCAAATTGATTGAACAATCACAAATTTTAGGACCTTGGGCTCGAATCTGATTTGTTTCAAGTCTCCTATCGGTTATCCATTGGTCCCCAAAATTCTCAGAGGAAAATTGGTGAGGGACGGTGATGCCCCAAATTTAATCATCAATCTCCTAAGCTTAAACCCTAAAATTTGCCATTAACGCAGGGGAGTTAGCTCAAATTTTGATTGCCATTCTAACTAATCCTAAGGATGGGTTATTCAAAGGAGACTCAGGTGATTTTCACCTAAATGAAATCGAAACAAGCTCACAAACTCACTCAGGGGCAACAATCACATAAGCTCAAAACCCTAAAATCAACCAAAACGGAAACAACCATGCACACAGGGTTGGGCTCAAAAATGCAACGTGAGAATTCTAGGCACCATTAAACTCATCGATCAACAAGAGAATACAATGACTAGGCCATCAACATTCAGGAAACACAAGCAAGGCCTGAACCACATACCCGAATAAAGTGAATTTTAACTGCAGCAATGGCTGGAAACAAACCCCAATGCCCCAACAAGCAACTGAAGACGCAAGAAACCCATTGATAAATCCTTAAATTAATCACTCAGGCCAGCAAGTCAATCAAGCATTCAACATCAAAATCCTTAATGGCAATGCAAAGCAAATGACAACAAGAAATCCTCCAAAACCCACTAAATACTGGCCGTAAGAATCGTACCACCAAGCATTAATGCAATTGACAAGACAGGCCAAACGCAATCCAGGAATTTAGCAAGGAGATGGATTTTCAGGAAAATCTAGTCCATGTGGAATTCTGCAAGGTAAGAGAATTTCTGAAAAATAGTGCAAAACATTAGCCACCGGGTTTTCAAAGCATCCGAGGAATTCTGTCCAGAGGGAATTTTCCCGAAAAGAGCCAAAAACCCGAAAGGAGTTCGTAACATTAGATTTTCAAAGTTCTTCCAAGAAGGGGGGGAATTTGCACGAATAAGATAATCATTCAAGCACATGCAAAGGTAACAAAACCTCAAAAACCTAGGGCCAAAACACCAAAAACGAAAGCAAAAGAGGGTCCCTGCTTTCAGTGGGGCGTGTGTGCAAAAACTGCACAACAAGGAGTATCCCAGGTTTCAAGCAATCTTACATCAACCAAAAATATTTGCATTCATGTTTTCTTGCATTTCAGTACTTATCTGTCTTGACCCAGTCTCAATATTTCATATTTCATTGTATCCTAATGTAACATCAGAGCTCGTGGAGTAGGATATACAATCCTCATTGCAACATCTACATCATATCCATAATTCAAGTGTTTTGGAGACTCCAGTACAAAGTTATCGCTAACAAAATATTAGTTGTATTCAGACATAAAGCACTCACAGACCAGTCTTGGCTTCAAGTGTGCAGACCTATCCCATGACTTGCGAAGCTCAAGAAACCATTCCATAAGGGTGAACATTCATCGTGGAACCTTCATTCCGATCCACATCATGTTTGTCTGAGGATCAAAGGAAATTCATATGTTTTGGTTGACCTTCAAAAGTTTCATCAAATTTGAGGTTTAAGACCTCTTGAGGCTAACACAGACCTCTTATGGAGCTGGGGATTAGTATATATAGGCATTATGTAGTTGCATTAATCAATCAAGTAGAAGGATAGAAGTAGTAGAGAAGGGCTTTGACCCACATTGTATTTATGGGCTTAATGCCATATATTTCTGTAGTCTGTAAGCCGGAAGGCAGGGCATGTTGCCAATGAATAATTGATCATTATCTATATGTCCATGTGTGGTTGTCATTCCAATTCTTTATGTTTCTGTTGTGTTTACTCTTGCTGCAAGGTTAGACAGTCCTATTTATGGACCCTCCATCCTTGACTGCACCAAGTGGTATCAAAGTGAAGTTGTGAACCTTTGGGAGATCAGAGCAAAGTTGCAAACCTCGGAGAGGCGAGCGAAGTTGAGCAAAGAAAATTTGTATGATATTTGTGTGGAAAAATCATCAACTTGAGGTAGACTACTTGTGTTTGTCAATAGATCATCGATTGTGAGGTAGTTACAACTCTATAGCTAGATCGCCGACTTGAGGCAATTGCACCAGATCCTAGGAAGAGATGTCACTAAGGAGAATTCATACTACTGTTAATGTTACTAGAAAGATGGATGAGATGATGGAAATTATGGAAACAATGAAAGTGATATTGGATGTTGTTGAAGAAGACAAAAGAAAGGGCTTAAACCCTAGACCTAATGATGAAAGTGATGATGATGAAGTTCAAGTTGTAGTTCAAGCTGAAGAAACCTCAGAAGAGAGAGAATCGGATCAGGCGAAGATGTTGAAGGCTATTTCAAAAATAGGAAAGTGACCTAAAATGGATATTTTGAACTATACTGGTAATCTAAACCTCGAGGAGTTGATTGATTGGATAAATGACACTAAAGAATACTTTGAATATGAATAAATTGAAGATTCAGAGAGGGTGATATTTGCAAAGACTAAGCTGAAAGGACATGTTGCAATATGGTGGAAGGAAGTTCAATTGGAGAGAAATAGAAAGGGAAAAGAAAAGATTGTGAAATGGGATAGAATGGTGAAAATTTTGAAGAACTGGTTTATACCTATGGACTATGAGTTGGAGCTGCTGAAGAGATTGCAAAACTTGAGACATAAGGAAAAGACTGTGAAAGAATACACTGAGGAATTCCATAAGATCATCATCAGGACCAAACATAGTGAAGAAAGAAAGAAGAAAGTGGCAAGATCTATCAATGGGCTGAGGATGAATATTCAGGAAGAGTTGAGCTTGGTAAGGATGAATTCAGTAGAGGAAGCATGTCAGTTTGCATTAAAGGTGGAGGAAAAGCTAAACAAGAGACATGAACAGAGGCGAGGAGGTAGATTTCAGAGAGGAAGGTCACATTCCAAAGGAGAGAAACCATATGTGGAGAAAAACAAGGACAAAGATTCATACCGCAAGGAAGGGAAGGATTCCAATTCATACCACAAAGGGAGAGATGACAAAAATTCTTACCGCCACAACAAAGGAGGCTACAATTCTTACTGCAATGATGGATACCGAAGAGATGAGAAAGGGTATGATAAGAGAACTTTCAGAGGAACTTGTTTCAAGTGTGGAGGAGGACATAGAGAATTTGAGTGTCGCCAAGAAAGTAAGAAGAATGAAAATCATGCAAGAACCGGATATGCGGAGGAAGAACCAGTGAAATCACTGAGTTTCAGAGGAAGTCCTGAGAAGGGAGAATCATTATTCATGAGGAGAGCACTATTCCAGGAGAAAGAAGTACCTAAGGAAGCATCGCAGAGGAAAAGTTTGTTTCATACTAGATGCAAAGCAAGAGGTAAGTGTTGCAAAGTTATCATTGATAGTGGTAGTACATATAACCTAGTTTCTAGGGAAATGGTGACAAAGTTGAATGTGGAAAGGAGAAAACATTCAAAACCTTATAGGGTAGCCTGGGTTCAAGATGAGCACAAGATCCTAGTAAGGGAGCAATGTCTAGTAAAATTCAAAATAGGATCATATCATGATGAAGTATTGTGTGATATTATGTCGATGGATGTATGTCATATGTTGTTGGGTAGACCTTGGCAGTATGATAAGAAAGCTATATATGATGGGAGAAATAATACCTATACCATAACATCTAATGGAAAGAGAATCACCTTGACACCTTTGGAAGATGAACCTAAAAGTGAAGTATGTGGAACAACTAGAATCAATTTGGTGGATGGAAGGAAAATTCTAGATGGACTGAGACATGAGAACATGTGTTTTGCTCTGATTCTGAGGAAGTGTGGAGCCATAGATGCAAAGAGAGTCACAAGAGAGGAAGAATCACCGGAGAAGGAAGTCATTGAACTAATAATAGAGTACCAAGACCTTGTATCAAAAAATGTACCTGAAGGATTACCATCAATTTGGAGTATTAGTCATCATATAGATCTTATTCCCAGAGCCAGTTTTCCAAACAAAGTTGCACACTGGATGACACCAAGAGAGAATGCAGAGCTAAATAGACAAATACAATAACTTTTGAAGAAGGGATTGATTAGAGAAAGTATGAGCCCATGTGTGGTACCAGCTGTACTTGCACCTAAGAAAGATGGAGAATGGAGGATGTGTATAGATTCGAGAGCTATCAATAATATCACATTGAAGTATAGATTCTCATTGCCTATGATGGATTACATCATGGACAGTCTGAGTGGAGCAAAGTATTTCACCAAAATAGATCTAAAGAGTGGAAACCATCAGATCAGGATCATAGAGAAAGATGAATGGAAGACTACTTTCAAGTCAAATGAGGGATTGTATGAGTGGTTGGTCATGCCATTTGGACTAAATAATGCATCTAATACATTTATGAGGCTGATGAATGAAGTCTTGAAGGAATTTTGGGAAGTTTGTCATTGTTTATCTAGATGATATTCTAATTTTCAGTAAGACTAAGGAGGAACATTTGGAGCACATCAAACAAGTATTTCAGAGGCTAAGAGAAGAGAAGTTATTGATAAAAATCAAGAAGTGTAGTTTCATGAAGGAAGAATTAGTATATTTTGGATTTGTGATATGTACAGAAGAATTGAAAATGGACCCTGATAAGGTTAGAGCAATACTTGAATAGCCTACACCTGTGAATGTTGGAGAAGTAAGATCATTTCATGGAATAGAGACTTTTTACCGGAAGTTAATCAAAAAAATTAGTGGTATTTGCACATCTATGACAGAAACAATGAGGGGTGACCGGAAGGAATTCAAGTGGACATTTGGAGCACAAAAGAGTTTTGAGTTGTTAAAACAAAAGGTGATAGAACAACTTGTGTTGGCATTACCAGAATTTGATAAGGTATTCCAAGTAGATTGTGATGCTAGTGGAAGTGAAATAGGAGTTGTGTTAAGTCGAGGGAGACCAGTAGCCTACTTCAGTGAGAAATTGAATGATTCCAGGAGAATATATTCAGTCTATGATTTGGAATTCTATGCAATAATACAAGCCTTGAAGAAGTGGAGACATTACTTGTTACCTAAGGAGTTTGTGTTGTATACAGATCATCAAGTTTTACAATATTTGAATAGTCATGGGAAGTTGAACCAGAGACGTATGAGATGGGTAGAGTTCTTGCAAAGTTACACATTTGTGTTGAAGCACTGGTGTGGGAAGTCAAATAAGGTTGCAGATGCATTGAGCAAGAGAAGGAGTTTGTTGACC
The DNA here is from genome assembly GCA_007258455.2 of Sequoia sempervirens. Lineage (NCBI taxonomy): Eukaryota > Viridiplantae > Streptophyta > Pinopsida > Cupressales > Cupressaceae > Sequoia > Sequoia sempervirens. Next base: position 586,756,423 of record VDFB02270651.1, on the reverse strand, counting down.
GAAATGAGAATTGAAGTATTGTGTTTTGAAGAACTAAAGCATATGTATGAGGGGGACATTGATTTTGTTGAGGCATGGAAGGCTTGCAAGGAACCTGTGGAGACAAATATGAGTAAATGGTTGGATTATTTCATTCAGGAAAGTATGTTGTTCAAGAACAATCAGTTATGTATCCCTAGGTGTTCAATGAGAGATAATTTGATGAAGAAGAAGCATTGCGGAGGATTAGCAAGACATTTTGGAGTTGATAATACTATAGCATTGGTGAGTGAGAACTATTTTTGGCCACAGTTGTATAAGGATGTTAGGAAATATGTTGAAGGTTGCAGGATTTGTCAGGTTGCAAAGGGAAATAATCGGAACACTAGAATGTATATACCATGGGAGGACATTAGCATGGATTTTGTGTTAGGTTTACCTAAGACACCAAGAGGATTTGATTCTATATTTGTGGTTTTGGAAAAAATTTCTATGATGGCGCATTTCATACCTTTTAAGAAAACTAGTGATGTAGTGCAAGTTACAGACCTATTTTTCAAGGAGATTGTGAGATTACATGGATTACCAAAGAGCATAGAATTGGACAAGGACACTAAGTTCGTTGGATATTTCTAGAAGACATTGTGGAAGAAGATGAAGATAGATTTGAAGTATAGTTCAACATTTCACCCACAGACAGATGGACAAACATAAGTGGTAAATAGGAGTTTGGGGAATTTTTTGAGGTGTTTGACTGAAGGTAAAGCAGGAAATTGGGACTTAATACTGCTATAAGTAGAGTTTGCATACAAAAATTCAATAAATCAGAGCACAGGGAAGAAACCATTTGAAATTTTGGTAGGACAAAAACCCAGAGGAGTAGCAAAATTAAGAGATATCAGTATGGAGAACAAAAGGAGTGTGGGGGAAGAAGAATTTGCAGGATTCATGGAGACAATGCATACTCAAGTTAAGGAGCATCTAGAGAAGATGAACAATACATACATGGAGAGAGTAGATAAGAAGAGAAGACATAAGGAGTTTGCAGTAGGAGAGGAAGTAATGGTATATCTGAGAAGAGAGAGATATGCAATGGAATGAATGATATGCAATGCAAATGATGTAGATGCATTTATTTTTGTATATTTTCTATGTAATTTTATGATGATTATGTATGCATATGGATGTATGAATGAAAATTCAAGTATGATATGAAATGATTTAAGATTCTTAGAATAACAAATCTATATTATTCATCACAACTCAAATGATAATGCAAAATGTATGATGTGATATGCAATGATTATGCTGATGGATGTTTCATGATTATGCTATGACTATGAGATGGATGTATGCTTATGGTTTGTGGATGCAGGGTGGATGCATTGATGATGTTTTTGTTGACTATCATGATACTAAGTTAGCATAGAGAGAAGATAGAAGAATAAATCTTGAATGACCATTGATTTTGATGATTGCTTAAAAAAATCCAACAAGTCCATGATCCATCAATACTTTATTAGAGATGATGACGAGACATGAAAAATGAGGAAGAAATGCAGGATGATGAGTTGCTCACACTTCAGGATTGGTATTTTTTGTCATTCCTTATTGTTTGATATAACACATAAACACGATGCATCAAGGTATTAATAACCAGGATGACGTTGTATCTAGTGTAATGGACTTTGACTCGACAAATAGATAGGATAGTTCTTGTTCACACCTTGACATACATAAACCTTGTTGGAATGCAAGTTAGAAGCTTAGAATATATTGGACCAAAGCATATGCAATAGTCCACACCATACTCCAAACAACCTTCCTACACACAACTAAGCAAGTATGCGCCAAGATTATTTTACAGGAGTATTTACAAGCACAAAAAAACAAAATATAGTGATTGATGCCCCATTCCTTTCTCTCTAAATGATTTTGAGAGACATCATGGAGAGGTCCTAGGAATGGGCCATTAAGATAAATCATAAATCAAGATCATAAACAAACAGTCAGTGTTATCCATATCTCTTGCCTAGTTTAATTTAGCTAAGGTGATATCTAATACTGATGTCCATTGTAGGAAGGATACATCCTAGGACATGTACTTGATTAGAGGTTATTTTTTGATGTTAGGATGATGATGCTAAGATGAGTTGTTTATATAAAATTCACTGATGTATTTACCTATGATTTAGACTTAAGATTTTGACACTTAGGTTCTCAATTTACAACTTGGTATGCTTGTTTTCTACTTGTTTCGCCAAAGGGTGAAGGTGACGACTGATTTATTATGGATGAAATTTTATTTCGAGTGAAAGCGAGACGGGATGGATGGTTTGGGATTTTCCTGGAATATTTCAATGTTTTTGGTATTTTGAAAATGTTTTGAGGCTATTTTTGGTCTTTTTGAAAGTTTATGCGAATTTTTATGTTTTCGATTTTCTGAGGCTAGTTAGGGTTTTTTGAGATATTTGAGGATTTTTAGGTCTTTTAAAATTTTTCTATTATTTTTGTGTTTTTTGAATATTTGGATATTTAGGGTTTTTACGAGATATATGAATGTCAGGTTTTTTCGAAATATTTGGATTTTTTTGGGATTTTTGAGAATTTCAACCAAGAACCTAACCCAAAAGACCTATCCTAGGGGTCTCAGGGGTTGATCAAAGATAATCCTTGCCTACGTTATGTATGCAGAGACCACGTAGTTTGACTGACTTGACCTATTAACAAGATTAAGATATGGACAATGATGGAAAAGTCTGTTTATTATGATAGACTCCTGAAGGACTGACCTAGAGTGTCTCAGGGGCACATCAATGATTTCCTTGCCTACGTTCAAGCTTAGAGATAACGTAGTTTGACAAGGGGACTAGTTTTGTGTATTTTTTATGTTTTTTACCTTTTTAGGGATTTTGATGGTTTTTTGGATGTTTTGGATTTTTCCTTTACAATTTTCTGAATGTTTTTGAATTTTAGCTATACAAGATTTTGCAAATGTTTTTGGATTTTTGATGAGATTTTATGAATGTTTTTGGATTTTTGATGAGATTTTATGACTGTTTTTGAGATTTTACTATAACATTTCCAATGACCACAAGATATACAAGAACCAATACGATCCATAAATAAATGCCCCAGTGTGACATGTTAGACTACTTCAATAGAGGCAAGACAAATTGACCTTTGGGATATGCCAAGTAGTACAAAAGGGGTTGTGAGACTTCACAATATCAAGTTATGATAATACCATGGTTAGGTGATGGGTGAATATGATCAATGATGCGATGGATGGAAGGTGATGCAAAGAATGGTAGGATACAAATCCAAAGAATAGATGGAGGTGCTTTATTTACGCAAGGTGCCTATTTGCCAAGTTTTCACCAAGGTACTTTCCCAAAGCACCACCGAAATGGTTTTCACTAGAGGACGATTATTTTTCTTTACTTTTTAAAATCCTTTTTCTCATTTTTTTTGGATTTTGATCATTTTTTGATTTTTTGATTTTTTGTATTTATACCCTTCAAGACTAGGCATAAATGTTTTTGAGATGCAAGTTGTTGGTTCTTGCAAGGGTTCACCTTCAGTGGTTGATAGTTGGTATGCTCTTGATTCATATCTAGTTATGACAATGAAGGGACCCAACCAGCTAGGTTCAAACTTTCCTTTGCTATCTTGATCTGGAAGGTTTTTCTGATTCTGCCTCATGACAAGATCCCCTACTTGGAACGACTGGAATTTGATCTTCTTGTTATAGCTCTATTTTAGTCAATTTTGATAGACTTACAAGTGATTGAGAGCATCGAGATGACACTCATCTAGGAATTCTAGCTCGTTCAGTCAAGATACTCTGTATTCTTCCTTGGTGATTAGGTTATGTAATGATACTTGCAATGATGGGAGCTCAACCTTAATAGGAAAGATAGATTTTGATCCATAGACCAAGGAGAAAGGTAGGCATGCATATACTAGTTTGATAAGCCCATAAAGCATGATTTAGTTGTAGATGCCAGTCACGACCAGCTTCATTCACTACTTTCTTCAAGATTTTTAGGATAGTCTTGTTCATAGCCTCAACCTAGCCATTGCCTTGGGGATAATATGGGGTAGAGAATCGGTGTTGGATATTGAATATTTGGCACAGTTCTTTTACATCATGATTCTTAAAGGGTGTTCCATTGTCTGAGATTAGGGTTGTGGGACACCATAATGGCAGATAAGGTAGTTCAAGATAAAATTTGCAGTTTGTTTCCCTATTATGTAAGTCATAGGAATTGCTTCTACCCACTTAGTAAAGTACTCAGTGGCGGTTATGATAAACTTGTGGCCATTGCATGAGGTTGGGGTTATTTTTTGTATGAGGTCAAGTCCACACTATGAAAAAGGCTAGGGGCGATCATTTGCTGCAATTCTTGAGCTATGTTGGAATATTGTGTCTCAATCTCATAGGCTGAAACGTCTAAAAGAGCCAAGTCAGTGTGACATTCACTATGTCTGGCCGACTAGCAGTTGTTTAATCTTGTGAACTATTCAGTTCACTGAGACCTTTTCACTGTCATGTCGAATGAAGCTATCGCTGTGAGTTTTCAAACTCTTCCCGCTCAAGCAGATCTCTTATCGACTGTTGGTGTCTAAAGGTGATTGGGGAGACTTGTGGCGAAAGAAGTTTTCGGGGAGAGACTTGGACATTCGGTATGCCTCATACCGACAAGGAAAGTCTCACCGATAGTTATACACTTGTGGTCATTGGAGTAACTCATATGTTTTAGTATGAAGTATTTTCGATATGGAAAGTCCCGCTAATAGCTTTACACTTGGAGTCTTCGCGGTAACACAAAGGCTTCGGTGTGAACTCTTGGCGACGGGTGTTGGTCTTACCAATGTTGTGGGGTGTCTTTGGTATAACCCCTGTCGAATGCTGATCTCGAGGTGACTTGAAGATTTCGGTAAGAACTCTCAGCAATAGCGCTAAGTCTTGTCGACAATGCAACATGTGTTTGTTATCGGATATCTTCGGTATGACTCTTGGTGAATGGTGCTCTTGGGGTAACATGGAGGCTTCGGTATGAAGTCTTAGTGACGAACGAAGTCTCGCCGACAGTGGAACATTGCGGTGTAACTTGAAGACATCAGTATGATCTCTTGGCGAATGGTGATAGTCTCGCCGATGAGAATGTTGAGGTCAATGTGACTTGTGAACTTTGGTATGATCTCTTGTCAAATGGTGATAGTCTCACCGATGAGAATGTTGAATTCGATGCGACTTGTAAATTCAATATAATGTCTTGCCGATGGTCAGGACTCTTGGTGATAACTTCAATCAGGTCTTGTGGCATCAAGGAGACACAGTTAGTGTCTCACCGACATGCGAATACATTTTGAATGCCTTTGACCGATTGACTATCCTACATGGTTTGTCCTCAACCAATCAGGGACCAGAATGGGAACCACTAGTAGTTGGAATATTGCGGCTGTTATTGAGAGGAAGATTGACAGACCATGGGCGTCATGGATATACTCAGAGTTTGAAGATTGTGTTCGGTTTGATGAACAGTTGGATGAATAGTTCGATGTTTGATTAGTGTGAATTCAATTCTGAGAGTATTGTAACTTGAATATTCTATAGCAAGGTTGATCATTGTGAATGTTGTTGTAAATTGACATCAGAGAGAGTGAAGCCCATACTCTGTATGTAATTTCATTACTTTAATACAAAGGGGTTTTACTTGGTGTGGTGGGTTTTTCTCCCGTAAGAGTTTTCCCATGTAAATCTGGTGTTCATCTATGTATGATTATTTCTCTGTTTCTGTGATTGCTTTCAAGTGTATCTTAATTGGTCTGTAATTGAAAATTTAAAAGTATCTCTACATTCTTCCCTAAGGTTTTGACATTAGGAGAGTTGTTTCCGCACCATAGCTTTCCTTACAAGTGGTATCAGAGCTTGGCCAGTTGTGTTATCCATGTGGGCACGTTGGGTTTTTTGAGTCAATTCTGTTTAGTGGGAGTCTTGTAGAATTTTGGTAATTCAAATTATAGGTTAAGATGGCAAGCATGTCAGGAAAGATTGAAATTGAGAAATTCAATGGCAACAATTTTGAGGTGTGAAAACTTAAAATGGAAGATCTGTTTGTTGATCGTGATCTTTGGATTGATGTGTCTGGAATGAAGCCTACAGGCATGAAGCAAGAGGATTGGTACCTTGTAGATAGAAAATCAAAGGGGCTGATAGGGCTCTGTTTAGCAGACTCTGTTCTTCTAAATATTCATGAAGAAAAGACTGCATATTCCTTGTGGAAAAGACTAGCAGCTATTTATCAAGGAAAGTCCTTGGTGAATAAATTGTTCTTGAGGAAGAAGTTGTACTCTTTGAGAATGCAAGAATGAGGATCTGTTGCTGATCATTTGAACACATTCAACATGCTGATTGCACAGTTAACATCTATGGGCATGAAGATTGATGAAGAGGATCGTTGTATGCTATTATTATGTTCTTTTCCAGATTCTTGGGATCACTTGGTGATGGCTATTGGGAGTACAACATCCACTTTTAATATGGAAGATGTTGTTGCTTCTTTGTTATCAAAAGAGATGAGAAGGAAATCTTTTGAGATGGTGAAGGTGGCTCTTTCTATTAAAGGCAGATCGAAAGATAAAGACAAGAAGAAGGACAAGAAGTCCAAATCGAAATCAAAGGGGAGATCAAAGTCTCCTGGCAAGAAGTCTAAGGTGAAATGCTGGAATTGTGGGCAACCTGGTCATGTCCGAAAGGATTGTAAAGAGGAGAAAAAGAAGAAGAAGAATTATTCTTCCGATAATGATTCTTCTCAGAGTGATGTAGACGCTTTCATTGCAGCCTTGGCTATGCAGGCATCAGATGATGTCTGGCTGATTGATTCTAGAGTATCTTTCCACATGACATCTCATAGAGACTGGTTCATGAAGTATGAAAAATACGATGGTGGAAAGGTGTATTTTGCAAGTGATTCATCATTGGAAATAGTTGGCCATGGAAGAGTCAGAGTTCAATTCCCTGGTGGAAGAGTGAGAAGGGAATTAATGATGTAATGCATAGACCAGGTCTGGCTCGAAACTTACTTTCTGTTAGTATGTTGAATGATATTGGAGTGCAAGTCACATTCTCTGGAAATGGCTGGAAGATGACTAGAGGCTCTATGGTGCTAGCAAGAGGTGCTCGTGTTGGTACCTTGTATAAGCTTGATGCACATGTTGTGCAAAGCAATAGTGTCTCTACCAAGTCACAGAAAGCTACTCATGGAGGAAAAGAGGAAGAAATTCATGATAGTGTAAACTCTATGGAAGTTAAACTTCCAGCAAAAAAGACTATGCTCTAGCATCATAGGCTAGGCCACATTGGAGAGAAAGGTTTAAAAACCTTGAAGAATAAAAACCTAGTTGAAGGGCTTGAAGATTGTAACCTTAAATTTGAGTTTTGTGAATATTGTATATATGGTAAACAACACCGTGTTTCATTTTATTCCAGTGCTCACAAATCTTCTGGTTTGCTTGATTATATACATTTTGATGTTTTTGGTCCAGTGAATGTTCCTTCTTTGTCTAATTCAAGGTACTATGTATCATTCATTGATGATTATTTGAGAAGAGAATTTGTTTATTTTTTGAAAAGTAAATCAAAAGTGTTCAGTCGGTTTAAGGAATTTAAGAACCTTGTAGAAAATCAGACTGGAAGAAAAATAAAATGTTTAAGGACTAATAATGGCGGTGAATTTTGTTCTGATGATTTCAAGAGGTACTATAAAGATCATGAGATTAAAAGACATAAAACTACACCTTACACTCTGCAGCAAAATGGAGTGGCAGAAAGGTTCAACAAGACAGTGATGGAAAGAGCACAAAGTATGCTGAGCAGTGCTGGCTTGGAGGAGAAGTTCTAGGCTAAGGTAGTTGCTACAACATGTTACTTGATAAACTATTCTTTGAATTTTGCTCTTGTTGAGAAAACACCTTTGGAAGCATGGTCTGGTAAGAAGCCCTCTTTAAGACATATTCATTTTTTTGGCTGTGAGGCATATGCACATGTGTTGTATAAGAAAATATCTAAATTGGAGAATAAGGTTGTCAAATGTATTTTTATTGGTTATATAGTGCTGGCATAAAAGGATACAAGCTTTGGAATCTTAATACGAAGAAGGTTCTGTACAGCGGAAGTGTTATCTTTCATGAGTTGAAACCTTCTACCTTGGATATGCAGTCAGAGACAAAATCAGAAAACAAAAAGGATGTAGTTGAAATTCCTCCGACACCAGATAAAGAGGAATTGAAAATTCAAAATGTACCTGAAACTGAGGAGAGCTCAAGTAGTTCTGAAAGTTCTAAAGAAGAACAACCTCAGCCTCAGACAAGTGAGGAGGTCAACTTCGTGAAAGAAAGCAAACGATAGGTATGGGTTTTCTTTGATAGATTCTACTTGTTCCTATGCTTTAATTTCTAGCATTGATGAGCCTAGGACTGTGAAAGAGGCATTTAGAATGTTTGATTCAAACTCTTGGTTGGAAGCCATGAATGAAGAAATGGCATCATTAGAAAAGAATGATACTTGGAGTTTGGTGACCTTGCCTGAAGGCATAAAAGTTGTTGGCTGTAAATGGGTATTTAAAAACAAAATAGGTCTGGATGGCAGTGTGGAAAAATATAAGGCGAGGTTGGTTGTGAAGGGTTATTCCCAGGTAGAGGGAATTGATTATGGGGAAATTTTTTCTCCTGTAGCTAAGCTGACATCCATTAGATTTCTTTTGTCACTTGCAGCAATGTATGACTTAGAGGTCGAACAGATGGATGTGAAGACAACATTTCTTCATGGTGATCTTGAAGAAGAGATTTATATGTCCCAGCCTAAGCACTTTGTAGAAAAAGGTAAAGAAAAACTGGTTTGCAAGTTGAATAAATCTCTGTATGGATTAAAGCAATCTCCTAGAATGTGGTACCAGAAGTTTGACACTTTTGTTTTGTCATTGGGATTTGTAAAATCAAAATTTTATCATTGTGTGTATTACAAAGCTAAAAGTGATCAAGTTCTTAATATTGCTCTCTATGTTGATGATATGTTGTTCATAGGCAATAGTAAGTTAATGATTTCTGATCTTAAGTCTCAGTTGTCTGCAAAGTTCGAAATGAAAGATCTTGGTGCAACAAGGTATATTCTGGGAATGGAAATAACCAGGGATAGGAAGAGTAGAAAACTTTGGCTCAATCAGAGTAAGTATGCTAAGATTGTTCTAGAGAGATTTTGTATGAATGATTGCAAGCAGCTAGTTGTTCTAGTTTTGCAGGGAACGAAGCTATCTGTTGAAGACTGTCCAAAATCTCCTATTGAGATGGAGGACATGACCAGTCTACCTTATGCTAGTGCAGTTGGTAGTCTTATGTATGTAATGGTCTGTACAAGGCCAGACATTGCCCAGGCAATGGGAGTACTTAGTTGGTTTATGGATAATCCTAGAAGGACACATTGGGATGATGTGAAAAGATTATTCAGATATTTGAAGGGCACTTCAGAATATGCATTGTGTTACCATGGCAACTTGGTTGAATCATAGAGGACTCTCAAAATTCAAGGCTATGTGGATTCTGATCGGGCAGGGAACATTGACAGCAGAAGATCCACCAGTGGATATACTTTCATGTCAAATGGTGGTGCGGTGAGTTGGATGAGTAAGTGAATCTATAGTCGCTTTGTCCACTACAGAGGAAGAATACATGGTAGCAACACATGCCTATAAAGAAGCAATCTGGTTAAAACGTTTGTGTTCTAACATTGGTTTTGGTGCAGGGAAAATAACAATTTACTGTGACAGTCAGAGTGCTATTTTTTTGGAAAAGAATCCTACTTTCCATGCCAGGAAAAAACATATAGATGTATAGTATCATTTTGTACAAGATATGGTGGAGGATGGAAAGGTCTTGTTAGAAAAATTGGATACTCTGGAGAATGTTGCAGATGCATTGATGAAGCCAGTGAGCACAGACAAGTTCAGGTGGTGTGCCAGTTCGATGGGCCTTAGTGCCCATGAATTTCAGTAGTTATGTTATGCTCTGGAGGTGCCTATGTGATCTTCAAGTGGGAGATTGTTGGAATATTGTGTCTCAATCTCACAGGCTGAAACCTCTGAAAGAGCCAAGTTAGTGTGATATTCACTCTATCTGGCCGACTAGCAGTTGTTTAATCTTGTGAATTGTTTAGGTCGCTGAGACCTTGTCACTGTCATGCCGACTAAAGCTATCGCTATGACTTTTCTATCGTTGTGAGTTTTCAAACTCTTCCCGCTCGAGCAGATCTCTTACCGACTGTTGGTGTCTACAGGTGATTGGGGAGACTTGTGGCAAAAGAAGTTTTTGGGGAGAGACTTGGACGTTTGGTATGTCTCATACCGACAAGGAAAGTCTCACCAATAGTTATACACTTGTGGTCATCGGAGTAACTCATACGTTTCGGTATGAAGTCTTGTCGATATGGAAAGTCTCGTCGATAGCTTTACACTTGCAGTCTTCACGATAACACAAAGGATTTGGTGTGAACTCTTGGCGATGGGTGTTGGTCTCACCGATGCTGTGGGGTGTCTTCGGTATAACTCCTGTCGAATGCTGATCTCAGGGTGAATTGAAGATTTCGGTAAGAACTCTCAGCGCCGATAGCGGTAAGTCTTGCCAACAATGCAACATGTTTTTGTTATCGGATATCTTCGGTATGACTCCTGGTGAAAGGTGGTCTTGGGGTAACATGGAGGCTTTGGTATGAATTCTTAGCGATGAACGAAGTCTCACCGATAGTGGAACATTGCAGTGTAACTTGAAGGCATCAGTATGATCTCTTGGCGAATGGAGATAGTCTCATTAATGAGAATGTTGAGGTCGATGTGACTTGTGAACTTCGATATGATCTCTTAGCGAATGGCGATAGTCTCACCGATGAGAATGCTAAAGTCGATGCAACTTGTGAATTCAGTATAATGTCTTGCCGATGGTTAGGAATCTTGGCGATAACTTCAATCGGTTCTTGTGGCATCGGGGAGACATGGTTAGTGTCTCACCGACATGCAAATACATTTTGAATGCCTTTGACCAATTGACTATCCTCTGTGGTTTTTCCTCGACCAATCAGGGAGCATAATGGGAACCACTAGCAGTTAGACTATTGTGGCCGTTAGTAAGAGGAAGATCGATAGACCATGGGCGTCATGGATATACTCAGAGTTTGAAGATTCTGTTTGATTCGATGAACGGTTGGATGAATAGTTCGATGTTTAATCAGTGTGAATCCAATTTTGAGAGTATTGTAACTTGAATATTCTATAGCAAGGTTGATCATTGTGAATGCTATTGTAAATTGACATCAGAGAGAGTGAAGCCCGTACACTGTATGTAATTTCATTATTGTAATACAAAGGGGTTTTACTTAGTGTGGTGGGTTTTTCTCCCATAAGGGTTTTCCCACGTAAATCTAGTGTTCATCTGTGTATGATTATTTCTTTGTTTCAGTTATTGCTTTCAAGTGTATTTTAATTGGTCTTTAATTGAAAATTTAAAAGTATCTTTGCATTCATCCCTGAGGTTTTGACATTAGGAGAGTTTTTTTCACACCATAGCTTTCCTTACAAGCTAGAGCATGAATCAAATCCCCATGTTGTTGACACTGGATGCATTTCTACACATACTAATGAGCTTCCTTTTCCATGGTTGGCCAATAGTACCCTGTCCTCAACAGTTTCTTAGCTAACATCATACCGCTAGAATATGACCCACATATGCTATCGTGTACTTCTGTTAAAGTAGTTAAGGCTTCCTTTTGGTTAAGACATTGTAATAATGTCCCTTTGATGCTTCAATGGTAAAGGGTATCACCTAGGATCACGAATCGGGATGCCTTTTTAACAAAGGTCTTTTTAAGGTTTGAGGTGATATTAGAAGGGAGGATTCCTCTGCTTAGGTAAGTGAATATGTCATGATACCAAGGGGATCTAGGACCAAGAATGACACACATGAATTCAGATTCAGAGATTTTGAAAGTTGGTATGAGAAGTTGTTCTACCAAGAATTCACATTAGAGGATGTTGTTTGACATGTCTAACAATGATTCGATTGTTTCCATGGAATCTGTTGCTCTATTGTTTAGGCAAGGAATCTTCTCGAAATTTATGTCTATGAAAAGGTCCTTGAGATTCTCCACCATCCTTTTTTAAGGAGTAATCTTGTCATCTTTAGTTTGATAGTCATCATTGACTTGGTTGATAACTAGCTATGAGTCTCCATAGACTTTCATCTCTTGAATTTTCCATTGAATTGCTATCCTTAGACTTGTGATTAGGGCTTCATACTCAACAATGTTGTTAGTACATGAAAATGATAGCATATATGATTTCGGAATGCAATCACCTTAGGGGGTGATGAAAATAATGCCTACTCTAGATCCATGTTGGGTGAATGATCCATGAAAGTACATCTTCCACTAAGCTGTGAGATTGATACAAAACACTAATTCGTTAAGGAATTTAGATACCAAGGGTCTCTCCGCATAGATGGGTGCTTATGCCAGTTGTTCTACAATAACTTGTACTTTGATTTCCTTGTGCTCCACATACTCTATGTCAAATTCTGTTAAGATCATCACCCATTTAGCCATTCATCCTGTGAGAGTTGCTTTGGATAACAAGTATTTCAATGGATTGATTCTTGCAATGAGCTTGATTTGATGTGACAACATGTAGTGCCTAAAATTTTGTGAAGTAAAAACTACTACTAGGAATGATTTCTTAATAGGTGAATAATTCATTTTGTATCCCACCAAGGTTCTACTGATGTAGTAGATAGACCTTTCCTTTCTGTTTTCATCATGTTATGCTAAAAGAACTCCTAGTGCTGCTAGTGTTGTTGAGATATACATGATTAGTGGCTTGTTCGGTATTGGTGGCATAAGCACTGGAGGTGTTAGCAGATAATCTTTGATTTGTTGGAAAGCTTTATCACACTTCTCATCCCACTTATAGGTTATCCCTTTATGGAGAAGATGTGAAAAGGGGTGGATTTTATTTGATAGTTGTGCTATAAACCTTCAGATGGACTACAATCTTCCTTGTAACCCTCTCATCTATTTCAGTGTTTGCGGTGGTTCCATATCTAGAATGGATTTTACCTTTGCTGGATCAATTTCTATCCCTCTTTGTGAGATAATGCAGCCAAGGAATTTCCCTGGTGTGACCCCAAAGACACACTCTTTTGGATTTTGTCGTACCTTGTATTCTTCAAGTCTATGAAAGATGGGTCCAAAGACTTGTATGAGCTCACTTCTCTTGATTTTTCCAAAATATTGTCCACATAATCTTCAACTATTTTGTGGATCATGTCATGAAAGATGAGGGTCATTTCTCTTTGATAGGTTTCTCTTGCATTCTTTAACCCAAATGGCATCACATTCTAGCAATAGGTTCCCCACAGACAAGTGAATGCAGTCTTATATTGATCCTCCTTGGTGATTATGATAATTGTAGCCTGAAAAACCATCCATTAGTGATAGAATTTCATTCCCAACTGTTAATTCCACAATGAGATTGATGTTAGGAAGAGGGAAATCATCCTTCGGACATGCCTTATTTAGGTCTCTGAAATCAGTGCATATTTTGATGCTCGTAGTGAATTTTGAGACTAGTACCAAGTTTGAAACCCACTCAAGATAATCTATAGGTCAGATGAATCCAACATCAAGAAGATTTTGCAACTCTAGTTTGACCAAGTGTGCTATCTGAGGATGTATCTTCCTTAATTTTTTCTTAACTAGCTTGGCTTCAGGATAAACTGCTAAGTGATGCATAACCACTTCAGGATCAAGGCCTGGCATATTTGTGTATGACCATGCAAAGTTAGCTCTTCGCTCTTTGAGGAATGCTATTAGGTTCTTTCATTCTTCATCCAACAAGGATTCAACATAGAAGGTGATCTTAGGTGCTTCTTCTATTCCCACATTGACTGGAGTGGCATTTTTTGCTAGCATTGCTGACTTTTCTAGATGCATTGCACTAAGGGGGAGATTGAATCCCTCATCCTTGGGTGCCTCAGAGAGGTTTTCACCATCGGATGCATCCTTTGTTTTTACTATTTTAGGATTAGAGAGTGCCATTAGGTGGTTTTCACTCAAGGATATGGATGTTAGTTGCATTTCATTAATTTTGTGATTAAAGGATTCAATCGTCTCACCATAGTATGCCCCTGTGTCAAGCTATATGTTGAAGCCCGCTTTGTGATATTCCCATGATAAGTTGTCATAGATTCCCATGAATTTTGAGATCACTTCATTTTTTAATAAATCTAGAATTAGTGGTCCTTGTTGGTCCATGTCAATAAGTTGTGGGTATACTAGGTGTATTTTGGTTGGTTGGTTACTTGGGACAAATGATGTTATGGATATCATAAAGAGGGTGTTGTTTTCAAATAGCTCTGTAACATCTAGGGGAAAGTCATGTAAGGTTGTATCACGTGATGTAGGTAACCAAGAGGAAGCCTTAGCTCATTTAGCAAAATTACCCTTTCCAATAAGTGTGACCTTGCTAGTAGTACATCCTAGACCAATATTCTTTAATCGTTTCTCATGAACAATGGGTTCTAGCAAACCATTGTCATTTTTTCCTAGCTTTTCATTCTTGTTGTATCCCCAATTCTACATGAGTTGCAATCCTTTGTTGTCATCTTCCATGGGAAGAAAAAGGACATGTCGTTCATCTTGATAGAGGATTTTAGAGATATATTCCTCATTGACATCTTCCTGGTTCAAATCCCCCCACTTGGTGAAGGTAGTAGCTACCATTTTGATTGTTTCAGGTTCTTTGGGGCTAGATGTGGGTTTCCCATGAGATTGAGGAGAAATGGGTAACTCTCCTAAGATAAAAGTTTCTTTCAATAGTTTTTAGTTTCCACAACCATCATCCTGGATCACTGCTTTGACGTCAGGTATGCTCTATAAAATGGGTATTTTTGTTGCTGAGGTAGAGGCCAGGGATGATGGGTCAACAAATGAGCTTGATGGTGTGGGCCATTTGTCATTTTTTGGTATTTGGGGGATTTTATAGAACTTGGCTTCAATAATTTTGCAGTAGTAAAAAGGCTCAGGGTCTCCATGAATAGTGATTTCTTTGCCTTCGAAAGAAAACTTCACACATTGATGGTAGGTTGAGGCTATAGCTTTTAGAGCATGGATCCATGGTCGGCCAAGCAAGATGTTATAGGGAAGATCAAGATCAAGTACTTGGCATGTAGTTTTTGCAATAAGAGGTCCCACTTGGATGTGAAGTGCAATGATTCCTTGTGATACCCGTTCTTGGTCATCATTCACCCTGATGGTGTTACTCTTTGTCTTCTCAATAGTATCTTTTGAATAACCTAGATGTTTGGTCAACTGAAGGGTACAAATGTTTAGACCAGCACCTCCATCTACCAAGACTCTTTTAACCTCATTTTTTATGAATGAAGACCTCATGGTGTAAAGCATGGTTATGAGATGGTTGTGACAGTAGGTATTGCTCATAGAAGGTAAGAAGATGATTGGTGATATGCCCTACCATAGCTTGAAACTGTTTGGTATCAATATCCTTAGGGATGGATGACTCAGACAAGGCTTTCTCCAATATTTCCCTATGTGTGGGGGATAACCTTAAGAGTTATAAGATTGATATCTATGTGAGGGTTTGCTTAAGTTGATCTAGAAGATTGTACTTCCTAGGACTAGATGTAGTAAAAGTAGGTTGTGTTCTGGATTGAGATGGAACTCCTTGAATGGTAACTTTTCCATGTTGTGTGGTGACTCCACATTTCGTACTAGCTCCTTTGATGGTGACAACAATAATGACGTTATCGTAGGAGGTAACTACCTTGGAATAGGTATGCTACACGTTTGTGTAATCCTTCACTTTGTCATTGTTGTTTGATT
Source organism: Sequoia sempervirens (assembly GCA_007258455.2). NCBI lineage: Eukaryota > Viridiplantae > Streptophyta > Pinopsida > Cupressales > Cupressaceae > Sequoia > Sequoia sempervirens. Next base: position 586,740,498 of record VDFB02270651.1, on the reverse strand, counting down.
TGTTATGATCTAGCATAGGGTTCTTGTATATCTTAAGATCCTGATTCCCTTGTGGTATCTCAACAGATATGGGGTCATTCTCTATGAGATCTTGAGTGATATTCTTAAATTTCATGCAGTTTTCTTTTTTTTATGTCTTTTGATTTTTTGAAAGTCATAAAGATCGCACTCGTTTTACCAAGATGGTTTCTATTGCAGTTCTTGGTATTTTTCAAAGTTGAGAAGCGTTATGAGATTTGACTCTACCAACTTCTTCATGATTGTTTCGATAGGTTTCGATAGTTGTGTGTACTTGTGTTTGGGATAGTTGTTCATGTTAGGGGTTCACCTTTGTTGCATGCCAGTGTTATTGATGTGATTGTTCTGAGGAGGTGTTGTTTGTTGCATAGTTGGTTGGATGTTAGCAACTTGATTTTTGATAGGTCTAGGAGCACTTAGTATGACCTTAGCATCTACCACACTGTCATTTGTTACGTTTTTGTCCTTTTCCCAGACACGAGGTTTCTCATTCGAACTAGTTGAGTGATAGTTGTCTTTGTAAGCTTGAGTATTTCCTTGTGAGATTAGAGTTGTTTTAATGTTAAGGGGTCTAGGGAAAAGCTCATCATAAGATGTGATGCACTGCATTTTCAAGTGGAAAGATAGATCTAGATCTAAATTGGCTATGATGATTCCAACTTGTTGTTCATCGGGAAGAGGCCACTTGCTTTTACTAGCTCTTTGTCTCCATCATTGCAAGAAATTAACAAAATATTATCCTTGTTTTTATCTACGAGTACATAATTCTTCTAGACTGACATCCATGTCAAGATTGAAGGAGAAGTGATCAATGAATTTGTCAATAATTTTGATGCAGGAGCATCCTTGGTTCTTGGAAATCTTGCATCAACCAAAAATATTTTGGTTCAGTTTTTGTTCTTGTTCTGTTCTTGCACACTTCATGTTGGTGGATTCATCATATTTGTTCACCAGACCCTGTGGATATTGGTTTACATTGTCGACATGTTCATTCTCCTTATTCCAAGATTTGAGCACAATTGGATCTTTTTCTGGCAAGTTATCGATTATGGATTTCATGGCAGTTTCTTGAACTAGCACCAAAATAATTTTCAAAGTGAGCAGCTAATTTGATCGCTGGAGGATCGTTCCCATGCCTTGCAGATCTTAATGGTGTGATTTTAAATGTTTCGTGGAGTGACCCCAACCTTAAATATAGGTCCACACTTCATCCTATGCATTCACCAAGGAGTAATTCAAATTTGAGGCCAACCTGTTCATGCACACATTACATTTTCCTTCATAGGAGATTGTGATGATCTTTGGTTGACGCGGATATTTCTAGATCTGTGGATATGATATAAAACTTGTAATAAATCATTAGAAAAGTAGTGAATAATAAGTAGATAAGTTATTGATCTGAATTGTAAGATTTCAGCTTGCATATAGGAGCATATTGGAATGTTGTATTTTTGAACATGTTGTATTAGGCCTGTGAGCCGAATCTGTAAGCCCAGATGTTGCCGAACGATTGTAACTGAGATTTCTATTAATGAGAATATTTTCATCTTCATTTTCCTCCATTTTTTGTGTTGCTTCTATTGTGCTACTCTTGCTCCATGCTCTAGATTGTTCTCTTTGACGACCCTCCTACCATAGCTACACCAGATTGGTATCAAAGTGAGATTCTATCCATGAGAGATTGCCAGAATTTATGGAGCCATGTTGAAGATTTGTTGTGGGGTGGCGGATTGAGGATCTGACTTGTAGTTGCAGAGGACTTGTGTAAAGATGGCGGGAAGAAAAAATGCTAGAGGAAATGGAGCGTGTGGAAATGCAAACCCAGCTTTAATGGAGATGTTGAGAGGAATTGCTGCTAGATTAGATGCAGTTTAAACAACCTAGAGAAGAGGTTGACCAGTTGATGATGAGAGTGATGAAGAGGTAGAAGTACAAGAGGAAAGAGGAAGATAAGATCAACCTAGCTTGGATCAGGGAGAAGAGAGGTTCATAAGAGCCCTAACTAGAGTGAATACAAAACCACATTTCAATCCACCAAATTATAATGGTAAGTTGGATTCAGAAGAATTACTTGATTGGATAACAGAGATGGAGAAGTATTTTGATTTTGAAGGCACCACTGAAGATAAGAAAGTAAAATTTGCTTGTACAAAGTTGAAAGGACATGCATCCCTTTGGTGGGAACATTTGCAGACAGATAGGAAAAGAAGAGATAAAATCATGTGATCAGATGAGAGTAGAAGGAATTTACTGACAGAGATGAGAGTGGAGGTATTAGGCTTTGATGAGTTGAAGAACTTGTATGAGGAAGACCTAGATTTTGCAGAACCTTGGAGAGCTTGTAAAGAACCAGTCTTGGAGGATAGAAGTCAGTGGTTGGATTACTTCATTCAAGAGGATATGTTGTTTAGAGAGAATTTGTTGTGTATACCGTGAAGTTAAATGATGAATAACTTGGTGAAAGAAAATCATAGTGGGGGATTGTCAGGACACTTTGGAATTGATAAGACAGTAGCATTGGTAAGTGAGAATTACTTTTGTCCCCAGATTCATAAGGATGTTAGGAGATTTGTGTAGAATTGTAGAGTTTGTCAAGTTGCATAAGGGAGTAGTCAGAATGTTGGATTGTATAAACCTTTGATAGTTCTAGAGAGACCTTGGGAGGATATTAGCATGGATTTCATACTTTTTTTTCCAAAGACACAAAGAGGTAATGATTCTATATTTGTAGTGGTGGATAAATTTTCTAAAATGGCACATTTCATACCTTGTAAGAAGAAAATAGATGCAGTACATGTAGCGGACTTGTTTTTTAGAGAAGTGGTCAGATTGCATGGATTACCTCAGAGTATTGTTTTAGATAGAGATACAAAATTTGTTGGGTACTTTTGGAGGACACTTTGGAAGAAGCTAAAGACCGATCTAAAGTTCAGTTATACTTTTCACCCACAAACTGATGGAAAGATAGAGGTAGTAAACAAGAGTTTGGGGAATTGGCTGAGATGTTTGGTTGGAGAGAAGAATGGAAGTTGGGATTTAGTCCTTGCACAAGCAGAGTTTGCTTACAAAAATTCAGTGAACATGAGTACCAGAAAGAAACCTTTTGAGATTGTTAATGGAGTTCATCCTAGAGGTCTATCAGAGTTGAGAGACATCAGTATGGAAGATAAGAGGAGTGCAAAAGCAGGAGAATTTGGATAACATATGAAGAAAGTGCATACTCAAGTGAAACAACAATTGGAAGACATGAACATAAAGTTTAAGGAGAAAGCAGATGAAAAGAGGAAACATAAAGAGTTTGAAGTTGGAGATGAAGTAATGGTGTACTTGAGGAAGGAAAGATTTCCTATTGGCACATACAATAAGTTGAAGATGAGGAAGTTTGGACCCTGTAGGATTTTGAAGAAATTTGATTTAGGAAATGCATATGAAGTGGAGTTACTGGATGGCATGGGTATATCACCTATATTCAACATTGCAAATCTACATCAGTACCATGAAGTGGAATTCATTGAAGACAATAAAGAAAAATTGGAGGATTAGTTTCCTAAACAACAACCAAATGAGATAGAAGAGATCCTGGATACCAGAGATGGGAGAAAAACTTGTGGAAGACAAGAACAAAGAATATCTTGTGAAATGGAAAGGTAGACCAGTGGAGGATTCTTCATGGATTTCTCAGGTTGAGGTAAACTGTATTGGTTTTACTTTAGCCCAAACAAAGTGAGGGACTCACTTTTCATTAACCCCATATGTTTTATGTAGGAGCATCCTTGGTTCTTGGCAATCTTGCATCAACCAAAAATTTTTTTGTTCAGTTTTTATTCTTGTTCTGTTCTTGCTTAGTTCATGTTGGTGGATTCATCATATTTGCTCACCAGACCCTGTGGATCTTGGTTTACATCATGGAAATGTTCATTCTCCTTATTCCAAGATTTGAGTGTGATTGGATCTTTTTACAACAAGTTGTCGATTCTGGATTTCATGGCATTTTCTTGAACCGACACTAGAATAATTTTCAAAGTGAGCAGCTAATTTGATCGCTAGATGATCATTCCCGTGACTTGTAGTTATTAACAGTCTAATTTTAAATGTTTCGTGGAGTGACCCCGACCTTAAATATAGGTCCACACTTCATCTTATGCATTCACCAAGGAGTAATTCAAATTTGAGGCCAACTTGTTCATGCGCATGTTACATTTTCCTTCATAGGAGATTGCGATGATCTTTGGCGAATGTAGATGTTTCTAGACCTACGGATATGATATAAAGCTTGTAATAAATCATTAGAAAATAAGTTAATAATAAGTAGATAAGTTCTTGATCTGAATTGTAATATTTCAGCTTGCATATAGGAGCATATTGGAATGTTGTATTTTTGAACATGTTGTATCAGGCCTATGAGCTGAATTTGTAAGCCCAGATGTTTCCAACCGATTGTAACTGATATTTATGTTAATGAGAATATTTGCATCTACATTTGCCTCCATATTTTGTGTTTCTTTTGTTGTGTTACTCTTGCTGCACGCTTCAGATTGTTCTCTTTGAGGACCATCCTACCGTGGCTACACAAAATTTGTTGGAAATTTTTGATACTAGGAGGCAAATGAGAAAACCAATCCATTCTAGGACTTGTTAAACTTCAAGAGAAAAGGAACACTAGATAAGAATCATTGTAGGCCACCTTCATGCACATGATGTTAAATTATTTGATATGGTCCACAGGACTTCCTCTCCCTTTATATTTATTGAATTTGGGGATTTCAAAACTAGAAGGGAATTGTACCATTGTAATGTTTCAATCAAATGGATATGGACACAATTTTTGTGTATGGGGCTTCTTTTCCTTACCCATGCAAAGGTCCTACATTTCTTGTGAGAGCGCTTTAAATTGTGATGCTAGATCGTCTTACGGGTTGGGTGGAGGAACATATGGTGGGATGACAGATGAGTTGTATGGGGTGTATGGTAGTGTAATATTTGGTGATGGTGATTTGGGTATCGATGTATATGTTCCCAATACATTTGGATTGGCAATGTTTGATTGAGGATTATAATAGGAACCTTGTTGTTGCTATTGGGCATATTGTTGAACTAGTAAGGCTTGTTGTTGAGATTTTTGTTGTTGTTGTGCCACAAGGGTTTGTTGTTGGATCTACTATTGTTGTTGTGCAACCAAGGCTACTTGATGGGCTTGATATTGTTGTTGTGTGGCTTGTTGTGCTACTAAGGCTACTTGTTTTTGTTGTTGTTGTGCTAAGGATGCTTGTTGTATTGCTACTTGTTGTTGTTGCTGTTGTTGTGCTAAGGCTGCTAGTTAAACTATTTCTTGTTGTTGTTGCTATTGTTGTGCTAAGGCTTCTTGTTGCGCCATTGCTTGTTGTTGTTGCTATTGTTGTGCTAAGGCTGCTTCTTGTGTTGTTGCTTGTTGTTGTTGTTGTGCTAAGGTTTCTTGTTGATAGGCTTGTTGTAAAGCTAAGGCGTGTGCTTGTAATGTGGGATCAGGTGGTTGTTGAGACATATATGGAGTATTATGGTTATTGATGTTTTGAGTGGGTAATGGATTGGTGATGAAATGTTGGGAATTCCCTTGGTTCAACATTCCTTGTAAGATGGTAGAATGAGGTGGAGGAATGTATGTTTGAGATCTTGTTTGATTTGGCATAGTAAAGGGGACTATGGGAAAAGATGAGGATGGTTCCATTAGATTATGTGATGGAAATGACACACTAGGACCTTGAGTCCATTGGTTGAAAAGATTTCCTTGTCCCATGTTTTGAGGATTGCTTTGTGTTAGGGATGTATTACTTGTTTTGACAAGATTTGTTACCAAGGGATTGCTTTAAGATGGGTTGACGCTAGATGGTGTGGATGTGTTTTATGAAACCAATGGTATGGATGAACCCATTGGAGGATTAGGTAAGGATGTCCCTATTTTATTCAACGGTTGATTATGTGGTATGGTATTGATATGCCCGGGTGCGCCATTTTGAGATACTTGATTTGCACTACTTTATATGATGGTAGGAATACTTGTGGTACTCATGGATGTAGATGAAAATGGATACCCTCAATATGTTGAAGTTGTGGTGGAGTAATGAAGATCAAGAGGTGTGTATATCTATTTAGGATCTTTAGGAATGGGAGGAGCACCAAAGCTAGGTGTCCAAGTGGTTGTGTTAGATGGAGGATTGGTTTCAAGTCTTCTCACAAGTGTACTATTTTCAAATGAAAGAGTATGTCCAAAGTATTTAGCAAGGCTTGTTGCAATAATGGGAATGTAGGTTTAATTTAGCCCTAGAAATGGGGTTGTGAACCCTTGTGTTAAATTATGTGCCACAAACATCAGGGAGATAGGAGCTACATTTTTAAAGGCTTGATGTTCCATAATTTCTTCCCTAGTTAGTTCAAATGGGTTTTTTGTGATATATTCTATCTCATATGGTCTCAATGGGGATGAAGGTTGTTGTGATGGTGTAACTTGAATTCTCAGATCAAATTCCAAAGGATTTGGATCACTTGAGGTGAATGTAACTTTGGATTTCTCCATGATTCTCTTGTGTTGTGATCTAGTCTTTACCATAAATGTTGTGTCACCTTTGGGAGAGTTGTGTTGGGATTTGTGATGTTTGAACTCTCTAGTTGACTCAAATATAGGTAAAAGAGATGCTCTAAGTCTATTGGGAGCAATGATGATAGTGGGGGATGAAAAGATGAGTGATGTGGAGAGTGATCTTTACAAACATTTTGGGACAACACTTTTGACTTTCTCTTGATGTTTTGATGTTAGAATAAAGGATGTTTATGAACTTGTAAATCTTTAGGGTAGACTCATGACCTTCAAGATGAACTAGTTCAAGGATGATAACTAACTTAAATAAGTGCATGGAAAAAGATACATTTCGCATACAAAGTAGCTAAGTTAGAGGGTTTGTTTGATTTGATATTTAAGTTATAAAGTGTTGGTGTACTCAAAATTTTGAAAAGTTGGATGACGTGAAGGATGAAATTAGATGAAGGGTTGAGTGAGACGTTTGACCCAATGTTGGCTTTAAAGTGAACCTTTGTTTTGACAAGAACAAGGTAGTGAGAATGATTCTAGACCTCTAAAATGTTCAAATACCAAAGAACCAATGTTGATTTAGATGAGAGGATGGATGGGGATGTTTAGACTTGTTTGGTTCCTCCTAACTCAAGCATAAAATTTTCTTAACAAGTAATAACAATTGCGATAAATTATTGAGGCCCACTTCTACTAAATTGTGAACTACGATACCTATGTTTGCAATGACAGGATGGAGATCTTCCCCTATGGATTTTGATTGTGCAATGGATCATTTAGAGGTGTTCAGTATCGTGAAAAAGACTAGTATTTTGACTCCAAAAGAATGCATATAGTTCTAGATTGTTTCTTGAAACATGTCTGTAAAAGTTTGCTACCAACTTATCTCTATTCTCTTGAAGTTTTAAAAGATGTTTCTTGAGAGCTTTTGGACTAAGATGCCTAAGTCTAAAATGATGACCTATAGACCTTACTTTAGGGATCTTAACTTTACGTGAGATCATGTAGAAACAATTCAAGTTTATGGAAGAAAGGAAGATATTTATTGCCACGTAGGTGATGGCAATGTGGGCCTTCCAGCCTCAATATCATCTTGTTCATCTTCTTTGTCTAAGATGGTTGTTGTGTTTCTCCACTAGGTATTTGTTTCTTTTTTTTCAAAAGTGAAGCTTTTCAAACTGCTAATGAGATTGGTTTGTTCTCCGTTAATGAGTTCAAAATTTGGTTGAATTATAGCACCTAGAAGATCAGGTTGTTCAATGGGAGCAATCAGTCTCCAAATAGTCATGTGGGGCTCATTTGTCAATTTATCTTTCTTAATGAGTTTATTTTACCACAATCACTTGTTTGGATTAAGTTTTCAAACTAGTTGTTTATGTCAAAAACACCATAACTTTCACAATGTCCATTTTGTGAGAATCATGAGGTTGAAGCCATAATTTCCTATGTTGTCTTTGGAAAATATGGATTTTGATAAAGTCATGATATTTAGAAATCTCTAAGGATAGAATCCTTAGGACAAGCAACAATATCAAGGCTTTTTCAAGAGGTATCCATATTTAGGCCAAAGTGTTTGAAATTTTGAGGAAGATAGTGAATGTTTGTTTTTGCATCATTATAGAACCAAGCAAAGTGTTAAACTGAATCACCATCATTACAACCCTAGGTTCAAAATGGCTATATTTTTTGAGTTCCCACTTGGATTTCTCCAAACACTAAACAATGCGAATAGTTAGAGATTTGGTGACATTGACTCCCATCCACGACAAACACTTGTCGGGACCACCAAATCTCAAAATCCTTAAATTATGGAGATCAAAAGGATTTTTTATGTTTCTACAATTAAATAGTACAAATGTGTGGTGGCTTCATAATGACCATTCTTGCACCAACAAATATTAAGGATTTTTGGCTTCTAAACAAGGGTTCGTAATAAGAGCTTCTAGTTTAGGGGGTGAAATGATAAACTCCATCAAGAGGTCTCCCAACCATTAGAACAAGGGCTTTACACATCATAAAGATACTGGGGGAGAGCTATCATGTACTGCTTCCCAGTGATCACAATTTTCATTGTAACCACACATTTATATCTAGGTTTGGAAGAGCTTGGCTTTAGCTCATTACTGCTTGGGTCATTCCCTCCTTTCGAAGCGGAGAGGTAGGCCCTCTAAAGGTAAAAAATAGCTGGGAAGTTCATTTGTAGTTCAATCATCTTTATTCATTTGAACAAAGAGACAACACATGCTATGCCTTTTTCTCACACTCTCAAGGGGGTTTAGTTTTAATCCAAATTGAAAGGTGTAGGTGATTATACAAAGTGTTAAGGAATGTTTTTGTTTCTCAATATTTCCAAATGGCGCAAGAGAATTTCATACACATCCACTAACAATGTTGTCAATCATAAAACCTAGCAAACAGTTGTACATTTTAACCCCTGATGAGTTCGTTTAAAGCACTAAATGAAATATGAAGTTACCTTGTTCAATTTTAAACCCAAAAAAATCAATGATAAGATGAGGGTTCAATTTTAATCTTGTTTGAGCATTCTTTTTTAACCCAATGGAAATCTAGTGCATTTCCTAAAGCAAAAATTAGGAAGCATAAAAGTTGTGTTATAATTGCCCCAAAGCATCAAACGCTTGTTACAATCATAGAATTTTAAGATAAGAAAATAATTTCTTCACTTTAGCTCCATGTATTTGAACCTATAAAACCCTATTAGTATAACAACCAGAACATAGCCAAAAGCACATAAGTGATTAGATAAATCAAGGAAATTAAAGCACAAAGTCGAAAAAATGATCGTAAAATTCCTTACCCTAGTTGGACATCGTTGAACATGATAGCGTCACAATTTGAACTATGGGTGTCACTCTGGTGAAAATGGGCGTCACTCTACAGCAAAAATAGAGAGCACGATAGCGTCAGGATTTTTTTGGGCATCATTGAACACTACAACATCGTGATTTGAAATCTGGGGGTGTCTTTGTTTGAACTTGAGGTGTCATCGTTTGATGTTTTTGATACCTCTATATTAAATCTGTGTTGGTATATTTAATTTAGTGATGGGATATTTAATCCGTGTCAGTGTTTCAAATTGCAATGGTGTCACTATATGGCGACACTCTTCAAGTGCATCGCTATTTGTGATTTGAGCGTCATTGTATCCTGCAAAACAAGCACAAAATAGAATTCAAGCTAAAAAATGGTTAAATTAACAGTTTTCCCTGCTAGCGCTAGAATGTGAGATGAGGATTTTCAAGGTGGGTCAATTACGCTTGATCCATGATGGATTGAAGCACAATTTATCCACTAAACCTCAATCTACCAAACAAGATCATTCAAATTGAAAAGTTAAACTAAGCATTTATACAAACTAGAAGTTACAAACTATGAAAACAATTAAATTCCTACTCTAACCCATTTGAAACTTAACTTGTTTTGGAATTGGTGTCATGTTGATGTGGAACAACGACCCTTTCCCAATCTCATGATTAGTGAGTGTATTTCAATCAATTCTATGGAAGAGAATCGATGAAACCATTGTGATAAATGGATGAAAACCTAGTTTATGCTAAATTAAACATGATGCAAGCTAAGTTAACATGATTTTATGCTAAAAATGAACTAATTATGCGATTTCTAAGCTAATGTAAGCTAATTCTAAGCTAAAATATGGAAACCCTAATTCATATGCAAACTAAGATGGATGCATGGAAGCCATTAATGGATGCTTTAAGTTATTTATGCAACTAAAATAAACTAAAACAAGCTAAAAGTGAGTAAATTGTGAGTGTGGATGTAAGTGAATTCAACATCATGACTTTGCAATTGAAAGATGGATCCATTTCTCTCCAAATAGTGCTTTATTTATAGGAGAACAAATGATAAATTGAGGGTTGAGATCAAAAAGATCAATCAATGGTCAAAGATGGAAGGAAGAAGAGGCATGGATCATGGATTCTCATCAATGGATGAGAATGCATGATGGGATTTAATTAAGGGCTCACATTTTCTTCAAAAAAACATACTTTCAACCTGCTCACACAGGTCAAAGGTGACTTGTTCAAAAGGTTAAAGGTTAAAACTTGCATTAGAAGCTAAGTGAAAATATCCCTTTTTCAAATGATGGAGGAATACGAATATTCCTTGAAATATTCATTTGGGTGAGGATAAAAGGTATTTTGCAAATTAAAAGAAAATCTTAATTGTGCAAAAAAGGGATAAGGAATATTCTCCTCTTAGAGGAAAATTAGTTTAATTGTTAATTAAACAAGGTTTAATTATGCAATTTGAGGATTCATTAAATTAAATAATTTAATGAATGAGGGAGAGATGAAATGATATTTAATTAAATAGCTTAGTATTATTTAATTAAATAAGATGACTTAGGGAATTAAATTAAATTTTTTGATTTATTTAATTTAACATGACAAAGTGTTAGCATGAAAAGGGGTGAATTAACCCAATTTTGATTAATTAGGTTAATGGACAAAAATGATGCCATTAATTAAATTAACTAGGTTAATTCAATTAAGTAAGCGAAAAGAGGATGGGTTTAAAGAGGAAATTATGTTAATAAACTTGTTTTGAGTGTATGATATCATTCAGGACATTTTTCAGTGTCTACACCATGTCAACATATTTTTCAAATAAAAGGGTTGCCCTTTAAAACTTTGATTATTTTTATATTTATCCATTAATCTATTAATTTATTTCCTATAATATTCTTCAATGGGGGTGAGGGGAATTATTTTAGCTTCTTCTTCTTCCTATAGAAATGTCTGGCTTGAGGATTTTAAGATGGTATCACCTATCACTTTATGATTAGATTTGGGTTTTTCTCTTCCATAGAGATTACTTATTCTCAAATATTCAACTAGCTTCTTGATTTGTTCATTCAACTATTGTTGGCCTTGATATAGAGTCTAGAAAGTCCTATGGAAGAGCTCCTATTTTCCTCATCTATCATTTTATTTTTTTCCCTTACCTCCTTTAGCCATAACTTCTATTTTCAAACCTTAATTGTTGGATCCTTTAACCTATGATTTCTTTTGTTTCCTTCTTAGGCGTATATCCTCTCTGGCACAAGGAAACACAAATAATTTAAATACCCTATAGGATGGCATAATCTTTAGTAGTAATACCACTATGGTATCCTAGCCAAATATTTTTGGGGTTATAATTTTTTTATTCAAATATTTAACTTAGAACTAGCAAAAATCCCAAAAATTCCCTTTAAAGGCTAATTATTAAACTATAATAACCCTAACATTTATTTTGAATAGATAAGTGGTGGTTTCATTTGTTTTAATTATATTTAATAAACCTAAAAAAAATCTTCACAAAAACCTTAAAGACTAACTTTAATCATCAACTATTATCTTTAGTAATTTACCTAAGCTAACAAATTCTAAATTTTATGATAAGCTTCAAAATACTAATGACCAAGCTTACAATATTAAAAGAAATCAATTATAGAAACTTTCAAGATAAAATATAGTCTAAATATTACATTCAATTACATAACAAGAATAATACATATGATCAATTGTGACAATAACTAGTACAACGGTCGCAATAACAACAAATATGACAAAAATACATTACAATTTTCTTATATTAGTTTTCAAATATAATTGAAATGATGTGGATAAAATCCATAACCCCAGTGTCATTTTTTGACCTTTGGATGAAGCCATCTCACCACGTCAAGCAGATTTCATCCTTGGGATTGTAGACCAAAGGGTTTTTGTCATCTAGTTCAGTGTTGATATGAAGGTTTTCTCCTTAGGTCTAAAAATTTGAACAACACATGCTCTAAGAAGTTTAAATTGGTTTTTTTTTGGTAGAATATAATTATATTGTATTTGAATGTGTCTCTCTTCAAATATCCTTCAAATTAATGAAAAATAAGAGCTCTTGCTAAAAACCTGAAAAAAACATGCACATAAAATCTCAAACACAAAAATCTCTATACTTAAAGAAATTAAGACAAAGGGGAGTGAGATCAACCATGATTATCTCACAAAAATGGAATAAAATTCAAGTTTTCCACATAAATTTATTGAAGATGACATATTACATTATTATGCCGATATGAGCGAGAGTGGCAGATAGTTTACATGGGGTCCATGTGTCTTAGCCCAAATCTATAGGAATATACACATTGATACATATTAGGTTAGGTGGAGCATTGGTTTGGTGATACTACTACAAGATTAGGATTGAAACACATAGTCATGCTAAGGCCTATCTATGATAGAAGATATTGAGCATAGGGAGAGTTATATGTGTTTTATTATGGTAACAAATCATTGTTCAAATTTTATGCATTTATGTGGTTAGTGTGGTTGATGCTCAGATCGTGGGACAAGATGATGGTTGTATTTGCATTTGATGGATTATTTGAATGATTGAATAGAGTGACTTTTTTTTTTTATGGCATGAAAGAGGTACGGGCTGTGTGTGTTGATGTGAAGAAGTGTTTGTAGTCTTCTATTTGTGTGTTTCAATGTTGTGGTAAAGGTTCCTGACTTAAAGAGTATGGAGTGGAGCCATCTTTGAAAAGAATCAAATGAAAGGCTTTGAATGTGTGTATAACTATCAAGCTGTATATGTTTGCTGAGACTACTTGAGTGCAAATAATGATTATTATTAAAAGTTGTTATTGATGGTGTGATGGTTGTCTTGTTTTTGAAATGCATACTTTCCAGTAAAGAGTAAACACGTGATAGAAAGGTGTAGACTTTATGTTCTATGATTGAAAGTTAGTTGAGGAAAAATTCAGTTTAACAATATGTATGGATTGTGTTATACTGAGCTTGGACAGAGACATCACTTTTTTTTATAACAATAACAACAAAAATGTCATGGATCATCAAAGGTAACAGTTGTTTAATGATTCAGTTTGGCAGTGATAAGGACACTTGGTTTGACCTTGATTTCATTTTTTGGTAATACAGTAATATTTTATTAAGGATTTATATGACAATGTGACATTACTACTTGTTAAACTTTGTGACTCTAATATTGGCAATCATTGATAGTTGCTAAAGCTTTGTAGTTTAAACGCCTCAACCTTTTGATATTGGTGACAAAGGTAATAATCCAGTTTGGAAGGTAGTGATTGAATCTCTGCATTAAGGAATGTTTTTGCAGGTCAATGGTGAAACAATTTGGTATCTCCCTTATATTCTTTGGTATCAAAGAAGATGAAGTTGTTCTCATGATTGAGATAGTACACAAGAACAAAGATGTGCCTTAATGATACTTCAAGTTTTTAATCTTCATGAAAATGTTTTGTTACTATTTTGTTATTGATTAGAATCGAGTCTTTGCACATCTGGAATATGGTTTACAAATGGAGTGATGAATTGCTAGTGTGCTTGCAATGGATTGAAAGTATTTTCATTTGCTACACTACTACTCTATTTGCAGCTGGTTCTTTTGAAATTTTTTTGTTGGCTTCTCTGTTGTGGTTGCATGGCATTACTTTGTCATTGAGGCAAAAAGGGGGAGAGTAATTTGTGTTTTTCCATCAAGGACAAAGGGGGATTTTTTTGACTTCTCAATTGTCTTTGGTTTTCCTTGATGACAAAATCTGTTGGCATGCTCTTTGGTATTCATGTTTATGGTGATTCAATATTTTAATGATATATTGGCTCTTGATGTTTACTATTGGATCATATGGTGATACTCCTGGTTCATGGCATGCTCTTTTAGTTTCAGTTCTTTACTTGATGGTACTGACATTTGACATGGTGTTCTTTATGTCAGGACAAGCATACGCTTCAGATATGTGTCTTTACTTTCATGATAGCCACAGGTATATTCAGCATGTTTACAAGTCATTGTGACATACTCATACTAGAAAATTCATTTTCAGTGATATCATTTGATCCATGGAATCATAAATAATATTAGTTGCAAGGTATTGGATAACATCATAGCTGTGAGTATCAGCTTCATAAAGGTAATGCTTATGGCAATATGGTTTAGTTGATGTTTATCAGGTTTGATCTTGGTTTTGGCATCCTATATCATCTTAGCATGTTTCCTCTTCATGGTATAAATGGTTATGTCTTATTGATTGATAAATATGGCACATGATTTTTGGTTCATTGTTTATTTATATTGCTTTAACAAGAAATTACACTAATTCATGTAGTCTAGTTATTGATTCACTTTGTTCTTGGATTAGTGACATCATTGCACTCATGTTTCTAAAGCCATCTTGAACTCACTTTATTTGGAGGCATTGAATTCATTTTGGTTCAGGTAACTTATTTGTTTGATGGTATTTTTTCGTACACATGGAATATGTTTGTAACAATATACTTGTTATCAAAGGAGACTCCTATGCTCGAGCCTAGACATCATGGTTGACATCCAAAGGAAAATACTTGTCTTTATTATTGATCAAGCACCTTCACATTTTTCATATGATATTATATTATCATTAGGCTAAATGGTTATTTGGCAACAATGTTTAAAGTGATATTGCATCGAGTTTTATTGGTCACTTTATTTTGATGGATATTGCTCACATTGCAGTGACATTTGACTTTTGATGAGATATCGATTGTTGATTTGAATCGATGTGGCAGTAATTATTATGTCAACCTCCATGGTAAAGTCTTTAACATCGATTTTTTTAAAATATTATCATGATATTTTATTAATTTCATGTGAATTAATTAGTTTTTGTGGACTTCAATCTTCATTATTTCTTTGAAAATTCATCGAATGACTTGAGAAAAAGGAAAGTTAGGGAAAAAATGATATTGCATTTTCATTGTTTATGGGTTTGGAACCCTAGCCATACCGTTGCCATGGTAATTTATCTTTTTGTTGTAAATCTCATATGGGGCGACTCTAGAGGCGTTTTGATGGCAAGTTGGTCTATGAAATCTGAGCAAATGCAAGCTCAACATTGGTGAAAGGAATTTGTGGGAGTTATAAATCTGTCAACTATGGTTGTTGGCTTCAAATTTGTCTGGTATTTATTTGATTTTCATGCTGCATGAACAGGTAACACATCTATCATTTGATATTTATCTTACAAATGGTAGTTACTGATTTTGCTCGAATCAAGAAAAATAATAAATGAGCTCTCAATTATCTAAGTCAGAAAAGCATGTTTTGATTTCAGTTATTCTTGACTGTATTATGGGCATTTTGAAAAATTAATTTATTGTTGGTATTTGGTGGAGATATGGGTTCGGTTCTCTGATAAATATTCTTCTAATCTAACTTTGGAGTGAAGGTTTATTTTCATTGTCTTTGATTTCTAAAATGACTTTCTACATTTCATTTACTAAAGAAGTAAATGATGCCCTGATAGATTATTATTATTCTTGCAATGAGGGTTTGTGACTTTCAGTTGATGGGTAGTTGCGCATTTTGAAAAATCTGCCAGTTTCATTGTGAATTTATTTCATACATTTCAAAAATTGATGGATTCTGCATAAAGTTTTCTGAAAATAGATTCAAATGCTATTTTTTTAAAGGAAATGATATTACTTGATCTGGGTTTTGAAAAAATCTTGCAGTTTGAAAAGGGAGCATTAATTTATTCTTGTCAGAGTTTATTACAACCTACTGTACAGGCGTTACTCATGATTATTCACCATCTGTTGTTCTTCATTCTACTGGCTCATTTTCTAAAAATAGTATGGGGGTTTCAGATTCCTTTGAAAATGAATTCTATGAAGACTTTTTTTATTGGCAGACATATATGTGAAATTATATATAAACACAGTGTTTTGATCATTGTGAGAATACTGAGGTGATTCTGTGATATCATAACTTGTTGTAGTATCAAAAATGAAATGTTGAAAAGGCACTGTAATACAAAAATGAAAATATGTTGCAGAGCTTTGATGTAACCTTAATTTATTTAAAGGATTCACTGTGTTGAATCTTTAGGGTATTAGGTAGATTAAGTGTGGGGTTCTATGAGCTCATTTGGAAATAGAGAGATCCTCTGATATTATTATTGTTCTAAAATTCATTAAGGGGTTGGTGCTCCTTGAGATTGGTGTCTCTAAATGAGGGGTTGGTGCTCCTTGAGTTGGTGCTAAAAAATTAGCCTGTAAGGCATTGTAAGCAGTGGTTTTTGAAGCTAAGTCAGTGAGGCAGTTTTGGAGTGGTTTTTCTACCCAGGAGGGTTTTCCACTTGGAAAATTATTTATCTTATGGTCTCTTTGTTTTTGATGTCATAATGCTTTTAGATTGTGATTATTTTGTGAGTGATTGTTCTTACCAGTCTGAACATTGTTGAATGTTGGTTTCTTCATCTTGGAAAATGGTTTTATCAAAATGTCTTGCACGAGTGTTCTATCATTATTGAAAATTCTGATTCAATAGAAAGCATAAAATAATTCATTTAATTCATTGCTCAAGAATTGTTACAATGTGCTAAAGGTTCTTGTTGTCTCATTACCTATCTTGTGTGATTTTGTTGCACTTTTATTGCAGTATCTTATGAGTTGCACCTGTATTGTCATCATGTTTTGATTGTTAAACAATGCCAATCATAATTTTCATATTGGCATAAGTTGTTTAATGGACTGAGTTAATGTTGTCAATAAAAATGGATATCAAAATTAAAAGTGTCGGTTGAAGTTTAAAAAGGTTTAGACACTGATTTACCCCTCCCCTCTCAATGTCTGTCGATAACTCCAAAAAATTAATAAATGATGAATGTGTGATATAAATTAACAATGATGATGCATGATATGATATGTAGATCTATATAATAAATATATGATGTATAGATGAGTTAAAAATGACGATGGAAATGATATATGCATTATATGATGGAATATGTTGTATGTGATGATAATTGTTTTCATTCATGGTATAATTGAGAATAAAATGATGAGGACATAAGAGATGGATGAATTAACAAACTAATGAGTCAATAAAATAGTCTAACTAATAATTTTAATAATTTTTGTTATGATATATAAGGTTATCATGGATATGGATCAGGGATATAGGATTTGGATTAATGAGTGGATGGATATTTTAATGTAGGTATTATGTTGACATGCGGTGGGAAACCTAATTTGATATAGCAATGAATATTATGCACAAGGTTATAAAGATTGATTTTTCAGTGTGTCTAATACATAAAGGACTAAATTATGAGCATAGAAAAAAAAGAGGATTCTTAAGCACATAAAAAGGTGATTGAAAACCTTTTTGGTTCTTCTGTTAGGACAATGAAGAAACATGAAAAAAAAAATGGACCATGCCTCAATATGTATTGATCAATATATACTACGATATATAATGATTATGGTGAGCTTGAGTAGGTATATTATGGGTCAAAAGATAAATAAAAATAAAAATCAGCATTCACTCAACATATGTAGTGTTACCTCTTATTGGAGTGTTGGGAAAATATTAAGATAATGATAATTTTATAAGCTACAATATATCCTACAGAGGAAAAGGATTGGGTGGAAGTATTCTAGTGGAAAATAATGTGATTGCCACATGTTATCAAGATTGATTTATAAATTATTAATTTTAATGTTTAGCTTGATGTTTAAGTATTTAGTTTGTGGGTAAGAGATGAGTGATTCCAATGTCCATGCAAGTGTTTGAAGTTTAAGAATGGGAATAGTATAAAAAATAGTTTTCAGATAGGTTATAAGCTTAGTATTAGGGAATCCATTCTAGGTACTAATCAAGAAATTGAGCATGTATCAAAAAAGTTCTAAATTAGGATGTAATTACCTACACCCAACATAGAATAAGGTCGCCTGAAAGGTATGCAATCTATGTGATTGGTATGGAGAGTATCACATGGAGTCAATTTTTAGGACATAAATTAATGGGATATGAGAGGTTGTGGATGTCATGGATTATATTGGTGCTTCAATAAGGTTAGTATTGTCTAAATGTCATTTATAAATTATTGAGGAAAGACATAGATAGATCATGGAGTGGAAGATAGAATAACACTAATGTGGGAAAGCTACCAATATTAATTTGAGATAGTGGTGTGGGATAAATATTCTAGGAAGGTTAGATTAATGTTTCAAGGAAGTGAAGGGATCACATAATGGATAGAGATGATAGCTTGATGATTAAAATTAGTAAAGAGATCACAAAAAGGTTGGGATATGAAAATATATTGATGGACGGATATGAATGGAGGGATATAGTTTTAGAGATGATCAAGATATTGAAAACCCAATAAGACTCAAGTTATGGATATGGATGGATGAGGATGAGGACATGAAGATAACAAAGTTTTTTATTACACATAGTACATGAACACAAGTTTTCACCATGGCACTTGTCCAAGGCACCACAAGGAGTGGTTTTAATCAAAGGATAATTTTCCTCTTCAATTTTATTTATTTATTTATTTCTGATTATTTTTTAATTTTATTATATTTTATGATTAGGATATTCCTTGTATTAAGCTTGAAAGAACTTGAGGTGTACTATGTTAATGTGTTCTTCTAGTTAATAACCATTGGGAGTGGTCAACTAATAAGAACTATATTTATATTTACCAGTGTTGATATATGGTCCTAACCAATTAGGTTTAAACTTTCCTTTATTGTGTTGGTACTAAAGAATACTACAATTTTCCATTAGCATAAGGTCACCAATCTTAAAATTGTGAGATCCAATTTTCTTATTTTAGATATAATGGAGATGATTTCAATAGGATTATAAATGATTTAGGGCATTGATACACCATTCATTAATTATCTCTAACTCATTTAGTTAGGAAACTCTGTAATCTTCATCACCAATATGATTATGCAAGAAGATGTGTAATGATGGTAGTTTGATCTCAATTGAAAAGATGGATTCAAGGATTAATACTGTGGAATATGGATTCAAACTAGCGAGTGTGTGAATACTAATGAAATTATACCATAAGGTGGGATTGGGGTTTATATTCCAATCATATCAAATATCATTGATAATATTCTTAAGAATTTTGAGTAAGATATTAATAGATGCCTCTACTTGACCATTAATTTGAGGGTAATAAGGAGTTTACTAGAAATTTTAGATGTTTTATATGGAAGGATTTACTATTATTAGTGACAATGGTAGGGGGATACTTTATAAAAAATGATGTAATGGAGGATAAATTTATATATTTGTTGGCTAGTGGTGTAGGTGAGGGTAATATCTTTGACCCATTTAGTAAAGTACTTAGTGCTGGTGATGATGAACTTATGACCACCAGATGAGGATGAGTGAAGTTCACTAATGATGTAGGAGCATCCAATGGTGTAGTGAAATATTGCATCACCCAAAAATAATATTTTCTTTATTTTCTTTAGTTTTTTTGAGTCCCATGATGGCACTTGAGGGGTGTAAGATAGTCAGGAGTCAAAAATAGTGAAAAACTGTCACTTACTATTTTTAGTAATTCAACCTAAATGGGCTTGTATGGACTTGAAAATTTACCCCAAGGAGAAGAACTAAAAAAAAATTCCGGTCATGAAAGAATTGTCTCAATACCTTGCACAATTTGGGAGATATTAAAGTTTATGTCTCGAGAAATTACTCCAATGCAACTTAAAATTCAGATATGAAGACTTTAGAGGCCTCAAAACAACTTAGAAAGTTGATGAACCAACCTACAAACGGTTCATACATTGTAGATCTCTTTGAGAGCTTTCCAATGATATGCAATAATAGCAAATCGAACACCCGGATCAAAATTTATGGCTCCGCGAAGTGTTGGATATTGTTGATATGTGGTTGTCATTGATGTCAACACTATTGGCATTAATGTCTTTAAGAATGTATATGTCGAGGATATTGAGAAAATTATAATAAAATTAGTTGTAGGTTGTCGGTGGTGCAGTGAAGTTCAACATGGTGGCTAGCTTAGTATATTGATGATAAGATGTTGTGGATTAAAGGGTTTGTTGACAAGCATATCTAGTTTATTCGCATGCAGTTTTAGAGGTTCACATGAAGATTTGATTGAGTTATGAGTATCTGTGTTCTGACAGTTGTTATGTTGCTTTAGTTGGTGTTCTTGAAAGAGGATGATGTGATTCTAGTAATTTGAATTGTTGCAGATGCTTCTATGGTGATTCATGATGCTTGTGGATGTTTCTATATTGTGCTCTATCTATTTTGTTGGTCTGCATTGATCGTTGTGTTCGCGATTGGTGATTTTCTTTTGTGAGATCATGTTTTTCATGATCATGGCCGATAGGGTGATTGTAGCATGTTGTGGATCTTTGAGGCATAATTGTTTAAGGTGTTTCATGTTTGAGACATGTTGTTTTGGGTCCTTACTATGTTTTGGCAGAGATTTTTTGGTTTACATTGATAAATTGTTTATTGATTTGGGTCGACAATTTGTACACATTTTATATTTTGTTGGGCTGACATGTAGTTGATGTTATCCTTAGTTGTGGATATATATAATCAATTGTTTGCACCAGTTGAGGGCATGGTGTGCAATGTATGCTCTGTGCTAAGTGTGAATAATGTTCTAATCTTTTGAAGGCTAATGTAAAGTGTGAAGAAGAGTGAGCAGAAGAAAGTGTTTATGTGCTTAACTGTTGTGCCATAGAAAAATGGTCCCTTGTCATTTTCATGGTCTTTTAGGTCTTATTTCATGGTGTTGGAACTATTTTTCTTTGATTTTATGATGTATCATGGCTTGAACATGCTTATTTAGGTACTAAAACTCAAAGAACAACGTCTTGTGAAGGTGTATTGAAGTGTTGTAAGACATTTCTACATTCTTCTAGACTCTATTTAGTGCATTTCACCTAAAAATCACCCGCTCATTCATCAACAAGTCCTATATTGAAGTGTTGTAAAGTCTTGTAATAAGATTTCACGCTCTTCTAGGCATATCTTCACTATTTACACCTTTCTCATGCTTTATTTTGTCTTTTTATGCCCTCATATGCTTATATTAAGTGTATTTTTGGATCTTATCCTAACAAACAACATTAAACATAACATTTTCCTGACACATGGTTTTAGGTCCTAGGTGGGACCCATTCACCATGGGTGGCGAATGAGTCACCCTTTGCCCCAAATTCAAAATATTTCAAATTTCCTTTCAGGATTTTATTCAAATTCACTTCTTGTCGGCCTATGATGAGGTATGAACAGATAGTTAAGGCACAAGAATTGTATAAATAAGTGTTTTTCACCTTATTTTACATCTCCTCACAAAATCATTCAATCTCCTAAGTCATTCAAGCAATCTCCACACTCAAGCATTCTATATCATCAACTCAAGCACTTTCAAGCACTTTGGAGCAGCCATTGACATCAAGGATCTTGGTAAGTTAGTAACACTTTCATGTTGTTCATTCATAATTTCCTTTACATTTCATTCATTTCAACTGGGTTTGATTACCAAAGTGGGGTTTGACCAAGGCAAACCCCTATTCACTAACCCCTCAACATTTTTCCCCTTTTTGCATGTGTATTTGTAGCCTTGTTTTGCATATTTAATATTTCTAAAGCTGTTGAAAAGTGGAAATTGAGTCAACTAGGCTCTTCAAGTCAACTTATCATCCTTTCAAGCATTTTGAGTGTTTTCTATTTGTTTCCTCCAGAACTGACCCCGACAACTCGACATTCAGACATCTCCAAATCTGGTGTGGCAGAGTTGTCTCTTGATTTTCTAGAAATCTTGGGGAGGACTGATTCGCCACCCTTGGTGAATGAGTCCCACTTGAAATCTGAAAATCTATATTTTGTCAGATTCTGGATCCCGATTGTCAAAAATCAGTTCCTGACACTTTTTCATTAGTTGGAAGATTGATTCACAACCCTGGGTGAATAAGTCCCACTTTGAAAAATTAGTATAATCCATCAGCATTCCAGACACTCTAGACAGTTCACATTTCATCCAGGTGCACTCAGATTCACCCTTGTATCTTATGTTTTGCATAATTTCTTCATTTTCATGGTTGCTTGCATATCACAATGTGTTTTCAAACATAGCTTAAATTGCACTTTTGCATTCATTTTAGATCATCTTAATCAGTCAATTTCATTTAGTTAACTTCACTTATATCATATCACATCACACACATCCTAATTTGAGTGTTACATAAGCATTATTGGATCTAATCTCTCTCCTTTTAGGTGAAAAACCCTATAAGAGTTAGAGAGTCCATTGGGTCCAAAAATCTGTCACAACCAGAACTATAATTAGGCATTAGAAGATGCTATTTTCTTAGTTCAAAATATTTTGGATGTAATTCGATTGTGACTGTAAGAGAGTGAATCTTCCTTTGGGAAGTAAGCCTTTCGTATTTGAGCAGTGACCTCTAGGAAGTGTGCTTGAATGCATATGCATTCCCAATTTATAATACTTTTATACTTTTAACAGAGTATAATCTTGTGGATTAACCTCCACCGTGGTTTTTCCCCTAATAGGGTTTCCATATAAAAAAATCTTGTTGTTATCTGTGTTTTTGATGTGGTGATGGTTTCTTCTTTCATGTTTATTTATCAAATCTGAAAATAAGTTTAATAAGTTTAATTTGTATAATTTACACAACTGATTCACCCCCCTCTCATTTGTCTTCCCTTTTGTTGCCAATAATTGGCATTAGAGCAAGTTCCTCAGAAGAAGTTTAATAGCTTGAGGTGATCCAAGATGGCAACATATAAGAAGGATAGTCCGAGATTTGATGGAACTAATTATTCTTTGTGGAAGACTCAAATGGAGTGTCATCTGAGATGCATTGGTGAACCTTACTGAACAATTACAAAGAATAGGTATATCATCCCACAGAATGGTACCTCTACTGCAACTGAGATTAAAGAAGCCAAGTACAATATCAGGGCTAAGGAAGCATTGTTGTGTGCTTTGACTGATTCTGAGATGACAAATGTAATGGAGCTAAAGACTGCTTATGGGATTTGGAAAAAGTTGGAAACTTTGCATGAAGGTGATACCCATGTGAAGATTGCTAAGTTGCAAATCCTGAAAGGGAAATATGAAATGTTGAGAATGGGTGAAGAGTAGAACATCACTTCCTTTATGCAGAGAGTGAATGAAGTTGTGTGTAGTATTAGAAGTGCTAGTGGAACATTGGAAGAATCAAAGATTGTTGCTAAAGTGCTTAGATCCTTTCCTGTTGCATACAAACACAAAGCTATTATTGTTAAGGAGATCTAGACTGTGACAAATGTAACTAGAGACATGTTGATTGGTAAGCTTACTGCTTTTGAGTTAAGTGAGTTTGGTGAATCTCTTCCTAAGATAGAATCTTCATTCAAAGCTATTATCTCAGAAAAAGATAAGAAGATATATGATCTGTGAGAAATTTCTTCTAGAAAAATGTCCAAGTATGAGTAGGAAATGAGAGAGATTGAAGAAGAAGAGAGAAAACTAGATGAGCTTGAAGCATTTATTGTTAAGAGGGTAGCTAGAGGAGAAGGTAAGTATAAAGGGAAATTGCCTCTTAAAAGTTTTTCTTGTAATAAGATAGGTCATTTTGCCTCAAGGTGTCCGGAAAGAGTTCCTAAGCCAAGACCTAACAAGCGTAGATTCCAAAGAAAGTGTTATTATGTTGCTGATGAAGTTGTGATAGATGATGAATCTGATAAACGAAATTTAAGTGAGGATGAATGGGTGTTTATTGCTATCAAGGAAAATGATCCAGTAACTATTGAATCTGCTAGTTGCACAAATGTGGAGAAAGCTCTAGCTGGCAGAGTTGAAGAAAAACATGAATGGGTGATTGACATTGGATGCTCTCATCACATGACATGTGATGAAAGTAAGTTTGTGAGCTTGGAAAAGTATGATGGTGGTGTTGTAAGATTTGGTGATGACAAAGCTGGTGTAATCTGTGGCAGAGGATCCATTTCTCTTGATGGTAAGCATAATACTCATGATGTTCTATATGTGGAAGGTTTGAAGCATAATCTCTTAAGTGTTGGACAGATGGTTGACAAGATATACAATATTCAATTCAAGAATGGAAAGTGTAGAATATTGGGGAGTTCTAGAAATGTGATTGCATCTGGTACAAAAACAAAAGGTAATATCTTTCACCTAAATGCTACTGGTAAAATTTGTCTGATTGCTCAAGTTGATGAATGTTGGTTGTGGCATAGGAGAATGTGTCATGTAAAATTTGATAATATTATCAAGATAAGTTCTACTCAGGCAATGAGAGATCTTCCTAATTTGATAAAACCTACTAATACTATATGCAAGGAATGTCAGTTAAGGAAGCAAACTAGAGTTTCATTCAAGAGCAAACAACATTGTTCAAATGAAGTGTTGGAGCTTGTGCATACTGACTTGTGTGGTCCTTCTAGAGTTAGAAGTTTACAAGGAGATAGGTATTTCATGTTACTTATTGATGATTATTCTAGATTTATGTGTGTTACTTTCTTGAGGGAAAAATATGAAGCTCTAGAGAAATTCAAGATTTTTAAGGCTATGGTTGAGATAGAGACATGTTTAAAGATTAAATGTCCAAGATCAGATAGAGGTGGTGTATTCACTTTTGATGAGTTTAATTCTTTTTGTGAAGAGCATGGGATAAAGAGACAATTATCTACCCCACAAACCCCTCATCAAAATGGAGTTATGGAAAGGAAGAACAAGACAATTCAAGAAGATGCTATGACTATGATGCTATAAGGAAATGTTTTGCATATCTACTAGAGAGAAGTTGTGAGTACTGCTGTTTACACTCTCAACCAGGTACATGTGAAAGGTGATACTGATAAGACTCTTTATGAGCTATGGTATGGTCATAAGCCTACTGTTAGATACTTCAAAATCTTTGGGAGTAAATTCTATATCAAAAGAGATGAAGATACATGAAAGTTTGATGCTAGAAGTGATGAAGGAATCTTTCTTGGTTATTCTACTAAAAGTAAATCCTATCGGTGCTACAGTAAGAGATTGAGGAAAGTAATTGAAAGTGCTAATGTAAAGGTTTATGAAGACAAAGTTAGACCATCCAAAACTTGTGGATATGATTTAGAGGATCAAAATGAAAATTCAGATAAAGGAAAGAAAGTTTAGACTCCAAATCAAGTTCAGATCATTCCGGTGAATTGGAAAATCAAGAGGAAGGAACTAGACAAAGTGAAAAAGTGAGATCACAAGAGCCTGAAGTTCAAGAACACCCTAAGACTCCAAGCTATGTAAGAATAAATCATTCAGAAGATAAAATTATAGGTGATAAGAACAAAGGTGTTCAAAATAGGAGAAGAATTGTAGAAGAATATTATTTGATCTCAAAGACTGAGCCTAATAGTGTCAATGAAGCATGAACAAATGAACACTGGGTGGAAGCAATGAAAGAAGAACTACTACAAGTTGAGAAGAATGATACATGGATTCTTGTTCCTAGACCTAAGGAAAAAATGTAATTGGAACTAAATGGGTCTTTCAGAACAAGCTGAATGAGCAAGGTGAAGTTGTTAGAAACAAAGCAAGACTAGTGTGTAAAGGATATTCTCAGATGGAAGGAATTGAATTTGAAGAAACTTTTGTTCTTGTTGCTAGGATTGAAGTTGTGAGACTATTTCTTGTTTATGCTGCTTACAAAAACTTCAAGGTTTATTAGATGGACGTCAAGTCAACATTTATAAATAGTGAACTGGAAGAAGAAGTGTATATTGAGCAACTTGATGGATTTCAATTGATTGATCAGGGAGATATGGTTTGTGGTTGAAGAAAGCACTATATGGACTTAAGCAAGCCCCAAGAGCATGGTATGCCAAATTGGACAATTATTTGTTGAATCTTGGATTTAATAAAGGTATTGCTAATAGTAAATTGTATTTCATGATTGATCATGATAAATATTTGATTGTTGAAGTCTTTGTTGATGATATCATTTTTTGAGGAGATGATAGTTTGTGCATGAAGTTTGCTAATGAGATGTAGAGTGAGTTTGAGATGTCCAAGATTGGAGAAATGAAATTCTTTATGGGATTGCAAATTACTCATCTAGATAGAGAAATCTTTATATCTCAGTCCAAGTATGTGAAAGAATTGCTAAAGAAGTTTGGTATGGAAGATTCAAAGCTAGTTGGTATAGCTATGGCGACCAGATGTAAGTTGACACAAGATGATGATTCTCCTAAAAAAAATCAGACTAGATACAAATCCATGATTGGTGGATTTCTTTATTTGACTCAAACTAGACCTAATACAATGAATGTTGTATGAATTGTTGCAAGAGTTCAAGTTGATCCTAAGGAATCTCATGTGATAGCTATGAAGAGGATTTTTAGGTGCTTGAAGGGGATAATTGATTTTGGCCTATGGTATCCTAGAGAAGATGACCTTACTTTGAGTACTTTTATTGATGTTGATTGGGTAGGAGATGTGAATGACAAAAAGAGTACCATTGGTGGTGCATTTTTCTTGGGAAAGAAGCTGATTTCATGGTTAAGTAAGAAGCATAATGCCATTTCCTTATCTACTGTAGAGGAAGAATACATTGTTGTTGCTAACAATTGTACTCAAGTACTGTGGATGAAGCAGGTGTTGAAAGATATCAGGGTTGTGTATGATGAACCTATTGCTATATTATGTGATAATTCAAGTGCAATTAATATTTCTAAGAATCCGGTGCTTCATTCAAAAACCAAGCATATATCTATCAAGTTTCACTTTTTGAGAGAGAAGGTGAGTGAAAAGGAAGTCAGATTGGAGTATGTGCCCCTAAGGAACATATTGTAGATATCTTTACCAAGCCCTTTCCTAAGGATACTTTTGAGTATCTCAGAGGGAAGCTAGGGGTGATTACCCCTCATAATCAAAATTAAGATGCATTGACTTGCATCAGTCTGCGCATTTCATAGTCATATCCTGTGATCCAGATTGATGTTGTGGTGGTTGCTACTCAGGGGGAGTAGTCAAATGTTCAAAAATGTGGTTTAGAGGTTGTGTGGAGAAAGATAATGTGTATCTTTTTCATTGATGTCAAAGGGGGAGAAGAGTCATGTGAAAAACTATGAAAGAGTTAAGGAGAAAAGAGTCAAAATCTAAGGGGGAGAAAGTGCTAAGAGAAAGTTGTGTTGATGGTGTTTTTCACATCATGTGTTGCCATCAATTCTAAAGGGGGATATTTTGCATATTGTTGATATGTGATTGTCATTGATGTCAACACTATTGGAATTAATGTCTTTAAGACTGTATATGCCGAGGATATTAAGAAAATTGTAATAAAATAAGTTGTAGGTTGTCGGTGGTGTAGTGAAGTTCAGCATGGTGGCTAGCTCAATATATTGATGATGAGAGGTTGTGGATTAAAGGGTTTGTTGACAAGCATATATAGTTTGTCCACATGAAGTTTTAGAGGTTTACATGGAAACTTGATTGAGTTATGAGTATCTGTGTTCTGACAGTTGCTATGTTGCTTTAGTTAGTGTTCCTAAAAGAAGATGATGTGATTCTAGTAATTTGAATTGTTGCAGATTCTTTTGTGGTGATTCATGATTCTTGTGGATGTTTCTAGATCATGCTTTATCTGTGTTGTTGGTCTGAATTGATCATTGTGTTCACAATTGGTTATTTTCTTTCGTGAGTTCATGTTTTTCATGATCATGGCCGACAGGGTGATTGTAGCGTGTTGCAGATCTTCAAGGCATAATTGTTTATGATTTTTTGTGTTTGAGACATGTTGTTTTGGGTCCTTTGTTTTGTTTGACATTGTTTGGTTCACATTGATAAATTATTTATTGATTTGGGTTGACAATTTGTACACATTTTATATTTTGTTGGGCTGACATGTAGTTGATGATATCCTTAGTTGTAGATATATATGATCAATTGTTTATACCATTTGAGGGCATGGTGTGCAATGTATGCTCTATACTAAGTGAAAATAAAGTTCTAATCTTTTGACGGCTAAAGTAAAGTGTGAAGAAGAGAGAAAAAGAAAGTATTTACGTGCTTAACCAAAACAATAATCAGCATTAGAAGATGCAATTTTCTCAGTTCAAAATATTTTGGATGTAATCCGAAGGTGACTGTAAGACAACGAGTCTTCCTTTGGGTAGTAAGCCTTTTGTATTTGAGCAGTGAGCTCTAGGCAATGTGCCTGAATGCATGTGCATTCTCCATTTATAATACTTTTATACTTTTAATAGAGCATAATCTTGTGGATTAACCTCCATCATGGTTTTTCCCCTAATAGGGTTTCCACGTAAAAAATATTGGTGTTATGTGTGTTTTTGATGTGGTGATGGTTTATGCTTTCATGTTTATTTATCAAATCTAAGAATAAGTTTAATAAGTTTAATTTGTATAATTTCTGAGACAACTAATTCACCCCCTCTCAGTTGTCTACCCTTGTGTTTCCAACACGAAGTTGCCCCTCTGAAAAGTTAATTTCATTAAAATTTCTTCCTAGGCCATAAATCAAATGGCGGGACTTTTGGCACCAAAAGAAAAGGGAAAGTTGAACTCTCTAGATAATTCTAGGGTGGTTATTGGGTAAAATAAAAAGGGATAAGTGGGGTTGTAGAAGGTTGCTCCATTAGTGCAGATTGTGGCTTCGAATAATATATTTTATTTTCAAAGTTGATTTTGTTGTAAGGAATTAAGACCATGAGGTTGTAGCATGTAAGTTTTGAATTTGTAATTTCATTTTCTAAAAATAATTGAAAGTGGGTTATTTTCCTGATTCAGATAGGACATTTTGAGGTGAATAAAGAGAAAGTTGTTCATTATATTAATGGTTTGAAGCTAAGCATACACGAAGAATTGGCACTAGTAAGAATGACCACCATTGAGGATGCTTATCAATTTTCTCTAAAGATTGAAGAACTGCAGAACAAGAGGTTTGAGAACAATAAATGAAGTGGAGGCCGTGGAGGAAAGACCGTGGACGATCATATGGAGGTCGAAATGAAGATCAAAAGAAGGGTGAAGGATCCAGTAGCAGCCAGAACTAGAAATGAGATAACACCTACCATCCTTGTGATCAAAATAATGGAGGCCAAAGAGGAAGAGGAAGATCTAGACAAGGACTGAGAAGAGGAGGCTTTCATGGAACCTGTTTCCAGTGTGAAGAAGGACATAGATCCTATGAGTGTCCTCAACATTAAGGAAGGGAAAATAGAAGACCTGAGGGTAATGCACGAGTTACACATGCAGATGAAGATGTTGAGTCTTCACATTCTGAGGATGCAAAAAGAGGAGAGGTTCTTGTTACTAGAAGAGCCTTGTTGAATGAGGAGAAGGAACCAACTCAAAGGAAGAATTTATTTTGCACCAAATGTATGTGTGAACGTAAAGTTTGAAATGTTATTATTGATGGAGGTAGTCCTGATAACCTTGTTTCAAAAGAAATGGTTAGTAAGTTGCAGTTGGAGAGAAGAAGGCCTCTGAACCCATACTAGATTTCTTGGTTGTAGAAGGACCATAAAGCCTTGGTAAATGAAAAATTTCTGGTAAAGTTCAAGATTGGAAATTACCATGATGAGGTATTGTGTGATATTATTCCTATGGATGTTTGTCATATGTTGTTAGGAGGACCATGGAATTTTGATCGACAAGCAGTACATGATGGACATGCCAACACCTATTCTTTGACAAAGGATGGGGTTCTTCATAAGTTGAAGCCCTTGAAAGAGGCAAAATAAAAAGTATGTAGTAATGCAACAATTTGTTTGGTTGATGGAAGAAAGTTCCTAGAAGGTATGAGGCATGAGCATATATATTTTGCATTGATCCCTAAAATTGATAAAGAAGATACTACTAAGGTACCTGTAGGGGTTTTAGATTTGTTGAATGAATTTCAAGGTATTATTTTTGATAATGTACTTGAAGGTTTTCCTCCAATAAGAAAGATTAGTCATCAGATGAACTTGATTCCTAGATCCAATTTGTTGAATAAGGCAACTCATCATATGAATCTAGTAGAAAGTGAAGAGTTGAACAAACAAGTGCAAGAGTTGTTGCGAAAGGGTTTGAGTGCATGTGTAGTATGTACAATACTAGCACCAAAGAAGGATGGAGAATGGTGAATGTGTATAGATTCTAGAGCCATCGACAAGATCAAGATCAAGCATATATTTCCCTTTCTGAGAATGGATGACATTATAGATTGTTTGAGTGGAGATGAGTGCTTCACGAAGATAGATTTGAAGAGTGGATATCACCAGATCTGGATTAGAGAAGGAGATTAATGGAAGACAACCTTCAAAACCAAGGGGGGCTTGTACAAGTGGTTAGTCATTCCTTTTGTGCTAGCCAATGTGTAAACACATAAAAATGACCTAGGCCTACAAGCTCTATTTTACCACTTTCGTCCTAGCATAATTATGACATTTAATTATGTCCTTGGTCCACATTTGACTATTAATTAAATAATTCATATCTCTTTTATTCTTCACGATTATTAAATAAATAAATTTTATTTATTTATTCAATACATCTTTAATTGTCTAATTTTTTCTACAATTAAATAAATTTATCAATTTATTTAATTACCTTTGTTCATTTATGTCTTCTCGATTATTAAATAAATGAATTTTATTTATTTATTATGTCACTAATTTTCATAATTAAATGAATTTATTAATTTATTTAATTATCGGTCATAATCTTCTAAATTAAATGATTATCTTTAATTATTTAATTACCTAATTTAACATTTCTCTCATTTTTAAATAAATTAAATTATTTAAAATGATTTCATTTTATTAACTATCACTTCATTTTGGTAAATAATCTGAAAATCAATTATTTATTGTCACACAAAATCCATATTTTGAATTAATTTAATTCAAAATGGTAATCTTCTTCCAAAAATCAAGTAATTGAGCAAATTCTTGATTTTCCAAATCTGTTTTTTCAGTTCAACCTTTATCCTCTTGATTTTTTGAATCTTACAAATCAAGCAGTCTTTATCTTCTTGATTTTCGAAAATATTTATCTTTTTGACTAATTATCACATTTCTTCTCGACTACCGATTCAATTTTCTCAAATGACATCTTTACCACTCATTTCAGGTTTTTGCCTTAACCCTAATTAGGGATTGTCACACGCAGTCTCGACCTCTGATTTTAGGCTTTGATAGCTTTCAATCTTGTCCATCTGTCCAAAATTACATTTTCTATAAAATGCCAATTTTGCTCACATTTTTGGACCACTTCATTATTATAGACATTTATGCTTAGATTTTACTTTGCATTTAGCTTATTTAATTTGATTATTTACTCATAGGCATAGTCATTTTCCATAGGCATTTTGTCATTTAAATCCTTCAAAACTTGCAAAGGGCTTGGTCACAATCATTTGCTCACACACACAAATATGAGGGTAACAATCATACGCTTTAAGCTAGAAGGTGCTATGGAAAGGAATCATGGAAGCAATGAGTAATAGGTATAATCATTCTTTTTTTTAATATTTCAATGTATTTCATAGTTTCTTTGGGTTTTGATTTAATCTATTAATCGTCTAACCTGAAAATAACCCATTGATACATTGGTGAACCCAACTTGTTATTTTTATTTATTTTTTCTTCCTTACGGTTTTCAATTTTTTGTCTTTTTTTTTGCAGGTACAGGTATGGAATGACACATTCACTCTTTGTTGAGCCGCATTCGCTGTGTCATGACATATTCAACAACTGAAATGCCACAATCGCTTTGTTGTGCCACAATTGCAGTCGGGAAAGCTGCATTTGACAAACAAAGCCGCATTTGAAGGCTAGCAACGCATTTTCTGCAAAGAATGACACATTCACTCTATTGTGACACATTTTCTTGGTAAAATTTCTTTTCAAATTTTGCATTCGGGTTTTTCTATTTTCTGTTCTTTTTTATTTTACATTCTAGTTTTCTTCTGTATTTTGGTTTATTTCTACATTTTGTCTAGCATAGGGGTTTTTCGTGTTACTAATCTTTATTTGTAGCGTGTGGTAGTTACATTTTGTGGGTCCAAGACTAATTGATAAAACTCCTAACTTGTGCTTTTGCAGGTTCGTGTGTCCAAGATTCATTCCAGAAACATTGTGCTTGTTCTTTTTAGAATAGAAAACATTTCATTTGGTGCATTTAAAATGAACATGCTTTTAATATTGTTTGATTGTGTTTGAAAGTGATAGGAAAATATGCTCTCACCCTGTGAAAATTAGGTGATTAGAAATCCAAACCCACTTTGTCCCTATGTAACCTTGATGTAATAACTGAAGTATCCTTGCCCCTTGCACATTCATGTGATCCTAGGCGTAAGAGAAACAATTATTGCCTCTAGAAATTGGTCTTTCCAGGGGATTTCATCACCTCTAGGTGACTCAAACCAGCAACGGAGCTAAAGCCAAGCTACCCCCGACCGGTATATAAATGTGAATCTTAAGGGAAAACCTAAGATTACGAGTGCATATGTGTTATACAAACCAAGTAGTACTCCCCAAAACCCTATTGAGCTTAACCTCTTTAGGTTGGAGTGCCTCCTAAACGAAGATTAATCTTGCGCCCCATGTATGGCCACTCGAATAGGGGTCTCATATTAAACACCATTTTTTAGTAGCCAAAAACCTTCTATTTGCTAGCATAGCACCGATCAGTGTGAAGGCATCCACATCTTCGCAGTCTATAGTAGAGGTGATCAATTTTCCATGGGAGTTTCATGGGGGTTGGATGCTTGGTTGGCCTGAGAAGAGAGTGCACTATAAGGGGGAGCCATGCAGCCAAGCTTCTAAATTCACACGCTACTGATATGCAGCTGGGGAAACCCATGTGGAATCTAGCGGATATTATCTTGGCTTAGCCGTAGGATTGTACTTGTTCTCTTTTGTGTTTGATTACTTTCAAAATATTGTGCTTGCCAAGTGTTTGTTGGTTACTAAAATGAAACAAACAACACTCAAACATTTGGAAACAAACAATCAAACTTTAAACAATTCGGGTTTTTGACTAAAATATAAGAAAAAGTTGACTTTTTTTACATTCTACATTGTATTCGCTTTGTCACACTGCATTTGATAGTCTTTGCGACACATATGCTTTGATAAAACACATTTGCTGCTCCAAGCACTGCATTCGTCTATCTTGAGCCACATTTGCTATCTATAAAGCTACATATGCTATATTAAGCCACAATTGACATCTTAAAAGTCGCATTTGTGAAACTGCATCACATTTGCTACCTGGAATGCCACATTTGACCACTGAAACACATTTTCCATCTCAAACGATGCATTTTCCTAGAAACACAATAAACCCTATTTTAGATCAGAATTTAAGTCTAGACATCTTAGCCTGCTATCAAATATCTTTTCAAAAAAGTCTTTGTCAACAACCAGAACTGAAATTGCTCAAAACGTCCATCATTTGCATTCATTAGCTAGAATTTTCAACATAGGGCTAATTTTCCAAATTTTAGTTGCATTCCCTAGGTGTCATAATCGTCATTTCTAGCATAAACTTGTCCTTAGGATTCATCTTGGCAGAATTTGGATTAGGCTCACTCACCTCACTTTGCAAAACCATTGTCTTTAAAACTAGGTTATGTTGGGACTTGGTCATTACTCCTCTTTTCAGTCAATGTCCTTTTGTGAGAACCTCCAACTCAACATTCTAGTTAGGAAGTCTCTCTTGTCATTTTGACCTCACCACTTAGTCTCCTTAGCATGTCCTTTTGATAACCAAAATTGAGACATAAGTCAAGTATAGAGTGGTTAGGCAAACCTTTCTCCAAATACTATTCAACTTAGTCCTCATTTTGAGCTTAGACTTTGCATTGTCCATCTTAGTCCTCATTTTTCACTTAGGCTTTACATTGATATCATTCACCCTAGTCATTTTTTCACCTAGACTTTGCATTAATCATCTCAATCCTTAGTAAAAAATAATCCAAAAACATAGTATTGCATTGTCATCCCTTATTATCAAAAATCCAAAAAAAAATATAGGCTAGCATCATCCTTGCATTTAGTTGTCATTCTCATCACTCTCATTTGAGCAATTTCCTTTTATGGTGGAAACTAGAATCTAAAGAAAGAAAAGACAAATGGAAAACTTTGGAAAAGATTCCAATTCCAACATCACCAATCACATGTATGACCCAAATTGGACATTTGACGACCCATTTAGCAACACAAATACTCAACCTCTCATGACCATACCATCCTCATCAAACAAACCCTTTGAACCATTCTTACGTAAGGATGAATATGGAAAAATACTTGAGGAAAACCTAGAGGTAGTAGCACAAGATTCAGATGAGACCTTTTTCATAAAACAAATGGTCTTATATGATAGAGATAAATATTTGGCCATACTCTTAAGTTAAGGAGCTAGGTTACCTCATGGGTTCAACATTAATACATTGAGATCGACATCTCCAGACCATAATGTCGACAATACAAACAACGTGTCTAATAACAGTCAACCTACACACAACACAAACAATACCTTTTTAGATGCCACCTCACAAAATGTCACAACTACCATGAGTGCTACCTCCAACGTTCCAAACCATTCCAATTCAATCAATGCAAAATCCATTGGAGGAACACATTTTGTCACATTGCCCACAATATCCACAATATCGTCACAATCGGCTTGAGCCACCTTTGGGTCCTTGATAATGTGGGAAAGTCATTCCAATCCTTTATTTACCACCTCGGTAAATTCCATGGGGGCATCATCAAGCCACTCAAACCCTCCATTTACAACTACCTCTAGTACCATGAGTGCATCTTCATCAAACCCTCTCATTGGTACCTCACATAATCCTTTGGGAGGAAGTAAACAACGTCTCCTTATTCAAGGACCGCAACCAAATGTTAACATGTCAACATAGCTTAATGCCATCACCTCCCAAGGATAAAATATGAACATTACCCTTGTACAATCACAACAATTTGGACAAGGCAATAAAAAAAACAACCTATGGCATCATTCACACATCAAAATATTCATGGTCACCATATTCCCCAAATATCAACCCAAATGGTTGGGGGACACATTTCGACATATTCATCCCATATTCATACCCACCGACATGTCCCGAATCCAAAATTTCATTACCAACAACACACAAATTAGAACACATCATACATGTCACAACAACACATTCCTCAACAACACACCAACATCCACTCACAACAAATGGGGACCCATGGTGTACCAATCAATCCAATGTATGGGGCCACAAATGACCCTATAATTGATGCCTTGCAAGCAAAGCTGATGGGTCTAGAGAAGGCCATAGAAAACATGCAAATATCCGACAAGAAATCAAAAGTGTCATATGATTTATCCGTATATCCCTTTGACATGAACTTATACATGCCACCATTTCCTCCGGGATATGTGTCACCTAATTTTACCAAATATAGAGGAAAGACAAATCCTATCGAACATGTTTGAGAATTCATGACCAACTGTATGGACGTTGCCTATGAACAAACGTACTTGATGAGACTATTTTCTAAAAGTCTTGCAGGTCCTTCCCTTGAATGGTTCTCCACTCAAAAGGATATAAAACATGGGATGAACTTAAACACAAATTCATAAAAAATTACTTGTACAACATTGACATGGACACCTCTATTACTAGCTTATGTACTCTTACGCAATAGGACGCTGGTGAAATGTTCATCCCATTCTTCCAAAAATGGAGAAGTCTAGCTAGTCGTTGTCGCATTGACATACCCGAAAAGGAAAAGGTTGACATGTTTGTTCAAACACTTCTAGGCCCCTTAAAATATGGATTGCAAGTGCATTGTTGCACAACTTTCATAGACCTAGTCGAAAAGGGTGTCCAAGTTGAGAAAGCTCTTATTACAAAAGGGGAGCTAAAATATGGTCCTAAAAACACAATTGTAAATCCTCCCGCTAACAAAAATACGTACTGGGTAAAAAATAAACATGTTACCAATGACAGTGTTCTCAATGCCAAGGTTGTCAACATTATGGGTCCTGTACTGGCTCTGAATGGAGTTCAACCACAAAAAAAACCAAAAATGATACTATCACCCCGTACCAATGCCATCCCAAACAACCAAAATGGTCAAAATAGTCAAGGTCAAGGACAATTCCACCAAACAAGACAATTCCCAAAAAGACAAACATACTCGGCGTTGGGAGAACCAATTGAGGATGTCCTTAAAAATCTCCTCCAAAACGGTCTCATCACACTTGAAGAACCAAAGCCGTATGACCCAGGGAAATTTAAACCATCATGGTGGGATGATAATGCTTTTTGTGAGTACCACCGTGCTAAAGGAGATAAGACATCATCTTGTCAACAACTCAGAAATATTGTGCAAGACCTTATTGAAATCCGAATAATCGAATTGGGTGGACCAAAATTTTATGACTATTCCGGTGGACCATCATTAATCATGTCTGAACTGATATGAATGAAACAACACCATCATGATCAAATGAGCACCTCAATGCAACACCACTACTCGAAGGGACAAGATCACCATAGTTGGCCAGTCTCCTACTAGGCAACCTAAGGTCACCATACTTGGTCCATCTTCTAAACAACTGCAACCTGGCTCATCCACGAAGCAGTGGTAACCCAAGAGTCAGTTTAACCTTATCGATCAATTAGGTAAAACCCCTGCACAAGTTTCCATACTTGAGCTGCTTTGCATTTCTCCCACACATAAGGCTATACTAGATAAAACCCTGCAAGAGTCATCCATCCCTAGGGATATTGATGTCAACCAATTTGAGACCATGGTGGGATACCTCACTACACCTCATCACGTCACCTTTTTTTATTAGGATTATTCATCACCCAAGACCAACCATAACGATGCACTACATATTGAAACTTTCATCCATAAGCACAAGGTCATAAGAGTCTTAGTAGATGGCAGAGTAGGATTGAACATATGCTCCTTAAAACTGATTAAGGCTCTATGATTTTCTGATGCATGTGTAGAACCTACAAAGAGCATAGTCATAAAAGAATATGATGATGAAGAACACTCTTCTAGGGGCGTTATTTCTCTTCCTATTAGAGTCGGGCCAGTCATTGTGGACACAACTTGCCAAGTCCTAGATTTAGAATTACCTTACAACATCTTGCTTGGTCACCCATGGATTCATGCCTTAAAGGACGTCCCCTCCACATATCACCAATGCTTGAAATTCCCATTTGATGGCACATAAATCACCAGATATGGAGACCCCAACCCTTTTCAATATTGTACCAACCTAAGGGGTATTTTCGAAAACTGAGTACCCATCAACTGAGAAGCTCCTAGCTCTTCTTCTTCTAAATACATTGACCCATCTACACTGGCATCATATTCCATGTCCACTCTATCCATGACTTCCATCACACCACCATCTCCCTCACTTCCTAAAGCTGAGTCTAATGTCAAGATCTAGGACCTAGGCTATGGAGAATTCAAACTACATATGACATATAGCATCATAGCAATACCCAAGTCTCCAAAGGTCTATGATGGGCCATGTTTTAGAATGGAACCCAAAGAAATTTTCAAAGTTCCACCAAAAATGATTTTCATCAAATGGGGAGACATGAGTAAC
Source organism: Sequoia sempervirens (assembly GCA_007258455.2). Classification (NCBI taxonomy): domain Eukaryota; kingdom Viridiplantae; phylum Streptophyta; class Pinopsida; order Cupressales; family Cupressaceae; genus Sequoia; species Sequoia sempervirens. The sequence continues at coordinate 586,702,417 of VDFB02270651.1, read as the reverse complement.
AAAGACATTGTTGATATTACAGGATGGCTCTATAAGGAAATGGAAGGCCTACCCCCATTACCAATTAAGAAATATGGCAAGGATATGACATGATGAAGGCTAAGGGCTATGATGGAACTAGTGGCCTAGGAAAACATAAGACTGGGCAAAGAGAGCCCATAGAATCTTTCAAAATACCAAAGTATCTTGGATTAGGGTATGGATTTCTTGACAATGATGACCGACGTACCAATGGACTTTCGAGTGAGCACGTGCATGCTTCAGAAAGTGTCGAGACTGTTAAGGAAACCTTTATTGAAACTAATTCCCAAGAGTGGGAATTTGTCTCCCAATGATCCTTAAGTGATTGTTGCCTTGATGATTTGTTCCTTGAAGCTGGGTAGCTTACCTCTAAACATTTTTTTTGGAAAACATTTAAAATTGATCAAGCACCAAATAGTCACAGTCCCATTTATGTTCCCCATGACATACAAGCCCCACCATCTGAATCCCATAATCATCAGTCGAATCCATCTGAATTGACAAATAACATTGATAGCCATGACTCTGAGTCCTTCACCCCTTACTTTGACAACAATTATGAGACAAGTGAAGGGGAATATTGGATAGAGTCTGACATGGAAATGGATGATGACAACTTCATCTTCAATGTATCTGAATCTATTTTCATGCTTTCTGCATCCTCTGCTCAATTCACCAATGCTGACGATGGCATTTCCTTAGTCTTCCTGCAACTAATTGATTGGGACCAACAAGGCCCTCAAGTCCTGGACACCTTTCAAAATGATGAGTCCATCAAAAAGTTTATGGGATTACGTGAGGGCATACCTAGTGGTGATCACAAGGCCAGATTCACCATTGACCTAGATTGTGCAGCTTACTTCAGGGAGAATGCTCCATCCTCCAGTCACAAAATTAAAAATAAGAATAAAGAAAAAAATGAAACGTCTTTAGGTGAAAATTGAAAGACACCTTCTGACAACAACAAAGTAAAAATAAAGGACGTATCTATGGGTGAAAACCTCTTCGAGGAACCCAAAGATGGAGGACTGTACATTCTTCCCGTAACTCAAGAGAAATCAACTATGCTCATAGAGGACACCATAGAAGCCAACATATCAACAATAGAAGATCCCAAAATGGTCCTCTTTGCCACATCCTTGATTGAAGAAGAGAAATCAAAATTTCACAAGTTCTTTGTAGACCGTAAAATCAACTTCGCATGGTCCTATGTTGACATGCCGGGGTTAGATCCATAACTTGTTTTTCATCACTTACCATTATTTCTAGACATCAAGCCGGTAAAATAGAAGCTGCGCAAAATGAATCCTCAGGTCGCTCTATTAGTCAAGGCTAAGTTGAAGAAACTTCTAGATGTTGGGTTCATATGGTCTATTGATTATGCTAAATGGATATCTAACCTTGTTCCAGTAACAAATCCAAATGGAATGATTCATGTCTGCATAGATTTCAGAGACTTAAAAAAAGAATGCCCAAAAGATGACTTTCCATTGCCAAATATAGACATCATAGTCGACCTCACGATAGGATACGAGATGTTGTCCCTCATGGATGGTTTCTCAGGCTACAATCAAATTCGTATTGCCCTGAAAGACCAATATAAAACAATATTCACTTGCCCTTGGGGTACATACTGCTGGAATGCCATGCCTTTTGGTCTTAAAAATGCAGGCACCACGTATCAGAGAGCTATGACCACAATATTTCATGATATGATGCATAAGATAATGGAAGATTATGTGGATGACCTTTTGGATGAATCAGTGACAAGAAAAGATAATCTGAAAGTGTTAGACACAATTTTCAAGAGACTGGAAGAATATAAAGTTTGATTGAATCCTAAGAAATGTGTCTTTGGCATAACATTTGGAAAAATTTTGGGATACATAGTTTCTCAAAGAGGCATTGATGGTGATCTAGCCAAATTCAAAGCCATCATGGACATGCCTACTCCCAGAGGAATAAGTGAACTCTAGACATTACAAGGCAGGGTACAATCTATTCGGCGCTTCATAGCACAATTGGTCAACAATTGTCAACCATTCCAATATCTTCTGCATAAGGAAATCCCTTTTGTGTGGATAGATAAATTCCAAGAGGCCTTTTAGCTAATCAAAGACTACCTATTGTCACCGCCAGTCCTTATGCCTCCCATTCAAGGAAATCCTTTAATTCTATACATCTCGGCCACTACATCAACACTGGGGGCATTACTGGCACAAAACTACCAAGATGAGAAAGAAAGGGCCATATATTATATTAGTCGAATATTGGTTGGGTATGAACTGAATTACACATGAATTGAACGTGCTTGTCTAGCAGTTGTCTTTGCAGCTCACAAGCTAAGACATTATATGTTGAGCCATGAGACATAGTTGGTAGCAAAAATTGAACCCCTCAAATATCTATTGAGTCGTGCAGCATTGATAGGACGTCTGGAAAAATGGGGAATGATGTTGAGCGAATATGATATTTAATATGTAGAAAGAAAGGAAATAAAGGGACAAGTCATAGTCGATCAACTGGAAAATTCACCCATACAAAGTGATCACCCTTTAGTGGTAGATTTCCCAGATGAGTCAATATTCCATACAAAACCTAAGTCACCTTGGAGACTCTACTTTGATGGATCACATACTAATCATGGCTCGGGGGTAGGAATCCTATTTATCACCCCTCAAGGAGATTCCATTCCTAAATCCTTCCGCATAGCTTTCCCATGTACCAATAATGTGGCAAAATATGAAGCACTGGTCACAAGACTTAGAATCGCAATAAAATGGAAAATCAGAGCACTACATGTCTATGGGGATTCTCAGTTAGTCATCAACCAAGTTAATGATGAATATGACACTAAGGATGAGAAACTAATGCCCTACAAACAAATGGTTGACAAATTTCAGACATATTTTCACACAGTGAATTTTGAGCAAGTTTCGAGAGCATAGAACAAGGCAACAGATGCAATGGCTACGATCGACTCTCTTCTTGACATTCCAAGCAATATTCCTTAGGTGGAGTTCTTGGTAGAACAATTTTGGTCCCTACCTATGACATTCCAGAATTAGAGATGGTCTGTGAGTTTGTTGGTCCCGATTCTCCCTGGTACCAAGACATTCATGACTACCTTAAGTCCCAAAACCTTCCCCCTAATTTTTCCAATAACCAGAGGAAGTCTTTTATCCAAAAATCTGCAAGATATTCCATCGTTAGCGACACCCTTTACCATTGTAGTTTTGACGATACCCTTCTTAGATGTCTTGCCACCAATGAAGCACACACAACCTTACACCGAGTAAATGAGGGTATATGCGGGTCTCATTTGAGTGGTCCTACTCTCCAAGAAGATAATGAGACTTGGGTACTATTGGATGACCATTGAGAAAGATGCACTAGAATATGTCAAGACTTGTCACCAATTCCAAATTCACAGTGATTTGATTCATGCTCTGGCGCAGGAACTTCAGCCAATCACTTCTCCTTGGCCCTTCGCACAATGGGGACTCGACCTCGTGGGAAAGATCCATCCTACCTCATCAAATGGGCACAAATTCATTATCACCACCACTAAATATTTTATGAAGTGGATCGAAGCCATCCCCCTGACATACATAACCGGCAAACAAATCTCCAAATTCATTCTTAACTACATCATTTTCTAGTATGGTCTTCCACAATCCATCATCACGACAATGGATGTCTGTTTAAAAACCAAGAAATTCATGATTTATGTGAGCGATTTCACATCCAACATCATTTTTCTTCTCCATATTACCCCCAAGGAAATGTTCAAGCCGAGGCGTCTAATAAAACCATTGTTAAAATCCTAAAAAATACAGTCAATGACATTGGTCGAGACTGGCATATTCAACTCAACCCTGCTTTGTGGGGTTACTGCACCAGCATTCCTACACCCACATGAGCCACTCCATTCACCCTGGTCTTTGGAGTTGAGGCCATCATGCCCATGAAGGTTGAAATTCCTTCTTTATGAGTCTCCCTGAAAGGCCTAAGGGATGATGAGGATTATAGACAACCGCGCCTACACGAGCTAGAGATGCTAGAGGAAAGAAGGCATAATTCGCTAACCATTTGTAGGCATATCAAAACCATCTCTGTTGCAGTTAAAAAAAGAAAGTTATGGTCAGGAAGTTTGACATTGGTGACTTAGTCGTCATGCAAAATCCTAAGAATCAGGTGGACAGAGAAAAACTTGGCAAATTCGAACCAAATTGGCTAGGTCCCTACGTCATCATATCCTCCTTTGGTTATGGAGCTTATCAACTGGTGACTCTAGATGGAGAAAAACTGATAGAGCCTATCAATAGTCTACATCTCCGCAAGTTCTATGCATAGCATCAGAAAGTCGAGCTGAAAACTTTAAAAATACAAAAAATTGAAAAATGGTAAAAAATTGTTGCCTTGATGAAAACCTGACAAATAGGTATTTTGCGACACAAAAAAAAATGATGAAAAAATGTCAAAAATAGTAGAAAAGAAAATAATTCGTCAAATAGTGAAAACCTGACAAATAGGCGCTTTGGATAAGTACCATGGTGAAAACCTGGAAAACAGGCGCCATGCATAGTCAATCATTGCTTTGCCATCTACTGTCACTTTATCTGTCTTGGCCTATGATGAAGCACATTTTCTGTCACCACCACAACACTTGACATGACATCATACCCCTCCTCTCATGGTTGACAAATAGTTGACATCCAGTCTTGCATACCGTCCATCCGGCACCGCATGCATATCCCTTTCATGTCCTTTAAAATTGGCTAAGTCTTGGACTTGACTAGGGGCATAAATTTTATCACATGACCATAGTGGGTATTGTGCATGGTCTCAGAAATTGCAAAAAGTCCTAAAAAAAGACAAAAACATTGCAAAAAGTCTTGAAAAAAAGACAAACATTGCAAAAAGTCCTGAAAAAAGACAAAAACATTGCAAAATGTCTTGAAAAAAGACAAAAACATCACAAAATTTCTTGAAAAAAGACAAAAACATTGTAATATGTCATGAAAAAAGACCTAAAAATCGAAAAGCATCCTGAAGAAACCCCAACAAGGTCAAAATGTCTAGAAAACACAAAAATAGAGTCATTCCTTGTTAAGTTTGTCAAATCAACCAGTCTTTGTCATTTGTCTGAACTATGTTGTCTCTATGCATTCGCTATGTAGGAAAGACTCAATTTCGAGTCCCCAAGGCATTAGGTCAGTCCTCTTAGGTTGTCACAATCAAAATCATGATTCAATCTTTGGTCATCAAGACAAAGTCATTGGTCGTGTCAAACTATGAGGTCTTTGAGTGTATGACATAGGCAAGGCCATCTGTCAATGAGCCCCCGAGGCTGCACTAGGTTAGTCCATTAGGTTTCATTACATTACATTGACACACACATCAAAAAATCTTCAAGTCAAACAAGTCATATCAAAATAAGAAAATTACTGCAACCATTTATTCAACGTGACAATTACACCAGCATGACAACATCAACATGTAGTCGACAAAAGTCAATTCAGTCAACTTCAGTCAAATTTGGTCAAAACAAGTTACATTATCATAACTAGTCAAACTGTCAAATCTTGGTTATCTTTCAGATGTGTCCTTCTGAAGAATAGCCTCTGTCATTTATGCCTTAGGATGTGTGCTTCCTGGGCATCGTCACTGTCATCCAACATTTTTGAGGGATCCTCTTGACATTTAAGGATCACTCCTTTCGACATCGGTATCTTTTAGATGTGTCCTTCTGAAGAACAAAATCTATCATCTATGCTTTAGGATGTGTCCTTCCTAGGCATCATCACTGTCACTGGAATTTTGAGGGATCCCTTTTGACATTTAGGGATCAATCCTCTCGATATCAACATTATTCAGGATGTATCCTTCTTGAATTTGGAAATTTTTGACATTCTTCATCTTGGCATCGTCAGAACCTTGACACCCTGGCATCTCAACATCATCAAACTTGACATATTGACATTAAAACAATTGGCATCCAGACACACTTGGAAAACACTTAGTACTTGTATTTCAGTTTTTCATCATGTTACTAGTTTTTCAGCGAGATCCCAACAATAGGATTTAGAGAAGCGACGACATATCATGACGTTTGTCTTGTCTTTTGACACTCATGTTACTAGTTTCTCAGCGATGTTCTGACTACGGGATTTAGAAAAAAAATGACATATCATGATCATGGCTTTATTTTGTCCTTTTGGAAAATCATGTTGCTAGTTCCTTGAGGATGTCCTGGAAACAAGATTTAGAGAAGCAACAACATTTCATGACTTGTCCTTCTTGTCTTTTTCTACTTATGGCTGGTTAGGACAAAAAGACTAGGGCAATTGCGCCCTTAGTATGAGTTGTGATCATCCCTGTCTTTGACTGCTTGTATTATGTGATAGTACAACCTTTCACACCTTGATTTATGTCATATCATGGTGTTTTTTGGCCATCACAATAATCTTCCCAATGATGATTAAGAGCAATAAATATTAAAGTCCTATGGTAAAGTTTTGAAGGATTTGGTCTAGGAACTAACATGCATCTCCTTTTGTCTTGTCATCTTCTCTCGTCCATCTCTCGATAATATCCTATGACATATAAAAACATAAGTGCATACATAATCATATAGACATTGCATTAGGTCCATACATACATCATCCATATCATTAAATCATATACATTACATTACATATTGCATTATACATAGTCATGCATTAACATAATCATAAACATGGAATCCATTCAAATAAATACATTATATCATCATCATCCATGGCATAACGTCAACATGACATATAAATAAGCATTGCATTATCATGGCATCACACCATAGGTAACCATCATAGGACATACATGACAGGGCATATAAATAATGTCATCATCATAGAAAGAACAAATGCATGTCACATAGGCATCACATGGAAATCATATCCACATCATCATGACATAAACATACATCATAAATGCATAAATCAAATCACATCACATGTAGACCACATCAAAACTGCATCATATAGATCATCTCAAAAAATTATGTCACAGGATAATGTCAGGGGATATCCCAAAAATAGAGCTCATAGGCTCGATAGTCAAAACATAATGTGTCATAACATAAAGTTTGAAACATGAAGCCAAATATAGTAAGCATGTCCTTATGAAATTCTCTCCTCATCCCCTTGTGGTGAAGAGTGTGGTGACTAAGGACCTATGCTTGGCACTGAGGTAATCGATGGAACTATAGCAGCCTCTATCTGTGAACCCAATGAAACTGACACTGATGGCATCATCTCCATGGTAAAATGCATCTGTGATGACATTGCAGCGTGACTCTGTGAGGCCGAAGGATCTATCACTAGAGGTGGAACAGGTGCTGATCTATGGCCTAAACCTGATGACCCATGTGAGTGCCTTGACCTGTGATTGGAGGAATGTCTGTGATGGGACCTGTGACTCAAAGTATGCCCTGAAGAGGTCGAGCCCCCCACACTGCTCTGGCTACCACTGCCACTTCCCAACTTGTTGCCACTACCTATCTGTGTCCTAGTAAGAGTGGGATCTCTCATCTCGGCTGGCATGACCTGCCCATATAACTTCCTGTATCATCCAAGTCGTATGCTAATCCTTCCAAACTCCCAAGCTATATTTGTAGATGGTCCCGTACATAGTCATGCAAACTCTGTACACCACTATGCTGCCTCCTACTACCAGATCACTGCTTGATCCTGCTCTACCTAAGTCACCTCTAAGTTTTTCTATAGTGCTCTGACCTATGCGACACTCTCATCCAATTTCTATAAGTTTTCCACCCTCTGGTCTGTCATGGCATCATGGGGCAATTCCAAGCTGGATGGTACCTCCTCCTCTCCCCCCTCCACCATGCTTCATCTCAACAATATCTCGGCCTCATCAATGGCCTCATCCTCATCATCCTCCCTTGTATCCTCCTCTCCTTTGACTCCCTCCTCTAGTGGCATATCAATGTTCATCTCAACCTCTAGTCGAACCTCCTCCTCCGTGACCTCCTGATCTTGTCTAGCCTCCTCCTCAGCCACATGCTCCTCCTCAACCACGTGCTCCTCATTGGCCACGTTCTCCTCATGACCAACATCCTCCTACTCCTTTCTAGGCTCCTCCTCCTCTCTCTTCCTCGCTTGCCTCTAGGATAGCATCTAGTTCCCCTCTCACTGCACGCTATCTCACCCTCTTGGCCTGCCTCCTGCCATCTCTACTCCATCTTTGGCCGTCCCCTCCATCATCCCCATCATCTCCGTCATCTACATCTCTCCCTCCACCTCTGCCTCTTTCCCTACCTCCATCTCTCCCTCTACCTCTGCCTTTTTTGCCACCTCTTCCCCCTCACCTAGCTCATGGCACACGTGGTATAACTGATCTCCTATCAATCGGCGCTGACCCATCTGGATTTGTCAGTGGCACTAGTCGATGTGCCTGCCACCACAAGTCATAGTCAGCGATCATCCCTGAATCTACAATCCCACCCCTCCATCCCCATTGTTGCGCCACTAGCCCATCAATTTGCTACATGGAAAATAGTATAGGAATAGGCGGACCTTAGGCTCCCTCCCTCAAAGATCTGGCATACTTGGCTATGCCTACCGATACACCCTGATGCTCTCCAAAATGTCTCAGTACACGCCGTGGCAGATACATCTCTATGATGAGCTGACTCTGCACCGTCCTCCCTATCAAATAATGATATTGTCTACAGAAGTTGAGATGGTCATCCTCATCATCCCACTGCTCATAGTCTTTGTAGGGCCTCTAAATGATGAAATCATGGTGTCGATCTGATGATGCCACCAACCTATCTCTCCCACCCTCGTTTTTTGGAGAGCACCAAAATAGTAATAAGCATATGGCATCCCCTCTGCTAGCTGTGGTCTCTAGATAAGAGGTCAGAATATGGCCACATGCTCCTAGGCCCATATCATCAAAAGTGTCATACCACATCCAATGCTCTATGTCCTCTTGTAGGCCACCTCATGGAGCTAATGGTAGAGCATGCCTAACAAATAGGGACCCCAGGCATAAATAGTCTTGTCTCACCTCATTCCCACTAGAACATCACCCCAACCAATGGGAAACTCATGTCCGTAGTAGTCAGGAATCAGTACTCCATTGATCAATGTCGCTAGCAGTGCAAATCGACCATAGTGCTCCACCATAAACTCCCAATAGATCTCATATCCCTCGATGCCAAGTCCTACACCCTCATCATGATAGTAGCCTGTAAAGGTCTAATAACCATGCTGAGGGTCGTACACGATCCGCTGTCCTCAGATTGACAGACGTAGAATATGATAGACATCCTCCAGAGTCACTGTAGCCTCTCCTATTGGCAAATGGAAAGAGCATGTTTCTGAGTGCCATCTCTTGCACAACACAATCAACAATCCCCTATTCACTCGACTAACGGGCATACAAGAAACATAATACAAACCCATCCACATCAATCATTGTCACTCTTGTAGACTCAGCTGATCTCAGAACTAGAAGGTCGATGGCCTGCTCTCCTGTGTATAGATGGGTGCTAACTATCTCTGCACATGGTTAAACAATGCGTCAACACCTTATAGAAAATCATCATTATCATTTGTGTCACTCAAAAGCATTAAAAATTTGAAACCCATCAAAATGAGCCTTGGTCAAAGTCAAAGACAAATGCATCGTGTTGACTTCAAATGCGTCACAAGGAAGTGTTTGCATCGTTCCATACTTCAATTGCGTCGCCATATGTCAAATGTGTCATTTTGGCTGCCATTTGCATTGCAACAAGGCATTTGCATTGCGAATTTTGGCATATGCGTCATTTTTTACCTCAAATGTGTCAACCTATTGTGAATGCATCATTCTGCCTATCAATTGCGGCTTGTTTTGGTGAATGCATCGCTATTTCTCGTGAATGTGACACAATCAATGTGCCTATCTTGAAAATCTTTTGCGATTGCATCGAATGTGCACGCGAATGCGGCTTACGTGCATGCATATGCGTCACAATGCAGTTGTTGTTGACACTAAAAAACCCTAAATTTTACACGCAAAATGATAAAATGACAAAGTGGGTTAGGGGTACATACCGCTAGTTGAGCCCTCGTGTCACTTGTGGGTCCACACGATCTCTCCACAATGCTCGGTCACTGGAATCACCATGTTTTCTATAGTCCTCTTCGCTTGGCACTCTCAAAATTGCTAAGGTGAATAGTGAAAATGAATTTACTTTTACCCCTTTGTCAACCTATTTATAAATTTAAAATGACATTTGTCAACTCTTTTATTACTGGGGGCCCTTTTGACCACCTTTTTGGCTGCTCTAAACATGCCAGAATTTGAAACCGGCTGCGCCATTGTCTTTTTGATCATTAAATTGACTTATCAAGACACTTTCCAAATTTTTATATCACCTAGCCAAAATTTGAAAATTTTCTTGAGGGGGCATCGATACTCTATACCTTCGCTGGGGCATGCTTTTGATTTATCTTCTTTGTCACAATGTGACATGATACATTATGACAAAGAGGGGAAAAATGTAGACACATAAAAATGACCTAGGTCTGCAAGCTCTATTTTACCACTTTCGTCCTAGCATAATTATGACATTTAATTGTGTCCTTGGTCCACATTCGACTATTAATTAAATAATTCATAATTATTTAATTAATTAATATCTCTTTTATTCTTCATGATTATTAAATAAATAAATTTTATTTATTTATTCAATACATCTTTAATTGTCTAAATCTTCCCACAATTAAATAAATTTATCGATTTATTTAATTACCTTTGTTCATTTATGTCTTCTCAATTATTAAATAAATGAATTTTATTTATTTATTTAGTATGTCACTAATTTTCATAATTAAATGAATTTATTAATTTATTTAATTATTGGTCATGATCCTCTAAATGAAATGATTATCTTTAATTATTTAATTACCTAATTTAACATTTCTCTCATTTTAAATAAATGAAATTATTTAAAATGATTTCATTTTATTAACTATCACTTCATTTTGGTAAATAATCTAAAAATCAATTATTTATTGTCATACAAAATTCATATTTTGAATTAATTTAATTCAAAATGGTAATCTTTTTCCAAAAATCAAGTAATTGAGCAAATTCTTGATTTTCCAAATCTGTTTTTCAGTTCAACCTTTATCCTCTTGATTTTTTGAATCTTACAAATCAAGCAGTCTTTATCTTCTTGATTTTTGAAAATCTTTATCTTTTTGACTAATTATCACATTTATTCTCGACCGCCGATTCAATTTTCTCAAATGACATAGATTGACCACTCATTTTAGGTTTTTTCCCTAACCCTAATTAGGGATTGTCACACACAATCTCAACCTATGATTTTAGGCTTTGTCAACTTTCAATCTCGTCCATCCATCCAAAATTACATTTTCTATAAAATGCAAATTTTGCTCACATTTTGGGACCACTTCATTATTATAGACATTTATGCTTATATTTTACTTTGCATTTAGCTTATTTACTTTGATTATTTACTCATAGGAATAGTCATTTATCATAGGCATTTTCTCATTTAAATCCTTCAAAACTTGCAAAGGGCTTGGTCAAAATCATTTGCTCACACACACAAATTTGAGGGAAAAAATCATACGCTACAAGCTAGAAGGTGCTATGGAAAGGAATCATGGAGGCAACGAGTAACAGGTATAATCATTCTTGTTTTAAGCTTTCAATGTATTTCATAGTTTCTTTGGGTTTTGATTTAATCTATTAATTGTCTAACCTAAAAATAGTCCATTAACACACAATGCACCGAGCACATTTATGCCGCTTATGAATGAGGTATTGAAATAATTTTTAGGAAAATTTGTTATTGTTTATGTGGATTATATTTTGATTTTCAATATGAAATTGGAGGAGAAATTGATGCATATTTGAAGAGTTTTTTAGAAGCTAAGGGAGAAGCTGTTGATTAATTTGAAGAAATGTAGTTTCGTGTAGAGAGAGTTAGTGTATCTGGTATTTGTTGTCTCAACAGAGAGTCTTAATATGGATCCAGAGAAGGTGAGATCTATCATTGAATGGCCTACCCCAAGGAATGTTACAAAGGTATGATCATTTCATGGTCTAGCTAGTTTTTACAAAAAGTTTATTACTTGAATTTTAGTAGTATTTGTGCACCTCTAATTGAAGAGATGAGAGGGGATAGAAAAGATTTTAAATGGACTACAGGAGCAGCGAAAAGTTTTGATATGTTGAAGAAGAACGTTACAGAGCAACCTATTTTGGCACTTCCATATTTCAATAAGGTCTTTTAGATATATTGTGATGCTAGTGGCACTACCATAGGAGTTTTTTAATTCAAGAAGGTAAGCCTATTGCCTATTGTAACGAGAAGTTAAATGATGCTAAGAAGAAATATTTTGTCTATTCTCAAGAGTTTTATGCTATAGTTTGGCTTTGAAGAAATAGAGACACTATTTGTTGCCAAAAGAATTTATTTTATATACTGATCACCAGGCTTTGCAATATCTCAATAGTCAAGGAAAGTTAAATCAAAGGCACTTAAAATAGGTTGAGTTTTTGTAGAGTTATAGTTTTGTTGTGAAGCACAGGAGTGGAAGGTCAAACTGAGTTGTAGATGCCTTAAGTAGAAGGAAAAATTTATTGATAGAGATGAATATAGAGGTTTTTGGGTTCAATGAACTCAAGAGTTTGTATCCTAAAGATCTAGACTTTGAAGAAGCTTTGAAGTCTTGTTTGGAACCTGTTACATTGGATAGGAAAATATGGTTGAATTTATTAATGCAAGATGGTATGTTGTTTAGACGAAGCAAATTATGCATTCCAAGGAGTTCTATGTGAGAGAATCTAATCGAGAAGTATAGTGGAGGATTGGCTGGACATTTCAGTCGAGATAAGACCATTGCTCTTGTCAGTGAGAATTATTATTGGCCAAAGTTACAACAAGATGTGAAGAAGTTTGTACAAAGTTGCAGAGTATGTCAGATGGAAAAAGGAACAAGTTAGAATACTAGATTGTATCGGCCATTACCTGCACTTGAGAGGCCATGGGAGGATATTGTGTCTATGTTAAATGTGTTAAGTTAGTATCAACACAAACCTTAATGAAACAATTTATATTCAAAGATTCAAAGCAAATTAAACTATTCTAAATTACATCTTAACAAATCTTTCAAGAACGTCTCATTGTCCTCTATTCCTAGGGATTTATTAAACTATTTGGCCCTCAGATTTCTATGAGCACAATGGTTGTTAAAATGACTACTTAGGAAATGAGATAGCATTCAACATGCAAGGGAATCTAATGCCTACATGAAACTATATGCAAACAATGATGATGAAGGCTATGATGAGTGAAGGATGATGTTGATGATAAATGAACAAGTGGAGGTGGATACTATGGTAGTGATCTATATGATTCTATGCATGATTCTACATATGCTCAAATGCAAACTTAAAATGAACTAATAAAAAATGCAACTATGATGCAAGATGGGACATAAAATGCAACTATGATGCAAGATTTAAAGCTAAGATGTAGTGCAAAGAAAAACATGATGTAAAAAATAGCTATAAGACTCCAAAATGCTCCAAGCTCCAATGATAAACCTGCATGATAACTTTACTTCAAATGTGGATGCAAAATACAAGGCCCAAGGGTTGTATTTATAGCCTTTTCCAAGCATATAGTGAGGTGGAAATAATCAACGGTCTAGATTCGAATAAGAAAAATGGATGGTGAAGATGATGAGAATCAAGATGTTGTCCCCTTGACCAAAGATAACATGCCATTTGGATGGAAGAATCTCTTGACCAATGGGCAACATGCCATTTGGATGGAAGATTCAAGTGTGGGAAGAGAAGACCATGTGCTTCCAAAATTGGTGGAAGTGTGGGAGGAATGAGCCATGTTCTTTTTGAAATGAGTTGAATGTAATTCTAATTAAAAATTAGAGTTATTTATTTTCATGTGACCTTGGTGAGGTGGCACAAAAAGTTGTATAAATGTTCTCTAATTCCTAATTGGATTTAGTTAAGATTAATTAAATAAAACAAGTTTAGGGAACCTTGTTTATTTAATTAATTTAGAAGAATGTGTTTTAGATTTGGAGAATTTAGAAAATGAACAATATAAATAAATTGAGAATTTATTTATACGTAGTTGAAATATTAATTAAATAGCTAGTATTTAATTAATTAATGGTGATGACCGATTTTAGGTGTATACATTTTTCCCCTATTTGAAGTAATGTGTTTATGCGTTGCTTCAAAGAAAAATTTGATACTGATGCTCAAAAATTTTTTTGATGCCCCAAACGTTGAATTTTAGGTACTAACGGATATATGCCCCCTTGGGAGATAAATCGGTGAATTTTTGAATTTTGAGGATATTTCATCAATTTATCTCTCGGTAAAGAAGATTGAACTTGCCAAGTGATTAACTAATTCCCATGTTTTGCCTCTTTGTGTTTAATGTTTGATGATCACGTCCAGTCGATTGATTTGATGATGTTGATGTGATAGTTGATGATTGTGATAGTTGATGATTGACCTCATGATAGGTGAGGATCAATGATAGGATGATGATGATTGTACTCATGATAGGTGAGGATCAATGATAGATTGATAATTTACCTCATGATAGGCGAGGATCAATGATAGATTGATGATTGACCTCATGATAGGTGAGGATCAATGATAGATTGATGATTGACCTCATGATAGGTGAGGATAAATGATAGATTGATGATTGATGAACCTCATGATAGGTGAGGTGCATTGATTGATAAACCTCATGATAAGTGAGGTTGGATTGATTAATGAACCTCATGATAGGAGAGGTTGGATCGATTGATGAACCTCATGATAGGAAAGGTTGGATTGATTGATGAACCTCATGATAGGTGAGGCGCATTTATTGATGATTGACCTCATGATAGGTGAGGATCAATGATAGATGCACACGAGATTTGATCAAAGTCTCATAAGAGCTGATTAGATTTGATTGACTGATTGATTGATAAGATTGTTGATTTGCAATATGTTATGATCATAGGAGGATTTTTGCATCTAGTGCAGGCAGATTCAGATTTGATTGGGCAATGTGGTTTGACTTCTTTGATTGATTGATATGCCCCAGTATAGGATTGATTGATGTTCTGAGACATGATGATGTACCGAGACCTGATGTATACAACGATTCAGTTGAGACATTGATGATGTACCTCTTGATTTAAGACATTATGATACACTGCCAGTTTTGATATTGATGTATCTCTTTATACCTTTGGATATCCTTGTACACTTTGACATCATTTTGAGTTATATGATATGCGGTGATGAATATGATCTATGTGTCTATATGATATTTATATGTGATGATGATCATGATGATTATGATGGATGCATTTGATTTCTATTTTATGATGCTATGTGATGTTCTACATGATGGTGATATGATATGTTATGGATGCAAATGATGATGTAACTGATGTGTTATGATTCTATGATTCTTTATGAATGATGTCTATATGATACATGTGATGGATCCTATTATGCCAATGAAATGTGATGTGTTATGTTTTTGTTCTTTTCTAATGCAAATAAATGATGTAATGAATGAATGAATGTGTATATGATGATGTATATTTCTGTTGATGTTTATGTGATGTTTTATAATGATGAATGATGATTTTGTGATGCAAATGATTATGCAGATGATTTTGTTCTAGGGTCTTAAGCTTAAATGAGTGAATCTATCCACCTTCCAAGAGTTGTGGGAAGGTTGTCGTCAGTTGATTATTTTTTAAATTAATCTTCTCAAAACTTGACATATTTCCCAATTCTTTTGGAAATATGAAGAGACTCAGTCATTTAAGCTTAGTGAACCACTTCCCTAATGCCACTAAATGAAATGATTTTGATTATGTAAATGAGATGCGATGGATGTCTTTTTTGTTTTTCGATGCAAATATTATGATGTGATGCATGAATGGATGAATGGTGTTGTAATGTTCCTAATGTATGCAAATGATGATGCAACTAATATGCAACTAAATCAGAATGTTTTCTAATTGATGATAATGCAAGTTATGTGTAACTATATGAAAATGATGTTTTTTTGGTAATGTCAAGTGTACTCAATCCCTTAATACAAGATATAACATCATTGTTGCAACTTTGGAAATTCCATAAATACAGATGCAAACTAACATGGATTCAATCTACTCTAAACATGCAAATCTCATATGTAAAAGTTGTCATTTGTATCAGTTGATTTGTCATGCTTTTTATCATCATTGGGCCTTTAAAATGTTGAAAGTGAGTAAAAGCATCAATGGTATATTCAAACCATGATGACCTGAGTATTCCTTCCATGATATTTGATAGTGCAAGTTAACACAAGCATCTAAGTATAATTAAACCGAGATGACCTGAGTATTTCTTGTGTAAACAAACAAGAGTTAACCGTTTTCCTGTGAAAATTCAGAATGTCATCAATGATACTTTGTAGCACACATCTCATGACAATTTGCATAGTAATAATGATCAACTCACAAACAACAAATAAAGAAAAATAATACTCCTTCCTAGCTCCTCTAAATCGATACATCATCGAGGGGCTTCAGAGATATGATAACAAAAATAAAAGTACAAAAATTGAACATTTGTGTTTAACGTGATAAACCCATGATTCAGAAGAGCATCATCCTTTTGATTTGATTTTATGTTCAATTTTCTAATGTTTTAGGTACGTATAGATTTTACTGTAGAGGGAAGTGTCAGCCTTAGCTAGATGGTAGATAACTTGGGACTCAAGGTTGTCATAAGATGGGTTGAATAGTTGTTCCACCATGAACTCGTAACAGGCTCATTTCTACAGAATCTACAAGAGAGAAGTAATGGTGGCCATGGCATCAACGACTTTATTGTCACTTCAAGGATTTTGTTCAAATCTTATTTCCACAAGTAGGGCATCAACTTGTCATCCTTTTTTTGATAGTCATCGTTTACCTGGTTAATGACTAGTTATGAACCCCCATAGACATGTAACTCTGTGATCTTCCACTCAACCGCTACTTTGATTCCAATTATCAAGGCTTCATATTCAGTTGTGTTGTTGGTGCAAGGGAACATCAGTCTGTAGGACTTAGGAATGGTGTGTCCTTGTGGTGAGATAAACAAAATTCTAGCTCCTGATCCATGTTGTGTATAAGAACCATCAAAGTACAAGACCCATTGTTGTGTGGATATTGTCAGGACATCAACATCTGGAAACTCAATTTTCATGTGATGATTATCTTGTAATGGTGCTTCAGCTAAATGATCCACAATTTCTTGTCCTTTGATTGCCTTCCTATCAACATATTTAATGTCAAATTCACTCAACATCATGACCCACTTGGCTAGTCTTTCAGTCAGATTAGCTTTGCTAAGAAGGTATTTTAGTGGATCTATCTTGGCTATTAACTTGATGGTATGTGTGAGCATATAATGTCATAATTATTGGGTGGCGAACACTACTACCAGACAAGCCTTTTCAATGAAGGTGTAATTGATCTCATAGCCATTTAAGGTTCTGCTGATGTAATATATTTCCCTTTCTTTTCTTGTTAAATCCTCTTGCGCTAACAAGGCTCCCAATGATATTTTAGTTGTTGCTATGTACAATAAAAGTGGATTTCCCTCTACTGGTGGTATCAAGATAGGTGGAATCATCAGATATTGTTTCAATTGATTGAAGGCTCCTTCACATTTCTCACCCCATCAGAAATATACATTTTTGTGGAGCAAGTGGTTGAAGGGGTGTGTTTTGTTAGCTAGTTGTGCAATAAACCTCCTAATAGATTGGAATCTTCCTTGCAAGGATCTGAGCTGGCTGATATTTTTAGGAGGCATCTCCATGATAGCTTTAACCTTTGCAGGGTCCACCTGAATGCCTTTAGCCGATGTTACACCGAATGCACATTTCTTGGGATTTAGTCTCACATTGAATTTCTCCAGTCTGGTGAAAATCTTATCTAATATCTCTAGGTGTCCTTCTCTGGTGTGGGATTTTTCCAGCAGATCATCTACACAGTCTTCCATAAAAGTGTGCATCATGTCATGAAAGATGGTGGTCATTTCTCTCTGATATGCAACTCCAACATTTTTCAACCCGAAGGGCATGACGTTCCAACAAAAGGTTCCCCATGGATAGGTGAAGGCAGTTTTATCTTGATCTTCAAGAGCAATTTTGATTTGATTATACCCTGAAAAACCATCCATAAGCAAGAGAATTTCATGTCCAACAGTCAAGTTCACAATGATGTCAATGTTAGGTAGGGGAAAATCATCTTTTGGAAAAGCTTTATTGATATCTCTGAAGTCTATGTAGATTCTAATTATTTTATCTGGCTTGGAAACAATTACAATGTTAGAGATCCACTCTGCATAGTCGATAGGTCTGATAAATCCCACATCCAATAACTTCTTCAGTTATGCTTTTACCAAGATGGCAATATGTGGATGCATTTTCCTTGAATTTTGCTTGACCAGTATTACTCCTGTTGGTAGCAAAAAGTGGTGCATGATGAGTTCTGGATCAATCCCTGGCATATCAACATAAGACCAAGCAAAGTTGATTTTCCTTTCTGTGAATAATTTGATGAAGTTTGGTTTTTCTTGATATGTCAAAGATTATGCCAGATGTACAGTCTTCACTATTTCTTCATTGCCAATATTGATAGACTGGGTGTGTTAAACCAATACTTTAGATCATTCTTGAAAGTGTTCAGGTAGTGTCTCAAATCTTCCATCCTTCAGCGCCTCAAAGAGGTTTTCACTGTTGGATACACTCTTTGTTTTTACTTTTTCTAGATTTGATATTGCCATTGAATGGTTTTCACCATCAGATCTATTCCCTGTTTTATTCATTTTGCAGCTAGAAAATTTGACATTCTCCTAGTTGGAAGCTTCGTTACAATGTTCAATGGTGGAATTTGTTTCAAGATTGGCGAAACAAAGGAAGTTGACAATGGCTTCGTCATTTGAAAAGAGGGGGATATCAGATGGCTCAGTTTGATCCCAATCTATTAGTTCAGGATGTACCAGGGGCAAGGAGTCGTTGGCTTGGATAAAGTCAGATGCAATAAGAGTCTCGATGGTAATGTCTTTGGATTGTCCAATAGAGAAATCGATGTCTATAAGGTAACTCTCCTTTGAATTATCCATTTCACTCTGAGTCTGATCGCCTTTGCTGGAATCGTCAACGTGTAGCGATCCTATTTCAAGTGGTCTATGACTTGAACTGTGACCCTCCTCACATATGGGTGTATAATTTTGGACTACATCAATTTCCTTATCATGACAAGACTCTTCAGATAACGAATCCCACTCATTCTCATTTGAATCAGTCTCATGAGCATCACTAGCTTGTAGTTGTAGGATTCTTTCAACAACTTATTGTCTGGTTTCTTCTCTGGTTTCTTCTCTATACCCCAATCCTATTTTATCTTTGGCTTGCATGGTGATAGGTTGTATTAGTTCTATGATGCCTTCCTTTCTTTTACCGATAGGACCTTTTCCCTCGTATCCCATCTTTTCCATGATTGTCTTTCCTTTTCCATACTGCTCTGTTTGTACACTTGAAGTGTATGCTTGTGATGATTCTTCATCTTTGTACAACTAGTTTAAAACCTCCTTGTCATTTGACTCATCCACTCATGTGCCTGCTCTTACAAAGGTTCCATCAAATAGTGTGGTGGGTTGTGATGATTGCTACCTTGATGTTGATGGCTGTCCATATGAATTCAGAGAAGATGAAAGTTGTGATAAACATAAGGATTATTGAAAAGAGTATTCCCCCATACCTTTGTCTTTCAATTAGATCTTGGTAACTTATTTTGATAATGATTCAATTTGACTTTCCTAATTTTTTGGAGTAGGATTTTATGTACTTTCTTTACTTGAGGGATTGGCATCACCGATATTCTTATCCTTTGATTGGTCCTTTTTCTCAAGCCACTTTGACAAGGCATTTAGTTGTTTCCCATCATTTGATAAACCTTGAATTGGAGCTTCCCTATTGTGTGGCACAAAATAATCTTGGGTTGTCTTGAGGGTGTTACAATATTGAGGATTGTTTGAGTCAACTGCAATAGTGATTTCTTGCCCATTGAATGGGAACTTCAAACACTGGTGATATGTGGATGGAACTACTTGCATGTTGTGAATCCAAGGTCTTCCCAAGAGTATGTTGTAGGCTAACTCTTTGTCTAACACCTGACATACTATATCTCTGACAACTGGTCCCACTTGAATAGGTAGCACTATCAATCCTTATGAAGATCTCTCCTTCTCATCATATGCTTTTATTGTGATTTTCCTCCTAGGGTCAATAACATCTTCTGAATAGCCCAGTGCACAGACAAGTTTCAAAGTACAAATATTTAGCCTAGTTCCTCCATCTATTAAAACATGTTTGACGTGATGTTTGTGAATCAGGACTTCGATGTGGAGAGAAGCATTATGTGGATGGTTGATGGATACATCATCATGTTTGTAAAATGACAAGCAATGTGGTGCAGTCAAATGTCCCACCATAGTTTGGAATTGGTAAAGTTCTAGATTTTTTGGTACTGTGGTGGCAACTAGAGCTTGTTCCAAGATTTCCTTATGAGCAGGAGAAATCTTGAGGAGTTATAATATGGATATTTATGCGGGTATCTTCTGCAACTGATCCACTATGTTATACTGAGTCACAAGAATAGCAATTTATTTGGACGTGGAAGGGGTAGCTCCTTTCAATGTTACCTTGGCTTGTCCTCGTGTGATTGCACTGATGGGTGTGTTGTCTTGTTGTTCCCTAATTTTGATAACATTGATTTGATGTGAGGTAGTGTCAACGTTATGGAGATGATTTTCAATTGCAATGATGTTTTGTTCATGTCCAATGGTGTCGTCATTTTTTAGGTTATCATTCACAAGAGGATCTAATTTTTCATGGGTTGGATCATCAACCACTTCAATATGAAGAATGGTGGTGTCATAGACATAGTTTATGTTCTTTCCCTTGTTGTTTGATGATGAAGACTCTCCTTTCTCATAGTTTGGTAGAGGTTTTTTGAACACCCCATGGTCATTATTTTTCTAGAGTTCTTTTACAAGAATCATCTTGTTGTCAATTAGATCTTGTATCAAGTGTTTCAATTGCATGCAATCATTGGTTTTATGTCCCTTGTTGTGGTGAAACTCACATAAATGGGCCTCGTTCCACCACAAGGGGTTTAACTTGTGGTTTCCAATTTATTGCTTTTGGTAGAGTTATGAACTTAGCTTCGAGAAGTTCTTTTAATGTTGATTCTGGTGATTTACCAAAAGGTGTGAACCTCCTTCGATTTGGGGATGCTCGATACGATGGTGTCCTAGATCCAACATTACCTTGATTGTTGCTTTGGTTGACATTTTGGTTGTTTCCTTGGTTATTTCCTTGATTTTTGCCTTGGGTGTTGCTTTGGTTATTGGGGGGATTGTTATTCTGATTAGTTTTGGTGGTGGCTGCAGTTAATTTGAAGACAGGTTTTGCATTCTGACCTTTGACTGCACCATCATTGTTTCCAACGTTCTTGTTTCGTTGCCAAAACTTGGGCTTGTCACCACTATTGTAATTGTGGGAGGAGTTTGATAAAAAAAATTCATTATATATCTTGATGACTCCTCTCTTGACTAAGGTATCCTCAATTTTAATCCCATTCTCAATTAATTTTTCGAAGGTCAGGGGACATTGTAATTCTAATCTATAACTCATTTCATCATTAAGGTTGTCAATAAAGATTGCTATCTTTTCCTTTTCTGGTACAGGACGAGAGTATCGTGTAGATAACCTTCTCCATTTTGTAAGAATATAAGGAATGATTCGCCCTTTTTTTTTCAAGTTACAAAGATCTTTCATAGTAATGTCATGTTGGATGTTGTAAGAATATTGGGTGATGAACTTGTTGACTAATTCCTCAAAGTTGTTAATTGGTGGGGTGAGTTTGGAGAACTATTCAAGACAATTTCCACCTAAGCTTCTTGGGAATAATCTCATCAAATATGTTTCCTCATGAAAATTCAAGACTCATTGACCTAAATTCTCTCACATGGTCTATCAGATCGGTTTTTCCATTGTATTTGTCATACTTTGGGAATTCACAATGTTTGGGAAAGGGTATCATGTGGATATCTTGATCAAATGGATAAGGACAAATTTCTTGGATCATGTATGATTTTGAAGTCCCTCTTTGCATATCAAGGATTTGTTGTTGAAGGTTCTTCATTTGGTGAGTGAGAGAAACCACTTGTTTAGGATCATTTTTGGGTTTTTTGGGTGGTGCTTTCAATTGATTCACATCAAAGTATTCCAACAATCTGGAACCTTGTTTGGCTAGCATAAGGAGGTATTTTTCCCCATTTCTTTCGAAAATATTTTCTAAACACTTAGGGAAATTGGGATCTTCTTCAGCATGTTGGATATCTTCTTGGGTTATTTCTTCCCCATCAGTGTTGTTGAGTCCATGAAAAGGATTCTCTTTAGCCTCTACCATGGTGTTTTGTGTTTCATTGTTTTGAGTTTTGGTGTTTTGAGTCTCAATGATCGTAGTTTCAATGGTTGGGATTTCAATGTTTGAAGTTTCAATGGTTGGGATTTCAATGTTTGGCTCTTCAATGTGGTGATTTTCAAGTCCTTTTTCCTTGATATTTTGTTTTTGTAACCTTGTTTGAATGGGCATACAAGTGTTATAGTTTAGACTAAACTTTGATCTAGGTTTTTTGAAAATTACCAAGGATTACAACTAAGTCAAATAGAATGAAAAATTCTAATGAGACTAGGTTGGATTTGACTATGTAGCTTCGTTTCATGATGAGAGGATGATAAATCCTGATGATGAAACTAGGCTTAATAATCAAAGGTGTGATAAATTTGATGATGTTGGTACTTTGTGATGTTAGGTCTTGGTTTAGGTTGGAAAATTCCACTTGTAGAGGTCAATTTTAACGAGTTTAGACTTCTGAGGTATCTAAGGAATGATCTTGGACTTGAGAAAATTTTGAAATTTTGGTTCAAACTGTGAAACCGATAGTACATGTTCTTCCTAAACGAGGTACTCAAATCTTTGGAAAATTCTTGGATTTTGACAATAGTAATAGATGTATAATTTAGGATTGTTCTTACAAGCTCTTTTGTAAAAATTGAAGGCCAACCTCTCTCTAAATTTGTAGTGCTGTGAGACATTTTTGATGTTATTTTGGACTAAGAGGTTTGGACTTTGGTTTCCAAATTTTAATATTTCATGAAATCATTTGGTAACACACATGTTCAAACTCTGTTTTTCCTAAGGACTGGTTGAATACTTCTGAGGATTCCCAAGATGAGACTGATTATCAAATAGGAGATGAACCTAGGTCACTGTTTTGTGTTCTACAAAAGGCACCAAAACATAGACAAAAGGAACCACAAAATGTGCAAAAGGTGCCACAGAATGTGCAAAAGGCTCCAAAATAGAGACAAAAGGTGCCATAATAGGTTCTGACTTGGTTTTTTGAAATTTTCTTTGAAAATTTGCTTGGTTTTCCTAATTTTTCAATGGGAGACTTGGTTGTTTCACTAAATGTAATTCTGAATCAGGGTTTTCACTTTTGATATGTGACATTTTGTTTGTTTTGAAAACACTTTGATAAGGACACATCAAGCAATGTACACTACTAAGGTTGTGAAAGACTATATTCTTTTAGATTCCACATGGGTTTTACCCCAACCACACTAATTCTTATCAGATGACTAGATGCTTGACCCCACTAGCTCCCCTCCATGACACTCACTTCTTGGGGTAGCCAAGCATCAATACCCATGAATCTCCCATGGAATATTTTTCATCTGTACTAAAAGTTACGAGAATGTGGATGCCTTCACAACGACCATTGCTGCACCAAAGAATAGATGAAGGTTTTGGCCAAACTACAACAAGGGTTTTAGTAAGGACTTTCCATTCATGGGGGTTAATCCATGCGGCAAGAGACCATTGCTTCCCTTCTCGTTAGAACCAACCTCATGATATTGGCCTTTGTTCCAGTATCCACACTTATATACTAGCTGGAAATGTGCTTGGCTTTAGCGTGTTACCGGTTGGGTCATTCCCTTGGGTGATTACTTTTTCCCAGAAGACAAGCCCTCTAAGATAAGCAAAAGCAAGCAAGTATTCCCATAGTTCGATCAATATTTATTCCACATGAATAAAGAGAGAACACATGTGATATACTCAACTCACACTTGCACACAAAGAGTGAATGGGTCTAGCTTTTCGGTCATCCAGTTAAGGGGAGAGCATATGCCTACCATCCATCAAGCACAAAAGACATGGGGTTCATTAACCCTTTAATTAAGCTATGATCCTAACTTAACCAGAAGGAAACATGGTGTTCATTAACCTTTTAATTAAGCTATGTTCCTATCTTAACCAAAAGGAAACAACGGAAATCACTTCCAACCCCTGCAATATGTCAGTAGTTTGATAAGAATGTCTTTGACAATGAATCTGGGAAACCTGCAAAACAACAACATAAATATTAGCCTTGGGAAACTACAAAAGGTGCCAAAACATAGACAAAAGGTGCCAAAATAGAGACAAAAGGCACCAAAACAGAGACAAAAGGTGCCAAAATAGATACAAAAGGGTCCAAAATAGAGATAGAGCAGTCCAAAATTGTGCAAAATGTGCCACAAAATGAGAAAAAGGTGCCAAAACAGAGATAGAACAGCCGAAAATTGTAGAAAAGGCACCACAGAATGAGAAAAAGGAACCAACACAGAGACCAAAGGTTCCAAAACAGGTGCAAAAGGCACCAAAATAGGTGCAAGAGACTCTAAAATGGGTGCAAGAGGCTCCAAAAGGCTCACATTCGAACCTATGAACATAAATTTTCAAGCATGCTAGTAATAAACGAGGCAAGGCCCCACGGTGGGTGCCATTTTTTGTGTGTGTTAAATGTGTAAAGTTAGTATCAACACAAACCTTAATGAAACAATTTATATTCAAAGATTCAAAGCAAAGTAAACTATTCTAAATTACATCTTAACGAATCTTTCAAGAACATCTCATTGTCCTCTATTCCTAAGGATTTATTAAACCATTTGGACCTTAGATTTCTATGAGCACAATGGTTGTTAAAATGACTACTTAGGAAATGAGATAACATTCAACATGCAAGCCAATCTAATGCCTACATGAAACTATATGCAAACAATGATGATGAAGGCTATGATGAGTGAAGGATGATGTTGATGATAAATGAACAAGTGGAGATGGATACTATGGTAGTGATCTATATGATTCTATGCATGATTCTACATATGATCAAATGAAAACTTAAAATGAATTAATAAAAAATGCAACTATGATGCAAGATGGGACATAAAATGCAACTATGATGCAAGATTTAAAGCTAAGATGTAAGTGCAAAGCAAAACATGATGTAAAAAATAGCTATAGGACTCCAAAATGCTCCAAGATCCAATGATAAACCTGCATGATAACTTTACTTCAAATGTGGATGCAAAATACAAGGCCCAAGGGTTGTATTTATAGCCTTTTCCAAGCATATAGTGAGGTGGAAATAATCAACGGTCTAGATTTGAATAAGAAAAATGGATGGTGAAGATGAAGAGAATCAAGATGTTGTCCCCTTGACCAAAGATAACATGCCATTTGGATGGAAGAATATCTTGACCAATGGGCAACATGCCATTTGGATGGAAGATTCAAGTGTGGGAAGAGAAGACCATGTGCTTCCAAAACTGGTGGAAGTGTGGGAAGAATAAGTCATGTGCTCCAAAATTGGTGGAAGTGTGGGAGGACTAAGTCACGTGCTCCAAAATTGGTGGAAGTGTGGGAGGAATGAGCCATGTGCTTTTTGAAATGAGTGAAATGCAATTCTAATTAAAAATTAGAGTTATTTAATTTCATGCGACCTTGGTGAGATGGCACAAAAAGTTGTAGAAATGTGCTCTAATTCCTAATTGGATTTAGTGAAGATTAATTAAATAAAACAAGTTTAGGGAACCTTGTTTACTTAATTAATTTAGAAGAATATGTTTTAGATTTGGAGAATTTAGAAAATGAACAATATAAATAAATTGAGAATTTATTTATACGTAGTTGAAATATTAATTAAATAGCTAGTATTTAATTAATTAAAGGTGATGACTGATTTTAGGTGTATACAGATATTAGCATGGATTTTGTTCTTGGCTTGCAAAGGAAAAAAAGAGGGCATGATTCCATATTTGTGGTGGTGGATAGATTTTCAAAGATGACACATTTTATTTCGTTTCATAAGATCATTGATGTTGTTCATGTTGCAGAGTTGTTTTTCAGAGAGGTGGTGAGACTACATGGTCTACCAAAGACTATAGTTTCAAACAGAGATACCAAATTTGTTGGTTATTTCTGGAGGACATTATGGAAGAAGTTGAAAATGGATTTTAAGTTTAGTTCTGCACACCATCCATAAATTGATGGACAAATGGAGGTAGTGAATAGGAGTTTGGGTAACCTATTGAGATGCTTAGTAGGATACAAGCCCAAGGGATGGGATTTGATTATGCCATAGGCTGAATTTGCTTACAAAATTTTTGTCAACAGGAGCACTGGTAATCACCATTTGAGATTGTTTATGGGAGTATCCCAAGAACCGATTATGAAATGAGAAAGATGGATAAGGGGGAGAAGTGTATTGCTGAGGCTAAAGATTTTGCTGAGCATCTGCAAAATTTGTACGAAGATGTGAAGAAACATATCAATAAGATGAAATCACAATATAAGGCTTTGGCATATCAAAAAAGGATGTATAAGGAGTTATAGGTGGGAGATGAAGTCATGGTTCATTTCTAAAAGGAGAGGTTTCCAGTTGGTACATACAACAAGTTAAAGATGAAGAAGTTTGGACCATACAAGATCCTGAAGAAGCATGATTCAGGAAATGCATATGAGGTAGAGTTGCCTGATGAAATTCATCTTTCCCCTATTTTAACATTTTAGATTTAATAGAATATCATTAAGGGGAAATTAATGAAGAAACAATAGAAGTACAGTGGAATATTCTAGCACCTAATTCAGAAAAGTAGGAGATAGAAGAAATTATAGATAGTCGTGTGGGTAGAGGCACAAGAAACAGACAATATGCAGAGTACTTGGTGAAGTGGAGAGGAAGGCCTATTGAATACTCATCATGGCTGTCTGAGTCTGAGTTTAACCGTCTTGGTTTTCCTTGAACTCCTAAGAAGTGACGAGGTCACTTTTCAAATTATCCTGGGTGTTTGATGTAGGAGCATCCAACGGTGTAGGGAAATATTGCATCACCCAAAAAAAATGTTTTCTTTATTTTCTTTAGTTGTTTTGAGTCCTATGATGGCACTTAAGGTGTGTAAGATAGTCAAGAGTCAAAAATATAAAAAAATGGTCACTTAATATTTTTAGTAAGTCGACCTAAATGGGCTCATATGGACTTGAAAATTTACCCCAAGGAGTAGAACTGAAAAAAAATTCGATCGCAAAACAATTGTCTCAATACCCTGCATGGTTTGGGAGATATTAAAGTTTCCATCCTAGGAAATTTCTCCAATGCAACTTCAAATTCAGATATGAAGACATTAGAGGCACCGAAACAACTTGAAAAGTTGATGAATTGACCTAGGATGGGTTCATGTGTTTTAGATCTCTTCGAGAGATTTCCAACGATATGCAATAATAGAAAATCAGACACCTAGATCAAAAGTTATGGCCTTGCGAAGTTGCCCCTCTAAAAAGTGAATTTCATCAAAATTTCTTCCTAGGCTAGAAATCAAACGGTGGGACTTTTAGTGCCAAAACAAAAGCGAAAGTTGAACTTTCTAGAACATTCTAGGGTGGTTATTGGGTAAAATAAAAAGGGATAAGTGGGGGTTGTAGAAGGTGGCTCCATTAGTACAAATTGTGGCTTTGACTAATATTTTATTTTCAGAGTTGATTTTGCTGTAAGGAATCAAGCCCATGAGGCTGTAGCATGTAATTTTTGAATCTATAATTTCATTTTTTGAAAATAATTGAAACTGGGTTATTTTCCTGTCTCGCATATTCTATGTTGGTATCTATTGTTGTGATTTGTGTGGTTGTGGGCGGTTTGGCCCTCATCAAATAATAAGATCAATCCCCCATTGCAAAAAAGGCCAAGTAGAAGTGATAAGTTATAATTCTTGTGACAGTGCATGAATAACGTCTCCATGATGCTTATAGGCCAAATAATTTTTGAGATATTGACACACATATTGTTCTATGGTGGGACAATAGTACCTTGTTACTAGTGTCTTCTTAGCTAGGACCATACCACTAGTGTGGGAATTGTAGATATATTTTTAATGAACCTCTTTGAGTGTGAGAAGAGACTCTTATGATTTTAGTCATGATGGTAGGGTATCATCAAAACTCGTTTGGTATAGTGTGTTTTCAAGGATAATGAGGAAAAATGCACTTTGGATATGTTGGATATTTGGAGTTGTTGGTGACTTGAGTTTTTGGGAGAGATTGTTGGAGATTGTTGTTGTTGTCATTAGTGTTGTCTTTGATGTCAACCCCTTGCTCACAAAGGTTGTTGGAGTTGCTAAGGTGTGTTGCACTATGATATTTGATGTCACATTGATGTCAACCCCTTGTATATTCTTGATGAGAAGGTGTTGTGGTGATGTCATCAGTGTTGTCATTGATTGGTTATGATGGATAAGTGTTGCAGTTGCAACTAGTTCACTTGGTTTCCAAGTGCTTTTGAGAAAATTTGAATAAAAAAGTGTGTAATGTGATAGAGGTGTGTTCTGTGTTGTGCTCTGCATTTCTTCATGGTTGAAGATATGCCTATGTGCTTTGGATGTGATGATCAAAGGTCTTCAGAGGTTCTATATCTATAGTTTTAGGTTTTGGATCGTTCTGTAGTGGAAGATGTGTTTGAGAATGTGTTTGTCTGTGAAGAAGGATTGTCTAGGAGAAATGTGATTGCTCTACATTCCTTCACATTGAAGTTTTTTTCTCACGGATTTGGGAACATTCTTATATTTTGTGTATCTACCTTCTCTTGGAGTTTATGGTGTTGAGTTGCTTTATAAGTTCAATTCTTATGTTGGAGTTCAGTGGTAGTGCATCCTATTGTGTAGGATAAAAGTATTCTTTATTTCAGGTGGTTGTGGCAATGTTGCAGAATATTTTGATGATGTTCGAATATTATAAGATGTTGTGTGGGTGTTGTGAAGTGTTTCTTTGTGTTCCACATGTTGTTTTTAGACCTGGAGAGGTGTGTATGTTGTCGCTTGTTAGTGTTAGTACAGGTTTGGCCGACCTAGGTGCTATCACTAATTGTGGAGATTTTTTTGTTGTTTGTGGAAGCATGGTTTAGATTTTTGGTGTAGATTTGGGTCCTATTTAAATATTTGTATGGTTTTCCCTCATTTCTGTACATAGTAGGAGTGTTTGGTGCTAACATATTTTGGTGTTGCACATTTGAGGTGCATACATTTCATTAATTGATCTTAAGGAGTTGTTTGATGTCACAAATGGTATAAATGCAAGGTGAGGTTTGTGTTGAGGTGTGTGGCAAGTGTGAGATGAAAATTTGATCAAGTGTGGTGATCTGAGTGTGAGCTTAAATTCCTATGACTCTAGATGTAGTGACCAGAAGGTGTCTACATTTTAGTGTGCTTGAATTTGTTGGAGTCAGTGAGCCAAATGTTGTGGATGGAATAAAGTTGCAGTGGTGGATTTTCCTATTGCTATGAGATAGTGAATCTCTCTGTAACAATTTATTCTATCTTATTTCTTTCAAACAGTGAGTCCTTTGGGTAGTGAACCCTTGGTAGTGGGCATTTCTTAATGAGGGTTTAAATGTTGATAAGGGTTTGAAAGTTAATAAGGGATTAAATGTTGTAATGTACAACTAATTCACCCCCCTCTCAGTTGTCTTGTGCATCTAAAAATTGGTATCAGAGTTGTGGTTCCTTGGAAGAAGTTTAATCACTTGAGGTAGATTTGATGACACATAGGAGGGTGTCAAAGCTCCTATGTTGTATGGAACAAATTATTATTACTAGAAAGCTAGGATGGAATCATTTCTTGTCTCTCTAGGGTGTGGAGTCTAGAAATCAATTGAAAAAGGATATACCTTTCCTATTGATGGTTCGACAAGTGATGACGAGATCAAGGATTATGAGAACAATGGAAAAGAAAGAAATTCTATCCTAGGTGATCTCTTTGACTCTAAACTTATAAAAGTGATGTCTTGAAACTGCTAAAGAATTATGGGTGAAGTTGTAGAGCATTTATGAAGGAGATGATAAGGTAAAGCAAGCAAAGATGTAGAACTACAAAGCCAAATTTGAAAACCTAATAATCTATGAAGATAAAGATATTACAACCTACATGCTCAAAGTAGATGAAGTGTTCAACTATCAATGGTCTTGGTGGTAAGTTGGAAGAAAGTGAAGTTGTGAAAAAGGTATTAAGAACTCTTCCTAAAACTTATAGTTCTAAAGTTTCTACTATTGAGGAAGCTCATAATTTACATCAATATTTTGGATATCAAATGTTTTCTTTAATTTATTATGAATTAAGAGAGTTTGGTCAAGATACTATAAAATAAATTTCCTTTAAAGGTAGCAAGGAAGAGAAGGATGATGAATCAGATTTGGATGATATTGATGAGGTGGAAGAAAAATTTGTAAGAGGATTGAGAAAAGGCATTGGAAAATACAAAGGTAAGTTACCCTTTAAATATTTCAATTGTGGAAAGATAGGTCATTATGCTTCTAAATGTCCAATCAAAGTTGCAAATGAAAAACATAAGGATCATAAAGGTAGATATGTCAAGAAAAGCTATTATGTTGAAAAAGACAATGGTGTATTTGATGAGGAGGAATCAGACTATCTTGATGAAGATAGTGATGAATGCTTGTTCATGGCTCTAAATTTTGGAACTAATTATAAGAGATGTATGAAGGAAAGTGCTCCAAAAATAGGTCACAATATTGAAGGAACTATGTTGACTGATTTTCATGCAAGAGAGGAGAGAAACTACTGGATAATTGATAGTGGATGCTCAAATCATATGAAAGGTGATAAGAGAAAGTTTGTTAAACTTCAAAAGTATGATGGTGGTCTTGTTAAGTTTGGTGATGATACATCTGCTAAGATTTGTGGAAAAGGTTCAATTAGTTTTGATGGAAAGAATAAAACATATATTGTTCTTTATGTCAAGGGTATTTGTCATAACCTTCTAAGTGTAGGAAAAATATGTAGCAGAGGATACAATTTGGTGTTTTAGGATGATGGTTGTGAAATTAGAAAAGGAAGATCCAAAACCTTGGTTGTTGCAGGAAAAAGGATAAAAGGTAATGTTTATCAACTCAAAGGTGGTGGCATTAGGTGCTTCATGTCTCAAATCACTGAAAGTTGGCTATGAAATAGAAGAAGGGGTCACATTAACTTTGATAGCCTAGTGGAGATTAGTTTTGTTGATGCTGTGAAAGATCTTCCAAAGATTACAAAGCCTATCAATGTAATTTGCAAAGAATGTTGGTTTGGAAAGCAAACAAAGAAGAGGTTCATAGCTAAAGAACATTCTACTACAAGACCTTTGGAGTTGGTGCATACAAACCTATGTAGACATACTAGAATAATAGCCTCTCAAGGTGATAGGTATTTCATGTTATTAATAGATGATTATTCTAGAATGACTTGGGTAACATTTCTTAAAGAAAAATCATAAGCTTTAGATAAGTTTAAGGATTTTAAATCTATGGTTGATAATGAAATGAATTTGAAAATCAATTGCTTGAGGTCTGATAGAGGTGGTTAGTTCACCTCCAATGAGTTTAATAATTTTTGTGAATATCATGGAATAAAGACAGAGTTATCAGCTCTTAGGACTCCTAAGTAGAATGGATGGTGTTGGAGCACCCTTAGGACTTGATGCCTACAGGAGGAAAAGTTGTTTTTGTCTTGCTTTGTGTTGTTCATTGTTAATAAGGTAATATTAGGCCAATTTAAGTCATTTGGAGTCATTGATGAAGGTTTGGTGTCATTTAGTTGAAAAATGAAAACATTGTCAAAAGTTGTCAAAACAACTTTTCTTGTCAAATGACAACTTTTAAAAGTTTGTTAAAAATTGTTAAATGGTAGTTGTAGGTTGGTTGGGAGGCATAAATTGATTGTACAAGCATAAATATGAGCCTCCAAGTCGAATGGAGGGTTGGTGTGTGTAGATGGAACAAGAATGTTGAAATAAAGCTTGAATTTTCCTACAATTTTGAACGTTCTGTCCTGTTCTTTTACATGGTACGGATCTGTACGACATTGTACGGATCTAAAATTGATTGTCAATAATAGAGGAATGAATTAGCTTTCATATACAATTGGTTTTGTGGTCTTTCATTGAGTTTGGATAAATTTATGGCCATGTGAATCTAGTCTAATTTCATTTTGGTCTCATCAATTTTTACTAGATATTTTGAAAGTTATTGCATTTTTATTAATAATTGTCTGGAACCCTACCTAGGGTTACCAATTTTGGGAAAAAACTCATAAATCTTATTTCCACCATTGGATTTTGATAAAATTTGGAGGAAAAGTCTATAATAAGGTCCTCTTCTGTCTCACCGAAGCGATTGGGTTCATTATTTATTTTTTGCAAGTTATTAATGTCTATTTCTTCTGACATTATCTTGTATCAGACTAACAGGAAAACAAAGAGAAAAATTTGATGTTGTATTTGTAAAGAAGGTTTGATTGTGGTTGAGGAAGGATTGGAGAGGATGTATCAAGGTCCCATAGACCCATTTTAGTGCATAATTGGTAAATGTTTAGTATTTTGTGTTCTTATAGGATGATTGTCCTTGTGACACTAATGTTGATAGTCCTAATGATGAACACAAATTTATAAAATTGAAAGCCTGTAGAGATGAAATGGAGTCTTGGTAATAAAAGAAGAGGGTGGAAATGTGTACCAAGGTCTGAGTGACCAATTCCCAGGTTCCTATGATAAGAAGAAGGAGATTTGAAGCCATTCTTATGATGTCCTATCTGGGCTTACATTGGCAGTGTTGCCCCATGTTGTGACTAGTCCAAACAAGTCTTGTTTTTGTGTCCCTCTTGAAATGTTGTCATACAAATGTCTTTAAGTCATCATGATAATGTCCTTTTTTTTTTGGAGAAGAGCATAATTTTCATTGTGTTCACTTTAGGGGGACTAGTTGGGAGCCTAATTGTCAATGAAAGTCATACAAATGAACAAAACCCATACAACTTGAGCCATTATCATTTTGTTTGTTCCCTACATATACATAAAATTGGTATCAGAGCCCAAAGATCTGGGCATGGAAGTTTTGGGGGTTTGTGTATTATCTTTTACAGGTTGAAGGAAGAGCATGGATACCAAAAGACTAGACCAAGGGAAAAGAAGTGGGCCTAAGGTGAGGTATCATGAAGACAAGAAGAAGCATTGAGAAGAAGAAAGGTGAAAGACACTTGCTTCAGAATGAAGAATGGAAATATTGAGAAGATTAGTCTGTGGAGACTTGTAGAGTAAGAAGTTACCAAGCAATAAAGAAGAGAAAAGAAGAAAGATAAGTGAGGTGAAGAAGAAAAATGAGAAGGAAAAATAAATTAATATTGAGCAAGAGATAATAGAGTTGAGGCAAGCCTTCGAACAAACGCAAGAAATCATGGATATTAAGATGCAACAATGTATTGAGAAAGCAAACCAAGAAAATGGTTGGCATTGGACAATAAGAAAGAAGGTAAAGTGGCCTATCAACAAGATAATTTAAAGGAGAAGAAGGCAAGAGAGGACAACATAACTAGACATTGGAGAGTCTTTGTTGATGAAGGAAGAGAAAAATCCATCTGAGGAAGAGGGAAAATGTGAAGAAAATGGGTCCATTGAGACTCAAGATTTTATTTCTAACAATATTTGTGAGTATGTGTTTACAGGTGCAATAGATGAAAATGAAGATGGAAAAGGGTATAAAGAAAAAGGAGAAGTGAATACAATGTATGTAGATTGTTATGCACAATATGGTGAAGACAATGTTACAAAAACAATAGAGGTAATGGTTGCATTTTCTAATTTTGTGGATGATGAATATATTGACAAATTGTATTCCAATAATGAAGGTGAATACATAGGAAATGGTACTGAGGAATATGAACAAGAACTCAAATTTTGGTACCTTGAAGCTAAGAAGATGCTCAGTAAGAGATGATACAAGAAGAAGAAAAAAGATCTAGAGAGAGATGTAGAAATGAAGGACAAGAGGTAGAGAAATGAAAGACCGAAGGGAAAAATGAAACATGAATTTGAATGTTTGCAAGAAAATTCTGGAAAATTTGCAGATCACATCTCAAATGGAACTGAGATTTTTCTTTTCCTTGGGAGTATGGTGCAGGAGCACCCTCAGGACCTGATGCCTACAGGAGGAAAAGTTTGAGTTTTTGTCTTGTTTTGTGTTGTTCAATGTTAATAAGGTCATTTTAGGTCAATATAAGTAATTTGGAGTCATTGATGAAGGTTTGGTTTCATTTAGTTGAAAAATGAAAACATTGTCAAAAGTTGTCATAACAACTTTTCTTGTCAATTGAATTTTTTTTAAAAGTTTGTTAAAGATTGTTAAATGGTATTTGTAGGTTGGTTTGGGAGCATAAATTGATTGTACAAGCATAAATATGAGCTCCAAGTCGAATGGAGGGTTGGTGTGTGTAGATGGAATAAGAATGTTGAAATAAAACGTGAATTTTCCTACAATTTCCAACATTCTATCATGTTCTTTTACATGGTACGGATCTATACGACATTGTACATATTTGAAATTGATTGTGATTGATAGAAGAATGAATTTTTTTTAATTTTAAACTAGTTTTGTGGTTTTTCATTAATTTTTGAGAAAGTTATGGCGATGTGAATCTAGTTTAATTTCCTTTTGGACTTGTCGAACCCCAATCCAAATACCTGCAAAACAACATGAACAAACACATTAGAATATCAAATGAAAGAAAGAACAAGGATTCCCCATGAAATCCATTAACATAGTTTAAAATATGAAATGAAACAAGAATGAAATGAAAGAGTAATAAAGCAAGCTAAATCCTATTGAAGACAATGCAAACTCTTGATCCCATGGGGGAATTGGTGCCAATTTGATGTGAAAATTGGCCCTTTCCCAACTCCTATGATGCAAGCTTGATGAATATTGATGAATGATCCACTTTGATGAAGAATGGTGAGTGCTTCGAGACCAAAATATGCTTAACCTAGCTATGAATTCGAAAATGTGGATGAAGATTGCTAAATATTTGAGCATAGTAAGTTTACTCAAATTGTGGATGATGAAATGAGGAGATTATCCTCCTATTTATAGATGAGATTGATGGATGAATGTCCAAAATAGAGCAATGTGGGACCAAAATATTAACCAATGGAAAAGTGCCACTTGTCAACCTATGAATGGATGGAGGATGTGGAAGTTTTGAAGATTGTGCCAATAAATGCATATTTTTGAATTTTGAATTTCTTGAAATGACATGCAAGAGGGAAGAAAGAATGCATTGAATGCCACTTGGCTCAAGGCAAAGGACATGTAAGATAGAGTTAATTCATTGTTGGATGTACATGTCAACTTGGATTTTGAATTCAAACTTGGAGAATATTCCCAAAAGATGCCTTGTTGAAGGAAAATAGAGATTTAATAAATCAATTAAATCTATTTTCATGTGCAAGTGGTAAAAGCTAGAGGATGGGACATGAGAGGAGATTGAAGTAATCAAAGTTAATTAATTTAAAGAATGGGGTTAAATGATGTGACCTATTTGACTTAAATTTGTGGATTTATTTAAATCAAATATGAGAAGAATGTGATAAGGGACTAATTAAATAATTTTTTTGATTTATTTAATTAAAAGAGATGATGTTAGATTAAACTAAATAAGGTTTTAATTTATTTAATTTAATAAATAGACTTAAGAGATCTAAGCAAATACAATTAATTATTTAATTAAATAGGATAATTAGATCAAAATGGTTAATTTAATTATAGAAAAAAGGTGACTTAATTAGATAACTGATTTATTTAATTAAGAAAGGAATATTGATGAATTTAATCAGATAAGGATATTTGATTAAATGGTTAGACCGAAGGATGATTCAGGATGAAAACCATGTTAGTGGTGAGGATCAGATGCACAATATCAATCAATACATTTTATGTGTCTACAGGTCTCATCAATTTTCATTG
This sequence comes from Sequoia sempervirens, assembly GCA_007258455.2. Lineage (NCBI taxonomy): Eukaryota > Viridiplantae > Streptophyta > Pinopsida > Cupressales > Cupressaceae > Sequoia > Sequoia sempervirens. The sequence goes on along the minus strand of VDFB02270651.1, from coordinate 586,666,047 downwards.
CATATTTTGAAAGTTATTGCATTTTTATTAAAACTGCCTATAACCCTACCTAGGGTTACCAATTTTGGGAAAAAACTCATAAATCTTATTTCCACCATTGGATTTCGATAAAATTTGGAGGAAAGGTCTATAATAATGTCCTCTTCAGTCTCACCAAAGTGATTGGATTCCTTATTTATTTTGTACAAGTTATGAATGTCTGTTCCTTCTAACATTCTCTTGTATTAGACTAATAGGGCAACAAAGAGCAACATTTGATGTTGTATTTTCAAAGAAGGTTTGGTTGTGGTTGAGGAAGGATTGGAGAGGATGTATTAGGTGTTGGATATTGTTGATATTTGGTTGTCATTGATGTCAACACTATTGGCATTAATGTCTTTAAGGTTGTATATGTCGAGGATATTGAGAAAATTGTAATAAAATAAGTTGCAGGTTGTCGGTGGTGTAGTGAAGTTTAGTATAGTGGCTAGCTTAGTATATTGATGATAAGAGGTTGTGGATTCAAGGGTTTATTGTCAATTATATCTAGTTTATCCACATGAAGTTTTAGAGGTTTGCATGAAGATTTGATTGAGTTATGAGGATTTGTGTTTTGACAGTTGTTCTGTTGCTTTAGTTGGTGTTCCTTAAAGAAGATGATGTGATTCTAGTAATTTTATTTGTTGCAAATGCTTCTGTGGTGACTCATGATGCTTGTGGATGTTTCTAGATTGTGCTCTATTTGTGTTGTTGGTCCTTTTTGATCATTGTGCTTGTGATTGGTGATTTTATTTTGGGAGATCATGTTTTTCATGATCATAGCTGATAGGGTGATTGTAGTGTGTTGCGGATCTTCGAGGCATAATTTTTTAAGGTGTTTCATTTTTTAGGATGTTATTTTGGGTCCTTACTATGTTGTGGCCGACATTGTTTGGATCACATTAATAAATTATTTATTGATTTGGGCCGACAATTTGTACATATTTTATATTTTGTTGGGTCAACATGCAGTTGATGTAATCCTTAGTTGCAGATGTTGGCAACACAAGGGAAAAAAACTAAGAGGGGGGTGAATCAGTTGTCACATAATTTCAAACTTATTCTACTTATTAACCTTATTCTCAAATCTGATCAATAACCATGAAAGCATATATCAACAACACATCAGAAACACACATAACACCTAGATTTTTTACGTGGAAACCTGTTAGGGGAAAAACCACGGTGGAGGTAAGTCCAAAAGATTATACCATATTAAATGTATAAAGAAACATGAATGGGGAATGCACATGCATTTAGGTGCACTTCCTAGAGCTCACTGTTCAAATACAAAATGAAGACTCACTGTCTTACAAAAGAATTGGATTACATCCACAAGATTTGGACTAAGAAAATAACATCTGCTAATGCCTAATTATAGTTCTGGTTAAGCACATGAACACTTCTTCACACTCTGCTCACTCTTCTTCACACTCTGCTTTTTCCTTCAAAAGATCTAAACATTATTCACATATAGGACTCACACACTTTGCATACTCATACCTTCAAATGATAAAACAATCACTTATATATATCTGCAACAAGAAATTACATTGCTACATGTCGGCCTTAACAAAACAATAAAATGAATATAAAATGTCAGCCCAAAACATTAAATAAATTTCAATGCGAATCAACCAAGGTTGACCAGAACATAGTGAGGACCCAAATCAACGTGCTCGAACACAAAAATACTTAAACAATTATTCCTCGAAGATCCACAACACGCTACAACACCCTGTTGGCCAAGAACATGAAAAGCATGAACACACAAGAGAAAATCTCCAATCGCAAGCACAACAATCAATGTGAACATACAACACAGATATAGCATGCTCTAGAAACATCCACAAACATCATGAATCACCAGAGAAGTATCCGCAACAACTAAACTTGCTAAAATTGTATCATATTCATTCAGGAACACCAACTCAAGCAACATAATGACTGTCAGAATACAACTGCTTCGTAACTCGATCAAATCTTCACACAGATCTTTGAAACTCAATGTGGATAGAATAGATATACTAGATGAAAAAACCTTTAGTCCACAACCTATGATCATCAACGTACTGAGCTCACCAAAAGACTGAACTTCACTTCGCCACTGACAACCTGCAACTTATTTCATTACAATTTTCTCAATATCCTCAACATATACAACTTCTGAGAAATTAATGCCAATAGTGTTGACATCAATGACAACCACATATCAGAAAGAAAACCACAACATCCAAAAATGTCACCCTTTGGCATTGATGGAAACACATGATGTGAAAAACCCCATCAATGCAACTATCTTCAACACTTACTCCCAGTTAGGTTCTGACTCTTTTCTCCAAAATTATTTTACAGGACTCTTCTCCTTAGATAATACATATTTTTTCACATAACTCTTCTCCCCTTTTGATATCAATGAAAAATATCTCTTTTCTCCACACAAGCTCCGAACCACATATCTAAACATTTGACTACTCCACTTGAGTAGAAACCACCACAACATCAATCCGGATCAAGATATGACTGTGAAATGCATAGATTGATGCAAGTCAATGCATCTTAGTTCTGATTAGGAGGGGTAATCACCCCTAGCTTCCCTTTGAGATACTCACAAGTATCTTTAGGCAATGACTATGCAAAGATATCTACAATTTGTTCCTTAGTAGGCACATACTCCAATCTGACTTCCTTTTCACTCACCTTCTCTCTTAAAAATTGAAATTTGATAGATATATGCTTGGTCTTTAAATGCAACACCAGATTCTTAGAAATGTTAAATGCACTTGAGTTATCAAAAAATATAGCAATGGGTTCATTATACACAACTCTGATATCTTTTAACATCTGCTTCATCCGCAATACTTGAGTACAATTGTTAGCAACAACAATGTATTCTGCCTTTGTAGTAGACAAAGAAATAGCATTCTGCTTCTTACTTAACCATGAAATAAGTTTCTTACTCAAGAAAAATGTACCACCACTAGTACTCTTGTTGTCATCCACATCACCTTCCTAATCAACGTCAGTAAAAGCACTCAAAGTAAGATCATCATCTTTAGGATGCCACAGGAAAAAATCAACTATCCCCTTCAAGTATATGAAAATTCTCTTCACAGCTGTCACATGAGATTCCTTAGGATCAGCTTCAAATCTTGCAACAATGCATACAAAATTCATGATATCTAGTATAGTTTGAGTCAAATAAAGCAATCTACCAATCATTGATATGTATCTAGTTTGATTTACTTTCAGAGAATCATCATCTTGTGTCGACTTGCATCTGGTCACCATAGGTGTACCAACTGGCTTTGAATATTCCATCCCAAACTTCTTTAGCAATTCTTTCACATACTTGGACTAAGATATGAAGATCCCTTTATCTAACCGAGTAATTTGCAATCCCAAAAATAATTTCATCTCACCAATCATAGACATCTCAAAATCATTCTCCATCTCATCAGCAAACTTCATGCACAAACTATCATCTCCTCCGAAAATGATATCATCAACAAAGACTTCAACAATTAAATTTTTATCATTATCAATCTTGAAATACAAATTACTATCAACAGTACCTTTATTGAATCCAAGCTTCAACAAATACTTTTCCAATCTAGCATACCATGCTCTTAGGACTTGCTTAAGTCCATACAATGCTTTCTTCAACCAAAAAGCCATATCTCCCTGATCAGTCAATTGAAATCCATCAGGTTTCTCAACATACACCTCTTCTTCCAGTTTGCCATTTAAAAATGCTGACTTGACATCCATCTGATAAACCTTGTAGTTTTTGTAAGAAGCATAAGCAAGAAATAGCCTCACAGCTTCAATCCTAGCAACATGGGCAAAAGTTTCTTCAAAGTCAATTCCTTCCATCTGGGAATATCCTTTACACACCAATCTTGCTTTGTTTCTAACAACTTCACCTTGCTCATTCAACTTGTTTCTAAAGACCCATTTAGTTCCAATTGCATTTTTGTCCTTAGGTCTAGGAACAAGAATCCATGTATTATTCTTCTCAATTTGTTGTAGTTCTTCTGTCATTGCTTCCACCCAATGTTCATCTTTGCATGCTTCATTCACACTATTAGGCTCAGTCTTTGAAATCAAATAGTATTCTTCTGCAATCTTTCTCCTAGTCTGAACAACTTTGTTCTTATCACCTATAATCTGATCTTCTGAATGATTTAGTCTTACATACCTTGGAGTCTTAGGATTTTCTTGAACTTCTGGCTCTTGTGATCTCTCTTTTGCACTTTCACTAGTTCCTTCCTCTTGATTTTTTTGATTCACCAAAATGATTTGGACTTGATTTTGAGTCTGAAATTTCTTTCATGTGACTGAAATATTATTCTGATCATCTGAATCATATATGTTAGTGCCTATTTTGGTTATCTCTCATCTTCCAGTTGTTTGCCTTTGATTTTCCTGAAAAATCTTTAGCTTGGGAATTTTCTATCATTTTGGCACGTGGGGTAAATGGGCTCCCACCAGGGTTGAGCTCAGCATGCTAAGTGTTCATGTCTCGGATGGCTAGATCTTTCTTTTTTTTCCTTGCCTTGTATTTTTCTTTGTCTGGCGGGGGCGGAACCAGAATGAAATCAAAATCTGGATTTTGGACTTTGGTTTCTCTTTCGGGTTCCATTCCGGCCCCAGCTCTGCCTCTTTGCTTGTCTTTAGTTTTGTTTCCTTTGGCAGGCACGGGATCAGAATGGGAATCTATTTTGGAACCTTTTTCAAGTTTCCTATTTTGGGTTTTGTCCCTCTCCCAGCCCCGCGGCTTCTCTGTCTCGTGTCGGTTCTGGCTCCGCCTCTGCGGTCTTTTGCGGAGGCGGGAGCGGGATGGTTTTTGGTCCCAGTCTCTTTTGTTCCTTTTTGTCCCCTGCTCTGGCTCTGACTCCTTCTCTTTCATGGTTTTGGCTCCGCCTCAGTCTGGTTCCCTTTCCACCTATCTTTTTGTTCTTTGACCTCCCTTCAGCCACGGTGACTTCGTCATGATGTCCAGCCGACCCGACCATCTCTCCCCGACTTTGTGATGCTCTCGGTATGACCTTTCGGTTTCATTGTGATCCCTGGGCGACTTCGTGATCTCTCTCCGAGATCCTTTTTTTGGTGGTCCCCGCTCGATGTGTTAGGGAGATGTCTCCCCGACCCCTCCATCTCTCGCCAACTATGTTCAGTGATTGATATAACATGTTCTCTTTGGCCAGATGTCTCCCCGATTAGATGGTGTGTTGCCAATATGATTGGATTTTTAATGTATCTCTTCACCGACCGTTTGTTGTCGCCCTGAGGTCTTCACGACACCGTTTTCTCTTACCGATGGTGCTTCTTGTTGGGGTGTCGACATGATCTCTTGCCGATTGTGCCTTCTCTTGCCAATGTGGCATTGTTGTCACTGTGATGTTTGGCCGAATGTGCCCGGTCTTGCTGAATGGTATGTTTGCTCGATGAAACATTGGGTTCTCGATGTGTTGTCTTCCTGACTTCGCGGTGTCATGCCAACTGGTTTGCTGGAAGCTGTGGCCGATATGGATTGAACCAGGGATGCATTTATTGTGGTTGGTCACTTGGCTCGTGGCTCGAGAATGGTGATGAAGATTTCACAGGATCGACATGGTGACTCCCTTTTGGTCCTGAGCCTCGATTGTTGGTGCGAGTTGGTGTGACAGAGGATGAAATTAATTGAAAAACTAGGGCAACGGGTTCTCTGAGGTGGATAGGTAGTTGGGATGGATGGCTTCTCCATTTGTGGCCTTTGGATTTGTGATGATCGCACCCGCGGATTTCTTGGACAACATGGTCTGTGTACCTTCTTGGTTTGATTGCCATGGCTGCCCATTCCTGTACTTGCTCGTTTCAACCTGGTGGTGTGACATTCTCCCTATTCCACCTGACAAGAGCTTTCAAGATGATTCAAATTGGTTGGTGGAGGTTCATGGCTGAGTTGCGTGATGTTTTTTGAGGCTGTTAGAGTTTCTGTTGGTGTCCATGTAGACTCATGCTGAGTAGTGACCCTGGCTGTATAAATGTAATTTCTTTCCACTTTGTACGGGTTTGATGGTAGTTTGAAAAAATTGTAAAGGGAACTAGTTATCTCTGGTTGGGTAGCTAGGGCTCGATTGGAAGCAAGAACACTTACAACAAATCAGATTATTGTCAATCTTTGGGATCTAGGGCATACTTCACTAAATGTAAGGTTTCTGGATGTAAATGAAATCATGAATATGACTGATTGAATTTAAAAATCTCTCCTTGTAATGGTGTGTATGAAATTTTAATGAAAATGAAATGATCAAGGATCATTTCATTTTCTAGTTCTGGTTGATGCTCTTGTTTAAGGAATGAGTTAAATTGCATTAATCAATCTAGAGTTTTCTATGCATTATTAAGGGATCTAATAAGAAGTTTGATTGATTCAATCACTGGTTTATGGGTTAATAAGGTTAACTTCATAAAGACTTAGATTTCCAGAGTTAAATACCCCTTCTGTTGCACATTTTCATGACTCCTTGCCCAAGGATATTGGCACTGATTTGGTGACAGTTTCTATATCTTCACTAGCCCAGTTGTTCAATCAGATAACAAATATTTTAATTAATCAATTATGTTTCATGTTATACTATATCTATTTTATCATTCTCAGTAGGATATACATTGTTTGCTCAAAGGAAGCCATCTCTGAGTGAACCCTGGTATATCTGCTATAAGGATATTGAATCTATTTTGTTCAAGGGATTACCCCCTAGGTCTTGCAGAGCCTGAAGTGAAGGAGATAGCAGCGACAAGTGTTGCATCTCGTCTGTTGGCCATCTATCTAGCGAACATTCAGGCATTGAGCTTGGCAAGCTCATAGGTGTTTGCACAGACTTGCTGGTTAGTTGTTTCCTAAACAAGAAAAATGACCAAAAAGATGGCAACTTTGCTAGGGACCTATTTTTCATATTGAATAGAATCTCCAAGGTGTTTTATCCCACAGTTTGTTCATAGAGTTCGTCATTTGAGAACATTGGTTGAGTATAGCTTATGTCTCTGCCTTTGTGTTTATATTCCTGAGTGATTCCTAGTCTTATTGTTGTCAAGTTGTAGTTACCAAGCTCTGAAAGTCTTGTTGTATTCCAAAAAGTAACACCATTGTTACTGATCTGTCCCAAGAAGCTTGGGTGGTGACTTTGAAGTCTTTGTACTAGTGCAAACCAATATTCAAAGATATAGAAGAAGTTCAGAGCATAAATTCAAAGAGAGTCAAGAAGGATGAAGGAATCCGAGTTCAAATGAGGAGAACACGAGGTTATTATAGAAACCATCCAGAGCAAGAGCTGGAAGAAGAGTTGCCTAGAAACAAAGGCAAATGGGTGAAGGAAAAACTAGCACAAAAAGGTATGTCTACACTGCATCCCATCCCTGAACATCAAGTTTCTTCTCATTTCGGTTCACAAAGTGAAAGAAATTTGGTAGATTTAGATGATAATGTATCGAATGAGAGAGGGGAAGTGCATATGAAAAATATTGTAAATGAATGTTCATCAAATCATGGCCAAAATGCCATACAACAAAGGGGAAGGGGTAGATTCCAAAGGAATAATAGGAATACCCGGCATGCTAGAACTATAAAATTCCCCACTCCCACACCTCTTAGGGCTACCTTTGTCCCAAATGATTCATCCACTGGGGATGACTATTCCCACAACCCACATCTATACCAAACTACTAGTACAGCTTCTGATAGAGAGTCTACATTACCTGATGAGGATGAGATCTCTGATGATATACAAAGACTTAGTCAACAAATTGCTGCACTAAATGAGAGTAGGAAACAAAGAGAAGCACAAAAGAGAAAAAGATAAGAGATGCTATGGATCAGAGGGATGAGCTGCGTAGAAGAGTTAAAGAGATGGAAGCCATGGATAGATTGGCAGCCCAACAAAATGAGGAGGATACCCTGGTATTGCCAGAAACTTCAGGAAGGATCCTCTCTGACCCCCTGGTTAATAAGATCACAAATAAACCTCAAAGTCATAGGGTTGAGGAACATGTTGTTCCTCCTCCTAGGAATACCAGTAAACAACGTCAAAATGTGGACAAAGGTAAGCGCCCTATACAGGAAAAGAGAGGAAATGAAGGAGTAAGGATAAATGAAGGAGGTGCTGAGAAGAACATAGATCAAAATAACACTGCCTCACTTTTTGATAAGCTAATGAGAGAAAATGAGGAGTTGGAGAGAAAAACAAGGGAGATGGAATTACTTGCAGCAAACAAAGAGATGAAGAGGAAGCTTAGTTTTCTAGAATCTACTTTGAAGGATCCTGTCCCTGATGCTCAGAACACATGTGGTCAATTTGTTTCTTCAAACCCTAATAATGGTGATAGAAGCTCACCCAAAGATAATCCTCCTAGCTCCCTTCCACCCCCTAGAGGTCATGAAAAAGTTGTCCATTTTGTTGATCTACAAGAGCCTCAAGGTTAGCAATCAGGTCATGAAGATGAAAGACAAAGAGACATTGATACCTAAGGTGAAGAAAGAAGACTTGTGGGAAGAAGAGTGACTCATACTGATAGATACAGGTAGTTATGTTTTGATAAATCCCTAGTTACCCAAACCCTGTACTTGATAATGCTAGGAAATATGTGCCAAAGTTTGTAGGCAATAATGCTATCAGTGGTGAGGATCACCTTAAAGCTTTTCAATTTTTTTAGGAGGACTTTGAGTTATGGGAGGAGGATGTAGCCATGAAGTACTTTATGTAGTCTCTTATAGAAGATGCTAGGGATTGGTACAAAAATCTGCCTAATTTAAGCATTGATTCTAAGAATTCTTTCTTCATAATTTTCAAAGATCATTATGGTGACTAGACTGACCCAAGGTTCAGGCTACATGATTTCAATAATATCACAAAGGGACATAATGAAATGGCCACTGAATTTAATGCAAGATTCAAGAAAGCAATGGCTAAGGTCCCTATTTCTCTCTGGCCTAATGAAATATCATGTCTGTTTACTTACTGTAATGCCTATGACAGTAAGATGTGCTACTTGCTTAGAGACAAAGACCCACAATCCTTGCAAGAGGCTTACAAGATGGCTGTAAACATTGAAAATAATAGAAGAGCATCTGGTAAGATGGGTAGGAGAGATGGTCCAAGGCTTACCAAAGCTTCTAAGCCTTCAAATGAGAAAGGGGTCAAAGATGCAACACCAGATGACAAATGGGATCAAGTTTTGAACCTACTACAGAAGCAAGCAAAGTCTGAAAAGCCTCAATTTCAGAGGAATGAGAGGCCCCCAAGGTTGCAAGACTATCCATATCACACTAATTGGAATAATGGGAGGCCTATCAAAAATAATCAGAGGAACTTCCATGGAGTACCTGATCCACTACAGAAGAATACCTCAAACATGGCAGATGATCTGCCATGGTGTGATGCCTGTGAAATGCCACACTCCTCACATCAATGTGCTATTGTGGCCAAGGCAGTGGAAGAAAAGCAAGGCAGTTATGAGGAAGGTGATTATCCTAGAAACCCTAATGAGATTTCAAATGTGTTCATGACCAAGTCAGATTTGGAGTATGAGGAATATTCCTCTGACTGTGGTGTTGATACAAGTGAGACATATATGCAAAGACAAGAAGGTCTTCTTCATCAGTAGCAAGTATTTTCTGATGGAGAAGAAGATGATCAGTTTACTGCTTACAACCTTGAAACCTATGGCATTTCTTTGAGGAGACCTTCTAATGAAGAGATAGAAAGATATGCAGTTGCATTGGCTGCCAGAGCTCAGGCTAGAAATGATATTCACCTCAGAAATAGGGTGGTAAAGGCTAATCCAAGTCACCAAGGGGGAATATTCATTAAAGAAAGTGATACTGATCCTAAAGGGACTAGAGCTGAAAACACAAAAACTAGTACCAAAGCTAAGCAAGTCAAAGAGCCAAGAATTTGGGCTAAAAAAAATGACAAAGCTAAGATAACCAGTGAAGCTACTTAATTAGATACAAGGATGAAAGAATTGAGGCCTACAAATCAAAGTGATGGTAAGAAAATAGATGCACTGACTTCTCATGAAGTTATATTCCCAAAGATTCCAAGTTATGCACCAATTGACATGTTTCAGGTCCTATCTCAGATAAAGGTCACAGTCCCACTCCTTGAGATGATGAGGATAGATGACCATAAGCATAAAACAATGGCAGTCATCAAGAGCATTGCTGGGAACAATCAACCCAAAATGGAAGCTCAAATACCTTAAACAAGTGCAGGCCAGGTGAAGGATGATGCAGCTGGATTGAACGCAGATGAGAATCCTGAAGTCTATCTAGGAACTACAATCACTGCTAACCCTGATCTGGTCAGCCCTTTCTTTTTGAGCCTGATTATCAATGGAAACTTGCTCAAAAATTGTATGATTGATTCAGGTGCCTCAAATAATGTGATTCCTGTCAAAATCATGGAGGAAATGGGTTTAAAGGTGGATAACACTTATGGAAAATGCTATGCTATGGACTCAAGGGAGATCCCTGTGATTGGAATCATAAATGAAGTATCATATAGATTTGCAGCTTGCCCTGAGAAGGAACTTGTCATGAGTGTCATAGTAGTTGATATCCCTCCAGCATATGGAATGCTACTCTCAAGGAAATGGTGTGCTTCTATGGGAGGAAGTATGCAATGTGATTTATCCTTTGCTACCTTTTCCATCGATCAGAAGGATGTTGAGATTGCCTGGGAGTCAAGGTGCAAGCATATGATTAAATCTGCTGATAAAACAGAAGAACCTCCACTCATCAACTTTGTTGACACTGATATGGATACCTTTCGAGTAGAGGAAGTAGAACCAGAGGATGGAGAGACCAAGTCAGTACCAATAGTCAAAGAAGTCATGTAGACTACCTTAGAAGAGTCAGTTTGGACTATGCACTTTGACAGAGCTTGCTCCAAGGATGGCTCAGGTGCTGGTGTCTTGCTGGTATCCCCACAAGGTAAGACCTTCAAGTATTCCTTTCTACTCTAATTTGCATGTACAAACAATATAGCTGAATATGAAGCCTTGTTGCTTGGCCTAAAAATTGCCTCTAAACATGGTATAAAATCACTGAGGGTATTTGGTGACTCGGAGCTAATTGTTTCTCAAGTCAGATCTAGATTTGTCACTAAGGACAAGCGCTTGAGGCAATATAGGAATCAAGTTTGGGACACCATTGAGGCATTTGATGCCTTCAGGATAGATTGGGTAGAAAGGGGGCAAAATGCTAAGGCTAACTTGCTGGCCAATATTGCTGTTAAACTGGATGAAGTGACCTTTAATGGCATTTCTAGTATTGAGGTACAAACCAGGCCTGTAGTGCTTGATAATATTTGCAATTGGTAGGTGTTTGAAAATGACCATGATATCTTGAAATTCCTGCACTGTGTAGACCAATATGAGCATCAGAAGATCGATTTTGGCTCATATGTGGTAGAAGAGAATGGTAAAGAAACCTTGTTCGGGAATGAAGTGATTCAATTGAAGACCAATAAAATTCCAAAAGGACTGGTAGCACTGGAAAGAATTTTTGAAGGACCAGACAAGTCCAATACAAGACAACCAGCTACCCACAAGGAAGATCTTGAGGAGATTAACCTAGGAAATGATGGTGCACCAAAGAAGGTGTACATAGGCAAGAAGATGAAGTCATATGTGAGGGATATGCCGATTACCTTGTTAAGAAAATATAGGCATGTGTTTTCCTGGTCTTATGATGACTTGAAGGCTTACAAGGAAGACTTGTTCTAGCATGAAATTCCCCTGAAGCCTGATGTGAGACCATTCAGGAAGAAGCAAAGGCCCATCAATCCAACCTTGAGATCCAAGATGCAGGAAGAACTAACAAAATTGAGTGATGTAGGGATCATTAAGCCCATGAGGCATTCTTCATGGGTGTCAAACCTAGTTCCTATCAGAAAAAAGAATGGTGATCTCAGGTTGTGCATGGATTTCAAAAACTTAAATATTGCATCGTTGAAGGACAATTATCCTCTTCCAAACATGGAGGCGATGCTGTAGAAGGTGACTAGGTGTGAATTAATGTCCATGATGGATGGATTCTCTTGTTACAATCAGGTTATGGTTAAAGAGTCAGAGCAGTACAAGACAACATTCACTACACCATGGGGAACCTATGTCTATGTGAGAATGCCTTTTGGCTTAATAAATGTTGGTGCCACTTTTTAGAGAGCCATGGACGTGGCTTTTGCTGAGTTCCTAGACCTTTTCCTAGCTATTTATCAAGATGATCTAATTGCTCATAGTAAGAAGGAAGAAGACCATTGCTCACATTTGGAGAAGATCTTTGTCAGAGCCTTAGAGTATGGTATTTCTCTTAATCCCAAAAAATGTGCCTTTGGGGTTAAAGAGGGCAAGTTGCTGGGACACGTTGTTTCAAAGGATGGCATAAGAATTGATCCTGAGAGGATAGCGGCCATTGATAAGATTACACCGCCAAAGAATGTCAAAGGAATACAATCCTTCTTTGGTCAGGTAAACTTCTTGAGAAGGTTTGTCACAAACTTTGCAGAGATTAGCAGACCCATCTCCAAAATGCTGAAGAAGAATGAGAGCATAGTCTGGTTAGAGGAGCCTTTGAAGGCTTTTCAAGCCATTAAAGAAGCAATAAAAGATGCTCTTGTGTTGAAGACACCAGATTACTCAAAGCCTTTCCAATTGTTCACGTTTGCCTCTTTTCACACTGTGGCAGGAGTGTTGTTGCAGAAAAATGATAATGGTTTTGAGCAGCCTATAGCCTTTTTCAGTAAGTCGTTACAAGTTGCAGAATTGAAATATGACATAAACGAGAAACAAGCATATGCATTGGTAAAAATAGTCAAAGCTTTTAGGCCTTATTTAATGGGACCTATCATAGTTGCATATGTACCTAGTGCTGCTGTTAAAGACATCTTCACACAACAAGAAGTGTCAGGAAGGAGATGTAGATGGATCAACAGGATCCAGGAGTTTAACATTGAAGTCCAAATTACTAAATTGGTGAGAGGACAGGGATTGGCCAAGCTTATGGCCCAAGCCAATTTGGAAGCCAATAAGATAAACTCACTAGAAGAGGAAAACAGATCACACATATGTGATATGGAGCACTCTGACTAGTACAAGGATGTGATCTATTATCTGTAGAAGATGAAATGCCCTGACAATCTGAGTGAAAATGAAAAGAGAATGATAAAGCTACATGCTATCAAATATGTTATCATAGAGGGAAATCTCTGGTGGAGAAACAGAGAAGGTGTCATGCTGAAATGCGTGGATTAGAATCAGGCATTGAAACTTCTAAAGGAAACACATGGTGGAGCCTGTGGAGGACATTACATGGCCAAAACAACTGCACACAAAGTAATGAGGGCTAGATTTTGGTGGCCTACTATATTTAAAGATGCCCATCAATTTGTGAAGACATGTGATGCTTGTCAACGTTTATCTGGTAAGCTGAAATTCTCTTGTAACCTTCCTCTTAGACCAGTTGCAATGCAATCTCCATTCCAGACTTGGGGCATTGATTTTATAGGTGAGATAACATGCAAATTTAGTGGAGGCCACTCCTGGATATTGGTAGCCACTGATTATTTCACCAAGTGGGTGGAAGCAATCCCAACAAGGAAAGCAACTAGCAGGGTGGTGATTGATTTCTTGATGAACAACATTCTGACAAGGTTTGGATGCCTAGAGAGAATTGTATCCGATAATGCTATGTGTTTCAGATTTGAGGAATATACTAAATTTTGTGAAAGATATGGTATCCAGATCTCCTACTCATCACCATACCATCCGCAAGGAAATGGACAAGCTGAGTCAAGCAACAAGAGCTTGATGAAGATCATCAAGAGAATCCTAGACCAAAACAAAAGGGCATGAGATTCTAAATTGAAATTGGCACTCTGGGCAGACATGGTAACTGTAAAAAGGGATATAGGTTGTGCCCCATTTGACTTAGTTTATGGGATAGGTGCTAGATTGCCCCAAAACAACCTGATAGAGATGTACAAGTTTATCCAGGTTTATGATGATGAAATTGACAGTGAGATGCCATTGAGAATGGTTGCTCTCACAGAGCTAGATGAGACTAGAAGGGATGTGTAGACACCTAAAAATGACCTAGGCCTGTAAGCTTCATTTTTACCACTTTTGTCCTAGCATAAGTAAGACATTTAATTATGTCATTGGTCCACATTCGACTATTGATTAAATAATTCATAATTATTTAATTAATTCATGTCCTTTGATTCTTTATGATTATTAAATAAATAAATTTTAATTTATTTATTAAATACATCACTAATTGTCTAAGTCTTTCTTTAATTAAATAAATTTTTTAATTTATTTAATTTTCCTTTTTGCGTTTAATTATCCTTGATTATTAAATAAATATTTATTTATTTAATATGTCACTAACTGTCTTAATTAAATAAATTGATTAATTTATTTAATTAATTAATCTTATCTCTTAAATTAAATAATTAAATTTAATTATTTAATTGCTAATTTCATATTTTTCTCATTTTTAAATAAATTAAATTATTTAAAATGTCATGTTGATCCTAATTGTTAGTCCTTTTTGATAAATAATCTGAAAAAGATTATTTATTATCTCTCAAAATCCATAATTTGAATTATTTTAATTCAAATTAGTAATTAATCTTCCAAAAATCAAGCAATCGGGCAGATTCTTGATTTTCCAAATCTTATCTTCAGTCCACATCTTATCTTTTTGATTTTTCGAATCTTGCAAATCAAGCAATCAAATAGATTCTTGATTTTCCAAATCTTATCTTCAGTCCACATCTTATCTCTTTGATTTTTCGAATCTTGCAAATCAAGCAATCTTACCTTCTTGATTTTTTGAAATTTTTTATTTTTCTAATTAATTTGTCTCATTTATTCTCCACCGTCGATCTGATTTTATTTTGACCGTTCGATTAAAGATTTTGCCCTAACCCTAATTAGGGATTCTCAAGTGTAATCTAGATCGTTCATTTCATTGATTTATCTCGTCCGTCCGTTCGAAATGGCCTTTTCTATAAAATGCCATTTCCTTCTCATTTTTGGGGGAGGTTGACATTTTACGTAATTACTATAGGCATTCATTTATTTAGTTTCACATATTTTGTCATAGGCATTTGATTACTATTGACATTTATTTTAAGAAATAGACATAGGCATTGGTAATAGTCATAGGCATATCAAATCCTTCGAATCTTGTTGTAGGGCTTAGGCATTTTAGATTGCTCCAGAAGATGAATCTGAGGGCAACACATTATCCAGCAAGCAAGAAGGTGTAACGAAGGTGAAGCATGGAAGATGGAGATTCTTGGTAATATCGTTTCTTGTATTTTTGTTTCATTTCCATTGTACTTCGTTATTTCATTGGATTTTAAATGTTGTTTGATCTAACAATTTAACAACCTAATTTTTTCTTTGATTATATTGGTGAACCTGATAGTTTGGACAGAAATTTGTGTGTGTTTTTGTTTGTTTTTACTGTTTTGCAGGTTACAGCCAAGACGTCATACGAAATCCCGTCACCTTCATTCGAGCACAGAAAAATGGGCGAATAAAATATTTTCAAACGCTTTCTGGGTTTTGTAGATCTCGGTCTCAGCTTTCTAGAACATCAAACGGTTTTAAATTTGGTTAAGATTTGACAAAGTTATGTCTGTTTTAGTGATCACTATTTTTTTTAATTTCATTTTTAAACCCGCGTTTTTCTTTTGTCTATAACTTTCCTTTTGTGCAGAATCGTGGAAAATATTTTCTGGGTTTTGAAGATTTAATTTTCAGCTTTCCATGGATATCTACCACTTGAAATTTTTTTAAGTTTGGAGGAAGTTATCACTATTTCAAGTTTGCTGTTTTCATTTAAGTTTTTATTTTTTAATTTTTGTTACTAATTTTTTTTGGTAGCATGTGGCGATTCCTATTCGTGTGTCGAAGACCATTGCATAAGGAACTACTAATCTTTTGTTTGCAGGTTCGAATGTCGAAGACAAGATAAACAAACATTGTGCTTGTTTTTCTTTCATAGATTAGCAAACATTTGATTTTGGTGCATATAAAAAGAACACATGTCTTCTTTGATTGATTGTGCTTGCAAGATGGTAGGTGAGTATGCTCTCACTTGGTGAAAACCTCGTGATCAGAAAACTAGACCCATCTTTATTTGTTAATCACCCTTCACGATTTGGTATATCGGAGTATCCTCTCCCCTTGCGCATTCGTGCGATCCTGGGTGTAAGAGAAACGGTTACTGACTCTAGAACTTGGGCCTGTTCTGGTGGGAAAAAGTACTCACCCCAGGATGACTCAGACCGATAGCACCCTAACACCGAGGGACTTCCAACCGATATATAAAAGTGGGTTCTTGGGGAAAGCCCAAGAATCACGAGCATGGTTTCGACAAGATGGATCCGAAAGGGGACTCTTGCCGCATGGATCATGCCCCATGAACGGAATGCCCGAATTAAAAACCTCTTGTCTTAGTGTCCAACAGTTCTATTGGCCGTTGCTTGGTATAGTGCAGGGCACAGTATCATGCCCGAAGACACTCACTACTGATCCCCTTGAGTAGAGATAGCAATTCTTGGGATGTCACTACCCAAAGAATCTGAATTTGGTGTGCTCGAATGACGTTAATGAGCCATGGAGGGGAGCCAATGACACCAAAATTCTAAGCTATCCGCTCTTGAGAAGGAAAGGTGTTTATCACCAATCCAGGGTATATCGGTGGGCTATACCAAGTATACAAACCCTTGGCCTATTGACCTTTTAGGATTGTACTTGTCTTATGTGTGTTTGTTTACACCCAAAACTTTGTGCTTGTCAAGTGTTTGTTGGATTTTTTCAAAACAATATACACAACATTCACAAATCTGGACAAAAACAGTTGACCTTGGACAACTCAGACTTTTCAACAAGACATTAGAAAACAATCTCATTCCTCATTTTGAACTTAGACTTTGCATTGTTCATCTTAGTCATCATTTTGAACCTAGACATGGCATTTATAACATTAAGTCCTTAGTCAAACATCATCATCTTAGTCCTCATATTGGCCTTGACAATCTTGTCATCTTGCATTAATCATTTTCTTAGGAAAATGTCATCATTATCTTGCATTGTCATCCTTTATTCCAAAAAATACAAAAAAAAATTAGTGGCATAACTTGTCATCTTAGTCTTCATTGTCCTTTGGCATTAGTCATTTTCTTTAGACAACATTGTCATATTGCATCCCTTATTGTCAAAAATCCAAAAACATAGTCTTGCATTGTCATCCTTTATCCAAAAAAATCCAAAAAACATAGGCTAGTGTCATCCTTGCATTTAGTTGTCATTCTCATCATTCTCATTTGAAAAAATCCTTTTTACAGTTGAGACTAGGCTTCAAAGACAACAACGACAAATGGAAAACTTTGGACAAGATTATTATCCCAACATTGAGAATAACACTTATGACACAAACAAACATTGGACTTTTTTTGACCCATTTCACAACATGAACATGCAATCTTCCATGAACATGCCATCTTCATCACAAAACATTTTTGATCCATTCATAGAAAGAGACCAAAATGGACGAGTATATTTCAAAGACATAGAAGCTGCAAAACAAAATCCTGATATATTCTCCTTTGTAAAAAAATTAGTCTTACGTGACCCTCAAAGGTATCTAGCCATGCTTTTGGACTTAGGGGCTAAGTTACCGCAAGGATTTGACATAAATACTTTGCCACCATCTGTCTACCCTCACAATCAACAGTCATTTGACATAAATCCCACTAATAATTCACAACAAACATCCACTTATCACCCTTATCCTAACCTTGACAAAGGAAGCCAACTATTAACTAGTCCATTCCAAACCTCCACGTCATATTCTGACCCTTCACCTATCAATCCCGTCCAAGTCTACATGCCTTATCAACCATCTACCAACACATGTCACGTCCCCACATCATACCATATCGATTTGGCCCAAGTCTCCACGTCCCATTTTAGTCAACCTTACTCCAATCTAGTCCAAGTGCCTATATCATTACCAACTAATATAGTTGAAGTCCCCATGTCACATCATATGCCATCACATCCTACTCTAGTCCAAGAATCCATGTCATATCCAGTCCAAGTCTCCACATCATACCCTAGTCCTTCACATACTAGTCTAATGCAAGTACCCATGTCATATCCTAGTCCTTCATATACTAGTTCAGTCCAAGTTCCCACGTCCTATCCTAGTCCTTCATCCATTAATCCTTTTCAAGTCACCCCCTCACAAGCCACATCTAGTCATGAAAATTCTATCATAGTCCAAAGTCAAATCCTATTTAATAAACTTGAGGATGCATGTCAAAATGAAAGCCCAAAGCATGACATTATCACGTCACCCTCATGTCAAGAACAAGGTAGTCTATCCCATGACCCTATTTGCGACAACCCCATCTTTGACCAAGACCCTACCATTGACCAAGAAGTCCAAATCCATGACAACCCCATCTTCGACCAAGACCCTACCATTGACCAAGAAATTCAAAACGATCCACTCCTTGACCTTTATGCCATTCATGATCAAACACTTTCCAATCCTATACAGGCCTCGACTATTGACAATTTCCAAAATGAGACACTTGCCTCCATTACACACATAGACGATATTCCTCAAGCACAAGAGTATTCCAATATAGACATTTGAAAATGATCAAGCTATAGCTGAATTTACTGAACTCTATGACACTGACCATAATGATGGCTTCTACATTTCTTTGGAAGCACCAACAAAATCGGCTGAACCTGACATGTCACAAGATCAGGCCAAAGATATCAGTCAGGAATATGTCCAACAAGACAATGAAGCTAAGACACTTTATCACCTAGGGTCATCTATCTTTGTTAGAGCAGGCTTTCTTGCAGATGAAAATATTACAAGTGACAGTGTCCATAGACATAATGATGGGTTGGCATCTTGCTTTCAAAACAACAAATACCCCATCGCTAACAAAATTTGTCAAAGCATGCAATATCAAGGTAAAGGACTAGGCATACACGAGCAAGGCATTCTAGAACCAATACAGCTTCAGGAAAATTACAGACATCAAGGTCTTGGTTATTCCTTAGACAACAAATCAAATGATGTCAGTGGTACCTCCTCGATACTGGGGGCAACCTAGTCACATACAATCGTCAAAATGGAATCCATGAGAAATTCTTGTCATAAGATTGTTGCCAACACCCCCTTCACCCACACCATAAACCATCATTCTATCATGAATCAACCTCCCCTTTGGGACAAACAAAAACAAAAGTCTTACAAATCAAAAGATCAAAATCAAATGTCAAAGGCCATTGAATCAAACAAAAGGACAAGTGAACAAATGAAATTAAAATGGATCCCAAAGAAAGATGGATCAAACAAAGACACTAAGTCAAATACAAAAGTCAATCAAAATGTGGAGCCACAAGACAAGAGGACTCCCACATATAACACATGTCCACCTCCTTCAAAATGGTCATCAAACAAGGCATCTAAAAGTGTTGGTTCCAAACGCCATCCCTCCAAAATCCATCATACACCATCCCAAGTTTGGAAAATAAAAATTCATTCATCCAAACGTCCAAACAACCTTTTCACGTCTACCATCATTTGTCATAATCCTACATCTCACCTAAAGTCCAAAAATCCTATGTCACAAATCCGTCACATCTTGGCAGCAACTCTTTACCACACGGACTCTCATGGCACTCTATTGCGATGTGCGTATTTTGATAAGGCCAATACTAGTATCAGAAAGGATCACAATGACATTGATCAGTTGTATACAAGTGCTACAGTCCTGACAAGACAACTCCTTCAGCAAGGTCATTATTGGCATATCATGGCACCAGTCTCTACATCAGCATCGTTAGTGGATTCAGAACAGTCAGTGGTTATCTAAAGCATCCAGGCTATCCAAATATCAGAAATACAAAAAAATAAATAAATTGAAAACTGATAAAAATCGTCACCCTGATGAAAACCTAGCAAACAGGTGTCTTGGTGACACCAAAAAAATCAAAAAGTCAAGAAAATAGTAAAGAGAAAATTTTCATCCAACGGTGAAAACTTGGCAAACAGGCGCCTTGGATAAGTACCATGATGAAAACCTAGCAAACAGGCGTCATGTGTAAAATAAATCATCTATGTGGACTCTTACACTTGGGGGCAAGTTGTCTCATTTACTATGCCTTCCTCATGACATTGACATCCATCTAAGCCCTATCATTTCCACACATTTTTCCCACCTACCTTGGTCTTGACATAAAACTGGCGCACATAAATCATGCTTTGGGAAAACTCTTGACATGTCTATCCTTCGGTCATACACGATTCACGAAACATCATTGACCGTCATAGTCTTATTGTCCTTATAGGACATAGTCCTTGAAAATCACATGACAATTCCCTTAGTCTCATGTCTCCCGTCTTTTACCAAGGCCACCCCCTATCCTTTCATGTTTGTCACCTATCTTGGCTTTCCCTTATCAAACGGTCTAAGGATAATCATCATCCCATCTAGTCGTAACCAAGTCATTCCAAATGCAATGATTCTAATCCATACAAGCACATTATCCAAAATTTTACTTGACTGCGTTCCCAGCCCAGCTGTAGACCTCCATAATTTTGTCACATTATCATCATTGTCTTCACGTTGTTTCAGGATGCGTCCTTCCCACATCAAACAACATTGTCATCACCTGTCAATTGGTATTTAGCTTGACTAGGGGCACAATCATGTTTGTCCTTGGATTCTCATGTGTAGGAATCAGTCATATGCATTTGTCACAAATGTCAAAATCCAAAAAAATCATAAAATGTCAAAAGACAAAAATATCATAAAATGTCCTAAAAAAAGGCAAGAAACATCATAAAATATCCTGAAAAAAGACAAGAAACATCACAAAAAGTCCTAAAAAAAGACCAAAAAACATCATAAAAAGTCCTGAAAAAAGACCAAAAAACATCATAAAATGTCCTAAAAAAAAACAAAAACATCATAAAATGTCCTGAAGAAAGACCTAAAAATCATAAAATGTCCTGAAGAAAACCACAAACAAAACATCAGACTGCTCGAAAAATGCGAACACATTGTCATCTTCTTGTCAAAGTCAATCATATCAATCACTCTTTGTCATTTGTCCGAACTACGTTATCTTTGCGCATTTGCTACGTAGGCAAGACTCATGCTTGAGTCCCTGAGACATTAGGTCAGTCCTTTTAGGTTTGTCAAAATAAAATTATGTCGCAATCTTTGGTCATCAAGACAAAATCATTGGTCGTGTCGAACTACAAGGTCTCTGAGTGTATGACGTAGGCAAGGCCATCTATTGATGAGCCCCCGAGGCTGCACTAGGTCAGTCCATTAGGGTTCATGGCACTACACTAGCACACACATCAAAAAGTCTTCAAGACAACATGAATCTTTCCCAAATGAACAAAACTCATCATGACAATAATTATCACAGCAAGACAATCTCATCGGCACATATCATCATGACAATATGGACATATGGCCAACACAAGTCAAACTCAGTCAAAACAAGTCAAACTCAGTCAAAACAAGTCAAACTTAGTCAAAACAAGTCAAATTATCGCAACCAGTCAAACTATCAACTCTTGGTTACCTTTTAGATGGGTCCTTCTGAAGAATAACCTCTGTCATTTATGTCTTAGGATGTGTCCTTCCTAAGAATTGGCATTGTCATATGACACTTTCGAGGGATCCTTTCTGACACTTAAGGATCATTCCTCTCGACAACAACGTTCTTTCAGATGTGTCCTTCTAAAGAAAAAAACTTTGACATTGGTGCCTTAGGATGTGTCCTTCCTAGGCATCGTCCCTATCATTTGGCATTTTCGAAGGATCCTTTCTGACACTTAAGGATCATTCCTCTCGACAACAACGTTCTTTCAGATGTGTCCTTCTAAAGAAAAAAACTCTAACATTGGTGTTTTAGGATGTGTCCTTCCTAGACATCGACATTATTCAAGATGTGTCCTTCCTGAATATGGCAACCTTCGACATTTGTCATCTTGGAATCATTTAAATTTACATTGACACATCAATGCACTCGGCATCTAGATGCACTTGGCAAACACTTGGCATTTGTTTTTAGTTTTTATCATGATATTAGTTTTTCAGCGAGATCCCACTAAGCAGGATTTAGAGAAGCAGCGACGTATCATGTCAATTGACACGCATGACTACTAGTTTCTCAGTGAGGTCCTGATTTTGGGATTTAGAAAAATAAAGACATATCATGGTAAGGACTCTTTCTTTTTGTATTTTGACAATCATGTTACTAGTTTCTCAAGGATGTACTAGAAACAAGATTTAGAGAAGCAGCAACGTTCCATGATTTATCCTTGTCTTTTTTTTGCATGTGGTTGATTATGGCAAAAAGACTGGGGCAAGCTCGCTCCTAGTATGAGTCATGATCATCCTTGTCTATGACTATTTGTCTTACGTGATGGTACGACCTTGCACACCTTGATCTATGTCATATCATGGTGTTTCTTGGCCATTACAATAGTCTGCCCAATGATGATTAAGAGCAATAAATATTAAGGTCCTATGGCAATGTTTTGAAAGATTTGGTCTAGGAATTAATATGCATCTTCTTTAGTCTTGTCATCTTCTCTCACCCATCTCATATAAGCATTGCATTCATGTCTTTTGCACTAAAATTTCTTTGTCTCTTCATATTCTATTATTCTCATCAATTTCGAGAGCACACCCATGTTCTTGGAACCCGTTTGTCCTCTCGAGGGGGCATACCGTAACCCTCCTCGTCATTCTTCCTTCTCTTATTTTGCACTGGGGCATTTTTTGACTTATTTTCTTTTTCACAATGTGACAAGCGACATTATGACAAAGAGGGGCAAAATGTAGACACCTAAAAATGACCTAGGCCTACAAGCTTCATTTTTACCACTTTTGTCCTAGCATAAATAAGACATTTAATTATGTCATTGGTCCACATTCGACTATTGATTAAATAATTCATAATTATTTAATTAATTCATGTCCTTTGATTCTTTATGATTATTAAATAAATAAATTTTAATTTATTTATTAAATACATCACTAATTGTCTAAGTCTTTCTTTAATTAAATAAATTTTTTAATTTATTTAATTTTCCTTTCTGCGTTTAATTATCCTTGATTATTAAATAAATAAATTTTATTTATTTATTTAATATGTCACTAACTGTCTTAATTAAATAAATTGATTAATTTATTTAATTAATTAATCTTATCTCTTAAATTAAATAATTAAATTTAATTATTTAATTGCTAATTTCATATTTTTCTCATTTTTAAATAAATTAAATTATTTAAAATGTCATGTTGATCCTAATTGTTAGTCCTTTTGATAAATAATCTGAAAAAGATTATTTATTATCTCTCAAAATCCATAATTTGAATTATTTTAATTCAAATTAGTAATTAATCTTCCAAAAATCAAGCAATCGGGCAGATTCTTGATTTTCCAAATCTTATCTTCAGTCCACATCTTATCTTTTTGATTTTTCGAATCTTGCAAATCAAGCAATCTTACCTTCTTGATTTTTTGAAAATCTTTATTTTCTAATTAATTTGTCTCATTTATTCTCCACCGTCGATCTGATTTTATTTTGACCGTTCGATTAAAGATTTTGCCCTAACCCTAATTAGGGATTCTCAAGTGTAATCTAGATCGTTCATTTCATTGATTTATCTCGTCCATCCGTTCGAAATGGCCTTTTCTATAAAATGCCATTTCCTTCTCATTTTTAGGGGAGGTTGACATTTTACGTAATTACTATAGGCATTCATTTACTTAGTTTCACATATTTTGTCATAAGCATTTGATTAATATTGGCATTTGTTTTAAGAAATAGACATAGGCATTGGTAATAGTCATAGGCATATCAAATCCTTCGAATCTTGTTGTAGGGCTTAGGCATTTTAGATTGCTCTAGAAGACGAATCTGAGGGCAACACATTATCCAGCAATCAAGAAGGTGTAACGAAGGCGAAGCATGGAAGATGGAGATTCTTGGTAATATCGTTTCTTGTATTTTTATTTCATTTCCATTGTACTTCGTTATTTCATTGGATTTTAATGTTGTTTGATCTAACCATCTAACAAAAACTAATTTTTCCTTTGATTACAGGATGCTCAAAGGAGAAATTCCAAGTTGCAAATGCAAGTGAAGAATCTGTATGACAAAAGGACAACTGCAAGGAATTTTGAGAAAGGAGATTTGGTCTTATTATGGAATGCCAAATTGGAAGATAAGGGAAAACATGGAAAATTTGATGCAATCTGGCTAGGTCCATTTGTGATCAGCAGCAAGTGGGGAGAAGATTCATATGTTCTCTAGGCTCTGACAGGTGAGATTCTTGAACTGCTAGTTCATGGACAGTTCTTGAAGTTATACTTCTCCTGAAGTATCTTATCCATGAATGTTAGCTTAGGATTTTCTTTCTATTTTGTTTTCTTTTTGTGTCTACTAGCTCTATCTGGGCTAGTTCCTGGTTTGTTTTAGTCCTTTCTTTTTTGGTCTACTCACCCTAAGATCTGAATTCTTGCTATGCCCACTAGGGGCATACATCCTAAACTGGAGCCTATATATTAGTACTTATTTTGTTCATCTCTCATTTTCCAGTTGTTTGCCTTTGATTTTCCTGACAAATCTTGAGCTTGGGAATTTTCTATCATTTTGGCACGTGGGGTAAATGGGCTCCCACCAGGGTTGAGCTCAGCGTGCTAAGTGCTCATGTCTCGGATGGCTAGATCTTTCTTTTTTTTTCCTTGCCTTGTGTTTTTCTTTGTCTGGTGGGGGCGGAACCGGAGTGAAATCAGAATCTAGATTTTGGCCTTTGGTTTCTCTTTCGGGTTCCATTCCAGCCCCGGCTCCGCCTCTTCGCTTGTCTTTTGTTTTGTTTCCTTTGGTGGGCGCGAGATCAGAACGAGAATCTATTTTGGAACCTTTTTCAAGTTTCCTTTTTTGGGTTTTGTCCCGCTCCCGACCCCGCAGCTTCTCTGTCTCGTGTCGGTTCTGGCTCTACCTCCACGGTCTTTTGCAGATGTGGGAGCGGGATGGTTTTCAGTCCCGGTCTCTTTTGTTCCTTTTTGTCCCCAGCTCCGTCTTTGACTCCTCTTTCTTGGTTTTGGCTTTGCCTCAGTCTGGTTCCCTTTTCACCTATCTTTTTGTTCTTTGACCTCCCTTCGGCCGTGGTGACTTCGCCATGATGTCTGGCTGACCTGACCATCTCTCCCTGACTTTGTGATGCTCTCGGTATGACCTTTCGGTTTCATTGTGATCTCTGGGTGACTTCGTGATCTCACTCTGAGATCTTTTGTTTGGTGGTCCCCACTTGATGTGTTAGGGAGATGTCTCCCCGACACCTCCATCTCTCGCCGACTATGTTCAGTGATCGATATAGCATGTTCTCTTCGGCCAGATGTCTCCCTGATTGGATGGTGTGTTGCCAATATGATTGGATTTTTAATGTATCTCTTCACCGACTGTTTGCTGTCGCTTTGAGGTCTTTTTGACACCATTTTCTCTTGCCGATGGTGCTTCTTGTTGGGGTGTCGACATGATCTCCTACTGATTGTGCCTTCTCTCACCGATGTGGCATTGTTGTCACTTTGATGTTTGGCCGAATGGGCCCCATCTTGCCAAACAGTATGTTTGCTCGATGAAACATTGGGTTCTTGGCGTGTTGTCTTCCCGACTCCACAGTGTCGTGCTGACTGGTTTGCTGGAAGCTATGGCTGACATGGATTGAACCAGGGATGCATTTATTGTGGTTGATCACTTGGCCCATGGCTCGAGAATGGTGATGAATATTTCATAGGATCGACATGGTGACTCCCTTTTGGTCCTAAGCCTTGATTGTTGGTGCGAGTTGGTGCGACAGAGGATGAAATTAATTGCAGAACTAGGGAAATGGGTTCTCTGAGGTATAAAGGTAGTTGGGACAGATGGCTTCTCCATTTGTGGCCTCTAGATTTGTGATGATCACACCCACGGATTTCCTGGATGGCATGGTCTGTGTACCTTCCTGGTTTGATTTCCATGGATGCCCATTCTTGTACTTGCTTGTTTCAACCTGGTGGTGTGACATTCTCCCTGTTCCACCTGACAAGAGCTTTCAAGATGATTCAGATTGGTTGGTGGAGGTTTGTGGCTGAGTTGCATGATGTTTTCTAAGGCTATTAGGGTTTCTGTTGGTGTCCACGTAGACTCATGCTGACTGGTGACCCTAGCTGTATAAATGTAATTTCTTTCCACTTTGTAAGGGTTCGATGGTAGTTTGAAAAAATTGTAAAGGGAACCAGTTATCTCTGGTTGGGTAGCTAGGGCTTGATTGGAAGCAAGAACACTTACGACAAATCAGATTATTGTCAATCTTTGGGATCTAGGGCATACTTCACTGAATGTAAGGTTTTTGGATGTAAATGAAATCATGAATATGACTGATTTAATTTAAAAATCTCTCCTTGTAATGGTGTGTATGAAATTTTAATGAATCATTTCATTTTCTGGTTCTGGTTGATGCTCTTGTTTAAGGAATGAGTTAAATTGCATTAATCAATCTAGAGTTTTCTATGCATTATTAAGGGATCTGATAAGAGGTTTGATTGATTCAATCACTGGTTTATGGGTTAATAAGGTTAACTTCATAAAGACTTAGATTTCCAAAGTTAAATACCCCTTCTGTTGCACATTTTCATGGCTCCTTGCCCAAGGATATTGGCAGTGATCTAGTGACAGTTTTTATATCTTCACTAGCCTGGTTGTTCAATCAGATAACAAATATTTTAATTAATCAATTCTGTTTCATGTTATACTATATCTGTTTTATCATTCTCAACAGGATATACATTGTTTGCTCAAAGGAAGCCATCTCTGAGTGAACCTTGGTATATCTGCTATAAGGATATTGAATCTGCTTTGTTTAAGGGATTACCCCCTGGGTCTTGCAGAGCCCAAAGTGAAGGAGATAGCAGCCACAAGTGTTGCATCTCGTCTGTTGGCCATCTGTCTAGCGAACATTCAGGCATTGAGCTTGGAAAGCTCATAGGTGTTTGCACAGACCTGTTGTTTAGTTGTTTCCTAAACAAGAAAAATGACCAACAATATCCACAGGTTCTGGATTGTCTAGCAATTTGTTCATCAACCTTGACATTTTCACTTTCAACTACTTTCCTTAATCTCTTGTTGTAGCACCGGTAGGCCTTACTCTTAGTAGAATAACCAAGAAAGATTCCTTCATCACTCCTAGCATCAAAATTTCCTATATCTTCATCTCTTATGATATAGCATTTACTCCCAATGATTTTGAAATATCTAATAGTAGGCTTATGACCAGTCCATAGCTCAAAAGGGGTCTTACTAGTATCACCTTTGACTTGTACCCGATTGAGGATGTAAACAACAATACTCTTAGCTTCTCTTCAATAGATATGAGGAACATTTCCTTCCAACATCATAGTCCTAGCAACATCTTGAACTATCTTGTTCTTCCTTTCCACAATTCCATTTTGCTGAGGGGTCCACGGGGCAGATAATTGTCTCTTTAACCCATGCACTTCACAAAAATAATTAAACTCATGGGAAATGAATTCACCACCTCTATCTGATCTCAAACATTTAATCTTTAGACCTGTCTCTGTCTCAACCATAGCCTTCAAAATTTTGAATTTCTCCAGAGCTTCAAATTTTTCCTTTAAGAAAGTAACCCACATCAATCTAGAGTAATCATCAATAAGTAACATGAAGTACCTATCTCCTCGTAAGCTTATGACTCTAGAAGGACCACATAAATCAGTATGAACAAGCTCCAACTCTTCTTTTGAATAATGTTGTTTGTTCTAAAATGAAATTCTAGTTTGCTTCCCTAATTGACATTCCTTGCATATAGTATTAGTAGGCTTTACCAACCTAGGAAGATCTCTCACTACCTAAGTATAACTTATCTTAATAATATTGTCAAAGTTTGCATGACACATTCTCCTATGCCACAACCAACTTTCATCAACTTGAGCAATCAAACAACTTTTACTAGCAGCATTTAGGTGAAAGATGTTACCTTTTGTTTTTGTACTTGAAGCAATCACATTTCTAGAAATCCCCAATATTCTACACTTTCATCTTTGAACTAAACATTGTACCCCTTTTCAACCATCTGTCCGAAACTTAAGAGATTATGCTTCAAAACTTCCACATAAAGAACGTCATCAATATTATTCTTACCATAAAGAGAAATGGATCCTCTGCCACAGATTACACTAGATTTTTCATCACCAAATCTTACAACACCATCATCATACTTTTCTAGGCTCACAAATTTACTTTTATCACCTATCATGTGATGTGAACATCCACTATCAAGTACCCATTCATCTTTCTCTTCAACCTGAGCAGCTATTAATTTCTCCACATTTGTACAACTAACAAATTCAATAGACACAAGATTATTTTCCTTGATAGCAATAAATACCCATTCGTCCTCAC
Organism: Sequoia sempervirens; assembly: GCA_007258455.2. NCBI lineage: Eukaryota > Viridiplantae > Streptophyta > Pinopsida > Cupressales > Cupressaceae > Sequoia > Sequoia sempervirens. The sequence continues at coordinate 586,637,441 of VDFB02270651.1, read as the reverse complement.
TTGCATTCCCTTTATCAGATTCATCATCTGTCACACCTTTATCAACAACATAATAACACTTCCTTTGAAATTTAGGCTTGTTAGGTCTTGGCTTAGGGACTCTTTCTAGAAATCTTGATGAAAAATGACCTATCTTATTGCAAGAAAAACATTTAATAGGAAACTTCCCTTTATACTTACCTTGTCCTCTGGATTCTCTTTTGACAATAAGTGCTTCAAGCTCATCCAGCTCTTTTTCTTCTTCTCAATCTATCTCATTTCTTCCTCATACTTGAATACCTTTCTAGAAGAACTTTCACCTAGATCATATCTTTGCTTATCTCTTTCGGAAGTAGTAGCCTTGAATGCAAATTCTATCTTAGGAAGGGCATCACCAAACTTACTTAAATCAAAAGAAATAAGCTTACCAATCAACATATCTCTGGTTACATTTGTCACAGTCTGGAGCTCCTCAATAGTTGTAGCTTTGATTTTGTATGCAGCAGGAAAGGGTCTAAGCACTTTAGCAACAATCTCCGATTCTTCCAACTGTCCAACTCTACAACTTAGCAATCTTCACATTAGCATCACCTTCATACAAAGTTTCCAACTTTTTCTAGATCTCATAAGCAGTCTTTAGATCAATAAAATTAGTCATCTTAGAATCAATCAAAGCACTCAAAAATGTTTCCTTAGCCCTGATATGTCCTCAGCATCCCTAATCTTAGCAGTAGTAGTAGGACCATTTTGAGGAATAACATACCTATTGCTTGTAATGCTCCAGTAGGGTTCACCAATGCATCTTAGATGGCACTCCATTCGAGTCTTCCATAGAGAATAATTTGCTCCATCAAATCTCAGACTATCCTTCTTGTATGTCGCCATCCTGGATCACCTCAAGCTATTAAACTTCTTCCAAGGAACCTGCTATGATACCAATTATTGGAAAAAAAAGGGAAGACAATTGAGAGGGGGGGTGAATCAGTTGTCACAAAATTTTAAACTTATTAAACTTATTAACCTTATTCTTAGATCTGATCAATAACCATGAAAGCATAAATCAACAACACATCAGAAACACACATAACACCAATATTTTTTACATGGAAACCTTGTTAGGGGAAAACCACGGTGGAGGTCAGTCCACAAGATTATACCCTGTTAAAAGTATAAAGAAATATGAATGGGGAATGCACATGCATTCAGGCTCATTGCTCAAATACAAAATGACTTGACTCAATGTCTTCCAAAAGAATTGGATTACATCCACAAGATTTGAACTGAGAAAATAGCATTTGCTAATGCCTAATTATAGTTCCGGTTAAGCACATGAACACTTCTTCACACTCTGCTTCTGCCTTCGAAAGATATAAACATTATTTGCACATAGGACTCACAAAATTTGCATACTCATTCCTTCAAATGATAAAACAATCACTTATATATATTTGCAACAAGAAATTACATCGCTACATGTCAGCCTCAACAAAACAATAAAATAAATATAAACTGTTAGCCAAAAACATTAAATAAATTTCAATGTGAATCAACCAAGGTTGCCACACATAGTGAGGACACAAATCAACATAATCAAACACAAAAATACTTAAAAAATTACTCCTCAAAGATCCACAACATGCTACAACACCTTGTCAGTCAAGAACATGAAAAACATGAACACGCAAGAGAAAATCTCAAATCACGAGCACAACGATCAATGCAGACGTGCAATATAGATAGAGCATGATCTAGAAACATCCAAAAACATCATGAATCACTAGAGAAGCATCTACAACAACTGAAATTTTTATAATCACATCATCTTCATTCAAGAACACCAACTGAAGCAACAAAATGACTATCAGAATACAACTACTTCATAACTCGATTAAATCTTTACATGGATCTTTGAAACTCAACATGGATAAACTAGATATACTCGATGATAAACCCTTTAGTCCACAACCTCTGATCATCAACGTACTGAGGTCACCAACAGAATGAACTTCACTTCACCACTAACAACCTACAAATTATTTCATTAGAATTTTCTCAATATCCTCGACATATACGACTTCTAAGACATTAATTCCAATATTGTTGACATCAATGACAACCACATATCAGCAAAACAACCACAACATCCAACAACAGATATATATGATTGATTTTTTATACCATTTGAAGGAAGTGGTGTGCAAAGTATGCTAAGTGTTGTGTGTGAATAATGTTCTAATCTTTTGAAAGAAGAAGTAAAGTGTGAAGAAGAGTTTATGTGCTTAACCAGAACTGTAATCAGGCATTAGAAGATGTTATTTTCTCAGTTCAAAATCTTTTGGATGTAATCCGAATGTGATTGTAAGACAGTGTGTCTTCCTTTAGGCAGTAAGCCTTTTGTATTTGAGCAGTGAGCTCTAGGCAGTGTGCCTGAATGCATGTGCATTCCCCATTTATAATTCTTTTTATACTTTTAACAGAGTATAATCTTGTGGATTAACCACCACCGTTTTTTTTCCCCTAACAGGGTTTCCACATAAAAAAATCTTGGTGTTATGTTTGTTTCTAATGTGGTGATTGTTTATGCTTTCATGTTTATTTATTAGATCTGAGAATAAGTTTAATAAGTATAATTTTTGTGACAACTGATTCACCCCCTCTCAGTTGTCTGCACTTGTGTTGCCAACAATTGGTATTAGAGCAGGTTCCTCAGAAGAATTTTAATAGCTTGAGGTGATCTGGGATGGCGACATATAAGAAGGATAGTCCAAGATTTGATGGAACTAATTATTCTCTATGGAAGACTTGAATGGAGTGTCATCTGAAATGCATTGGTAAACCTTACTAGACAATTACAAAGAATATGTATATCATCCCACAGAATGGTCCTTCTACTGGAAGTGAGATTAAGGAAGTCGAGTACAATATCAAGGCTAAGGAAGCATTGTTGAGTGCTCTAACTGATTTTGAGATGACAAATGTAATGGAGATGAAGACTGCTTATGAGATCTGGAAAAAGTTAGAAACTTTTTATGAAGGTGATACCCATGTAAAGATTGCTAAGATGCAAAGCCTGAAAGGGAAATATGAAATGTTGAGAATGGGTGAAGATGAGAACATCACTTCTTTTATGTAGAGAGTGAATGAACTTGTGTATAGTATTAGATGTACTAGTGGAACATTGGAAGAATTAGAGATTATTGCTAAAGTGCTTAGATCCTTTCTTGCTGCATACAAACATAAAGCTACTGCTATTGAGGGGATTCAGACTATGACAAATGTAACCAGAGATATGTTAATTGGTAAGCTTACTGCTTTTGAGTTAACTGAGTTTGGTGATTCTCTTCCTAAGATAGAATCTGCATTCAAAGCTACTATCTCTGGAAAAGATAAGCATAGATATGGTCTGATAGAAATTTCTTCTAGAAAAATGTCCAAGTATGAGCAGGAAATGAGAGAGATTGAAGAAGAGAGAAAAGTAGATGATCTTGAAGCACTTATTGTCAAGAAGGAAGCCAGAGGAGAAGGTAAGTATAAAGGGAAATTGCCTATTAAATGTTTTTCTTGTAATAAAATAGGTCATTTTTCCTCAAGGTGTCCAAAAAGAGTTCCTAAGCCAAGACCTAACAAGCCTATATTCCAAAGAAAGTGTTATTTTTTTGCTGATGAAGGTGTGACAGATGATGAATCTGATAAAGGGAATTTAAGTGAGGATGAATGTGTGTTTATTACTATTAAGGAAAATGATCCAGTACCTACTGAATCTACTAGTTGCATAAATGTGGAGAAATCTCTACCTACTAGAGTTGAAGAAAAAGATGAATGGGTGATTGACAGTGGATTCTCTCATCACATGATAGGTGATAAAAGTAAATTTGTGAGCTTGAAAAATTATGATGGTGGTGTTGTAAGATTTGGTGATGACAAAGATGGTGTAATTCGTGGTAGAGGATCTATTTCTCTTAATGGTAAGCATAATACTGATGATGTTCTATATGTGGAAGGTTTGAAGCATAATCTCTTAAGTGTTGGATAGATGGTTGACAAGGGATACAATCTTCAATTCAAGAATGGAAAGTGTAGAATATTGGGGAGTTCCAGAAATGTGATTACATCTAGTACAAAAAAAAAAGGTAATATCTTTCACCTAAATGCTACTGGTAAAAGTTGTCTGATTGCTCAAGTTGATTAAAGGTTGTTGTGGCATAGGAGAATGTGTCATGTAAAATTTGGCAGTATTATCAAGATAATTTCTACTTAGGCAGTGAAAGATCTTCCTAAGTTGATAAAACCTACTAATACTATATGCAAGGAATGTCAGTTAAGGAAGCAAACTAGAGTTTCATTCCAGAGCAAACAACATTGTTCAAATGAAGTGTTGGAGCTAGTGCATACCAACTTGTGTGGTCCTTCTAGATTCATAATTTTACAAGGAGACATGTATTTCATGCTACTTATTGATGATTATTCTAGGTTGATGTGGGTTACTTTCTTAAGGGAAAAATATGAAGCTCTAGAGAAATTCAAGATTTTTATGGCTATGGTTGAGATAGCGACAGGTCTGAAGATTAAATGTCTAAAATCAGATAGAGGTGGTGAATTCACTTCCAATGAGTTTAATTCTTTTTGTGAAGACCATGGTATAAAGAGAAAATTATTTTCCCCATGGACTCCTCAGCAAAATGGAGTTGTGGAAAGGAAGAACGAGACAATTCAAGAAGTTTCTAGGACTATGATGTTGGAAGGAATTGTTCTACATATCTACTGGAGAAAAGCTATGAGTACTGTCATTTACACTCTCAACCGAGTACATGTAAAAGGTGATAATGGTAAGACTCCTTATGAGCTATAGTATGGTCATAAGCCTACTGTTAGATACTTGAAAATATTTGGGAGTAAATGCTATATCAAAAGAGATGAAGATATATGAAAGTTTGATGCTAGAAGTGATGAAGGAATATTTCTTGGTTATTCTACTAAAAGTAAATCCTACCGGTGCTACAATAAGAGATTGAGGAAAGTAATTGAAAGTACTAATGTCAAGGTTCATGAAGACACAGTTAGACCATCCAAAACTTGTGGATATGATTCAGATGATCAAAATGACAATTCAAATAAAGGAAAGAAAGTTCAGACTCCAAATCAAGTTCAGATCATTCCAATGAATTAGGAAAATCAAGAGGAATGAACTAGTGAAAGTGCAGAAGTGAAATCATAAGAGCCTAGATTTCAAGAATACCCTAAGACTCCAAGGTATGTAAGACTAAATAATTCAAAAGATCAGATTATTGGTGATAAGAACAAAGGTGTTCAAAATAGGAGAAGAATTGTAGAAGAATACTATTTGATCTCAAAGAATTAGACTAATAGTGTCAATGAAGTATGAAAAGATGAACATTGGGTCAAAGCAATGAAAGAAGAACTACTACAAATTGAGAAAAATGATATATGGATTTTGGTTCCTAGACCTAAGGAACAAAATGTAATTGGAACAAAATGGGTCTTTCAAAACAAACTGAATGAGCAAGGTGAAGTTGTTAGAAATAAAGCAAGACTTGTGTGTAAAGGATATTCTCATATGGAAGGAATTGACTTTGAAGAAACTTTTGTTCCTATTGCTAGGATTGAAGTTGTGAGACTATTTCTTGCTTATGATGCTTATAAAAACTTCAAGGTTTATTAGATGGATGTCAAGTTAGCATTTCTAAATGGTGAACTGGAAGAAGAAGTTTATATTGAGCAACTTGATGGATTTCAATTGATTGATCAAGGAAATATGGTTTTCCAGTTGAAGAAAGCATTGTATGGACTTAAGCAAGCCCCAAGAGCATGGTATGCTAGATTGGACAAGTATTTATTGAAGCTTGGATTTAATAAAGGTACTGTTGATAGTAATTTGTATGTCAAGACTGATCATGATAGAGATTTTATTGTTGAAGTCTTTGTTGATGATATCATTTTTGGAGGAGATGATAGTTTGTACATGAAGTTTGCTAATGAGATAAAATGTGAGTTTGAGATGCCTATGATTGGAAAAATGAAATTCTTTTTGGGATTGAAAATTACTCAGCTAGATAGAGGGATCTTTATATCTCAGTCCAAGTATGTGAAAGAATTGCTAAAGAAGTTTGGTATGGAAGATTTAAAGCTAGTTGGTACACCTATGGTGATCGGATGTAAGTTAACACAAGATGATGATTATCCTAAAGCAAATTAGATTAGATACAGATCCACGATTGGTGGATTTCTCTATTTGAATCAAACTAGACCTGATATCATGAATTTCGTATGCATTATTGTAAGATTTCAAGCCAATCCTAAGGAATCTCATGTGACAATTGTAAAGAGGTTTTCCAGGTACTTGAAGGGGATAGTTGATTTTGGCCTATGATATCCTAGAGAAGATGACCTTACTTTGAGTGCTTTTACTGATGCTGATTGGGAAGGAGATGTGAATGATAGAAAGATTACTAGTGGTGGTGCATTTTTCTTGGGAAAGAAGTTGATTTCATGGTTAAGTAAGAAGAAAAATGCCATTTCTTTATCTACTGTAGAGGCATAATACAATGTTGTTGCTAACAATTGTACTCAAGTATTGTGGATGAAGTAGATGCTGAAAGATATCAAAGTTGTGTATGATGAACCTATTGCTACATTCTGTGATAATTTAAGTGCAATTAAAATTTCTAAGAATTTGGTGCTCCATTCAAAAACCAAGCATATATCTATCAAGGTTCACTTTTTGAGAGAGAAGGTGAGTGAAAAGGAAGTCAGATTGGAGTATGCAGATAATTTTGAGTATCTCAGAGGGAAGCTAGGGGTGATTACCCCTCCTAATCAGAATTAATATGCATTGGCTTGCATCAGTTCGTGCATTTCATAGTCATATCTTGTGATCCAGATTGATGTTGTGGTGGCTGCTACTCAGGGGGAGTAGTCAGATGTTCAGAAATTTGGTTCAGAACTTGTGTGGAGAAAGATAATTTTTATTGATGTCAAAGGGGGAGAAGAGTCATGTGAAAACTATGAAAGAATTAAGGAGAAAAGAGTCAAAATCTAAGGGGGAGAAAGTGCTAAGAGAAAGTTGTGTTGATGGTGTTTTTCACATCATGTGTTGCCATCAATGCCAAAGGGGGAGATTGTTGGATATTGTTGATATGTGGTTATCATTGATGTCAACACTATTGGCATTAATGTCTTTAAGGTTGTATATGTTGAGGATATTGAGAAAATTGTAATAAAATAAGTTGCATGTTGTCGGTGGTACAATGAAGTTCGTTATGGTGGCTAGCTCAGTATATTGATGATAAGAGGTTATGGATTAAAGGGTTTGTTGTCGAGTATATCTAGTTTATTCACATGAAGTTTCAAAGGTTCACATGAAGATTTGATTGAGTTATGAGTATTTGTTTTTTTAGTTGGTATTCCTGAAAGAAGATGATGTGATTCTAGTAATTTGATTTGTTGCAGATGCTTCTTTGGTGATTCATGATGCTTGTGGATGTTTCTAGATCATTCTGTATCTATGTTGTTGGTCCGCATTGACCGTTGTACTCGATACTGGTGATTTTCTTTTGTGAGTTCATGTTTTTCATGATCATGGCCGATAGGGTGATTGTAACATGTTGCGGATCTTCGAGGAATAATTGTTTAAGGTGTTTCATGTTTGAGGATGTTATTTTGGGTCCTTACTATGTTGTGGCCGACATTGTTTGGTTTGCATTAATAAATTATTTATTGATTTGGGATGGCAGTTTGTAGACATTTTATATTTTGTTGGGCCGACATGCAGTTGATGTAATCCTTAGTTGCGGATATATATAATCGATTGTTTATACCATTTGAAGGAAGTGGCGTGCGAAGTATGCTAAGTGATGTGTACGAATAATGTTCTAATCTTTTTAAGGAAGAAGTAAAGTGTGAAGAAGAGTTTATGTACTTAACCAAAAATGTAATTAGGCATTAGAAGATGCTATTTTCTCAGTTCAAAATATTTTGGATGTAATCTAAATGTGATTGTAAGATAGTGTGTATTCCTTTGGGTAGTAAGCCTTTTGTATTTGAGCAGTGAGCTTTAGGCAGTGTGCTTGAATGTATGTGCATTCCCCATTTATAGTTCTTTTATACTTTTAATAGAGTATAATCTTGTGGATTAACCTCCATTGTGGTTTTTCCCCTAATAGGGTTTCCACGTAAAAAAATCTTGGTGTTATGTGTGTTTCTTATGTGGTGATTGTTTATGCTTTCATGTTTATTTATCAGATCTTAGAATAAGTTTAATAAGTATAATTTCCCTGACAACTGATTCACCCCCCCTCTTAGTTGTCTGCCCTTGTGTTGTCAACATCAAGGTCCCACAGACCCATTTGAGTGCATGATTGGTAAATGTTTAGTGTTTTGTGTTCTTATAGGATGATTGTCCTTGTGAGACTAGTGTTGCCAATCCTAATGATGAACACATAGATTTGTGAAATTGAAATCCTATAGAGATGAAATGGAGTCTTGGTAATAAAATAAGAGGGTGGAAATGTGTGCCAGGGTCTCAGTGACCATTTCCCAATTTCCTATGATACGAAGAAGGATATTTGAATCCATTCTTATGACTGTCCTGTTTGGGCTTGCATTGGCTGTGTTGCCCCATGTTGTGACCAGTCCACACAAAGTCCCATTTTTGTGTCCCTTTTGTCATGTCATACAAATGTCTTTAAGTCATACTGATAATGTCATTTTGTTGTTGGAGAAGAGTAGAATTTGCATTGTTTTCACTTAATGGGGTCTAGTTGGGAACCTAATTTTCAATGAAAGTCATACAAATGAACAAACCCCATACAAGTTGAGCCATTATCATTGTGTTTGTTCCTTGCCTTTGCATCAATGGATTTGTGGAGAGGAAAAAAAGAATAGTTCGGGAAACAATAAGAACCATAATGAAGGAAGAAAATATAACGAAAGTCTACTAAAAAGAAGCAATTCATACTGTAGTCTATATTCTTAATAGAGGTCAAGCAAGAGTGAACAATTCAAAGAATCCCTATGAGTTATGGTATGGTAAACCTCCTACTATGAAACATTTTAGAGTGTTTGGAAGCAAATGATATATTATAAGAGATGAAGAAAACTTAGGAAAGTTTGATGCAAGATCGAATGAAGGAATCTTCCTTGGATACTCTATAAAGAGTAAGGCATACAAATGCTATAAAAAAAGGATAAAGAATATTTTTGAGAGTGCAAGTGTTAAGGTGGATGAAGAAACATTGTAGAGTTCAATATTAATGTGACTGAGGATATTAGCATGGGTCGATTATGCTTGATCCATGAAAAATCAAAGCATAATGAAGCCACTAATACTCAATCTAAATAGGATCATTCAAATGAGAATTAAACTAAACATTTATCAAAACAAAGCATCATAAACTATGAAAGTGTTAAAATGTCTACTCTAACCCATCTAAAACTTTTCCCATTGTGGGATTGGTGTCTTGTTGATGTGAAACGATGACTCTTTCCCAGTCTCATGATTAGTGAGCTTGTTTCAATTGATTCTATTGAGGAGAATCAATGAAACGGTTGTGAGATGTGAATAAAAACATGATTTATGCTAAAATGAGTATGATGCAAAAGCTAATCTAACATGATTTATGCTAAAATGATTTAGATATACAATTGCTAAGCTAATCTAAATGAGATTTAAACTAAAAAGATACAAACCCTAATTATCTAGCTAGCTAATGGATGCATTATGGAATCCATTAATGATAGATAATCTATTATGCAACTAATTTACACTAAAATATGCTAAATGTGAGTAAAAAATAAGTGTGAGTGTGAGTGATTTCAACAACATAAGTTTTCTCTAAAAAATATGGATCCATTTGTCTCCAAATAGTGACCTATTTATAGGAAAGTAAATGAGAAATGAAGGGTTAAGATAAAAAAGGCTAATCAACGGTCAAGGATGGAGGAAATTGGAGGCATGGATCATGGATTCTCACGTGAGAATGCAAGATGAGATTTAATCAAGGGTTCTCATTCCTTCCAAACAAGCACACTTTTGAACTGTACAAGAGATCAAAAGTTAACTTGCACAAAAAGTCACAAGTTAGCTTGCATATGAAGCTAAGTGAGAATATTCCCTTTTTAAATGATTGGAGGAAAGAGAATGTTCTCATGGGTGAGGGGAAATGATATTTTGTAAATTAAAACAAAATTTAATTGTGAAAAAGGGGAAGGAATATTCTATGGGAATATTCCCCTTTTGGAGGAATGTGCAAAGGAGTAATATTCCCTTGGAATATTCCCTTGCAAGTGGTAGGGAAATTAGCAATTTAGTTAATTAAAACTAAATTTGAATGTGTAAGATGAGGAATGTGAGGATATTCATTAAATTATTGATTTATTTAATTAAAAGGAGATGCAAATATGATATTTAATTAAATAGTTTAGGTTATTTAATTAAATAAGAGGACTTAGGGTTAAAATTAAATAATTTCATTATTTAATTAAATCAGATGAAATGTCAGTGTGAGAGTGGGTGAATTAACCCAATTAGGTCAATTAGATTAATAGGTTAAAATGAGGCATTTAATTAAATAATTAGGCTTATTTAATTAAACAAGCGAAAAGAGGATGGGTTTGAGGACGAAGTGATCTTAGTTAGCCAATGTGATCCATTGAGATATTTTTAAGTGTCTACATTTTCCCCCTCTTTGAAGCAATGTACTCATTGCATTGGTTCAAAGAATGATGTTGATTTTGATGCTGATGATGATGTAGAAACAGATATTGATGATCTCTTTGAGATGTTGATAGCCAAGCTAAAGTTGATTGTTTTGAGTGATTGATTGATAACATTGTTGAGGATTCAAAACAATGCAAGGATTATGTTGAATAACATGAGGATTGGGAGGGAAAGATATATCCTAATGATGATTGATTTGATAATTTGATCAAGATTTGCTAACAAGACTAGGAACAAAGTCTGTTAGATGATTTGATATCGATATGGTCGAAAGATGGTTGGTTGCTCCCTCAAGAGATCAATTGGGGAATAAAGTGTTCTAATTAGGGTCACGATAGGTGAAAAGAAAACTTATGCTTGAGATGCTTGAGATTTCAGGTTGCTTTTGAATCAAAGAGTTGCAACTTTTCAGATTGTTGAGTTGAAGATGATATAGATGTCCCACAATTCCCCAGCGAAAGATGGATTGTTGGTAAAGAGGATGAAAAATAGTTCCTGGAAAGCTTAGATGTTGATGCAGACATATTTCATGATGTATAGACAGTCATCGGCTATGGGTAGCCTCTTGTATATTTTGATGTAGATCACATAGATTTGATGCTTGAATAGAAATGTTAGTAAAGATAGAAGAATAAGAAGATAAGATGAATGGATTGACCATTGATTTTGAGATTGATTCAAAAAGTCCAACAAGTCCATGATCCACTAAAACTTTATTAGATATAGTGATGAGATGGATGAATGATTATTTGCTCATATCTTAGGATTGGGATTTTTTGTCATTCGTTATTTTTGATATAACACATAGACACGATGCATCAAGGTATTGAAAACCAAGATGGTGTTATATCTAGTGTAATGGAATTTGAATCTACAAACATATAGGATAGATTTTGTTCACATCTTGAGATACAAAAACCTCATCGAAATGTATTTTAGTAGTTCAAAATATCTTGGACCAAAATATACGCAATAGTCAAGAATCTACCCCAAATGACTTACCTACATACAACTAAGCAAGTATGCACCAAGATTATTTTACAAGAATAGCGACAAGCACAACAAACGAAAGATAATGATCAATGCCCCATTCCTTTCTCTCTAAGTCATTGAGACATCATTGAGAGGTCCTGAAAATGGGTCAATAAGATAAATTATAAGGGAAGATCAAAGACTAATAGTCAGTGTTATCTATATCTCGCCTATTTTAAAGGTAGCTGAGGTGATGTCTGATACTGATGTCCATCACAGAAAGGATACATCCTTAGACATATTGATCAGATGGGTTGATTAAGATGATGATGACCTTTATGATAAGCCATTGATATAAACTCCACTGACTCATTTACCTATGATCCAGACTTTAGATTTTGACACTTAGGTTCTCACTTTATGACTTGCAATACTCGCTTTCTACTTGTTTTGCCAAAGGTTGAAGATGATGATTGATTTATTATGGGTGAAAGTTTATTTTGGGTGAAAGCAAGATGAGATGGATGGTTTTGGAGTTTTCTTGGAATATTTCAATGTTTTGATATTTTAAAAATGTTTTGAGGCTATTTTTGGTCTTTTTGAAAGTTTATGTGAATGTTTTGGTTTTCGATTATTTGAGGTTGTTTAGGGTTTTCTAAGATATTTGAGGTTGTTTAGGTCTTTTGAATGTTTTCAAATGTTTTTGTGTTTTTCTAATTTTTCAAATGTTTAGGATTTTGAGTTTTACAAATGTTTTTGTATTTTCTGAGATTTTGAATGTTTAGGAGTTTTCCAATATTTGAATGTTTAGGAGTTTTATGGGTATTTGGATGTTTTGGATTTTGAATTTACAATTTTTGAATGTTTTTGGATTTTAGCTGTATAGGATTTTGCAAATTTTTTTGAATTTTTTTATGAATGTTTTACGATTTTTTTTGGGATTTTGATGAGGTTTTTTGGATGTTTTTGGGATTTTTGATGATATTTTGAAGTAAATGAAACCTAGATCCTAATGTTGATGTCACATTGTGAGATATAAGACATAGATCAAGAGTTATTCAAAAACAAGAGTGTAATAAATTGGCCCCCTAGTGTCTAGCAATTCTTCATAATGCAATGGATAACCAAGATAGGTAATGTTTATGCGAAGAGTTTGAAAGAGTTTTATCATGCTAGATATAGGCTATGGGACTTCACAAGATAAAATGGTAAAGATCTTGTCAAAATTTTGTCGTGAGTAGAGTTGAAGTATACATCGAATCTTTGTCAAGATCAAGATGAAATGGAAAATCTGGATAAATCTGGATTGGATGGATGGAACATTGGATTTATCATGACAAGGATGGGATGCTTCTATTTGAGAAGGATCGTATAGACACTCAATTCTCCTCACGATGCCTGTTTTCCAGGTTTTCATCATAGTACTTTCCCAAAGTACCACCGTAGTTCTTTTCACTGGAGGACAATTTTTATTTTTACTATTTTCTTGATTTTTTGATTTTTTTTATTATTGAATTTTTTACCCTCATGTTGAACCACCTGGTGGTATTGAAGTAGATGCCACTATCATAATGTGCCAATGATATCCTGCTTGAAGAAGTTGCTTTGATAAGAACACACACTTGAATGCAATCTTGAAGAACTCTGATTTATCTTAAGGATACTAGAATTAACCTTGTCTATGTGCACACATCGTGATAAAGTGCCTTTAGAATCCTTATGATGAAGAGTAGTTGTCAACACATGGTCAATGCGAGAATTGGGTATTGCAAATGGAGTGTACGATGTCATGTATAAAGGAATATGAGATGTATTGGTTGATGGTTGGGAACCTTTGACTCTCCAAACTTGGGAAGATGAGCAATGATGGGTGGGAACAAAGGTTTTCATGGAATTAGGACCAACCATTGGATATACTTTGTTCCTTGCTTGAGAAGCCTTCATTTGTATTTGAGGACTCTTTTGATGGATACATTTTCCTTTTTGATTTTCCCCATAGTTTCTTTGACTAATGGAGTTTTGGATGGATGATTTTCTTTATTTTTCTTTGGTATCCATTTCTATTTTCTTTGTCCTTTTTTCTTGATTTATTTATTTGTTTTGATGATCTTCACCTTACTTTGATAGGAATTATTCATTTTATGTTGGTACCAATTTGTGTATCAAATGATGGGTAAATACTAATTCATGATACAAATTTCTAGCGTTGACAGCATTTTCATCATAAGGATTCTTCATGCCCCATATGTTGATGTTTGTTGTAGACAAGATTTCCCCCATCATTGTGAATGTATTATCAATACCTAATCCTTTGTACTGATAATGTACCCTTTGATCTATAGCCACTGAATATGACTTGTCATGAACACATGATATTGCTATGGGTTCCTGTTGTTCAAGAATATGAACTATTTTCTTTGGTTCTATGACATTGTTCTCTATTGATATTGCTTCAAAAGATGTTGATGTTGACTCAAAAGATGTCAATGATTCACCATCACTATAAGAATCAAGAATCTCAACCATTGCTTGCTCTTGTGTAGGAATATCAAGAGTGGGAGACTCATGTTTTTGATGAAGAACGTCTATGTGTCCATCATAAAGAAACATCTCAGGAGTGATATCGGGGACATCTCTAAAGTTTAAAATGGTTTGGAAGATGTCCCTTAGTTCTTGGTGAAACTCTGGGGATAGGGGTTCTTGATCTTGACTCAATTTAGAGTAAATTTTATTATCCTCAAGATCCTCTTGTTGACATGATCCTTGGGTAGATGATAGATCATCAGTAAAATACTCTTCACAACAGTTGTTCTAGGTATGGGTGTAGTAAGGGATATTTCTTTCTCTTTTGGAAATTTTTCAACATGCCCAATCATTGAGTCATATGTGGGAGAGATATCACAATCTGATATCCACTTGATTTCATTAGAGTATAAAATATTTCTAAACACTGTTGATGGTTTTGGACTATGTTTTAAAATAGTATCTTGATACGTGTCTTATTCCTCATGTTGTGATAAATAAATATATCCCACTGTGGTATCATGGGTATTGTTTACATTTTTTGAGGTTGATGCCTTTCTTGAATCTTTTGCTTTTGTATGGTCAGGCATAGGGTTTGTGTAAATTTTTAGATTTTTATTCCCAGATTTTTGATCGACATGAATGTCTCCTTGTTTAATAAGATCTTCTATTAGATGTTTGAGTTTAAAACAATTTTGTGTGTTATGACCTTTGTATCGGTAAAATTCAGAAAAATGATCATCTCTATAGCTACGAGGTTTGACTTGTGGCTCATGATAGTTCAAGAAATCTAGGAGTGTGATAAGATTAAACTATATCAACTACTTCAGAAAATCCTCCATAGGCCCCCCTAAGGGAGTGAATTGTCACTTGGGAGCACTGTTTGTTCTTTGTTGTCCACGTTGAGTGTTTGCAACATTGATCATTGGTTGATTGTTTGGTAGTTGCACGTATAGTTGTTGTGTGTTCATGGGTTGGGTGTTTTCTTATCTAGGAGCAGTTAAGACCACCTTTGCATCAATAACACCATCACTAGTAACATTTTTTTCTTGGCCCAATAGTGGGGCTTATCGTTAAAACTAGTGGATGGGAGGTTGTCTTTATACACTTGTGTGTTTCCTTGTGAGATTAGGGCTCTCTCGATGTTAAGGGATCTAGGGAAAAGCTCATCATAAGAGGTAATGCACTGCATCTTCAAGTGGAAGGATAGATTTGGATGAACATTTGCTATGATAATCCCCACTTGTTGTTCGTCGGGAATGGTTCACTTGCTCTTACTAACTTTTTTCCTCCATCATTGCAATAAATTGGCGAAGGATTCTCCTTTGTTATTCTTGAGTGTGTATAAATATTCTAAGCTCACATCCTTGCCAAGATTGAAGGAGAAGTGATCTATGAATTTTTCAATGATTTCTTGGAAAGTTTTGATGCTTGGAGGAAATTGAGAAAACCAATCCATGGCAGGACCTATTAAACTTCATGGGGAAAGGCGCATCAAATAGGACTCATTATAGGCAACCTCCATACACATGACATTAAAATCTTTGATATGGTCCACATGACTTCCTCTCCTTTTGTATTTATGAAATTTGGGGATTTCAAAACCGGGAGGGAATGGTACCATTGCAATGTTTTAATCAAATGGATATGGACATAAGTTCCATGTACGGGGATTCTTTTTCTTGTCCATCCGAAGATCCTATATTTCTTTTGATAATGCCTTGTGTTGTGATGCCACATCATCTTGTGGACTTGGTGGAGGAACATTTGTTGCATATTGCAAGATGGTGGATGGGTTGCACATGGAATTTTGATATGACGAGGTGTTGTATGGTGTGTATGGTGGTGTAGGATATTGTGATGATGGTGTAGGAATATATGTTCCTAATGTGTTCGGGTTGATGATGTTTTGTTGAGAGTTATAGTATAGACCTTGTTGTTGTTGTTGTGCGAATAGTTGTTGTTGTTGGGCATATTATTGAGCAAGCAATGATTTTTGTTGGGCTTGTTGCTGTTGAGCTTGTTGTTGCATGGATAAGGCAGCTTGTTGGGCTTCTTGTTGTTGTTGCACTACTAAGGCAGCTTGTTGGACTTGTTGTTGTGTTGCTAAGGTGGCTTGTTGAGATTGTTGTTGTTGTTGTGCTAATAAGGCTACTTGATGCTGTTGTTATGCTACTAAGGCTTCTTGATGTTGTTGTGCTACTAAGGATGCTTGATGTTGTTGTTGTGCTACTAAGGTAGCTTGTTGAGCTTGTTATTGTTGTTGCACTGCTAAGGCTACTTGATGTTGTTGCTATTTTTGTTGTGATGCTAAGGTTTCTTGATGTTGTTGTTATGCTACTAAGGCTGCTTGATGTTGTTTTTGTGCTACTAAGGTGGCTTCATCTTGTTTTTGTGCTACTAAGGTTGCTTGTTGTTGCTATTGTTGGATGGCTTGTTGATAAGCCTGTTGTGCTTGATGTAAAGCTAAGGCATGTTCTTGCAATGTAGGATCAGTTGGTTGTTGAGACATCTATGGTGGATTATGGGTGTTGATTTTTTGAGTGGGTTGTGGATTGTTAATGAGAGGTTAGGGGTTACCTTGGTTTAACATTCCTTGCAAGATAGTGGATTGAGACAGAGGAATGTAAGTTTGAGGTCCCATTTGGTTTTGCATGGTGAGAGGGACCATGGGAAAAGATGATGATTTCATTAGATATTGTGATGGTAATGACATATTAGGACCTTGAGTCCATTGATTAAAAATGTTTCCTTGACTGATGTCTTGAGGATTTTCTTGTATTTGAGGTGGGATCAATGTATTACCTTGGTTGATGGGATTCATAACCAAGGTGTTGTTTTGATCTGGGTTGGTGATGGATTGGTTTGATGTGGATGGTGGATTAACTTGGGTAGCTTGGGTAACCACTTGTTTCAATATGTTAATGGGGTTGTTGGAACCACCTGTCAAAGGTTGACTTTGCATGAGAGTGTTAACTTTCCCTTTTTGTCCCACTTGAGGAACTTGGTTCACATTGCTTTGTGTAACATTGGGCACACTTGGGATATTTGGGGTGATGGATGAAGATGGTTGCGCTTGAAATGTCAAGGTCATTGTGGTGTCATAGAATGTAAGTGGTTTTCCAAATGTTGGTGTCTAGCTTGTTTTTTGGGGACGGTTGGTGGTTAATGGAATGGTCATTTTGTGAATACCCAAAGTTGTGTTTGTTCCTATACATGAAGTGAGACCAAGGTTAGTTCCTATCCTAGTTGCAAGACTAGATGTTAAGAGTTGACTTGGAACAAGTGATGGAGTTGGTTGAATTGTAGATGAAGTCAAGCCTTGTGTCAATGGTTGTGCAACAAAAGATGGGGAAATTGGTGCCACATTTCCCAAGGCTTGATTTTCCATGATTTCCTCCATAGTAAGTCCAAATGGGTTATTTGTAATGTCTTGAATATCATATGGCCCTGATGGAGATGAGGGTTGTTGTGACAGGATAATTTGACTTCTTGGATCAAATTCTTGAGGATTGGATCACTTGAGGTGAATGCAACTTTTGTTTTCTCCATGATTCTTTTGTGTTGTGATCTTGTCTTTACCCTAAACTTTGGGTCACCTATGGAAGAGTTGTGTTGAGATTTTTAATGTTTGAATTCTCTACTTGAATCAAATTTAGGTAGAAGTGATGCTCTAAGTATTTTTGGAGCAATGATGATAATGGGAGATGGAAAGATGGATGACTTAACCAAATGCATGGAAAAGGATTCATTTCACATACAAAGTAGGTAAGTTAGGGTTTTGGTTGATTTATGTCTAATCCAAAGTGTTGGCATGTTCAAATTTTTTGCAAATTTTGATGAAGTAAAGGATGAAATTTGATGAAGGGGTGGATGAAATTTGATGAAGGGGTGGATGAAATTTCGACCCAATGTTGACCTAGAATGAACCTTTGTTTTCCAAGACCAAGGTAGTGAGAAACATGCTATACCTCTAAAGTTTTCAAATCCTAAAGACTCAATGATTTGGGTAAAATAGAACTCAAATGAATTTGGAAATAGGACCCAATGATTTTGACAATAGAACTCAATGACTTTGGATAATCGAACTCAATGATTTTGACAATAGAACTCAATGATTTTGGACTCAATGTTTGCAATTTTTTCCTTGTATGATAGCAAGCATAAGGTTGGGTTGTTCAAATGGCATGATTGGTCGCCAAATGTTCATGTGGGGTTCAATTTCTCAATTTATCTTGCTTAATGAGTTTCTTTTACCACAAACACTTGTCTTGATTAAGTTTTTCAAACTAAATGTCTATGTCAAAAACATCATAAAATACACAAGGTCCATTTTGTGAAAAGGATGAAGTTCAAGCCATAGTTGCTTATATTGACTTTGGGAAGTATGGATTGAGATATAAGTCAAGATATTTAGAAATATCTAAGGATATAAATCCTTAGGACAAGCATTAATATCAAGGCTATTTCAAAAGGTATACATACTTAGACCAAATGGTTTAAATTTTTTAGGAAGATTATGAATGCTTGTTTGCAATGTTTGGGAACCAAGAAAAGTATTAAATTGACTCACAATCATTTACCACCTAGGTTTAAATAACCACACTTGTTAAGTCCCCACTTGGATTTCTCCAAACACTCAGACAATGAGAATAGTTAGAGATTTGGTGGCACTGGCTCCCCTCCACGACACACACTTCTTGGGACCACCAAATCTCAAAATTGTAAAGATCCGAAGATCCAAAGGATATTTATATTTCAACAATGAATAGTAAAAATGTGGGGCGGCTTCAGAATGACCATTCTTGCACCAACAAGAATTAAGGATTTTTGGTAACTAAACAATTTGGTTCTTACTAACAAATTGAGAAAACCCAGCCATATACACACCTACTATGCCACTTAAGGCTCTTACTACCGGTCTTGTTCCACTTAAGGCATGGTACTAGGTACAATATGTTATATAGTCCAAGATAGAAGGTACTTTCTCACGATTTCCCAACCTTCAATATAGCTCGCCAGTAAATGTGCTTGCAAGAACTTGCCAATGAGTTTCCCATTGCGGGGTGTGTCTCATAGTAAGTCCTCTCTTAAGGGTGACACAAAGTACAAAAGTGTACTTAAGTATTTCTCTTCACCCAAGATTGCACAAAGCACAAGGGGATTGGATACGTATTACAAGTGCACACAAATAGTGAAGTACACTTGGAGTGTTTCTCTTCACCCAAGATTGGATGAAGCGCAATGGGATTGGATACACACTACAAGTGTGTCACAACAAAGAAAACACTCATTCATTTTACCCTCTAAAGCTAAGATGAATTCATTTTATGCACCAAACTAAATTTTAAGTTGCCTTTTTCAATTTTAAAACCTAAAAGACAATGCTAAAATGAGGGTTCAATTTTATTCTCATTTGAGTGTTCATTTTAAACCTGAATGAAATTTAGTGAACTCTTCAATCATAAAGTAAAAGCATAAGAAATTGGGTTATAATTGCCCCAAAGAATCAAACGCTTGTTACAATCATAAAATCTTAAGATGAGAATGCTTCTTCACTTTAGCTTCATGTCATCTAATCCTACAAAACCTCATTAGTCTAAAAACTAGAACAACATTAGAGGCATGTTAGTAATCTGAGAAATCAAAAAAATTAAAACACATGCTAAAAAATGATTGTTAAATTTCTTACCAGAGTTGGGCATCACTATTCATGATAGCGGCACTCTGGCAAACTAGGGAATCACTCTGGTGAATTTGGGCATCGCTTTGTAGAGAAAACAATGATGATGATAACATCGCTATTTGGTTGAGCGTCATTGTTTGCAAATATTTGATACCTCTAGAAAGTATTAGCATCACTATTTATTTAATCAGTGTCGGTGTATTTAATAGGCATCACTATTTTAGAGGAAAATAGTGCCAATGTATGGTGACACTCTACAAAGGTGTCGTTGGAATTATTTTGGGTGTCGCTCCTTCCTGTAAAAGTCAAAACAAACAGAATTCGAGATAGAAATTGATTAAATTTGACAAGTTTTTCCCTCCTTCTAGCACTAGAATTTGACTAAGGATATTAGGATGGGTCGATTATGCTTGATCCATGAAGATTAAAAACATAACAAAGCCACTAATACTGAATCTAAACAAGATCATTCAAATGAAGATTAAACTAAACATTTATCAAAACAAAGCATCATAAACTATGAAAGTGTTAAAATTTCTACTCTAACCCATTTGAAAATTATCTTGTTATGGGATTGGTGTTGTGTTGATGTGAAATGATGACCCTTTCCCAATCCCATGATCAGCGAGCTTGTTTCAATTGATTCTTTCGAACATAATCAATGAAACAGTTGTAAGATGTGACTGAAAACATGATTTATGCTAAAATGAGCATGATGAAAAAACTAATCTAACATGATTTATGCTCAAATGATTAAAATATACAATTGCTAAGATGATCTAAATGAGATTTAAACTAAAAAGATACAAACCCTAATTATCTAACTAGATAAATGGATGCATTATGGAAGCGATTAATGGCAGCTAAGCCATTATTCAACTAATTTAAACTAAAATATGATAAATTTGAGTTAAAAATGAGTGTGAGTGTGAGTTATTTCAGTAGCATAAGTTTTCTCTAAAAAATATGGATTCATTTGTCTCCAAATAGTGACGTATTTATAGGAAAGCAAATGAGAAATGAAGGGTTAAGATAAAAAAAAGGCTAATCAAAGGTCAAGGATGGAGGAAATTGGAGGTATGGATCATGGATTCTCATCAACAGGCAAGAATTCAAGATGATATTTAATCAAGGGTTCTCATTCCTTCCACACAAGCACACTTTTACCCTATACAAGAGGTCAAAATTTAACTTGCCAAGAAGTCACAAGTTAGCTTGCATATGAAGCTAAGTGAGAATATTCCCTTGTAAGTGGGAGGGAAATGAGCAATTTAGTTAATTAAAACTAAATTTGAATGCGCAAGATGAGGAATGTAAGGATATTCATTAAATTATTGATTAATTTAATGAAAAGGAGATACAAATATGATATTTAATTAAATAAGAGGACTTAAGGTTAAGATTAAATAATTTGCATTATTTAATTAAATCGGATGAAATGTCAGTGTGAGAGGGGGTGAATTAACGCACTTAGGTCAATTAGATTAATAGGTGAAAATGAGGCATTTAATTAAATAATTAGGCTCATTTAATTAAATATGCAAAAAGAGGATGGATTTGAGGACGAAATAATCTTAGTTAGCCAATGTGATCCATTGAGACATTTTTAAGTGTCTACAATTAATAGAAAACTGATGAACCCCCTTGCAGTGAAGAAGAAAAGGATGAAGATAAGGAAAAATATGACAATTGAAGTAGAAGAAGCTCCAGAAAATATCTGTAAGACTCCTAAGTATGTGCAGAAGAATCATTCTGAAGATCAAATCATTGGAGATAAGAGAAAAGGTGTGTTGACAAGAAGAAAAGCTACTATGACAGAGGAACAAGTAAACTTTTTTTACTTTCTGAGATAGAACCTAAGATAGTAACTGAGGCATGCAAAGATGAGAATTGGATCAAAGTTATGGAAGAAGAGTTGAGACAGATTGAGAAGAATTAGACTTGGGAATTGGTGCCAAGACTAGCAAACAATAATGTGATAAGAAACAAATGGGTTTTCAGGAACAAATTAAATGAGGATGGAAAGGTTGTTATAAATAAGGCTAGACTTGTGTGTAAGGGTTACTCACAAGTGGAAGGAATAGATTTTGAAGAGACTTTTCCTCTGGTGGCAAGAATGGAAGCCATTACAACATTTTTAGGTTTTGTGACACATAAAGACTTCAAGGTGTATCATATGGATGTCAAGTTTTCATTCTTGAATGGTGAGTTAGAAGAAGAGGTGTACATTAAACAATCATAAGGTTTTCAGTTATTAGATGATGCTAATATGGTCTACAGATTGAAGAAAGAATTGTATGGGCTAAAACAAGCTCCTAGAGCTTGGTATGCAAGATTGGATACATACTTGTAGTAGCACGGATTAAAAAAAGGTACTAATGATAGCAACCTTTAGTTCAAGGTTGAGGGAGATCAATTTTGATGCGGATGTTAGTCACAAACCAACAAATAGATAAATTCTCACAGAGACATTGCGGGAACCTATCTTTCTTGAAAGACTCCACCGAGAAAAACCTAAATCTAAGGAAAATTCAGCTTGATCCCAAGACTTGTTTATGTCAGGTCTTAACACACTAGGTTTGCTCAGGTTTCATTGTGATAATGCTAGTAAACATGTGGGGTAAAAGGTCCTTAAGGCATTGGATGGTATCATAGAGATTTGAATATAATCTTAGTCTAGTCATTCAATAAGTTCATGAAATCAATAAATTTGCAACAATATTTCATGAAATTCAAATAAATTGCATTCATTCAAGTATATTTAGCATTAAGCATTCAACAATTTCATGGAATCAAAATATTTGCAATAAAAATCCATGTATTTATTAGTTTTTTGGAACATTTTCTAAAATATAAAACATCTATTCTAAAATAAAGCATAAAAAATTACTGAAAAGTAAAATTTCTCCCAGGTATTATCGACGCATACCTCAAGAAATAACCAAAATAGAGCAAACCATTCCATACATCACCAGATTACTTCACAAATGGTCACATAATGATGGAAGAGTTTAAAGAAAAGGGGGATTATTTTCCACTGGATGGTGTTAGTATTCACCCTTAAATGACACAACACACAGTCTTATCTGATAGAAACAAACAATCAGCCACATAAGATTTCATATTAGGAATAGCTTTGAAATTAGCTGTGATATTAGTTAAATTCTAATGAAACAAAAAAATTAGTTTCGAATGTTTTCAAGAAATTGTGGTACATTGGCTTGGTTTTGAATTCCATAGGAGAATACTGCATGCTAAAAAATTTGAATTTTGATTGTAAACTCAACTATGTTTGGAAAATTTTTGCACAAACTGCTTAAAATAGAATGTTGATTTTCCTTGAAAAAGTAGTTTCCTAGAAGAAAAATGAGACTTGGGTTTTGTAGAGAATCGCCTTTCGGAGAGACCCAGTTGATCATATTTCAAAAAAGCTGAGGGTTTCCTGAAAAAGCATGAAAAAAGTAGTTTATTGAAAATATTAAATTTTCCAATCTTGAAGAGGATCAAAAACCAAGTGGACCTAGATCAATGGAAATTGAAAAAGATGACCCCCTTTTTTCTGGAAAGTGATGCCCTAGAAATTTAAAGCATGAAAAAGTGAGCCTCTGAGCAACCTGAACTCGAATTCATGAAGAACACTGAAAAGGCACCATGTTTTGGCCTCCAAATCTTGATGTGAAGAAAATTGTATGTTTCCTCCTCTGAATGCTAACCTACAAATTATGTGAATAATGAATGCTAAAGCCTTCTTAAATAGGTTTCAAGGACGAAAAATAACTTTATTCTCCAAGCTTTAAAACCTTGAAGCCAATTTAGAGACATAAACATTGAATGTGGACAGGTTTTTGAATGAAAATCGAAAAGTTTCTAAGGAATTGATTCTTGGGTGTCCCTGGCTAGCTAGGGTGCCTAAGCATCCCATAATTAGCCATTTTCATGAAATTTTCAAATTTTGCTTGATAAAATGCATCCCTTTGATCTTCGATTTCGAACGTCTGATGAATCTTATGAACTAACTGATGGACTCGTCATGAAGCTTGATCAAATTAGAGAAGACTGTTTTGGAGGCTACAACTTCTAAAAACACCTTATGAGCTCTTAAAATCTTGGGCACCCCTGGCTAGTTGTGGTGCCCAACTCCTCTAGAGTTAGCCATATTTTTGTGATTTTCAACTTTTCAAATTTGACCTTTTTGTTTCTCGGTATCTTTTTCTTCATTTGATTTTCAATATCTGGAATTTGACAAATCCTCTTTTTTGGCTAAGATATTTATTGGATAGCTTAAAGAATTATGAGAAGAATGATAAGTTTTGCAAACCTTAAAAGTTGAATTAGACCTCCCAAAACCCTAGGTGCCCCTAGCTAGCTAGGGCACCCATGGATCCTAGAGTTAGAATATTTTTGATGATTTTCATGATTTCCATTATGCCATTTTTATGCAACATCTCTGTTCAATCCAAGATTCAAGCCATTCAAAAGCTCTCGTGAACTTACTGATGGATCTATTGTGAAGCCAAAAGAAATCTGAGAGTAGACTCTTGGAAGTCACAAACCCTAAATGCTACTTTGATGGATTGAAATGATGGGTGCCCCTGGCTAGTTGGGATGCCTTTCATTAGCAGACTTAGTTTTTTTATTTGAGTTTTTCAACTTTCACTTTTCCTTGCATTCACCGCTCTACGCTCGTCATTGATGCATTCACCTTCGACCGGGCATTGAATGTTAGAGAATAAAAATATTCTAAGGCATGAACAACTAGGTGCCTTGACTAGAAAAGGGAACCTAGCATCTCACGTGTTAGATAAATTTTCACAGTTTTCAATATTTTCAGATTCTTCTCCTCCGTTCTTCATTTTGTGTGCATGTTTGCCATTTCTCATCATTTGTGAAGCATTGAGATCTTGAATTTGACACATGGTAGTTGTCCATCCTCAATTGATGACCTCGAAGCTCCTGTTTTAGCTTTTGAAAAAGCATAATAGACCCACTAGAGAAAAATTGATCTTTTGATGATTTTGACTAGACCAACTTGATTATGAAGTATTTTCAACCAATCAAAATCAGTTTGAGCCCTGGAAAAAAATTCTATTTTTAGAAAATTTCTATTGTTAGAAAAATTTGCTAGTGTTGAGAATGTGTTTCTCAAACTCACTGTTAAAA
Organism: Sequoia sempervirens; assembly: GCA_007258455.2. Classification (NCBI taxonomy): domain Eukaryota; kingdom Viridiplantae; phylum Streptophyta; class Pinopsida; order Cupressales; family Cupressaceae; genus Sequoia; species Sequoia sempervirens. Next base: position 586,612,386 of record VDFB02270651.1, on the reverse strand, counting down.
TCCTAGCTCAATTTCCATCAAGGTTTGAGTCCCTAAAGTTTTGCAATCAAAATTTACCATAATACTATAGGGTGCAACTAAGAGGGGTGTGGGTTGGTGGTGTTACCGACCATCTCGTGGTGGTCTTCATCATGTTGTGTGGTTGTGCAGGAGGTTTCCTAACCCATAACCCCACAATGGTGGTTGGAGAGGCTGGGGTAGAGTGAGGGTTGTCTTGCCACCCCACGATAGTCTAAGAAGCTGGCTTGTGCTAGTGCAAGCCATACCCCCACTTTGCGGTAGCCCATGAGATGACTTGCAGTGGTGTGGTATAGATCCCACCATCCCACGATCGTCTAGCGAGAGAGTTTGTGGTGTGGCGTTAAGCTGCAATGTTTGTCAGTGATACTTTTCCATGTCGGTGGGAGGTGCTTCATGGTCTCCTCGACATCTTGATAGGGTGGAGAAGTAAGCATGTCGAGGTAACAAAGGGAATTCAGAGAGACAAATTTTCTTGTCTCTTTGAAATTCCGATATGACCTAGTTGGTTAATGACTATTTGTCTAGTATGGGAGTTGGAACATCAGTATTCTTGAGATGTTTGTGAAGTTTGTATCAAGTTCCATAACATTGGTGCTACATGAAGATGATCAGTGATGATTGAAGAAATTGTAATGCAATGCTATCGAATTCATTCTATGAATTGAAACTTGAAAGAGCATATATTTTTGACTTGTATGTAATTGACATTTTAGTGTAATATAAGAGATCTCTATTTTGGTGTGTGGGTTTTTTTCCATAAGGGTTTTCCCACGTAAAATATGGTATTCATTCTTTATTGTCTATTCATGTTATTTATGTATGTACATCTTAAATGAAATCTAGTTGCAAAGTTTTGAAAGATTTTCCATATATCTCTCCTAAAGATTAATATTAGGAATGCATTTTTGACACTCTACTTTCCTTTTAGTTGGTATCAGAGGTTGGCCAACTTTATTGTGCTTGTGGGTAAGATGGGTTTTTTATGCTGATCTTGTTCAGTGGGAGTTTTGTAGAGAAATCTACTTTATAACTTATTGTAGATTGAAGATGGTGAGCACATCTAGAAGAATAGAGATTGAGAAGTTCAATAGTGACAACTCAAAATGGAAGATTTGATCGTGGGTCGAGAGTTATGGGTTGTAGTGTCCTCTAATAAACCATCAATAACCTTGCAAGATGATTGGGATGCAATGGACCAAAAAGCCAAGGGTCTGATCAGACTATGCTTATTGAGTTCTCTTGAACGTCCATGAAGAGAAGACAATGAAAATTTTATGGAAAAAGCTTGGTGACAATTATTAGGGGAAATCTCTGGTAAATAAGTTGTTCCTAAGAAAGAAGTTATGCTCTTTGAAGATGGAGGAAGGAGCATCTGTTGTAGATCATTTGAATGCAGTTAACATGATCATTACTCAACTGGGGTATGTTGGTGTGAAGATAGATTATGAGAATCATTGAATTCTCCTGTTGTGTTCATTGTCTAACACATGGGATCACCTGGTAATGGCTATTACAAGTACAAAAACCACTTTCAAGATGGAAGATGTGGTTGCTTTGCTACTATTAGAAGAAATGCGAAGGAAGTCTTTTGAGATGGCCAAGGAGGCCCTTGCTATTCAAGGAAGATCAAAGGAAAAGGAAAGAAGAAATGCAAGAAGTCTAAATCCAAGTCAGAGAGGAGATCAAAGTCTCCTGGTAAAAAGTCCAAGGTGAAATGCTAGAATTTTGGGCAGACTAGATACATCCAAATTTTTTTCATAAAAAATCTCCTGAAGATGTTGGTGGGGATTCTATGCCACAATCCTACAAAACATCATTAGTATGAAAATATAAACATATAGAACGATAAAAATCATAATGGTTAGAGAATTCAATATGTAGTCTACAACAACAAGTAGTGTGTGTGTGATTTATCTTGACATAAAAAGGTTTAAGCATTTCAAAATATCTTTGACAAATTTGAATTTGAGGATAATACTATTGAAATTTACCAAAAAATTGCATGAGTCATATCCAAAAAAAGCTTTGGATGTGGCTCATGGTTCTGACTACTGATTCTCCTTCTTACCTGATGCAGGAGCATCCAGGGTGTAAGAGCACTCTTGCATCGCCCAAAAAAAAATGTTGTTTCTTTTCAATAAGGGCTAAATTTGGTAGGGTTACTATTTTGGTAAGTTTGCACTTATGCACAGTTGGACACGAATCTTACACAGACCTTCAGAATGCTAAATTGAAGCCAGTAGCAAAGAAATCACTCCAATACCATTTTTCATTTGAGAGATTAAAATTTTAATTTTTGAAAATTCTAGTAAAACTCTTCAGAGTCAATTTTGAGGTACTTAGAGGCTCCAAATGGGCCTGGAAATTGGTGGAAAATGAAAGTAGTTGGCCTTTAGGCCCTACTTTCTAGCAACATGATTTCTCAAGACCTTTCTGAAAAGGTATTATAATAGGAAATCCAACGCTTAGATCAAAAGTTATGACCCTACGAAGTTGTAACACCAAAATTAATAAAATTTCAAAATATCTTCCCGAGGAAGTTACACTTTCCAGAAGATTCTAGGGAGGTTACACTTTCCAGAAGATTCTAGGGAAGTTACACCTTCCAAATAAAGGATGTAAAAGGGGACTATAGGGAGGAGGCCAGAAAAAGTAGACGGTGGCCATGTTATGGCATATATAATGTTGTAATTTCATTTTCATTTTAGCGATAATAGAAAATATATGCTTTCCTTCTAGCATTTTGTTTATGCCATTATCTATTGTTCTTGTGAGTTTTAGATTGTAAGGGGAGTACCCTTCATCAAGTGGTATCAGAGCGGGTTTTCCTAAGTGTGTAAACAGATCACCAAATGTGAGGAAGTTTGCACTAGGACTTGTGGTTGTGGGTCTATAAGAAAAGATGCCTCCACGAAGAAATCGTGGTGGAAGAAATGTTGGGGTAATAGAAGAGGGTTTTAGAGCCCTCTAGAGACAAGTTCAAGCACTGCAAGAGGAACTGCGTAGGGGAGCTGATGTCAGAAGAAGAGATGAAAGTGAGGATGAGGCTGAAGATGAGGAGCCATTCGAAGAGGAAGCACAAGATGTAATGGATCCTGGAGAAGTTAGATTGATTAGGGCCATTTCCAAGATTGGAAAGAGGCCAAAGATAGAAGTTTCTAATTTTTTTGGAAACCTAAATCTAGAGGAGATGATCTATTAGATCAATGACATGGAAGAGTATTTTTAGTATGAGGAAATAGAAGACTTGGATAGGGTCAAATTTGCAAAGGCCAAGTTGATAGGCCATGATAGCATATGGTGGAAAGAAGTCAAGTTGGAAAGAAATAGAAGAGGAAAAGAGAAAATAACAAGATGGGATCAGATGGTGGAAAAATTGAAAAGATAGTTCATTCGTGGGGACTATGAGTTGGATTTGTTGAAGAAAATGAAAGGGTTGAAACAAGTAGGAAAATCTGTTAAGGAGTATATAGAAGAATTCTACTGAGTCCTGATCAGAATAGGTCATTCTGAGGCCAACAAGGAGAAAGTTTCCCGTTACATAAATGGGTTGAAGCCGAGTATTCAAGAAGAGCTGAGTTTGGTAAGAATGTTTGCCATTGAAGATGCATATTAGTTTGCTTTGAAGGTTGAAGAGAAGTTGAATAGAAGGTTTGAAAGTAAGCAAAGAGGTGGAGGTCATGGTGGAAGGACTAGTGAATGGTCATATGGAGGTCGAAATGAAGACCAAAAGAAGATCGAAGGATCCAGTAGTAGCTAGAACCAGAAAGGAGATAAACCCTATCATCCTTGTGATCAAAATAATGGGGACAAAAGAGGAAGAGGAAGATCTGGGCGAGGACCAGGGAGAGGAGGCTTTCAGGGAACCTGTTTCCATTATGGAGAAGAAGAGCATAGGACCTATGAGTGTCGTCAACATCAAGGAAGGACAAATAGAAGACCTAAGGGTAATGCATGAGTTGCACATGTAGATGAAGATGTCGAGTCTTCACATTCTAAGGATGCAGAAAGAGGAGAGGTCCTTGTTACTAGAAGAGCCTTGCTGAATGACGAGAAAGAGCCAACCCAAAGGAAGAATTTGTTTTGCACTAGATGTAAGTGTGAAGGTAAAGTTTGCAATGTTATTATTGATGGAGGTAGTACTGATAACCTTGTTTTAGTAGAGATGGTTACTAAGTTGTTGTTGGAGAGAAGAAGGCATCCAAATCCATATTGGATTGCTTGGTTGCAAGACTGTAAAGCTTTGGTAAATGAACAATGTTTGGTAATGTTCAAGATTGGAAATTACCATGATGAGGTATTGTGTGATATAATTCCTATGGATTTTTTTCATATGTTGTTAGGTAAACCATGGCAGTTCAATCGACGAGTAGTACATGATGGACATGCCAACACATATTCTTTGAAAAAGGATGGAGTTCGTCATAAGTTGAAGCCCTTGAAAGAGGGAGAGGAAAAGGTATACAGTAATGCAAGAATTTGTTTGTGATAGGTAAGGGGTTGGATAAGGCACTCACTTCCCCATGCTTTGAGTCCTTGATCCTAAGAACTCCTAGGTGTCTCTTCCACCTTGTCCTAGTGGTCCTGCCTTAGGTTTAGGTGCCATTGGTATTATTGGCCAACCCCTCTATCAATGTTCCTCCTTACTACCAAGCCATTCTTGGTGCTTGCCACTTTCTGTCCTTGACCCTTAATCCCTACTAAAGGCCAATTTCTCTCAACATTCAATTAGACAACTTGCAGAGGTGTAAGTACATTGTAAAAGCTTCAAGGGTATCTGTCTAGGGTTCTTATGCCATCACAAGACTTCACTTAACCATCGCTTCCACTAAACCCTCTTATAGGGTTAGGAAGGGCTACAAGCCTAGAGCCCCAATTAGGTCTCTACACCGGGTAAAATGCAATTTCCTCCTAAACCCACCAAAAGACCAGTAGTCTTCATTTGGGGTTTGTGATTTCCACACCCACACCTTAAGGATTCTTGAGGGTTTGAGCCTGTACAGGTCGTACACTGCCCAATCACAAAAATGGTTAAAAACCTAGGGTTTCCTAACTTTTCCTGGCTGATTTTGGACTGTCAAAGTTTCCTCTCACCAAATAGATTGGTGGAGCCTCCTCCTGCTCACTAGGATTTTCCAAGACCCTCAACAAAATTCAACAAAAGTAATTTCTTCAAAATCTGAGCACCCCTGCAAGTTATGAGACTTTTACTCCTGGTCTTTCTTAGTCGGACCTTGCCTAGCTCGCCTAGGGCAAGACCTTTCCAGCATCTCCTGCACTCAAAAAAAACCTAGCAACTACCATATGTACAAGCATGGTGTCTAGGAACTATTTCCAAAAGGCTGTATGGTTTGTATGGTGGAAAAGTGCTCTAGCACCCCATTTTCTAAAAACAGACAAGTTTAGAGCAGCGACAGGGCAACAATGAACTATCTACAAAAAGATACCTAAAACTTGAACAAGAAGCTATCTAATGAATAAAAAATGCTTGAATGATAACTAAACTACATCCTACAATAGAATAGAAACAAATCTAATCCATTAGAAGACTTCAAAAATGCAATGATTCAGAAATTTAAACACAGAACGTTGTTTTCTTCAATCATACAAGATTTCACCTGAATATTCAAGCTTCCAAACCTGCTTCAGGGTCGAGATATCCCTTAAATAGACTCCAAAAATAGTTGAGATTCTTGGGTCGAGCCTTTTGATGACCTAATGGTAAAGGTTATAAAACCCATTGTGTTTTGCAAACTTTGGCAACTTTTTACCATTCAGCAAAAATGAGCTTCTAAACTTATGAACTCTTGACAACCTTTTTCACAAAGATCAAAAACACCTCTAAGCTCAACAATAAATGGTCTACATGACCTTATGAAAACAAAAACAAAATTTAACCCTCTAGGTTTCTTCTTCACCTAAGAAACTGTCTGTTGTTCCTTAGGTGCTCCTACACCATTCTCCCCCTCTCAACTCAAACACTAAGGATTGGAAGGAGAGGTCACTGACAGGTCAGTGCCCTACTTTTTGAATTCAACTTCATCTACCCAAGTAGCCTTAGATTCATGCTTGTTTTTCCACTTGATGAGGTGTTCCATGTACACCTTTTGTCTTGTGGCCTTCTTCACCCTTGACTCCAAGATCTTCTCTACCTGAGGCTTGTCCTGAGTAGGTAAAGACATGGTGTTGATGTCCTTGAAGATCTCCTTACTATCTTGATCCAAATCCTTGACTGTCCCCTTATACTTGATCAAGTCAGCAACATTGAATACTAGTGAGATTCCTAGGTCAGTAGGTAACTCCACCTTGCATGCATTTTGACCATACTTGGCCAATATCTTACATGGACCCACTCTTTTCATTTGAAAATTGGTTGAAATTCCCTTCTGCAACCTTGACTTGTTAAGGTGGACCATAACATAGTCCCCTACTTGAAATTGCACATCTTTACTTGACATATCTGTCTTCTCTTTCAACTTGTGAGTAGCCTCAGTGACTATCTTCTTGAACTGCTCCTGAATCTCCTTCATGGTCTGACTAAATTCTTCTGCATGTCCACTCCTATTCTCCATAGATCCAAGGTCTTTGAGCTCACAAATGCCTCTTGGGTACATTCCATACACAACTTCAAAAGGACTTTTCCCTGTGGTCCGGTTTACATTGTCATTATAGGCATACTTAGCTTGGGAGATAACCATATCCCATGTCTATGCATATTCTTTAGTTAAACACCTTAAAAGATTACCAAGCACCCTGTTAACCACCTCTGTTTGACCATCGGTCTGAGGATGGTAAGCTGATCCAAATGACAGATTTGTACCCAATCTACTCCATAGAGTCTTCCAAAAGTGACTCATGAACTTCACATCTCTGTCAGAAACAACGCTCAAAGGTAGCCCATGGATCCTAACAACTTCCTTGAAGAAAAGATGAGCTTTGGCAGTCAGGTGCATCATGAGTAGTTTTGCAGGTGGGAATAAAATGACTCATCTTGCTAAATCAGTCACTCACAACATAAACACTCACAAACCACCTTTGGTCTTAGCTACCCACAAAATCCATGCTCACACACTCCTATGGTCTGTTAGGAATGGGTAGGGGTTGATACAAACCAACATTACTAGCTCCTCCCTTAGCTTTCATACACACAACACATTGTTCCACATACCTTCTAACATCTCTTGCCAACTTAGGCCAATAATAGAATCTTTGCACTAGCTCTAAAGTCTTATTTATGCCAAAATTCCCACTAAGACTGCCATTATTCTTTTCTTGAATCATATTTTCCCTCATTGAACCTCTTGGAACACATAACTGATTGCCCTTAAACAATAACCCACTTTGCAAAGTATACTCTGAGTATTGGCTATGGAAATGGTTCTCAAAGTTAGAACATACCTTATAGGCCTCTGAAAAGTCTTCATCCTCTCCATATAGTTCCTTGAAACTCTCTATGCCAATGCTTTTGAGCTGTATCTCTTGCACTGTCAACAATCTCCTATTCAATGCATCTGCCACCTTGTTCATTTGTCCTTTCTTGTGCTTGATGGTAAAAGTAAAAGCTTGGATGTATTCCATCCATTTCAGATGCCAATTACTTAACTTCTCTTGAGTGTTGATAAAGCTAAGTGCCTGATTATCAGTAAAAACCACAAACTCCTTAGGTACAAGGTAATGCCTCCATTTCCTAAGTCACTAAACCAAAGCATAAAGTTCCAAGTCATAGGTTAAATATTTCTTCTTTGCTTCATTTAGCTTCTCACTAAAGAAGGCTATAGGCCCACCCTCTTGACTAAGCACTCCTCCTACTGCCACTCCACTTGCATCACATTCAATAGTGAACAACTTGTCAAAGCTAGGTAATAAGAGAATTGGTTGAGTTGCCACTTCTTGTTTCAGTTTCTCAAACCCTTTCTCAGCCTCTTGAGTCCACATAAACTTAGTTTTCAAACCACCCTTGATTGTATCTAGAACTGGTGCACATATGCCACTAAAGTTTCTTATGAATTTCCTATAGAATTGAGCTAATCCATGAAAACTCCTTACCTCTGTCCCTGTAGTTGGTGTAGGCTAGTTTAGGATGGCTTCCACCTTGCTTAGATCCATCTTCAATGATCCTTTGGACACTACAAAACCCAAGTAGATAAGCTCTTGCTTAAAGAACTCACACTTCTCTAGATTGATTTCCAGCTTCTCCTCTTGCAACCTTCTAAGAACTTGCTGCACATGTTTGAAATTTTCTTCTACTGTCTTGTTGTATATGAGGATGTCATCAAGGTACACTACCACAAATATCCCTATAAAATCCTTAAGTACTTCATTCATGAGCCTCATGAATATGCTAGGGGCATTAGAGAGACCAAATGGCATCACTCTCCACTCATATAACCCATCATTTGTATGAACAACTATCTTCCAATCATCACCATCCTTAATTATGATCTGATGGTATCCACTTTTGAGATCCAACTTTGTGAAGAACTGAGCTCCTCCAAGACAATCCATTAAGTCTTCAATTCTAGGTATAGGGAATCTATATTTGATTGTGATTCTATTTATTGCTCTAGAATCAGTACATAACCTCCACTTACCTCCTTTCTTTGTTGCCAAAACCACTAGTACTGCACATGGGCTGATGCTCTTTTGAATTAATCCTTGATCCAATAATTCTTGCACTTGCCTAGCTACCTCCAAATTCTAATCTGGTGTGAGTTTGTATGCTGCTTTGTTAGGAAATGAGGCTCTAGGTATGAAGTCAATTTGATGACTTATGGCTCTCTTTGGTGGAAATTTGCAGGTGTACCATCACTAACTATGCTCTTATACTTATCAAGTAACCTTTGGACTGCTTCTGGTAAGACTGTCTTTTCAGCCTTGTCTTCTTCTTTAGGTTGCAACACAACCACATACCCTTCATCCCCTTGATGTAGGTTCTTAAGGAACTCCTTACCACTGATCAACATGATGTTTGGTGTCTTTGACTATCCTTCATCTTCTTCTGACAGTGACTGCAACTTAAAAGTTTTCCCATCCTTCTTGAAAGAAATGGTGTTCTCTTTCCCATCATACATAACACTTCTGTCATACTTCCCTGGTCTGCCTAGTAGTAGATGGCATGCATCCATCGGTAAAATATCACAAATTAACTTGTCTTTATATCCTCCAATAGAAAATTCCACTGTTACTTGCTCATTAACGAAACACTCTACCCTTTGTTTAGCCAAGTGACCTTGTAGGGGTTAGTGTGGGGTACCTTCTCCAATTTCAATTTTTCTACTGCCTCCTCTGAGATTATATTGTCTATTGAACCTAATGATCTTGCACACTTTTACAAGTATCTTGCACCTTACTCTAAATAGAGATCTCCTCTATTTTGGTTCCTCTTTAACCGGTTGTCTGATCAAAACCCTATTGAACATTAGATTCTCTCCTATCTCAGATTCTATATGACTGACCTCAGATGCTTTAGGACTGATAGTGTCCTCTTGTGCATAGGCCACTCTCTTTTCATTGCTAGATGAGGATACTTTCTCTAGGCACCTATAAGCAGGATGACCTAGTTGGTTACAATGATAACACTTCATGTTTGCAAAATAAGAATTGCTCCTGCCTGCTCCTCTTCCTCTGTTTGAACCTCCTTGAGGTCCTCTACCTCTGTTATATCCTCCTCTAGAAGATGTTTCACCTCCATGCTCTGTGAGTTTAGACTCACCTTGGTTTCTTTGATCATTTCCTCTACCTTGGTAGCCACCATGCTGTCCTCTTTGATCTCTTTGATCTCTGCCTCTGCCTCTGCCCTTAGAAGACTGATCTTGCTTCCTCTTGTTCCTTTCCTCAATCTTTATGGCCAACTGATACCATTGGTGTACTGTCTTGGGACTTAAAAGAGCCATCTCCTCTTGGATATTCCACTTCAAACCGTTAAGGTATCTAGCTACCTTAAGACTTTCATCCTCTATAACATTTGGCCTCATACAAATTTTTTGAAACTCTTTAGTATAAGTGTTTACATCTTGGTCTCTTTGCCTTAAGCTTTGCCTCTTCTTATGTAATTGAATCTCATAGTCATCTGGCATGTAGGCTTCTTTCACCTTGGCAACCATTCCTTTCCAAGTTGATATGGGTTGTTTGCCTTCTTTTTCCCTCTCTGTCTGAATGAACTTCCACCATGTTGAGGCAGATCCTCTTAATCTTGATTTAGTAACCTTCACCTTTTGTGCTTCAGTGACTCCATCACATTCAAAATGATTTTCCATTCCCTCTATCTAGTCCATGACTAAATCAAGTTCCATTTTTCCACTAAAAAGTGGTATGCCTTCAAGTGCTTTCCCACTCAAAGCTTTCAATGCCTTCAAGAAAGGCTACTCCAAAACAGGGTGAGGTTCAGGGGTCTTATCTTCCTTTGCAACCTCTTCTTCCTTTGGTATTCTTCCCTCAAACTGTGCACTCCTCACTGCTTGCTCAAGTTGGGCTATTCTTTCCCTCAATTGTTTATTGTCTTCTTCCTGCTCTTCAACCATCTTAGCCAGTTCTGCATTGGTCACCATGGTGGAAGAATCACTAGACTTAAGGTCTGACATACAAGATTCTTTCCTAAATCTTTAACTTGCTCTGATACCAATCTGATAGGTAAGGGGTTGGATGAGGCACTCACTACCCCATGCTCTAAGTCCTTGCTCCTAAGAACTCCTAGGTGTCTCTTCCACCTTGTCCTAGTGGTCCTGCCTCAGGTTTAGGTGCCACTGGTATTACTGGCCAACCCCTCTATCAATTTTCCTCCATACTACCAAGCCATTCTTGGTGCTTGCCACTTTCTCTCCTTAACCCTTAATCCCTCCTAAAGGCCAATTTCTCTCAACATTCAATTAGAAAACTTGCAGAGGTGTAAGTACATTGTAAAATATTCAAGGGTATCTGTCTAGGGTTCTTATGCCATCACAAGACTTCACTTAACCATCGCTTCCACTAAACCCTCTTCTAGGGTTAGGAAGGGCTACAAGCCTAGAACCCCAATTAGGTCTCTACACTAGGTAAAATGCAATTTACTCCTAAACCCACCAAAAGACCAGTACTCTTCATTTGGGGTTTGTGATTCCCATACCAACACCTTAAAGATTCTTGAGGGTGTGAGCCTGTATAGGCCGTACACTGCCCAATCACAAAAATGGTTAAAAACTTAGGGTTTCCTAACTTTTCCTGGCTGATTTTGGACTGTCAAAGTTTCCTCTCACCAAATAGATTGGTGGACCCTCCTCCTGCTCACTAGGCTTTGCCAAGACCCTCAAAAAAATTCAACAAAAGGAATTTCTTCAAAATCTGAGCACCCCTACAAGTTATGAGACTTTTACTCCTAGTCTTTCCTAGCCGGACCCTACTTGGCTCACCTAGGGCAAGACCTTGCCAACATCTCCTGCACTCAAACAAAACCTAGCAACTACCATATGTACAAGCATGATGTCTAGGCATTGTTTCCAAAAGGCCATATAGTTTGTACAGAGGAAAAGTGCTCTAGCACCCCATTTTCTAAAAACAGACAAGTTCAGAGCAGCAACATGGCAACAATGAACTATCTACAAAAAGATACCTAAAACTTGAACAAGAAGCTATCTAATGAATACAAAATTCTTGAATGATAACTACACTACATCCCACAATAGAATAGAAACAAATCTAATCCATTAGAAGACTTCCAAAATGCAATGATTCAGAAATTTAAACACATAACGCTGTTTTCTTCAATCATACAAGATTTCACCAGAATATTCAAGCTTCCAACCCTGTTTCAGGGTCAAGATATCCCTTAAATAGACTCCAAAAACATTTGAGCTTCTTGGTTCGAGACTTTTGATGACCTAATGGTAAAGGTTATAAAACCCATTGTGTTTTGCAAACTTTGGCAACTTTTTACCATTCAACAAAAATGAGCTTCTAAACTTATGAACTCTTGACAACTTTTTTCCCAAAGATCAAAAACACCTCTATGCTAAACACTAAATGGTCTACATGACCTTATGAAAACAAAAACAAAATTTAACCCTCTAGGTTTCTTCTTCACCTAAGGAACTGTATGTTGTTCCTTAGGTGCTCCTGCACCAGTTTGGTTGATGGAAGAAAGTTCCTAGAAGGTATAAGGCATGAGCATATGTGTTTTGCATTGATCCCTAGAGTTGATAAAGAAGATACTACTGAGGTACCTATAGAGGTTTCCAATTTGTTGAATGAGTTTCAAGCTATTATTTCTGATAATGTACTTGAAGGTTTGCCTCCAGTAAGAAAGATTAGTCATTAGATGGACTTGATTCTTGGAGCCAGTTTTCTGAATAAGGTAGCTCATTGTATGACTCTAGCAGAGAGCAAAGAGTTGAACAAACAAGTGCAAGAGTTGTTGCGGAAGGGATTGATTTGAGAGAGTTTGAGTCCATGTGTAGTACCTACAATACTAGCACCAAAGAAGGATTGGGAATGGCAGATGTCTACAGATTCTAGAGCCATCAACAAGATCACCATGAAGTACAAATTTCCCTTGCCAAGGATGGATGACATTATGGATTGTTTGAGTGGAGTTGAGTGCTTCACGAAGATATATTTTAAGAGAATATATCACCAGATCTGTATTAGAGAAGGAGATGAATGGAAGACAACCTTTAAAACTAAGGAGGGATTGTATGAGTGGTTAGTCATGCCTTTTGGGCTAACCAATATATCGAGCACATTTATGTGGCTTATGAATGAGGTATTAAAATTTTTTTTAGGAAAATTCGTTATTGTTTATTTGGATGATATTATGATTTTTAGTAAGACATTGGAGGAGCACCTGATGCATATCTGGAAAGTTTTTGAGAAGCTAAGGGAGGAGAAGCTGTTGATTAATTTGAAGAAATGCAGTTTTGTAAAAAGGGAGTTGGTGTATTTGGGATTTGTTGTCTCAACAGAGGGTCTTAAAATGGATCCAGAGAAGGTGTGATCTATCACTGAATGGCCTACCTCGAGAAGTGTTACAAAGGTAAGATCATTTCATGGTCTAGCAAGTTTTTATAGAAAGTTTATTAAGAGTTTCAGTAGTGTTTGTGCACCTCTAGCTAAAGAAATGAGAGGGGATAGAATTAAGAGTTTAAGTGGACTACAAGAGCAGCAAAAATATTTGATATGTTGAAGAAGAAAGTTACAGAGCAACCTATTTTGGCACTTCCAGATTTCAATAAGGTCTTTCAGGTAGATTGTGATGCTAGTGGAACTACCATAGGAGCTATTTTGAGTCAAGAAAGTAAGCTTGTTTCCTATTTTAGTGAAAAGTTAAATGATGCTAAGAAGAAATATTTTGTCTATGATCAAGAGTTCTATGCTATAGTTCAGGCTTTGAATAAATGGGGACACCATTTGTTTTCAAAATATTTTTTTTTATATACTAATCACCAGACTTTGTAGTATCTCAATAATCAAGGAAAGTTGAATCAAAGGCACTTAAAAGGGGTTGAGTTTTTGCAAAGTTATACTTTTTTTTTGAAGCACAAGAGTGGAATGTAAGCAAAGCTTAGGTGGGGAAAAAACTCTCCTAAAGTCAAAACCTCAAGGAAGAATGCATATATGACTTTAAATTTTACAATTACAGTTCATTAAGATACGTTTGAAAGAAATAACAAAACAAAGAAATGAACATACACAATTGGACACCAGATTTATGTGGGAAAATCCTTATGGGAGAAAAACCCACCAGACCAAGAAAAGCCTCTTTGTATTATAGTAAACAAAATTACATATAGAGTACATGTACTTCACTTTCTGATGTTAATTTACAACAACATTTATTGATCAATCTTGTATAGAATAGCTCTCAAAAAACATACAATAAATTCACTCAAATCAAATTGTGTTCAATCGAGCAACACTTCGTTATCTCACACTATTCATCGTCATCTGCCATTTCTAGTGAGTAATCCATTCTCTCATAGTCTGTTCATCTCCCTCACAGGAATGGTCACAATAGTCCAACTGCTATGGTTCACATTCCGCTTCTCTCATTGGATCAAAATAGACCACGTAGGATAGATATTCAGTCAAGGCATTCAAACTATATCGCATGTTGGTGAGACACTAGGCCGTGTCTCCCTGATGCCACAATGCCCGACTGTCATTATCGAAAAGAGTCACTACCATTGACAAGAGTCATATCGAGTTCAAACCTGTCATCTAGACTCACTCTATTGCTAAGAAATCACATCACTATCCATTGTAGAACCATCGACAAGACCATCGCTATCAGCAAAACATCATACCGAACAAAAATCTAGCTTATGCAGTTCTATCGACAAGAGTTTCGCTATCGCTAAGAGTCTTATAGAACCTTATGTCATATCGATGTTCATACCTATTGGTGAGAGGAAAACCATCGGCAAGATTTCTCACCAAAAAAACCTGTCTATCGGTGAGACCAATAGTCATCAGCAGGAGATCACACCAAAGGAATACCCGACAGTTCATATTACTCCAACCAGTCTATCGGCAAGAGCAACACCATCAACAAGAGGTTACACTGAAGTTCATCACGTGGAGATCCATCGGCAGTTCATAAACCAATCTGTTGGTGAGACTAGCACTCTCGAAAAGAGTTAATACTAACTGCAAACCTATCAGCCAAGAGTCTCCTCGATGACATCCATCACCAATGTGTAAAACCTTGGTGAGACATACTCTATTGGAGTGAGTCACTCTGAGGCTTCATGTCTCTCCTTGATGCCACTCATCACCAAGAGTCTCCTCGATAACCAATTGGAACCAACCTGTCGACATGAGATCTACCCAGGCAGAAAGAGATGGGAAACTCACAGTGATAGACATGTCCTTCCGATGACTCCCGTCGGCAAGACATAATCAAAGTCCCGGTGATCTGAGCACTTTAGAAGTTTAGAAAATAGCTGCTAGTTAGTAAGACATTCTGAGGGTCTCACCGAATTTTCTCTTTCAAGATTTTCATGTCAGTAAGCTTAAGGCACATTTTCCAACAATCTCCCACTTGACGAAGATTTTAGTAACACCTCCAGAGCACCAAAAAACTACTAAAATTCATGGGCATTAAGGCCCATCAAACTGGCACACCACCTAAAATTGTCTATGCTCACTGGTTTCGTCAATTCATCTGCAACATTTTCTAGATTATCCACTTTTTCTAAAGAGACCTTTCCATCCTCCACCATATCTCATACAAAATGATACTGCACATCAATATGTTTCATCCTGGCATGGAAAGTAGGATTTTTTTCCAAACAAATAGCACTCTGACTGTCACAATAAATTGTAATTTTCCCTACGTCAAACCCAATTTTAGAACACAAATGTTCTAACCAGATTGCTTCTTTATAGGCATGTGTTGCTGCCATGTATTCTACCTCTATAGTGGACAAAATGACTACAGCCTACTGCTTACTCATCCAACTAACTGCACCACCATTCATCATGAAAATATATCCACTTGTGGATCTTCTGCTATCAATGTCCCCTACCCAATTAGAATCCACATAGCCTTGAATATTGAGAGTCCTCTGTGATTCAACCAAATTGCCATGGTAACACAAAGCATATTCTGAAGTGCCCTTCAGATATCTAAACACTCTTTTTACAATATCCCAATGTGTCCTTCCAGGATTTTCCATAAAGTGACTAAGTACTCCCACTACTTGGGAAATGTCTGGCCTTGTACAGACCATTGCATACATTAAACTTCCAAATGCACTAGCATAAGGAACTCTAGTCATGTCCTCTATCTCAGTAGGAGATTTTGGATAGTATTCAATAGATAGCTTTGTTCCCTACAAAACTAGAACAACTAGCTGCTTGCACTCAGTCATACAAAATCTCTCCATAACAGTATTAATATACTTACTCTGACTGAGCCAAAGTTTTCTACTCTTCCTGTCCCTGGTTATTTCCATTCCCAGAATATACCTAGCTGCACCAAAATCTTTCATTTCAAACTTTGCAGACAACTGAGATTTTAGATCAAAAATCAGTAACTTACTATTGCCTACGAACAACATATCATCAACATAGAGAGCAATAATAAGAATATGATAATTTTCAGCTTTGTAGTACACACAATGATCAAATTTCAATCTTACAAATCCCAATGAGAAAAAAAACGTGTCAAACTTCTGGTACCACATTCTAGGAGATTGTTTTAATCCATACAAAGATTTTTTCAACTTGCAAACCAATTTTTCTTTACCTTTTTTCACAAAGTGCTCAGGTTGGGACATGCAAATTTCTTCTTCAAGGTCACCATGAAGAAATGTTGTCTTCACATCCATCTGTTCAATCTCTAAGTCATACGCTGTTGCAAGTGACAAAAAAAATCTGATAGAAGTCAGCTTAGCTACAGGAGAAAAAATTTCTCTATAATCAATTCCCTCTACCTGGGAATACCCCTTTGTAACCAACCTCGCCTTATACTTTTCCACACAACCATCCAGAATTATTTTCCTTTTAAATACCCATTTGCAGCCAACAAATTTTTTGCCTTCAGGTAAGGGCACTAAACTCCAAGTATCATTCTTTTCTAATGATGCCATTTCTTCATTCATGGCTTCCAACCAAGAGTTTTAATTAGACATTCTAAATGCCTCTTTCACAATCCTAGGCTCATCAGTGCTAGAAATTAAAGCATAGGCACAAGTAGAATCTAACAAAGAAAACCCATACCTATTAGGTTGCTTTCTTTCACATGTTGACCTCCTCACAGGCTGAGGCTGAGGTTGTTGTTATTCTTTAAAACTCTCAGAACTACTTGAGCTCTCCTTAGTTTCAGGTACATTTTGAATTTTGAATTCCTCTTTATCTGGTGTCGGAGGAATTTCAACTACATCCTTTTTATCTTATGATTTTGTCTCTGACTACAGATCCATAGTAGAAGGCTTCAGCTCAAGAAAAATAACATTTCTGCTGTATAGAACCTTCTCCATATCAGGATTCCAAAGCTTGTATCCTTTTATGCCAACACTTTAACCAATAAAAATATATTTAACAACCTTGTTTTCCAATTTAGATCTTTTTTCATTCGACACATATGCATATGCCTCATAGCCAAAGACACGAATGTGTCTCAGAAAGGACTTCTTTCCAGACCATGCTTCCAAAGGTGTTTTCTCAACAAGAGCAGAATTCAGAGAATGGTTTATTAAATAACATGTTGCAAGTGCCTCAGCCCAGAACTTCTCCTCCAAGCCAGCACTACTTAGCATACTCCATGCTCTTTCCATCACTGTCATGCTGAACCTTTCAGCAACTCCATTTTTTTGCAGAGTGTACGATGTAGTTTTATGTCTTTTAATCCCATGATCTTTATAGTACCTTTCAAACTCATCAGAACAAAACTCATTTCCATTGTTAGTCATTACACATTTTATTTTTCTCCCATTCTGATTTTCCACAAGGTTTTTAAATTCCTTAAAATGACTGAACACTTCTGATTTACTTTTCAAAAAAAAAAACAAATGCCCTTCTTGAATAATCATTAATGAACAATACATAATATCTTGATTTAGACAAAGAAGGAACATTTACTGGACCAAAAACATCAGAATGTATGTAATCAAGTAAACCAAAAGATTTGTGAGGACTGGAGTAAAATGAAACACAGTTTTGTTTACCATATATACAATGTTCACAAAACTTGAATTCGAGGTTACAATCATCAAGCCCTTCAACTAGGTTTTTATTCTTCAAGGTTTTTAAACCTTTTTCACAAATGTGGCCAAGCCTATGATGCCAGAGCATAGTCTTTTTTGCTGGAAGTTTAATTTCCAAAGAGTTTGCACTATTAGGAACTTTTTCCTCTTTTTCTCCATGAGTTTCTTTTTGTGACTTTACAAAGACACTATTGCATTACACAACATGTGCATCCAACTTATGCAAGGTACCAATACGAGCACCCCTTGCTAGCACCATTGAGCCTCTAGTCATCTTGTAGCCATTTTCAGAGAACATGACTTGCACTCCAATATCGTTCAACTTACTAATAGAAAGTCAATTTCGATCTAGACTTGGTATATGCATTACATCATTGATTCCCTTCACTCTTCCATCAGGGAATTGAATTCTGACTCTTCCACAGCCAACTATTTCTAGAGATGAATCGCTTTCCAAATACACCCTTCCACCATGTTATTGCTCATACTTAGTGAACTAGTATCTATGAGATGTCATGTGGAAAGATGCTCCATAATCAATCAGCTAGATATCATCTGATGCCTGTGTAGCCAAGGCTGCAATGAAAGCGTCTGCATCACTCTGAGAAGAATCATTGTCAGAAGAATACTTCTTCTTTTTATCCACTTTACAATCCTTTCATACATGACTAGGTTGCCCACAATTCCAACACTCTACCTTGGACTTCTTACCAGGAGACTTTGATCTCCCCTCTGATTTGGATTTGGACTTCTTGTCCTTCTTCTTTCCTTTTTCTTTCGATCTACCTCGAACAACAAGAGCCTCCTTTTCCATTTGAGAAGATTTTCTTCTCATTTCTTCTGATAACAAAGAAGCAACAATATATTCCATCTTAAAAGAGGAAGTAGTACTCCCAATAGCCATCACCAAGTGATCCCAAGAATCTGGAAAAGAACATAACAGTAGCATACATCTTTTTCATCAATATTCACACCCACAAATGCTAACTGAGCAATCAACATGTTGAAAGCATTCAAATGATCAACAACATATGCTCCTTCCTGCATTTTCAAAGAGTACAACTTCTTCCTCAAGAACAACTTATTCACCAAGGACTTGCCCTGATAAATAGCTCCCAGTCTTTTCCACAAAGAGGATGTTGTCTTTTCTTCATGAACATTTAGAAGAAAAAAGTTTGCTAAATAGAGCCTTATTAGTCCCTTTGATTTTTGATCTGCAAAGTCCCAATCCTCTTGCTTCATGCCTGTATGCTTCATTCCAAACACAACAAGCCAAATATCATGATCAACCAATAGATCTTCCATTTTGAGTTTCCACAACTCAAAATTACTACCATTGAATTTCTCAATTTCAATCTTTCCTGATGTGCTTGCCATCTTAATCTGTAATTCGAATTACTAGAATTCTACAAGACTCCCACTGAACAAAATTGACACAAAACACCCAAGGTACCCACAAGGATAACACAACTAGCTAGGCTCTGATACCACTTGTAAGGAAATCTTAGTTGCAAAACAAACTCTCCTAATGTCAAAACCTCAAGGAAGAATGCAAATATGACTTTAAATTTTATAGTTAAAGTTCATTAAGATACACTTGAAAGAAATAACAGAAAAAAGAAATGAACATACATAATTGGACACCAGATTTATGTGGGAAAACCAAGAGAAAAACCCACCACACCAAGAAAAGCCTCTTTGTATTACAGTAAACAAAATTACATACAGAGTACAGACTTCACTTTATGATGTCAATTTACAACAACATTCATTGATCAATCTTGTACATAATAGCTCTCAAAAAACATACAATAAATTCAATTAGATCAAATCATCTTCAATTGAGCAACACTTCATTATCTCACACTATTCATCGTCATTTTCCATTTCTAGTGAGTAATCTATTCTCTCACAGTCTATTCATCTCCCTCACAGGAATGGTCACAACAGTCCAACTACTAACAGTTCACATTCCGCTTCTCTCATTGGCTCAGAACAGACCACGTAGGATAGACATTTGATCAAGGCATTCAAACTGTATCACATGTCAGTGAGACACTAGGTCATGTGTCCCTGATGCCACAATTCCCAATTGTCGTTATCGACAAGAGTCACTACCATCGGCAAGAGTCATATCGAGTTCAAACCTGTTGTCCAGACTCACTCTATCGCTAATACATCACATCGCTATCCACTGCAAAACCATCAACAAGACCACTGCTATCGGCGAGACATCATATCGAACACAAATATAGCTTGTGCAGATCTATCAGAAAGAGTTTCGCTATCACTAAGAGTCTTATAGAACCTTATGTCATACCGATGTTCATACCCGTCAGCGAGAGGAAAACCATTGGAAAGAGTTCTCACCGAAAGCACTGTTATATCGATGAGACCAACAGTCATCGACAGGAGATCACACCGAAGGCATACCCAATAGTTCATATTACTCCAACTAGTCTATCAGCAAGAGAAACACCATCGGCAAGAGGTTACACCGAAGTTCATCACGTGGATATCCATCAGCAGTTCATAAACCAATCCGTCGACGAGACTAGCACTCTTGACAAGAGTTCATACCGACTGCAAGCCTATCAACCAAGAGTCTCCCCGATGACATCCATCACCAATGTGTAAAACCTCGGCGAGACATACTCTGTCAGAGTGAGTCACTCCAAAGCTTCATGTCTCTCCCTGATGCAACTCGTCGCCAAGAGTCTCCTTGATAACCAACTGGAACCAACCTATCGGCATGAGATCTTCCCAGGAGGAAAGAGATGGGAAACTCACAGCGATAGACATGTCTTGCCGATGACTCCCGTCAGCAAGATAGAATCAAAGTTTCAGCAATCTAAGCACCTCAGAAGTTTGGAACACAACTGCTAGTCGATAAGACATTCTGAGGGTTTAACCAACTTTTCCCTTTTAGGAGTTTCATGTCAGTAAGCTTGAGGCAAATTTTCCAACATGGAAGACCAAATAGAATGCAGATGCCTTAAGTAGAAGGAAAAATTTGTTGATAGAGATGAATACAGAGGTTGTTGGATTCAATGAACTCAAGAGTTTGTATCCAAAAGATCCAGACTTTGTAGAAGCTTGGAAGGCTTGTTTGGAACTTGTTACATTAGATAGGACAAGATGGTTGGATTTCTTAATCCAAGATGGGATGCTGTTTATAGGAATCCAATTGTGCATTCCAAGGAGTTCTATGAGAGAGAATCTAATCAAGGAGAAGCATAGTGGAGGATTGGTTGGGAATTTTGGTCGAGATAAGACCATTTCTCTTGTCAGTGAGAATTATTATTAGCCCCAGTTACAACAAGAATTGAAGAAGTTTGTACAAAGTTGCAGAGTATGTCAGATGGTGAAAGGAACAAGTCAAAATACTAGATTGTATCAGCCATTACCTGTACCTGAGAGGGCATGGGAGGATATTAGCATGGATTTTTCTCTTGGCTTGGCAAGGAAACATAGAGGGAATGATTCCATATTTGTGGTGGTGGATATATTTTCAAAGATGGCACATTTCATTTTATGTCATAAGACCAGTGATGTTGTTCATGTTGCACAACTATTTTTCAAAGAGGTGGTGAGACTACATGGTCTACCAACGAGTATAGTTTTAGACAGAGATACCAAATTTGTTGGTTATTTTTGGAAAACATTATGGAAGAAGTTAAAGACATATTTGAAGTTCAATTCTTCTCTGTTGGGAAGAAACACTACACAAGTTATCTAGTGTTGTCATTTATAGAAACCATAGTCAGTGATTTGATCCACACATGAGTATTTGATCATACCAGAAGTTAGATCAAAGTTTTGTGATTAACTGTCAAGCAAGAACAAAACATTTGACATAATTGTGTTCATTGATTCATATGCCATTTTCTATTATCTTTTTGAGTTGTGAATATCATGAAAAGTAGTTTGGTGTATAATCTATGTTATCCTTGAATCTTAGAGCCTCGTATCGATCTGTGCTCAAGTTAGAAGATCCGATTGATCGATTTTCCATTTAATAGTGCAAGAAGGCCGACTAAGTGAATATAGCATGTTGTGGATATTCGAGGAGTAATTGTTTAAGTGATTTTGTTTTCGAGCATGTTGATTTAGGTCCTCACTATGTTGTGGCTGACTTTGGTTGGTGCGCATTGAAAATTATTTATGGATTGAGCCAATAGTTTGTAAATATTTTCTATTTTATTGAAGCCGACATGTAGTGAATTAAATCCTTAGTAGTAGATATATATAAGTGATTTCTTATATCATTTCGAAGTGTGTACGAAGTGTGTTGATGTGTGTTGCAAAATTCAGAAGGATTGTAGAGAAATTATGCATGGTTTCACTTGTGCATAAAAGGATTTGTGATGCGAGTTAAAGCAGACATAGAAGAAGAGAAGAATCAGACAGAAGGTCAAGAAAGTGATTAATGTGCTTAACCAAAACTATTCTCAGACATTTGTAGATTTTTTTTCATAGTTCACCACTCCACTTGTCTTTTGACATTGATTGTAAGGAAGTGAGCCTTTCTATTTTTGAGCAGTAAGCTCTAGGCAGTGTGCCTGAATGCAAGTACATTCCCATTTTGTAAACATCTTTTGAGTATACCCAGATAATATTGTGGATTGACCTCCACCGTGGTTTTTTCCCTAACAGGGTTTCCATGTAAAAAATCCTTGTGTTATGGTGTTGTGGTTGCTTGCTTTATGTTCATGCATATTTATTTTGGTTGAATGTTATAAGTGCTTTAAAGATCAGATTAATATAGCTAAAAATTGCAGAACACTGATTCACCCCCTCTCTTAGTGTTCCTTGATTCCAACAATTGGTATAAGAGCTTAGTTCCTTGGAAGAAGTTTAAAATCTTGGGGAAGATTCGAGAAAGTGATTCAATGGATTCAAGCAGTATTCAACAACAACTTTTGGTGGCCCTAGATGATCTTGATCAGTCCAAATCTGAAGTTCAGGAATTGCAGGCAAGCGCCATGAATGCTGAGAAATTTATTCAATCATTGAAAGATAAAATCAATGAGTCAAGGGAGAAGAGAAGGGAACTCTATGATTAGATCAAGTAAAAAGAGAATAAGAGCATTGAAGATGAACACATGAGTCAAGACTTGAAGGAAAATTTAGAGGAATGTGAAAAGCTTACCAAAGATAATGTTGTCCTGAAGCATGAGATGGAATCCATGGTGATAAGGATGACCAAGGAGATTGAAGACAAAAAGAAGAATTAAGAGAATCTTACTCAGTCCTAGAAAGAAAATTTTGAAGAATGCAGCTGAATTACTGATGGATTCAATTGGTTGGAGCTTGAATTGGAACAATCTAGAAATAATGAAGAAGAATTTGAAAAGAAGATTGTTGATCTCAAAGATGAACTTGCTACTGCAAATGAATTCAAGGAGAAGTTCAGGATTAGCTCAACCAAACTTGATGAACTGATTAAAAGTCAGAGGACTGAAGGTGACAAGCAAGGTCTTGGATATGAGGAAGGAGAAAGTTCCAGATCTAGACAAAGGAGATTCAAGAAAGGAAATCAGATGAACAAAGCTAGAAGGTATTCGGTAAGACAACCTAATGCTCAAAGGTTCAATGGTTACTATTTTGTTTACAATAACTTTGGTCATATGGATATTCAATGTAGAAAGAGAATGAATCCTAGTGGTCCATCATTCTCTGGTCAGTGTTTCAATTGCAATAAGTATGGTCATAAGTCAAATGAATGCAAAAATATGATGAACAACTTTTATAGAGATGTTAGATGTTATACATGCAATAGATTTGGCCATATTTCTAACCAGTGCAAATCAAGAGAAAATCAATGGAACAACTAGTCTGGACAAAGAAATGTTGTGTGCTACAATTGCAACAAATCAGGTCACATTGCTAGATGTTGTAGAAGTAGGAAGGGTCTGGTAAATCAAGGGAAAAACATGCAGAAGGATGAAAAGGGGAAAGGAAAAGTTACTCCAAATGAGATCAGGAAGCAAATGAAGAAGATATGGGTGAAGAAGAGTCCCTTTGATGTAGGAAATGATTCCACACCAGAACTTGATTCTGGTAATTCCTCTGGGAATTAGATTAAGGCCTCTGGCTGAGGGGGAGTTCTCAAGAAAATTCTTCAAACCCCTTACCAATAGTTGGTACTGGGATATGGATGAGTGCAGTGATTGCATTGATGATCTACAAATCCTATTGAAATAGTTGGAGATAGTATTTATGCAGAATTGAAGGTCCACAAAAGAGTTATCTTTCATAGAGTATGGAAACAAGGTATCCAGATGAGTTAGGGAAAAATAATTTATTGTGACAAAAAGTTAGGTGTGTGAATGATAAAAGGTCATTTGTATTCTTCATTTGTCATGTTGCACCTTAAGAAGAAGAAGTTTGGAGAGATTTGAAGCAAACTTTGGCGAAGATTCAAGTGTGAAGGTGATTCGGTGATCAAACCCTAATCCGACGAAAAGGTATCTATTGGGAAAACTTGTGAATTTGTGAAAATGGCTGCTCCATTGGTAGTTGATATCAAGGATAGACCCCTTCTGAAATTCAAGTGTCATCCTTTCAAATATTTTGAGACAAAGCCCTTAGGTGCATTTTCGTCTGTTCTGTATGACCTCTTGCATATTGAAGACATTAGGGAATACATTCATGCAAATATTGAGGAGTTAGGAAGCTGATAGTTGTTGAATTTGTACACAAATCATATAGTTGGAGAAGATTTCAAGGTAAAGTCTGAGTTCAAAACCTTAGAGGAGAATAAATTCACATAGATTGTAAAATTTCTCATGTCTGAAGAAAATGAGTGTGTTTGGTATATTTTGAGCCGAGTTCATGCTGAATTTATGTGGTTGAGTCAACCTTTTAAGATTACAAAAGAATCCATAAGTGTTGTTACTGGTTTAAATTCCTCTGGTGGGTTGCCAATCTTGAAGTTCGTGAAGAATCAGATAGTTACTGATGCAACCTGTTCAATGTTTGATAAAAGAGCTATGAAAATTGATGGTATTATTGAAGTGGATGTCAGATTTGCATATATGGTCATTGGTTACAATATCTATCATTCCAGTTGGGATAATTCTATATCTGGTACAACTATCTATGTAGCGTTTCAGTTGGTGGAGGAGAATGCAAAGTATGATCTATGTGAGTTACCCTAGAGTCAACATATTGAGAATCTTGGTAAGATTGAGAAAGATAAGAAGAATTACTTTAAGTATGGTAATCTATTGTTTTGTTTATTCTTCTACTTCATGAATGAAGTTTCGAGAGTTGGAAAAGTTTAATGGCAAGGTAATAAACATGTAGTTGTTAAAATTAGAGATATCTTGCATAGAGTTGGTGATAGTAAAACAAGGAAAATTGTTATATGGGGATATTTCAAGAGTTTTTAGAGTGAGATACAAGCAAGAGAAATAATTCCTAAGTCTATTATGGAGAAGTACAAGGACACTATCTGCTTTATGGTTGACATTGATCAATGCTTGATGGAAGCTGTAGATCCTAGAACGGTCCAGATTTTGCCAATAGGCTATGAAGTTGAGGAGAAAATCTTGGAACTATATGCACAACATTTTTTGAATAAACCTCTGGATCCGATAGAAGAGAGGTTTGGAACCTATGAAGAAAAATATATGCAAGTACATGAGCAATTGAAGAAGCCAATGATAATCCAGAAAGTAAGAAAATAATTGGAAGCTTTTGCAGAGAGCATGGGTATATCTGTAGAAGCTATGAGAGAAGCTAGAAGAAAGAGAGAACAAGCTGAAGAAGAGCCTATTAGAACTTAATCTTCTAGTCCAACAACATCCTCTGCACGATCTAGATCAACAAGGATCTCTACACCCTTATCCAGCTCTACAGTGAAATAAGGCTGTATGAAAGCTCAAATGAAGACATCTGGTAGAGAAGTAAAGAGGAAGAACGATAAAAGAAAAAGATTTTATGTTGTAGTTGAGGAAGATGAGGAAACCAAATTTGATGAAGAAGTGAGAAAAATTAAGCATTAGGGAACAAAGGCAACAACAGTCTCTAAGGACAAGCCCTTCGATGAAGAAGAGAAATCAAAGAAGAAGATGGAAACTGAAAAACTGGGTATGTTTGTAAAGGAATTTGAGAGAGGCATAGTCAAGGATGTAATCTTAAGCCACTATGTGAATGCTATGATACCTTTGATAGTGTTGGTCAAAGAATTCTTGAAGAAGCAACAATAAAGTATTTGAATGATTTCAATTTGACTCTATTGAGATCATGTCTGAGTTGCCTAAGTGACTGTATGAATTTTTGGAAATGAGGAGAGTAAATGCAAGAACTGAAGATGAGTAGCTGAGAGAGCATATTCTTGCAGATTTATGTCTGGTGATGTCTATTGAGGAAATGAAGACAATTCTGAATGGTGCTAGAAGGATTTCAAGAGAAAAACAAGAGTAAACATGCTTATAATTGGTCGAACTGAAGAGGTAGCAAAATAAATTGAAAGAATTCTAAAGGAAGTTTTGTTAAAGAACATAATCAATGTTGTTTCTGAAGAAGTGCATGATGAAGATGCTCCCTCTGGTCCAGTAACAGAAAAAAGGAAAAGAAGATATTGTTGAGGACACCCAGATTCCTCTTGATGTGCATGATACAAAATTTTCTATGGAGACTAAAGCTCCTGAAGATGTGATAGCTGAAGAAGTTGAGATTCCTAAAGAAAATCAAGAATCTGTAGTTGAGGAAACAATGATTGAAGAAAATAAGGTTGAAGTAAAGGAGGTTCCTGTGGAAGCAAGAGACACTACAGAGGCAGTGAAGAAATTTTTGGAAGAGAAACAAGAATGTTGGTATGTGGTGATTGATCATGCTATACTATACACCTTGACATGTATCCTTGCTAGGGTCTGGGGTCAGGCTGGGCCCCGGGCGGCAGCTCCTGAGAAAAAATTTCTTCCTACTTTTTCGTGTCATCACCGAAAAAGGAAAAAATCAATGAAAAAAGGAAAAAAACCAAATTTGTAGAACACTAATCTGGAAGCTTCTAAGGTTGTTAAAAAGGGGTTTGAATGTGGGTTACAATATGATGAAAAACATGATTATTTGCAAGATTGTAATAGGTTTTTGCACTAGATAATAAAATCATTGGATGGCTGCGGTTTGGTGGATGTAGCCCAGATTGGGTGAACCATGTTAAATTCTCTGTGTTATGATTTATTCTATGTGTGTTTTAGTTTCTTTTTTTATTAATTAAATCTACATTTAATTGTTAGATATCTGCCATTTCTAACTCTAACAAGTGGTATCAGAGTGGGTTGTGTTTTGATTATCGTTTGTAGGAAGGTCTCACAGTTGAGTGGGAGTAATGGCAGACGAGGGTAAGAAGGTTGAGAAGTTTAATGGGTAGAACTATCAGTTATGGAAGATGTAGATGGAGGACTACCTCTATCAGAAGGATTTATGGCAGCCATTGGAAGGGAAAACCAAGAAACCTGCAGTAATGTCTAATGAGGACTGAGACATTTTGGATAGAAAGGCTCTTGGTAGTATTCGTTT
Source organism: Sequoia sempervirens (assembly GCA_007258455.2). Taxonomy (NCBI): domain Eukaryota; kingdom Viridiplantae; phylum Streptophyta; class Pinopsida; order Cupressales; family Cupressaceae; genus Sequoia; species Sequoia sempervirens. The sequence goes on along the minus strand of VDFB02270651.1, from coordinate 586,585,156 downwards.
ATGCCTGGCACAATCGGTGGCATTCAATATTACAACAATAAAGACAACTCAAGAGTTGATGGAAACCCTGGCAATGTTATATGAAAATCCTTCCACTTCGAATAAGGTATTTCTTATGAAGCATTTATTTATTATGAAAATGGTAGAAGGTGGGTCAGTTACTGATCATTTAAATGAGTTTAATACAATCACTAGTCAATTAAATTCTGTAAAAGTAAACTTTGATGAAGAAGTTAGGGCTCTTTTGATTCTGTGTTCTTTTCCTGAAAGCTGGAATAGCTTGGTAATGGTTGTTAGCAATTCTATTTCTGGTTCGAATACATTGAAATTTTATGATGTTGTTGGTGTTATTTTGAGTGAGGAAATTTGTAGGAAAAGCTCAGGTGGAACATCCACATCAGGCACTGTTTTGAATGCAGAAAGTAGGGGAAAAACAAATGAGAGAGGAAATAATTTTGGAAATCGTGAGAAGTCATGAGGAAAATCACAAAACGTCCCAATCTAGAAACAAGAGGGCTTGTTGGTACTGTGGTAAGTCGGGTCATTTAAAGAAATATTGCTGGTCTTGGAAAAATAAAGGAGACAAAAAGGAAGGAAGTAAAGAGGAAAATGTGGTAAGTAATAAATCTGATGAGGATGCTTTGATTCTTTCCCTTGATAATGTTGATGATTCTTGGATGTTAGATTCAGGGGCTTCATTTCATGCTACCCCCCATAGAAGTTATTTTCTTGATTATGTCCAAGGGGATTTTGGGCTGGTTTATTTAGGAGATAATGAACTTTGTCAAATTGTTGGAAAGGGAAGAATCAAGATTAAGTTGCAGAATGAGAATCATTGGCTACTACATGAGGTAAGGCATCTTCCAAAGTTAAGTAGAAATTTAATTTCAGTAGGGAAACTAGATGATGAAGGTTGTGTTGTTACATTTAGTGATAAAAATTGGAAGGTCACAAAGGGTACCTTAGTGGTAGCAAAAGGTGTGAAAGTAGGCACCTTATATCTTTGTATAGGTCATATTGTTCCTTCTACTTTAATTGTTATAGAAAAAGGTCAATGTTCAGGAACAATTGCTATAGTTCAGCAGGTAGAAGATCATATAGTTGTTGTGGACTCTGAATCAACACTGTGGCATAATAGACTTGGGCATATGAGTGCAAAAGGTATGAAAGTACTTCATTCAAATAATGTTTTACTAGGTCTAAAATGTGTTAATATGGATTTCTGTGAAATTTGTGTGTATGGAAAATAAAAGAGAGTAAGTTTTCTCAAGGATGGGAAGCAAAAGAAAGATGAGGAATTGTAGCTTGTGCATACGGATGTATGGGGACCAGCTCAGGTATCTTCTCTCGGTGGCTCTTTGTATTATGTTACATTCATTGATGATGCAACTAGGAAGGTATAGATTTATTTCCTTAGACAAAAATCTGATGTATTTCAAACCTTTAAAAATTGGAGAAGCTTGGTTGAGAATGAGATGGGTAAAAAGCTAAAATGTCTTAGATCTGATAATGGTGGTGAGTATTGCAACAAAGAGTTTGAAGATTATTGCTCTTCTAATGGTATTCGTAGGAAGAAAACAATTCCAAGGACTCCACATGAAAATGGAGTGGCTAAGCGCATGAATAGAACAATAATGGAGTGTGCAAGAACTATGAGATTGCATGTTGGGCTGCCTTTAAAAATGTGGGAAGAGACTATAAATACTGTTGTTTATTTAATTAATAGAGGTCTCTCTAATCCTTTGGGTTGTGGTATTCTGGAGGAAGCATGGAAAGGTAAGAAGGTGAGTTATTCTTTTTTCAAAACCTTTGGTTGTGAAGCATTTGCACATATAGATTCTAAAAATAGAACCAAGCTTGATGCAAAATCAAAGAAATGTATATTTGTTGGATATGGCATTGATGAATTTGGTTATAGGCTTTGGGATTTTGAAAATCAGAAAATTGTGAGAAGCAGGGATGTCATATTCAGTGAGAAAGTGTTGTACAAATATCTGTTGCTGCAACATGAGAAAAAATAAAATGATTATGTAGTGTTGGATGATATTCCAAACAATGATGTTTCAATGGTTCCTCATGATGAGCAACAACAACAACAACAAATACCATAAACTCCTATGAATGTTAGACAATCTTCAAGGATAAGTAGACCTCTAGAAAGATTCTCTCTCTATTTGTATACTATTTTTTTAACTGATGCTGGTGAACAGGAATATTATGATGAAGCTATGTAGGTGGATACGAAGGTTCAGTGAGAGTATGAAATGGAAGAAGAAATGGACTCCTTGCTGAAAAATCAGACTTGGGAATTATGCAAGTTGCTTACAGGTAAGAAGGCTTTACCAAAAAAATGGGTTTATAGGTTGAAAGATGAGGATGGAGGTAAGGAGAGATTTAAAGCCAGATTAGTTGTAAAGGGATTTGCATAGAAAAAGGGTATTGATTTTGATGAGATTTTTTCTCTAGTTGTTAAAATGACTTCTATTCATATTGTTTTAAGTATTGTGGCTGCTGAAGATTTGCTTTTAGAATAGCTTGATGTTAAAACGACCTTTCTCCATGGTGATTTGGAAGAGGAAATATATATGGAATAGCCACAAGGATTTGAGGTCAAAGTTAAGGAGAAACTAGTGTGCAGATTGAATAAAAGTTTATATGGCTTGAAGCAAGAACCTCAATAATGGTATTTGAAATTTGATAGTTTTATGGCTGAACAAGGCTACAATAGTTGTAATTCTGACTTTTGTGTTTATTTTAAGAGGTTGGATAATGACAACTACATTATTTTATGTTTATATGTTGATGACATGCTTGTAGCTAGGTCTAACATGGATCACATCAATGAGCTAAAACAACAGTTAGCAAAATCTTTTGCTATGAAGGATTTGGGGGCAGCAAAACAAATCCTTGGTATGAAAATTTATAGAGATAGGAAAAACAAAAAAATGTTTTTATCTCAGGCTAATTATGATGAAAAGGTGTTGCAGAGATTTCGTATGGAGAATGCAAAAGCTGTCAGCACACCTTTGCCTAGTCATGTTAAATTGACTAAGGATATGTGTCCAAAGACACAAGAGGAAGAAAAAATGTCCAAGTTACCATATGCTTCAGTTGTAGGTAGTTTAATGTATGCCATGGTATGCATGAGACCAAATATTGCACATACCGTAGGAGTTGTTAGCAAGTATTTGAGTCATCCTGGAGTTGAGCATTGGAATGCGGTAAAATGGATTCTCAGGTACTTAAGAGGTACATCTAATAAATGTTTATGTTTTGGGGGATCTAATACTGATTTAAAAGGCTATGTTGACTCAGATTTGGCAGGGGATATAGATACCAGATGAAGTACCACAAGTTATTTATTTATAGTTGGTGGGACAACAGTGAGTTGGATTTATCAATTGCAAAAGGTGGTTGCTTTATCCACCACAAAGGCAGAGTATGTTGTTGCAACAGAGGTGACAAAGGAGATGATATGGATGCAACTTTTCATGGATGAGTTGGGAAAACAACAAGCTAGAAATTACTTGTTTACAGACAACCAAAGTGCTATACATGTTGCAAAGAATTTTTCCTTACATTCTAAAACAAAACACATACAATTGAGATATCACTTCATTTGGCCGGTGTTGGAGGATGGACAGGTCAAGCTGGACAAGATGCATACAAATGCCAATCCAACAGACATTTTTATGAAGGCGGTGACAAGGGAGAATTTGAGCTCCTCTTCAACTTCGGTTGGCCTTCAAGGTTGAATTCAAGTATAACAGAGCAGCAGGGTCCAAGGTACTTATTTCTAGTGGGAGCTGTAAGTGCAGCAATGTTGTCCAGGATCAATCTCCAAGTGGGAGATTGTTGGTATGTGGCGACTGATCATGCTATACTATACACCCCAACATGTATCCTTGCCAGGGTCCGGGGCCGGGCCGAGCCCCAGGCGGGGGTTCGGGGGCGGTAGCTCCCGAGAAAAAATTTCTTCCTATTTTTTTTGCGTCGTCACCGAAAATAGGAAAAAAACCAACTTTGTAGAACCCTAATCTGGAAGCTTCTAAGCTTGTTAAAAAGGGGTTCAGATGTGGGTTACCGTATGATGAAAAACACAATTATTCACAAGATTGTAATAGGTTTTTGCACTAGATAATAAAATCATTAGATGGCTGTGGTTTGGTGGATGTTGCCTGGATTGGGTGAACCATGTTAAATTCTCTGTGTTATGATTTATTCTATGTGTGTTTTAGTTTCTCTATTTATTAATTAAATCTGCATTTAATTGTTAGATATCTGCCATTTCTAACTCTAACAAAGAAGAGTTTGACCTTGAATTGGGTGAAGGTCCTATTAATTTGGCTACTTTGTCTCTGATTTAGAAATTGAAAGTTGCATCATTTGCTTAGGCGAAGGCAAGGGAAGAATTTTTGAAGTCTCACATTGAGGATAGTGAGCTATTGATTCTTGTATTTGGCATCTTGGAGAGAATCATGCCTTCTCATGTTAAGGATCCATCCGGTTCTCCCTCTGGTGAGCTGTAGAAGCTTATTAATTTTATAAGTACTCATTTTGAGTCCCTTGAGAAGTCAGCTGAGGACAAGGTACAAAAGGAATTTGATGATAAAAGGTTCAATAGGGTAAAGTGCATGATTGCTAATGAAAAATCACTATTAGCTACCTGTGTGAAGAATATTCAAAGTGCACTATCGAAATTAGGAAATATTTATAAATCATGTTTATCTTTGTCTAAATTTACTAAGGACAATGAGAAGAAGATTAAGGATCATGAGAAATATTAGCTGATATTTCTGAAGCCTTTGATCCTTTAAGTGTTTCTGTTGGAAAGCAAGAATGTTAGGTTATAGCCCTACTTGACAAGTTAAAGAATTTGAAGCATGATAATGATAGAATTATGGAAAGAGCATGTGGGCTTAGAGGCCTAATTGGTCTGAAGATGGAAACAATGTTGAGTACATTTAAGGAAGTTGAAGAAGCTTTGGCGATCAGTGATCCAGTGAACCTTGAATCAACAGAAATGAAATCTTATTTGCTCTGTGGTCACATGACTATTTTGGAGAGTCTCAAGAAGGGTTGGGACACTAGTTTGAGCCTATTGAAGGCCAATTTTGCAGATATATTCAAGTTTGTGTAAGTTGTACAAACAAGTTTGTACATATGTAGTTTGAAGTTTATGTTTGATTTTTGGTATGTGGATCCCCATCTTTTCCATTGATGTCAAAGGGGGAGAATGAGACAGTGAAAAATGCCTTAATCATCTCAGGGGGAGTTGTGTTTTTGGAGTTTTGAAGGTTGGCAGTGTATTCATGTTGGTACTAATCTGACACTTAGTCATTTTTCACTAAGTGTTGCCATCAATGCCAAAGGGGGAGATTGTTGGAAAGAGACAATGCACAAGTTATCTGGTGTTGTCATTGATGGAAACCCTAGTCAGTGATTCAATCCACACATGAGTATTTGATCATATCGGAAGTCAGATCAAAGTTTTGTGATTAACTATCAAGCAAGAATAGAGCATCTGACATAATTGTGTTCATTGATTCATATGCAATTTTTTGTTATCTTTTTGAGTTGTGGATCTCAGGGAAGGTAGTTTGGTGTATAATTTGTGTTATCATTGAATCTTAGAGCCTCGTATCGATCCGTGTGCAAGTTAGAAGATCCGGTTGATCGATTTTATGTTTAACAGTGCAAGAAGGCCGACTAAGTGAATATAGAATGTTGCGGATATTTGAGGGGTATTTTTTAAAGTGTTTTTGTGTTCGAGCATGTTGATTTAGGTCCTCAATATTTTGTGTCCAAATTTTGTTGGTGCGCATTGAAAATTATTTGTGGATTGAGCCAATAGTTTGTAAATATTTTCTATTTTATTGAATTCCACATGTAGCGAATTAAATCCTTAGTAGCAGATATATATATATATATATATATATATAAGCGATTGTTTATATCATTTCAATGTGTGTACGAAGTCTGTTGATGTGTGTTGAAAAATTAAGAAGGATTGTAGAGCAATTATACATAGTCTCACTTGTGCATAAAAGGATTTGTGATGTGAGTTAAAGTAGACAGAGCAAAAGAGCAGAATTAGACAGAAGGTCAAGAAAGTGATTAATGTGCTTAACTGAAACTATTCTCAGGCATTTGTAGATTCTATTTCATAGTTTACCACTCCACTTGTCTTTTGACATTGATTGTAAGGTAGTGAGCCTTTCTATTTTTGAGTAGTGAGCTCTAGGTAGTGTGCATGAATGCAAGTGCATTCCCATTTTGTAAGCATCTTTTGAGTATACCCAGATAATATTGTGGATTGACCTCCACCGTGGTTTTTCCCCTAACAGGTTTTCCACATAAAAATTACCTGTGTTATGGTGTTGTGGTTGCTTGCTTTATGTTTATGCATATTTATTTTGGTTGAATGTTATAAGTGCTTTAAAGATCAGATTAATAAAACTAAAAATTGTAGAACACTGATTCACCCCCCCTCTCAGCGTTCCTTGATTCCAACCCGCTCACCATCTACAGATTGATGGAAAAATGAAGGTGGTCAATAGGAGTTTGTGTAACCTAATAAGATGCTTAGTAGGAGATAAACCAAAGGGATGGGATTTGATTTTACCATAGGCAGAATTTGCTTATAACATTTTTGTCAATAGGAGCACCGGTAAATCACCATTCTAGATTATATATGGGAGTAGTCTGAGGAATGCTTTTGAACTAAGAAACATGGATAAAGGAGAGAAGAGTAGTGTCGAGGTTGAATATTTTGCTGAGTACCTGAAGAATTTTCATGACGAGGTGAAGAAGCATATCAATAAGATGAACTCTTAGTATAAGGCTAAGGAAAATTAAAAAAATGAGGTATAAGGAGTTCCAGGTAGGAGATCAAGTCATGGTTCATTTACAAAAGGAAAGGTTTCTAGTCAGTACATACAACAAGTTGAAGATGAACAAGTTTGGACCATGCAAGATCCTGAAGAAGAATGATTTTGGAAATGCATATGAGGTAGAGTTTCTGGATGGAATTCTTATTTCAACTGTGTTTAACATCTCAAATTTAACAGAATATCATGAGGGAGGAATTGATGAAGAAATAATAGAGGCACAGTTGAACATTCCAACACCTACTTCAGAAAAGGAGGAGATAGAAGACATTTTGGATAGCCATGTGGGAAGAAGCACAAGAAATAGGCAATATGCAGAGTACTTGGTGAAATGGAAAGGAAGGCCTGTTGAAGATTCATCATGGTTATCTGAGTCTAAGGTTAACCATCTTAGTTTCCCTCTAACTCCTAAGAAGTGACATGGTCACTTTTCAAATTACCCCGGGTGTCTGATGCAGGAGCATCTAGGGTGTAAGAGAAATCTTGTATCACTGAAAAAAATGTTTCTTTTCAATAAGGGCTAAATTTGGCAGGGTTACTATTTTGGTAAGTTTTCATTTATGCATAGTTGGACACGAATCTTACACAGACCTCCAGAATGGTAAATTGAATCCAATAGAAAATAAATCACTCCAATACCATTTGTCATTTAAGAGATATTAAAATTTTAATTTTCGAAAATCCTAGTAGAAGTCTTCAGAGTCAATTTTGAGGCACTTAGAGGCTTTAGATGGGCCTGAAAAATGGTGAAAAACAAAAGTAGTTGGCCTTTAGGCCTTACTTTTTGGCACAATATTTCTCGAGACCTTTCCAAAAAGGTATTATAATAGAAAATCCAATGCTCGGATCAAAAGTTATGACCCCACGAAGTTGTAACACCAAAATTAATAAAATTTCAAAATATCTTCTTGAGGAAGTTACACTTTCCAGAAGATTCTAGGGAGGTTACACTTTCCAGAAGATTCTAGGGAGGTTACACTTTCCAAAATATTCTAGGGCGGTTACACCTTCCAAATAAAGGATCTAAAGGGGGACTATAGGGAGGAGGCCAGAGTAGAGTAGATGGTCTTACCCACAATCTCATAAGCATCCATTAGATTCTTCACAATAGTGTTTTCACTTGAAGCATTCGATGTTCTCAACCCAAGAATCTTCATGATATTTCTATACTTTAAACCCCACATCATTTCTACAAATAGTTGACATCTTGGGGTCTCATTTAGCCTTTCAAAGAATAATTTCCAAATCTTATCAGCATATCTTCTACAAGTGCGTGCTAGAATCTTACCTTCCATGTGCTGAAAAATACCCTCATCAATATTAATCAAATACTTTGGCTTTCTACCAAAAATTCTAGGTGGTGTTCTCCTAGCTACATGCATCTCAACATTAGGAATTTCATCAATATTTAAGTGATTTGGGCTAGATTGCGTACCTTCGATCGATGGTGGAATAGACAAAATACCTTGAGGGTAACATGGGCATGATGGCATACCTTCTTTGTCAAATCGGAGTGATGATGTACTCTCAACTTGAGATGTGGTGGATGGTGTTCCTTCATAATCACTTGTGGTAGATAGTGTCATTCCATATTCACTTGCAGTAGATAGTGTCCCTCTATATTCATTTGTAGTAGATGGTGTCCCTCCATATTCACTTGTGCTTAATGGTGTCCCTTCATATTCACTTATGGTAGAGGGTGTGTCTCCAACCAAGGTATTCAAATCTATCTTAACACAATGCTTTCACATTCATTCCTTTTGTGCTGCCAATGCCTTTTCTTTTTTTGAAGGTTGAGGTTCCTCTTCAGTTGGCTTGTTTTTTTCAATCATATCAAATTTCTTCTTCTCACAATATTCCCTCATCCATTTTGTATTTTTTCTTTATTAGTTTCATACTCTTCATCTGTGTGTTTATTCCTTCTTCGTTTCCTTGGCATCGCGGATAATTTTACCTATAGAATGGTAATGAGACAAATATTAGTTCCTACAAATAAATGAAATATATGTCATTCAAGGCTTCATACAAAATAATTACAATCATCCTGTAGAAATGTGGTCATGTGGCATTCCATGATTGCAAGATAGGCTCAAAATGGAAGCATGGACAAGGCATTTGAATTGTTTGACAATAATGTTTTTCGTAGAAATGTATGAAAAATGTGGTAGCATTGACAAGCTATCGATTTCACTAGCTTACCAATGCGGTAGGGTTGACAAGGTAGGGCAAGCATAGGCCTCATAGAAATGGGGTCTCGTGGTGATGCCCCTACCTTGTCAACCCTACCGCATTGGCAAGCTAGTGAACTCACTAGCTTGTCAATGCTACCACATTTTGCATACATTTCTACGAAAACATTATTGTCAAATAATTCAAATGCCTTGTCCATGCTTCCATTTTAAGCCTATCTTGCAATCAAGACATGCACCATTTTTTCAAATAGGCCAAGTTAGGTTTCCAATTTCACCAAATTGGCAAGCTAGTGGGGTCTCTCTCTCTCTCTCTCTCTAGTCTCTCCCTCCCACCCCCTCTCCCTCTCTCAAGTCTCTATCTCTCTCTCTCTCTCCTCCCTCTATCTCTCTCCCCTCTCCACTTAACCTTAAACTCTCAACTCTCAACCCTTAAGCCACTCTACCCTCAACCCAATACCCTCTACCCTCAACCCTAATCCCTCAACCCCTATACCCTCCACCCTATACATTGGACCCTATACATTGGACCCTCAACCCTTAAACCCTAAACCCTTCAACTCTCTACCCTCTACCCTCTACCCTCTACCCTAATTCCTCAACCCTATACTCTCAACCCAATACCCTAAACCATCAACCCTCAGCCCTTAAACCCTAAACCCTTAAACCCTCTACCCTATACATTGGAGCCTCAACCCTAATCCCTCAGCCCTACACCCTCAACTCTCTACCCTCAACCCTAAACTCTTAAACCCTCTACCCTCAATCAAATACCCTCTACCCTCGACCCTAATCCCTCAACCCTTAAACCATAAACCTTGTACCCTCTATCGTCAGCCCTCAACCCTTAAACCCTAATCCCTCAACCCCTATACCCTCAACCCTATACATTAGAACCTCAACCCTAATCCCTCAACCCCAATCCTTGAATCCTCTACCCTCAACCCTAAACCCTCAACCCTCAGCCCTTAAATCCTAAACCCTTAAACCCTCTACCCTCTACCCTCTACCCTATACATTAAACCCTCAACCCTCAATTATCAACCCTCAATCCTCAATCCCTCAACCCTTAAACCCTAAACCATAAACCCTATAGGTCCTCAACCCTATACCCTCAATTATCAATCCTCTACCCTATACATTGGATCCTCAACCCTCATATATCCCCGTCCCTCCCTCCTCTTCTCTCCTCTCTATCTCACTTCCCTCCATCTCTCCCTCCATCCATCCTCCCTCTCTAATTCTAATCCCTAAACCCTATACCATCAACCATTAAACCTTTAAACACTCAACCCCTCAACCCTACCTCTACCCTCAACCCTTAACCTCAACCCTTTAACCCTTAAACCCTAAACCATTAGTAAACCTTCTAGCCCTTTCAACCCTAATCCCTCAAATCTATACTCTCAACCTAATACCTTAAACCATCAACCCTATAGGACCTCAACCCTATACCCTCAATTCTCAACCCTCTACCCTATACATTGGATCCTCAACCTCATATATCTTTGTCCCTCCTCCTCTTCTCTCCTTATCTCAATCCTCCATCTCTCCTCTCCATCCATCCATCCCTCTACCCTAATCCCTCAACCCTAAACCCTCAACCCTTAAATCCTCTACCCTCAACCCTCAACCCTAATCCCTCAACCCTTAAACCCTTAAACCCAAGTAAAATATCTACCCTCAACCCTCAACCCTCAACCCTCTACCCTCAACCCTCAACCCTTAAACCCTAATCCCTCAAACCCTATACCCTCTACCCTATGCATTGGACCCTCAACCACAATCCCTCAATAATATAACCTCAACTCTTTACCCTCAACATTAAACCCTAAATCCACAACCCTTAAACCCTAAATCCTTAAACCCTCTACCCTCTACCCTATACATTAAACCATCAACCCTCAATTATCAACCCTCAACCCTCAACCCTTAATCCCCCAACCCTCAACCCTTAAACCCTAAACCCTAAACCCTCAACCCCTATATCATCTACCTTCTATATTGGACCCTCAACCCTAATCCTTCAACCATATACCCTCAAAACTATACCCTAAACCCTTAACCCTCAACCCTAAACCCTTAAACCTTCTACCCTCTACCCTCAACCCTAATCCCTCAACCCTATACCATCAACCCAATATCCTAAACCATCAACCCTATAGGTCCTCAACCCTATACCCTCAATTCCCAACCCTCTACCCTATACATTAGATCCTGAACCTTCATATATCTATGTACCTCCCTCCTCTTCTCTCCTCTATATCTCACTTCTCCCTCCATCTCTCCCTCCATCCATCCCTCCCTCTCTACCCTAATCCCTCAACCCTTAAACCCTTAAAAAATCAACCCTAAACCCTCAACCCTTAAAAATTGTACCCACAACCTAATACCCTCTACCCTTAAACCCAAGTAAATGCTCTACCCTAATCCCTCAACCCTCAAACATTAATCCCTTAACCCTTAAACCCTCAACCCTCTACCCTCTACCCTTAGCCCTCAACCCTTAAACCCTAATCCCTCAAACCCTATACCCTCTACCTTATACATTGGACCCTCAACCCTAATCCCTCAACCATATACCCTAAACCCTCTACACTCAAACTTAAAACCTCAACTCACAACCCTTAAACCATCTACCCTATACCCTCTACCCTATACATTAAACCCTCAACCCTCAATTATTAATCCCTCAACCCTCAACCCTTAAACACTGTAAGAGAGGGGAACCAACCATGCCAAGGCTCTAGGTAATGGAGAGCCAAGAGCAGAGGGCTTCCCTAACTTACCTCACTCTAAAGGGGTGTTTTAGATAGAGGTTGAGAATGATGAAGACTATAAAGCACTCCAATCACCCTTTAGACCTGTAATCTAAGTATAGGCTAGGTGAGTTGGTTTTCAGAGTCAATATTGTACCTCAAACAACTCTCTATCCAAGGACAAAAGTGAAGTTCTATGATGACAACATGGCGCGCTGGCGTCCGTATGACCAAAGGATAGAAAGTACAATAGAAACTACCAAAAAAAAAACTAATGTCCTAGCTAACTATTCTTGAATGGGAAAAATAAAAAAATAAAGTATGAAAAGTTCAAATGTAGGTGATAGAGTGATTAGATGAAAGCTAAAGTGACAAAAATGATCTCACCAAGATGCCAGTTCACCAACTATCTCCAATCATACATCCACCTACACGCTAGAAAGAGGGGAAAATTGTTGGGGTTGTATAGGGGCCTGCTTCAGTCAGAACCCTATTTTTGTGTTTCCACCTCCATGGACAACCAAATAGAAACAAGAGAAATATGCGATAAAGAAGTAAAGAAAGTAGAAGATGCAATGAACACTAAAAAATAGTAAAGTGCTACTCAACCAAATTACAAAGGAGAGGAGTGAAATGTTACCACCTCCACCCAAAAGCTCACTAGCTAGTGGAGGAGAAAGTAGACTCGGAAAAGTCACCACAACCTTGATTGCGATGAAGGGAGGTCTCACAAGACTCCAAGCCCATGATGCTATAACTTTCTTCACACTTTCTTTCTGGAGTTGATGGAGTGTTGTTGCTGTAATGGAGTGTTGAAGTGTTGCTTGAGAGTGAAGAGAATGCTGAAAATGCTAAGAGATAGCTTGAGAAATTAAGAGATCTTGTTTAGAGATCTAAAATGGAATGAGAATGAATGAATTTTATGGAGAAGAGGGAAGAATCTTCCATTTTTGGGGTCACTTGATTGAAGAGGGACATTACAAATTGACCCCAATTGAAAGTGTAATGCCTCTGCCAACTTCAGATGCAAAAATTCGTTAGGGACGTAAGCACACCACACGGATGTTTCCGTGCTGCACACGCATCCCTAACAAATATTCTCTTACTGAAACAAGAGACAAATGGTAAGTGGAAGGAAGGAAATTGGATGATGTGGAATTTTTCTTTCAGATTTGATTTTCTCAGGTGAAGGTATGTGAAAGGGACATTTGCGTAAGGGGTGAAAATTCAATCCTATACATTTTACCCCCACTTTAGTGAGCACGAGTATTAATGAGTGCTTCAGTAAAGTAGATCAAAGAGTTAGTAGGGTTAGAGATGTATACCTAAACCGTCAAGGAAGCAAACCATGATCTAGAAAGCTCAAAAGCATAGGCTGGAGCAAAAGACTCCATAACCCCACAAAACTATGAAGCTGCACATGGTACATTGAAGGCCCTCAAACCAACAATGGACAAATCCTACAAGATGAAAGTGTATCACAGGCCCGTAGACCTACAAGGAGGCAGCCCCCAAGATCTCTCACATGAAGGAAGCCTCATGAAGTATGTGCCTTATAGGTCTGCAGATCTGCAAGAAGGTATCCCCCAAGATCTCTCACATGAAGGAGACCTAGATGAAAGCACCTTACAGGTCCACAGACTTGCAAGGAGGCATCCCACAAGATCTCTTTCATGGAGGAAACCCAAAGGAGGAGACTCTATAGAGTCAATTTGGAAAGTGGCTTCATAGACGCACCTATAAAGCGACATGTTTACTTGTAGATAAAGCATGTCCGAAACAAAGTGACCACATAGGCAATAAAGCAGATAGTCACAAAGACCATCAACAAATTGGAAGGCTTTCAAAAGGGTCCCTCGAGAACCCAACATGAAAAGAGGTTCCACGCAAGGGATGTGCTATTTGAAAGTACAAAAAGAGACATTTTTTCTCAAATCGATTCATCATCAAGGAATCCTTTCAAAAGATGTTCACTTCATGAAGGAATTAAAAAGGAAGAAAATGCTCCCTTGCGAGGGGAATGGCAAAGCTGTTTCCACCTCAGAGGAAATTTTCAAGTTATTTCTTTATGAACCAATGATGAAGGAAACACATTCCATTAGGGGTCCTAGCTGTGAATGTGGTTTTGAAAAATAAATATTTGTGAGGATTTTCAAGAAAAGATTCATTGGCACCGAATGAATTTTTTGAAAATCATAGCATCATAGAAAGGGTGTTGTCACACATGAAAGGGAAAACTCAAGCAAAGAAGAGAAAAAGATAAGAAAAGGGAAAAGGAGAAATAAACATAAACAAAGGGCATAGGGGTGATATGATATTTTGGGGTCAAAACTGATCCTAAATAGATATAAGTATAATAATAGTATATAAATGAACTGTCATCAACCCCCTACTATATCAGGCCATGTGAAGAATGTACGAGGAGACAAAGTAAAAATAAAAAATTGGGTCAACATGGAAGGGAATCCTAAATGCCCCCAACTCTTTGCATCGGCCCAAATTTTTCAAAAATCAAACACAAACATGGAAGAGTGATAGAAGAAGGTTCATGACACAAAATCACCCCTGTATGAAAGCACCAACAAGGGTGAAAAGGGTCATCCAGGAACACATAGCAAGAGTACAAGGGAAAAACATCACAACACACACACATCTAATCTATAGATAAAGAAGAGGCCTCCCCCTAACACTCATTGACCAAGAGGTCATCTACTTCCCACTCTAGATCATCATAAGGGGAAGGAGGATGAGCCTACAGTGGTGGAATATTAAGGGGAGGAGCTTTCGACCCTCCCACAACAAGGGATAAGGAAAAAGGCCCTGCAAGGTCTTCTCTACTAGACTGTTGTGGAGCTATGGTTAGCAATTTTTTGAAGATCACTGACAAGGCCAAAAATTCATCCAAAGAGTTAAACATGCACTTTACTGGAGTGCCATGTCGTACCTCAATGGATGGAGATGGTTGCACCCAATATTCACTGCTAGGCTCACCGAGCGACTCGAGAGTGGTGGTGAACTCAGTGGAATCCAGGCCTAGTTCCATCAATAAGATAGAACAAGCCAGCATAGGACCACCCTTTGGAGAAGGTGGGATCCTCTTATTCCATCCATTATTGGAAGGGAAATCCTCCATCTTTTGCTTCGTTAGGGGATAAGAACTCCCCACAGACAAGGTAAACGGTGTGGAGGATGGGGAGGAGGAGAAAACTATAGTAGACACCACTAAAGTATTCAGAATATCCAAGAGTTTCAGCAAAGGTGGGACATCTGGAAGGGACATCAACAAGGGTGGCTCAACCGAAGGAGCGATGAACATCTGCACCTTTTTGGGGTCAGTGCACTCACAATAGGAGCTAGAAGCAATGCCAAGCTTGGTTGAATGGAAGCATAGGGAAGGAGAGAGGAGGACACAATAGGAGGCCCTGAAGCATGGGTGGTCATCTCCCCTTTTGCAAGGTGGCCTGCTCAGCTGCAAGAGCCTTTCACTGACACTTGCACTCATGTGGAAAGTGGCTTTTGTGACTCTTTGAGCTAGAGGCCAAAGGTTGTGAAGGATTGGAAGACTCCTACTTAGCCATGTGAGTGTCAACCATAGTTGTTTCCAGTGGAGGGATAGGCTCTTGAACGAGAGCAGGAGGAGCGGGTTCAGAAGAAACTGGGGGAGTCGGCTTTAGTGCCTCGACAACGGGAATTTTCTCATTTACTACTTTTGGAGCAGGGGTGGTGGGAGGCTGTGGAGGCCAGGACATAGAGGATTCCCCACCACAGGGACCCCTTCCCTTGCTATACAAGTAATACCAAGGTCCAGGTGGTTTGGTAGGCAGATTTGATATCCTAATCTTGGGTCTACACCAAGAAGGAACCATCAAACTCAAAGGGTAAAATACAGGCCTACTCATCCAAAAATCTTCTTTGGAAAGAGGAGTGGGAGATCCATCCCAAGGACAAGGTAGCTTATCTTTTCCCCTTTAAGAAGAGGAGGTAGTTGGATACTACACTATCAGAAGGGTCAATTTTGGGTGTCCCTTGCCCCCAGTATTATACTTCACATAATTATTATAAAGTAGGTCCATTCTTGGAGGAAGCAGACCGACCAAGGTGGGCCAAAAGTGATCCAATGAATATCCCCCACTGGATACCAAAGGCTAGTACTTAGTGTCATGCACTACGTGCACCGCACCTTCATGGGAGAACTTTAAATATTTGTGAATGATGGAGGTGATTCCATTCATTGAAGCTATCGAAGGTATTCCTAGCTTCAATATGAACAAATTCGACTCTAGAATGACATCGAAGACTGTGTCTATAGCCCTAGGTCAAACTAGGATGGACAGAGTTATTGAGCCATATAACTTAAGAGATAGACCATCGTGCATATGGATGGTGTTAGCTCTCAAAAATACAGGTAAAGGGTACCTCAAGAGGCTGCCAATCTCTTGATATGTTTTAGGGTAACATACAAGGTTGAATGGCTTAAACCTTCTACTCTTCAGGTGTTGCTAGACCTAGGCGGGTGTACCTATATGAATTGGGCAAACTTGAATTTTGATCTTCTCTCTTGCAGTGATTTGTCCATGATGGCAGATGGAAGTGGAAAAATAAAATAAAATTTGGTATAAATTGTATACAATATTAAAACTAAAACCTAATATGTTCAATTAACATATGTAAAGAAAATGAATGAATCTAAATGGTGAGAAATGTAGAGACTAGTGCCTTATTGGGTATGTGGAGTCAAATAAAATAGCAATGAGCAACCTCTTTTTGGAAAACATTCAAATTGTTGGCGTATGTTTTGTTTATAACTTGTATAAACATGCAAGACTATGATTGCTAAGCTCTTCTTAATAATCCAGATGAATTTCCTTGATTACTATGATCAACCAAAAAGATTTAATCTTTTCTTGAAAGAACCAATCAATTAACCACAAAGATACAACAAATGTGCACTGACAAATTGAATATAAACTTGTTATACCAATTTAAACAACCAGAAAGCATCAATCTTGGAGACAACTTAGTAATACTCTCGATAAGCACAATAGACAATTGACACCAGAAATAAGCAGCCACATCAATTGATTTTTATTGATATCTCCATTTTGAAATCATACATCATAGTCCCTGTTTTGTAGAAATTCTATTCCTATCCTCCTACCTAATCTATCTCTAATGTCTGATGTCTCTATTTACAACTGAGAATGAATATTTATACATCTGCATCTGAAGAGACACAACGCTTCACATTCCAATGTCAGCAAGCAACAGTTGCATTCGAGCTTCAATTAACAACCGCTGACACATTCGCCAAGACACATTGTAGTCATACCGAAATACCCCATGGTACATTCATGTCGCTGAAACATGACCACCCCTTCGCCGATGAAATTAATCTTACCGATGAAATAAATTTCATCGGCAAGACTATGAATCTTTGAAAAGACTCATACCGATGCCAAATGTCTCGCCGAACCCGTTCCTCCAGATTACTCTATTCAGTGAGACTCTCCCCGAAGTATTCTATTGGCGTGACTTATAGGTCGGCAGGACTACATGACTTCCTCCTGACAGTTCTTTGATATAATCCCTCCGCTGTGTCGGCAAGACCAAACACCTTCGGTAAGACCCTACTCTGATGCACTTTAGTCTTACTAATATGCATATCCTCATTAGCATGACATATGGGTCACTGTGACTTACTCCAATGAAAGATCTCTCGCCAAAATCTTCTTTCTACTGCCGGTTGGTGAGATAATACGTGATCGACAAGACCACATAACGAAGACATAACTCCTGCCGATACATCATTCTATGTGCTAGTCGCTGAGACATAATGCAATCAGTAAGACCTCACCCCGAAGTCTTTGTCTGGCTGAAAATAATCCCTTTGAGTCACCGATACAATGAAAATGTCCTGCCGAAAGGTACCTACATGTGAATTCCAATCGCTGTGACATCCCTGAGGTCTTGCCGACAGGAAACAACAGACACATATTAACAAAAATGGATTATGGGTTAGGGATACCTTGATAATCTCATGCCGATATGGACTATTATGTGAAATACTCAAACCTAGATGGATTTTATGGGATAAAAATGGGCAGAATGTGAGCAAAATATTATGAAGAGAGGCCCTGAGCATATGATGAGGACTCGATTGGAAACTTAGGGATATGAAAAGCTTGTGAAATTATTCAGAACTTTACAGTTCTAACAGATGGTAGACTTCATTTCTTTGTACTCCTCTCTATACAACAAATTAATCCACAACGTATCTTCTGTAATGATATTCAATCGACTCGAAGATTGACTAAGACCCCTGTCACAATGTTCCCATTGAGGCAAGTGAGAATGCAAAGGGGAGAGGGATTATTGTTCAAGGGAATATCCTATGAAGTGAATGTCACATCTGGTGAGCCAGTCATAGACTACGTAGAAGGGATAACTATAACCATCTTAACATATGCTTTGGGTTGAGTGGTAGAATCAGAGAGATCGATAATCATGTTGGCAGAATGTGATGGAAATTGGTCCATGTATATCTACAACTCACTATTCACTTTTGCCACTGATTTGTTTGCATTTTGTTTATTCCCATCGAGATGAATAGTACCACCCTCAATGTGATCCTATATCTCATGACGTAGGCACATACAGTGTTCAGTATCATGTCTATTGAATCGATGGTATTGATAGAAGGAATTCACATCGTACCAACTAGGGTAAGGTTCCTTGAGAGGTTTAGGGTTCTCCAAGGTTATGATCTTATCCTTTAGCAACTTTTGCAAGATGGAATAATAATATTTTTCTAACTTTGTGAACTTTTTGTTGTGTCTGAGGCCATTATCATTCCTTGTGGATACTACATTTGCAATAGCTTTACCTTTCCCAGAGATTGATACAATGGACTTGCCTTCTGAATGGGAGCGTGAGGAGGATCCTTTGAACTAAACTACCATCTATTGATATTCTCGTAGTGCTATACATAGATGCACAAAGGAAGGGTACTTCATAAGGGAAAAATTTTCCTACCAAGGTCTTTGCAAGTTCCTTATGAATACCTTCTGTATGTCAGAATCGGGCAACAAATATGAGATTTGTGAGAAGAGCGCTTGAGACCGCGCTATGAAATTAATAGTCTTTTCATTATCTCCTTTCTTACACTAGATGAGATCCGAAAAAGTCATCTTCAGTCCGATGTTGGCTTGGAACAGTCAGAGAAACTGATTCACAAGTTGGTCAAATGAGAAAATAGAGTTATCTAGTAAGGAACAATACCATTTGAGTGTTGTATCCTTAAGAGATTGAGGGAATAATTTTTCCATCAACGCATCATGATGGAAGAAATTTGTACATAGGGAATTGAAGGCGGACACATGCATTTGTGGGTCCCCTTTGCCACAATATTTCTTGAATTTGGGAATCTCCATTCCTTGTGGGAAGGGAGTACTTAAGATTGCTACTGACAAGGGACTATGTCAAAAGAAGGGTTGAAAGATAGGCTAGGTAGAGGCTTGGGAGAGACTCGCTAGATAGCTTTGCATCTTGCCCATATTCTAAAGAAGTGTGTTCAGAATAGGGTCATTAGATGACACAGGACTAGTGGGACCTCCTCTAGAACCACCATCGGAGCCACCTCTAGAACCACCAACGTGGCCACCGCTAGAACCACTGCTAGAGCCACCACCATCAGCAGGGCCTCCACTGGAGCCACCACCATAGCCTCCACCTGAACCACCTCTGCTAGTGCCACCCCCACCGCCAAGGCGACTGCCACTACCAAAGCCTCCACCACTCAACCCGCCAAAACCTCCACTACTAGAGGTGACAGGAGGGGTGAAACTAAAACCCAAGGGTATTATGTTCACTTAGATAGTTTCAAATCTCTTAGAGGAAGAAGGGATGTTGATCATAGAGATTGTGTCAACAATGTACACAGACGTGGGAGGCATCGACACTCCTAACTGTCTCATGTTCTTTGAAAGTATCCCGTTGTGTAATGTTAGCATTATTTGGAAGGGCACATGCTTCAGTCAGACTAGAGAGGCTAGCTAGGAGCTCTATGCATGTTCTGTCTTTTCCCACCGTATACTTTATCTCACTAATAACCTTAGTGGCTCTAGCCAACTTTGGATCTTTCTCCAAGTTGCCCAACCCTTTGCTAAGGGAAAAGATGTATTTCGAAGGAATGTGGACAACTTTGTGCTCATCTATCAATGATGGTGTAGGAGATGCAGGAGGTGTGGGGACATGGTTGGTCTCATCAAAGAATCTAACCTTTCCCCTCAACAACTGCTCCTAGGCAGAAAGGACTATAGAGAAATTAGGAGTTACCTTCGTCTTCTCCATCAAAAGGTGTTGTACACTTTTCCTAATAATATACTCAGAGGTTGTGGACTGGGTTGTGATGCTCATAAACCTTCACAACACTTAGAGGCACAATGATCACAAGGTACAAGGGAAAATTTTCAACACCAACGAATGAGTAGATGTTGTTTCACGTCGGGTTCACCAAAAATGTAAGAGAGGGGGACCAACCACGTCAAGGCTCCAAGTTATGGAGAACTGAGAGTAGAGGGCTGCCCTAGCTTACCTCACTCTAAAGGGGTGTTTCAAATAGAGGTCGAGAATGATGAGGACTATAAAGTACTCCAATCACCCTTCAGACCTATAATCTATGTTTAGGCTAGGAGAGCTATTTTTTGGAGTCAATATTGTACCCCAGAAATCTCTTTGTCCAAGGATGAAAGTGCAGTTTTGGGACGATAGCGCAGCGGGCTAGCATCTCTCAGGTGTGCTGGCATCTGTATAGTTAGAGGGTATAAAGTACAATAGAAACTACTAGAAAATAAACTAACGACCTAGCTAACTATTCTTGAATGAGAAAATTAGAACAATAAAGTACAAAAAGTACAAACATAGGTGATAGAGTAAATAGATGAAAGCTAAAGTGACAAAAATTATCTCACCAAGATGCCAATTCGCCAACTAGCTCCAAATGTACTTCCACCTACACACCAGAAAGAGGGGAAAATTGTTGGTGTTGTATAGGGGTCTACCTCAGTTAAACCCCCGTTTTGGTGTTTCCACCTCCACAGACAACCAAATAGCAATGAGAGAGAAATATGTGATAAAGAAGTAAAAAAAGTAGAAGATGCAATGAACAATACAAAATAGTAAACTGCTATGCAACCAAATCACAAAGGAGAGGAGCGAAAAATTACCACCTCCACCCAAAATATCACTAGCCAATGGAGGAGAAAGTAGACTTGGCAAGGTCACCACAACCTTGATTGCGATGAAGGGAGGTCTTGCAAGACTCCAAGCCCACTCTGCTATGGCTTGCTTCACACTTGCTTTGCAAAGTTGATGAAGTGTTTTTGCTGTAATGGAGTGTTGAAGTGCTACTTGAGAGAAGAGAAGGTCGAAAATGCTAAGAGATGGCTTGAGAAATTGCAAGAGCTTGTGAAGAGATCTAAAATGGAATGAGAATGAATGAATTTAAAGAAGTGGGAAGAATCTGACATTTTCGGGGTCAGTTGGTCGAAGAGGGATGATAAAAATTGACCCCAATCAAAAGTGTAACACCTCTGCCAACTTTAGACATAGGAATTCATCAGGGACATAAGCACTCCGCGTGGATGTCTACACATCACTTACGTGTCCTTGACAAATATCCTCTCATTGACACAAGAGACAGACACCAAGTGGAAGGAAGGTAGTTGGATGATGTGGAATTTTTCCTTCAGATTTGATTTTCTAAGGTGAAGGTAGGTGAAAGGGGAATTTGCGTTAGGGGCACAAATTTGCTCCTATACAAACCCTAAAACCTCAGCCCTTATACTCTCTACCCTATACATTTGACCCTCAACCTAAACCCTCAACCCTCAACCCTTAACCCTCAATGCTAAACCCTTTAATCCTAAACCCTTAAACCTTCTACTCTCTACCCTCAACCCAATACCCTCTACCCTCAACCTTATACCCTCAACCCCTATCCCTTTATCTTTATCTATACATCTCACCTCACTCTCCTTCCCTCTCTCCTACCCTCTCTAATTGTCTCTATCTACCCTCTCCCTCTATCTACGTATCTCTCACTCAATCAATTCCTACCACTCTCTCTTGATCCCTCTATCTATCTCTCTCTATCTCCCTCCCTTGCCTCTCCATTACTCCCTCTCTCTCCCTATCTCTCAGGTCTCTCCCTCCCACGTACTCTCTCTCAGGTCTCTCCCTCTAGTACCCTACCTAGGCAACTCTCTCTCTCTCTCTCTCTCTCTCTCTCTCTCTCTCTCTCTCTCTCTCTCTCTCTCTCTCTCTCTCTCTCTCTCTCTCTTCTCTCTATCTATCCCTCCCACCCTACCTAGATAAGTCTCTCTCACTCTATCCCCCCTCTCTCTATCTCTCAGGTCCTCCCTCCCACACCCTCTCCCTCTCTCAGGTCTCTCACTCTCACACTCCCTCTCTCTCCCATTCCCTCTCTCTCCTTCTCCCTCTCACTACCTATCTCTCAAGTCTCTCCCTCTAGAACTCTCTCTTTCTCTCCCCCCCTCTCTCTCTCAATTCCATCTCTCCCACCCCCCCTCTCTCTCTCCCCCTCTATCCCTCCCACCCTACCTAGATAAGACCCTCTCACTCCAACCCCTTCTCTCCCACTCTCTCTCTCTCAGTCTCTCCCTTCCACCCCATCTCCCTCTCTCAAGACTCTCTCTCTCTCAGGTCGCTCCCTCCCTCTCTCCCTCCCACCCTACCTAGACAACTCTCTCTCTCTCTTAAAATTCTCCCTCCCTATAAAGACATACATAAATACATACATACTTACATCCATACAAGCATAATGCATATGTACATACATGCATTGATACATACATACATACATACATACATACGAGCATACATACATACATACAAGCATGCATACATACATACATACATGACATACAATCATACATGTACATACAAACATACAAACATATAAAAATACATTCAATAGAGTAGCATTTAACATAAAGCAAGAAATAATGTGAGTGTGTTATAATGCACTCACTTTATGTCTTGCTAGACATGTCCCACACAAATGCAAACAACCATGTCAAAACTAAGATATAACACAAGCATGTTATAATGTGAGCACGTTATAATGCGCTCGCATTATATATTGCTTTAGGAATCCCCATGCCTTAGGCTTGGTATTTTCCTTGGAATACCAACCCAAAGGATTGGAGGGCCTTCCCAATGACCAAAGATGCATTTTTGCAAATCCTACAATATTTCACATAATCATGTTTGTGCTCACCGTTAGGATTGCACGTGTTTCAATGTCGAACAAATCAAAGACATGGGTAATGTTAGGCTCTCTCTTAGCTATCCAACGATGTAATTTTTTTCTTTTTGACAATGTTAAGCCTTTGATCTATAATTTCTTTTATTTGTGTGTCTCTTTTTGGCAAAAAACAATGTTTGGTTTTTTTTGTTATAAATTAACCATTCATCGAAATTTCAAATAAATTACATTTGTAGAAACTAGACTCCATTCTACAATTTTTTTTTAAAAAATTCAATTAGTTTCCAAAATTTGTAGGGGTAGCACAGCCAAAATTCTATTTTTCGGGAAGTGTCCACTTTGAAAATTAGTAAAAAAACAAATATTCAGTAAAAAATTATCAGAAAAATTGTGCATCAACTACATACTATTAGCTAATTTCTCACCGAACCAATTTTAAAAATCCTAAAAAAAGTTCACCGTGCTACGTTCCCACAAAAGTTGCTATGTTATGTTTTTTGACAAAAAAAACACCAATTTCT
Source organism: Sequoia sempervirens (assembly GCA_007258455.2). Taxonomy (NCBI): domain Eukaryota; kingdom Viridiplantae; phylum Streptophyta; class Pinopsida; order Cupressales; family Cupressaceae; genus Sequoia; species Sequoia sempervirens. Next base: position 586,561,510 of record VDFB02270651.1, on the reverse strand, counting down.
ATGGGTCCTCTTTTGAACCCCTTAATCTCAACCATTTTCAAAATAAATTAGTAGTTTAGAAAGTAGACTCAGAGCACTATGATCCTTGTTTTTGTTGCATTTCAAAATTTTGAGTGCAAATATCCTCAATTTCAGAAAAAAATTCCACTTAAGCCCCCTTTTTCCCCCTTTTTGGCCCCCCATCTTTTTGCACTTACCCATAATGTCTTCTAGAATTGGTTGGGTGTTTTTCCAATGTGCGTCTTCCTTGAGAAGCTTCTCATAAAAGTTCTGAAATAAATCCTTAACCTATTTTGGATTGGTATGCAAGTTACCAAAATTGTCTTGAATGTCTCCAATATACTCCTTACATTTATAGTTTATAAATTTGAAAAAGTATTTAGAGCCTCTATTTCCTTTGTCCAATGAAGTCTTGTTCTCATTTTGGCTCCTTTTTCTCTACTAGGACTGCCTCTTACCAAAATCATGAAGGAATGCAACACATTTAGAAATAGCCGAATTCCACCAATCCTAATAAGACTCCCCTTTGCTTGGTTTAGGTATAGAGTTCCAAATTCCAACAAGAGTAGCCACACAAGATGGGTTTTTGAGATGGGAAGTATTAAGTTTATATGGTAGATTTATCTCCATACTGCTATAATAATTTCCTTAAATTGAACAAAAGATAGGAAAGTGATCTAAGAGGGTAGTAGAATAATCCACTCTAACACTACATCCGAAGGTATCATGAATAACATGTAGATTAGAAGAAATGTAAAATCTATCAAGTCTACTCAACTTTCTATCATTCCCAAATATGCAATTAAACTATTTATACCAATTATTGTCATGATTGGAGCTATTAGTGTGGGCTGGATCAATCATCCCCATAGAACTATGAAAAGACAACCATTTATCAAATTCTTCATTAATTAACTTAATATGACTTTTCCAACTTCAATCATTATGGAATTCGAACATATTAAAATATCCTCCTACAATCCAATCAGCATTAGGGACATTTTTGGCCATCTAATCCTAGAATTCACTTTCGTATTTTGCTATGTTATGAACATAAACTAAGCAAAATCAAATAGGTTGACCATTGACAAAAGAAAGGGCCCAAACATAGCTATGTGATAGGTCCTCCCCTTTATCAATGAAAAAATTATGAATCCAAGAAGCTAAACCAATAACTACTTCCCCCTACCTTCTCTATATGCGATGTATAAAGAAAATGAGCATTTCTCCATACGTTGGATAGAGAACAAGAAAGGCGGGGAACAACAAGCTTAAATTCTTGAAGAAAAAAAATATTAGGTTTCCACTTAGCAATCACATCTTTGAATCCATATTGTTGTGCCTATAGCACAGACGCCTCGTTCAGAATGGGGACCCCCTCTTTTCTTTGATTTCGTTAGGTTGCTTTTGCTTTTGCCTCATTTTGTGTGCCCCTAGTTTCGAGCTTAAAGTGGTCAAGAGCACTAAATTCATCATTCTCTAGTTGACCAAATTCATTCCTCCAAAACTCCCTAAGTCTTTGGATTTTATGGGCCATTCCATGGGGACTTCCCTCAGTCTGTTACTCTAGTGTCCTCCGAGCCTCACGGGTCTACAATTGTGGGTTTCCCTTTATGTGACGCCACCATCTCTTCATCGTTCAACTAATGGCCAACATGGGACATCCATCCACATGGTGGGTCCCACACCATTGTCTACTATCACCTCTTGGCCGTTACTCAGCGACGAGACCTAGGAGTCATCCTGCATCACGGGCTCCACATTGCTCTCTGTCGGCCCATTGATTTCCCACGTCTCACCTACTTCATCAGCCATTGTACTTCAGATTTAATGTGATTCATTAATGAACCTTTTACTATAAATAGAGGCTTTCACCTATCATTTTCACACCTATAAGTTCAAACTTTCAAAGAGGATAAACAACAATCGAAGCTCCTACGCACTCACTGCACTTTTTGGACCAAAATATGGGTTGTCATCGAATTTTCATGACTTTTCTAGGTATGCCCTTATTCAAAACTGATAAGTGCATGTTTTCAGTGACTGGGGCTTATAAAATAATGATTAAATCCTTAAGATGAACTGTTAGAACACCCGATGGCTATCCTAGCAACTGGCCCCGCACAAAACTCACTTGAAATTCCTTTCGAAATCATTAAAACAACACCCTTAAAACTATGTGGAACCCTGATTTTTCACTACCATTCTTCAAACGACATACACCCCCTTTGCAGCCTACAATGTTGTTGTCGTTGCCTTAGTCAAAACACAAATGTCAGAACATTTAATGGAAAAACCTATGCTTTTTGACCCTTGCGGGTCCGCTTATGCCGAACACCATTTTTGAGCGATCATCATCTTGCCACCATTAGCAAACAACCTACTTCCACCTGCCTCCCGCATCTCAGGCCCCAACAAATCACCTCCACTGAATGCTAAAATGACTAAGTACTGGTGTGTGATTTGTTCCTGATGGGCTTCCATTTGTGGCTCGTCGTCCCAAGGACGTCGTTCTCAAATGGCTAGGCCATCCCTCCTTCCCGCATCGTGGATCCCATGACCCTTTTCACCATTCCAAGTCCATGCAAACGCTATGTTAAAATTCTCTCGTGGGTTGAGCTCTGCGGGGGTCTATCTGTAGACCGTCTCGCCTCCTTCACTGCTCCTTAGCATCTAAGCTTCCCCATTTTCCAGCACTGTGGAATCCTCCTAGGTCATCTCCCCCAAGGTCTTCAATGAAAATCCAAGTTAGTAATGCCATGTGGACCATCATCCCTCCAACGCCATTCTCAATGGAAAACACAAGATGACAACTCAACGATTCATGTTTGCATCTCCCACGATGATCAAGCTTAGTGACGTCCTATCCGATGTATGAGGCGCCTATGGGTCCCACACTATGGACTTCCTCTTATAGAGTGTCATTTCATGAATTTTGTTACCTAACGATGAATTCCCAAATGTCCTCGGAGACTCCTACATCCACATACCCTAGGCTCAGAAGGACATAATGACCAATCAAATGATTCAAAGAACCCTACAATTGATTTCCACACATGCTAAATTTCCTTATGAAGACTTTAGTTGCCAAATCCTTGTTGTAGAAATTTTGGTGCGGGCACCTATCTGTGGGTTTCCATCACCTCGGTGCTGTCCTGCTACTAGCTCTTCCTGATAGCCTCCAACCTAGGGAAACCCACATCCCTAGGCCTGCATTCCTATAAATGGTCCAAACAAGCCTCAATTGTGGATGTTGATAAATATTATGATCTTTGGATGATATATTATTAGATCTAACCTTCATTTTGTAGGATTTAAGTAGCACTTGTCCCAATTTATAAATGAATACACTTACTACATATCTATATGCAGAATTTATGGAACCTTCTGCGGGTTCATCGGGGAAGTCTACCAAGAAAGAAAAGGGAATGAAGCCTATGAAGGCACCGAGGGGGAAGAGGAAAAGGATCAGATGAATTACCAATTTCATGGAGTGGAATGCACCTCCAAGATTACTTCCACTTGGGATTATGTGCCAGACAATAAAATTGGGCATGTGGACATAGATGAGTTTTGACAAAGAGTAATGATCTACCCTACAACTAATAATGCACAAAAGATCAGAGCGAGTGGTCTCCCTAAGGTAGTCGGATTCCCTCCCACACTTATTACCCCAGAGTTAGTTTTGGTCTATAGGGAATGCTACCACAACAATAGGAATATTATTGAAAATGAAGGAAGAGAATTAGCATACCTCTCTGCTAAATCTATTGGTAAGACTTTCCACATCCCCACATTCGATGTCATGGAGGAAATAGAAAAGAATATGTCAAAAATATGTGGAAAGCAGACTTGTTGGGATGTAAAAGATTAATCAACCAACATTGGTTGAAGGAGAAGAGAGGCAATGTTGCAAAGGTGCTTGAGGAATTATTCAAAAGTGACTTCCATGAAGAATACCATGACTTGGTCACCTTGTTGAGTAGGGTAATGGGCATCCCTACTACTGCCTTCTTTGAAGAGTGGATGTTCTACTTCATCAAAGAAATCATTTGAGGCAAGACAAAGTTCCACTAGGCCAAGATCATTAGTGATAACTTGCATAACCAACTTATGGATGTGAAGAAAACTTCAAAATTTTATATGACCTCATATCTGGTGTACCTCCTGGAGGAATAGTTCCCATACAAAGGAATCTTCATTGCAAGTAACCTAGAGGAAAAGAAAGGAGAAATCAAAGTATACGATCACTACCCTTAGTTGCAATACACGAACTTCAAGAGGGAATATCGTGGGTAAATGATGCCTTCATTGCCCACATCATTAGACTCCTCGAAGGAGACTTTGAAAGAAAAGTGTCACACAATGCCAAAGCCTTCATCCAATGATTTGGGTACCTATTCACATAGTTCTAAAAGTTTACATATATCAAAATAGAAGGGTTCTCTGATTGGCCCTACAGGTTGCCATGCTACTCCAATGACCGTATGATCCTCCTGAAGGCTTCTCGGCAACTATAGAATGCCCAAACACTACTGAGTGACAAGCATAGAGTTGGCATTCCATATTCCCTAACTTTTGGGAAAGGAATGTATTCTTTTCCAGTCACGTAATGCGTGAAGTACTTAGAAAATCAATTGGTGGAGTACAATCTAGACCTTCACACAAGCTAAGGGAGAATGGACCCATATGGGAAATTGAAGAAATTGGTTGGAAGGGAATATGCTCATCGACCTCAGTTCAAAGATTTCTAGGCCAGCTATAGAGATGATAAGGAAGTGCAGATGAGGCACTACATGAGGATGATGGCCCAGTTCATGAAGTTAATAAACCTTTTCCTCATACTAGACTAGGTAGTGGAGGAATACCACAATGTAATCAAAGATAGGTTTAATGTTGTGGCCAACTTTCCCCTACCTGTCATAGATTGGAATGAAGACGAGGTCACCGAACTCAATATCTTGACACAACCTATTGAAAATAGGACAAGACAATGGATAGACTCCTAGATTGCTCAACTCAAAGAATGGGGCGGGGTTTTGACTTATGGTGAGCTTGAGGATGAGCCTGAAACTGAAATAGACAGTGGAGCAGTTGCTGCACCATCAGAAGAGGCACCCAAGTCCCCACCGAAAACAAGGTCAAAGAAAAGAAAAGATGCACCTAAGCAGAAACCAAAGCATAAGGTGTACTCATGAAATCCTACGAAGGGAGAATCAACTAAGAAAGCAAAAAGAACAGGGGGATTCATGAGTGAAATTCTAGCTATAGAGGAGGACCCCCAGCACAAAGGGGAAGAAGAAACTAAGTGGCTATGTTCACCACCTACCACCTCCACTCTCGCTACTATTGCCACCATTTACAATCCACCTACCACCTCTCAGGAATTTCCTATCTCATCTCCGCCCATCATGGATTTCTTAGTCCACTTCACCTCCACCTCACCAGCAACCCCGGTATTGGTGCTAGACTCCTCGTTGACCATGTCCTATTGTCATCTTCCTCACTTCCTCATCCATTACCCTCTCTCTCTGCCCCACTACCTATGGGAGCCACTGTCACTATCCCTCCTCTTACTCTTCCACATGCATTCATGGCTTACATGCAGAACATGCCCACTAAAGTTTCTGGGGTGATCATGGATTGCAAGGTACAAGATTTTATGGCCCAACTTGTTGTTGCCCTATCTCTCCCTCTACCACCTACAGAGCCACTAAAGATGGAGGCTACAATGCAGATCTCCGAAGAGATGGAGAAATGTCATGTAGAACGCCAAAGGGAGGCTATGAAGGATATAGTTGAAGAGCCCAAGGGCTTCTATCAAGATGATTAATTTGATTACCCAGAAGGTGGGCTAAACATAAACTTGGACAAAATGGCAACTGAAGAAGAAAGGTCACATTCCTCGAAGGAAGACACTAAGGCCCTCAATGAAAGATATATAGTAGAAACCTCATACCAAGAATTGGATGAGGAGCCATCCTAGTAGCTCAAATATGTAGGTGAGAAGGCTGATTCAGAGGAGCATCTTTCTGAGGAAAAATTTGACACTGATGTAAATGTGGAGATACTCAATGAGCCTCCACTAATTCTCATAGATAAGGGATTTTTCCAAGAGGAAGAGGCGCCTCTTGAAAGGGAGGAAGGAAAAGAAAAGGAAGAGGAAGAGAAAAATAAAGAAGAAGAAGATGCACCAAGAAAGAGCCCCAAGCCTAAGCATCATGTTGAGTTTGAGCATACAGAAGGGAAACTTCCCCAGAAAGAGGGTGCCACTAAATAAAATATAACATCTTCTGAGTTGGATAGAGAAAAGAATGTACAAATCGAGGACTCAAATGAAGAAGAAAGGACTGATCAGGAGGCTCATGTCCATGAAGAGGAACAACCTCGAAATGAACATGGAGAGGAAGGTGATCATGAATCACCCAAGAGGCAAACCGAGGTGCCTTATTACCTGGAAAAACAATTATAGAAAAAAGCTCTGGTGGCTACTGATTTGAAGGCTAGACTTGAAGATATACTAGCCAGTGCCCAAACAAAGACAGGAAAGGAGAAAAAGCCTAAGGTCCACTCTCATATTATGGTAGATGCCTCTAGGTCCATAAATGTACAAATTTCTACCCTGTAGTGGATAAGGATATGGGTTTTGTGCAAGGCCAAAGTTATAGTATATCGACAATCAACCTCTACCAAGCAACCAGAGAGCAGAAGATAGATGAATTACAAGGGTCTGTGGCCACTATAATGCAACAAATGAACAAGGATCAGTCTACAAAGGAAGAGTTGAAGGTGCAAGTGGTAGATCTCACTGCCTATATTCAACAATAGAAATCCATAGAATAAGAGGCCTCGATGACATCATCCATGCCCCTTCTTCTCTCCCAGGAAGAGCTCAATAGAATGGAAAAGATGAAAAATTGGACCAAGGCCACAGTAGATTAGTTCCAGTGGGTCATGTATAATGGCGACATGGGAATCCGTCACGCTTCCTAGATCTTCAACAAGTTTTGGGACTTAAAAAAGTAGTTGGAGGCTATGAATAAAAACATCCAACAGGTTCACTAAGCTATATAGGATCACATATCCTAAGCTCGAGAGCATCCTTAAGCTTCTTGAGAAAACATATGACAAGGATTTAGGGCTCATAAGAGATGATTATTGGTTGGTGGAAACTTGAAAAATGGGCTTGGATCACAGAAAAGAATTCCTATAGAGGGTCTTGCACAAAGTTGAGCTCAACCTTGAATGGGTTACAGAGCATTGGGTTGACAGTGAAGATTACTCAAAAATGATGACAAACTATGACATGCCCGCCCTAGAGCTGGATCTAGAGAAAATCAAGCCATTCTTTCATAAAAAGATGGAAAAGGTGGTTGTGGACACACTCTCCCCAGTTTTCATGGACTTCACGGCAAGAGCCTTCACTCAATCTAAGCAGGTCTTCAAAGCCATGCCCAAATGCACTAAACACTAGGAGTGGATCACCGAAAGATTCAAGAAGCTAACTTTTCAGATCCTCCAATCTGACATCATGGAATAGGATAAGCTCTAGGCTCTAATGGGAAAATTTTTGGAGTATGCCACCCTTTAGAAAAATGCAGGAAAGCCAGTCATTGATGATGAATATTTGACAATGTAGTTGAAAAGGAAGGGAAAAAACCAAAAGACAAAACATCTATAGTATCAGGGTCACTAGAGGACAATATAGGGAAAAGACAAAGATGCATTTTATTATGTTATATTTTGGGGATAGATGAAACCATAATGTAAAATGAATCTTGGCCACACAATGAAAGTAAATCTTGGCCATTCATTTCACTTTTGGAAAACTATAAATAGGGGTCTCCTCTAATTTTCAAATAGGGAGTTGAGTTGTTGTGTAAAGAAATGTTGCATAAATTTAATGGTAATTACATTGTTTCGATGGGTTCTTGTGTTTCTTCACATGTGTGCATGATTCTTCTCCTCAACATTAGATTTTAGCTTTGTTGTTCTAAGTTTCAAGTTTCTTTTACTTGATAGTTCATGCTGCACTTTAATGGTGAATAATTTTATGGTGTTGATGCCTCCCTTGTCCATACTTTTTATTGTTTATTGATGACGAACAATAGTGTAAAGTTAGTCTAAACATTACTTTATTTCTTCACTTAAAATTCATCTATTGTTCATGCTTAATGATGAATGGATAGTTGAAAATCTGCAAACCTTAGAAGATTGCACTAGTTTCATGAGATTGTAAGTTGTTTTGGTTAAGTGGAACTTAGTTTTAAGAAGGTTATCCACTGTAGCATTCTGCATTGTTACTGTTCAATATTAGTTGTAGGTATAGGAAACCCTCTATCCCTTTTCCCCTTTGAATTTTCTTTAAAAATTCAAGTTGAGGTAAAGTTCTAGCATCATTGTAAAGCCAAATCTGATGATAAACATGGAGTATTAGACTGCTATTTTGAACTTGCAGCAATTGCACTCAATTTCTAGAATTCCATAAAACTCCATTTGAAGATCTAATTCCCTTCAAGTTTAGTGAACCATAAATTCCCTTCGTGATTACCAGCAAATTACATCAATCAACTGAGTTTTTTTGCAAGTCATGACCTGACACCCACAAGACCTTGGGATATTTTCTACAACTTGCTTGTAGGAACTATCTTTTGAGAGAGGTAGTGTACTTGTGTGTTTCCTGCATTGAGAAAGTGCAAAAAAGCCCATCAAAAGAATTGGCACTAGGAGGGCCTCTTAGTTAATCTAGATTGAATTAGTTCCTTCTCCCCTCAAAGGTTTCATAGAGTGTTAAGATCCACACTAGAAAAAGGGGAGTTCCAAGAGCTCAAGACCCCTACCAAGGCTAAGAGAGCCAAGAAAAGGGAAGCATCTACCTCAGTCCCACCCACTCAGCCTACTTCCCCTCCATCTCCTCCATCTCCTTCCATCCATTCCCTCCACTATTTCCCTTCACTTTTGAAAACACCTTCTTTTCCCCATCCATCCCAAACTGCTTTTCACCCCTTCACCTCCCATAGCCAAGGCGCTACCCCTATCCCAACACTTCACTTCCAAGGTGTTGTCCCAACTATTACTGCTCCATTGTAGCCACAGATTATTGTAGCACAACAAACGAAATCTCCACTTCCCACAATGGCTTGGATAGGTAATAACCCATCTCTTATGTCCTTCAATGACTATCATGACATGCCAAAGAATCTGGATGACTTTTGCACTAAATTTCACCCATGTGACCTGCAAAGGATAGAAAAAGAGCACATCAAGATCTTTCAAACATCCATGCAGGATATGCAAATAGAACATTAAGATGTGGCTTGTAGGATCTTTCCCTACTCCTTGGGGAAAGAGGCCTTTTGTTAGTACATCCATTTGTCGATGGGATCCATTAGCACTTGGGATCAATTGAAGGACATGTTCCTACAAAAATTCAAGATCCCAGTTAGCCCCTCTGAGTTGTAATAGCAATTCATGTCCGTGCAAAGGGAAGTTAATGAGCCTATTAGTTCCTTCAATGATTGGTTCCACTGAGCTTACATGATGTTGTAGCCACTCTATGTGGTGGATGATGCCTCTGCTCGACTAGTGTACTATGTTGCCTTGGATAATCTCACATTCATAGTGATGAAAAGGATGTGCTTACCGCCTGCCAAATTGGTGGACACATATGTAGAAGCAGTCACACCAAGCACCAACTTGGGAAACACATCACAGGTCTGTTGCCCTCTTTAGGGCTAGTTTCCCATCCAACTTAGGTCCAAGGACTTACTCATGCCCTGGTAGACACCAATGTTGAACCAAGTTCCACAACTACCAATAGTGCCACATCCAATACAACCATTGAATCAAGCACCTCTCGTGCCTCATTACTTGCAACCTCAACAGTAGTAAGTTTACACTCAACAACCATAGGTGCCCGCATACCTACAAAATTCAAAATTCCCACCTGCTCAGTAGAACCAACCCGTGATGCAACTAGTGTTCCTTCATAACTCAGCTCCATAGAAGAATAATACGAATAAAGATTGGATTGATGAGATGACGGAATTAGTGAAGAAGCTGTCTACTGAAATGACACATTTGAGGAACCAAAATAACCAATTGTAGGTTTCTCAAAGAAGCATCCAGGCCAACCTCAACTGAGACAACCATGATGCAATTTCCTCCTCTGGACAAAACTATGAGAGAGGTCAAAATTCAAGCCAAAGCTTTCAGAGAAGGTCATCACAAAGAAAAAATTACACATGGAACACAAGGATGAATAACGGGGACATCCCCACACCTCTTGATTAACCACCTAATGCTGACAAGACAATGAGCGATATTTATCTGGCAAAGGCAGCCTTATCTAGATGGTGCTAGATTCATAGAACAAATAGGCATTCTGAATTGGATTTTCCAAAATTCCAAACTGTAGTAGAAATTTTCCAAGTGAAAGTTCAAAATACCATCCATGGTATTAGATGCAGAGACCTAGTTTCGTCAGAATTGTATGATTCCTCAGTACTGGTGGTTAATCAAGCTTCTTTCTTGTGAAGTGAAAGCAATGTACTCGAGAAGGAGACCGCTACCTCAAAGAGCAAAGAAGCAAAAGAGGTAAGCAATGAAAGCCCATTATCCCAGCTCTTTGATTCAGTAGATAATGGTCTAGTAGATGAGGAAGAGACACGTGAGGGTGAGGTTCAAATGTTCCATCAAAGGGAAACCCCTTACAACTCAATAAATAGACAAGTAGGTGGTCCTTTTACAACTTCCACCCCTCTTGGAATAACTTCAGTACTCCGCCTAACCCCAATGCTAGCAAAAATTCGAGCTACACTCATGTGCCCACCCAGTACTTCAATAAGAATAGGATTCGAACCAAACCTAGAGTCAACCTACCAGCTCTTCTCAGGATGAATCTTTCAAGGAAGAGGTTGAACAAATGGGAGAATTCATGGCAGAAGAGTTCATGGAAGCTAAATTGAGTTTGTCAGCTTTTGAATTACTTAGAGTCCTAGCGGTCAGAAATGATTTCTTTAGAATTCTCAATGGGAATGCCCCATCCAAACCAACCCAAGAGGTACTCGCCAAAATGGTCTCCTTTGATACCACCCATAATGAGCCTGTAATCAAAGAAATCCTAGGAAATAAAATAGATCATCCTCCAAATCAACAATTAGACAAGCAAACAACTAAGGAGAAAAATTAGGCACCAACTCGAGATAAGACCAATGATAAAGGCAAAGATCAAGTAGCACAAGCCAATGTTTCAATGGGGCTGTTCTAAGGGAAGTTGGAGACTCCTCCTTTCCTGAACACAATTAGAATCTTTTGAAATAATCTGCATAATTCCTACTTGATTCCAGAGCCTCAGCCAATGTTATGCCTCTGGCAGTATGCAAAGCCTTAGCAATAACTCCAACTCCCTCCCGACAGAAGGTGACTCAACTAGATAAGAAATAAATTAACATTGTTGGAGAAATCAAAAAGATACCCATGCAAATTACTATTGATCTGAGAGTGCAACAGGTGATTAACATTCAAGTTGCTGATATTCCTAACACATATGACATCATACTAGGGAGGGATTTCACCTGGGCCTTAAATAGGTATGCTGCCACAAATTATTCTCACTTATGACTGTCATGGAAGGGGTTGCTAAACTAGATCCACATCGATCAGGAGCCTCGCATGAAGTTCATGATCACATAGTACAACAATACGAATGAGGTGTTTTTTGCTAAAATGGAATTAGGAAATTATTATCTCGTGGCTTATCAAGACGAGCAAGAATTCTAGGAAGAGGAAGTGCCTAAAGAGGTCCTTCTTGTGTTATGCAGTGCTCCTACCAACTTAACTCACACACCTAATGATATGGAGGTGTTGACTAAGTCTAAATATGAAGAATCCTATATGGATGGTAACCTTGGATTGCTAGATGGCTTCGAGGAATTTATGCGTGTGTGCAAGATCAACTCAACCTAGGAGCTAGAATGGATTTTCAAGAGTTATTACTACCAAGTTGGTGTAGGGTACACAATGTTTCCCACTCATAATTCAAATGCTACCTATGTCAAACAAATGTTGACCATATCAAGGGACAAGTCACTCCAAAGGGGAAGCTCCAAACTGAGCAATCGAATCAAAGCCATGCCAAATCCACATAGTCACCCAAGGCTGGCGAAGTAGATATACTACTAAGAAAGGAAGTGTGCTCCACTAATTCCAAAGTCAAAGTTTCTTCTAAGTTTTGGAAATTGCACTTTGATGGGTCCAAGTCTAATCAAGGAGCAGGAGCCAACTTTGAACTCATTAGTCCTATGGGTAAGACGTATTTTTTTGCTCATAGACTTCAATTTTATTGCACCAATAATGTAGCAAAGTACAAATCATTAGTTCATGGACTTTTAATGGCATTGAGAAAGAAAGTAAAAATGCTCCCAAGTCTTCAATGATTCTGAGCTAGTAGTGAAACAAGTCAGGAAGCTCTATTCTTGTCATGATAAAAGACTAGAAAACTATAGGAATAGGGTATGGGATCTCATAGAAGTCTTAACTGCATTCAATATTCAACTAATCCCATGTTCTAAAAATCATATTTCCAATGCACTAGCTTAGGCAGTTAGCACCCTCCAACCTTTGTCCTTGACTGGCTTGAAGAAGTTCACTATAGATCTCACCTCCACCCCGTCAGTGCCCAAAAATTTTACCAACTTCTAGGTCTTTAATGATGATAAGCATACCCTAAATTTCATCACAAGCTCTGATGTGTTTGCAACTCAAATCATTGATGAAGCGGAGCCTGAGGAAGTTGAATTCGACATAGAGGGGGTCAATAACCTCAAAACCAATATGATACCACAAGGTATGGTTCAACTGGAGAGGATATTTGATTTGGATCAAAAAACCAAGAAGGACTCAATTGACAATTAGTGTGATGCTCACAACCCAGGTACGACCAAAGAAATCAAGAATGTATTCATTGGAAAAGTGTGCACACTAGATGAAAGAAGGGGAATCATTCATACCTTGTGCATGTACCATGATGTTATTGCTTGGAGTTATGAATATTTGAAGATGCATGATACCTCCATTATTACTCACACCATTCCCCTCAAGCCTGATGTGAGGCCTTTTCGGTAGCGTCAACGCCCAATCAACACATTGTTGGAGCCTATTATATACAAAGAAGTCCAGAAATTGTTGTCTACCTACATTATCTTCCTAGATAGGCACTCCACGTGGGTGGAAAACTTAGTTCTGGTGAGAAAGAAGAATGGTGATACTGGGTTATGCATGGATTTCTGGAATTTGAATAGAGCTTCTGAAAAGGACAACTATCCAGTACCTTCACTAGATGAGGTACTACAAATAGTCAAAGGATCTCAAATGATTTCCTTTTTGTACGAATATTCAGGATACAATCAGATGATGGTGCAGTATGAAGATAGGCACAAAATGACATTCACATACAAAAGAATGTCGTTCGGGTTAATTAACATCGGTGCCACATTTCAGTGTGCAATGTATATTTCCCTAAAGATCTCATTGGAAAGTGCTATTGGAAACACAAGGGAAGACAACTGAGAGGGGGAGTGAATCAATTGAAACATAAATTATACTTATTAAACTTATTAAACTTATTCTCAAATCTGATAAATAAACATGAAACCATAAACCATCACCACATCAAAAACACACATAACACCAAGATTTTTTACGTGGAACCTCTGTTAGGGGAAAAACATGGCGAAGGTTAGTCCACATGATTATACTATGTTAAAAGTATAAAAATATTATAAATGGGGAATGCACACGCATTCAGGCACACTACCTAGAGCTCACTACTCAAATACGAAACACTTACTACCCAAAGGAAGACTCACTGTCTTACAGTCACATTCGGATTACATCTAGATGATTTTGAATTGAGAAAATAACATCTTCTAATGCCTTATGACAGTTCTAGTTAAGCACATAAACACTTTATTTTGCTCACTCTTCACACTTTACTTTTTCCTTCGAAAGCTTAAAAAACTATTCACACTTAGCACGGAGCATACATCACACACCACACCTTCAAATGGTATAACCAATCGATCATATATATCTAGAACTTAGGATAACATCAACTACATGTCAACTTAACAAAATATAAAATGTGTACAAATTGTCGGCCCAAATCAATAAAAAAATTATCAATGCAAACCAAACAATGTCAGCCAAAACATAGTAAGGACCCAAAAAAATATGTCTCAAACATGAAACACCTTAAAAAATTATGCCTCGAAGATCCACAAAACGCTACAATCACCCTGTCAGCCATGAACATGAAAAACATGAACTCACAGAAGAAAATCACCAATCGCAAACACAACGATCAATGCGGACCAACAACACAGATAGAGCACAATCTAGAAACATCCACAAGCATCATGAATCATCATAGAAGTATCCGCAACAAATCAAAGTACTAGAATCACATCATCTTCTTTTAGGAACACCAACTAAAGCAACAAAACAACTGTCAGAATACAGATACTCATAACTCAATCAACATTTTCATACGAACCTCTAAAACTACATGTGGATAAATTAGATATACTTGTCAACAAACCATTTAATCCACAACCTCTTATCATCAATATACTGAGCTAGCCACCATGCTAAACTTCACTGCACCACCGACAACCTGCAACTTATTTTATTACAATTTTCTCAATATCCTCAACATAAACAACCTTAAAGACATTAATGCCAATAGTGTTGACATCAATGACAACCAAAAATAAACAATATCCAACAATCTCCCCCTTTGGGATTGATGACAACACATAATGTGAAAAAAACCATCAACGCAACTTTCTCTTAAAACTTTCTCCTCCTTAGATTTTCACTATTTTCTCCTTAACTCTTTCACAGTTTTTCACATGACTCTTCTCCCCCTTTTAAATCAATGACAAAGATACACATTATCTTTCTCCATATTTCTAAACTAAATTTCTGAACATTTGACTACTCCCCCTGAATAGCAGCCACCACAACATCAATCTGGATCACAAGATATGACTATGAAATGCACAAACTGATGCAAGTCAATGCATCTTAATTCTAATTAGGAGGGGTAATCATCCCTAGCTTCCCTCTAAGATACTAAAAATTATCCTTAGGCAAGGGGTTGGTAAAGATATTTGCAACATGTTCCTTAGTGGGCACATACTCTAATTTGACTTCCTTTTCACTCACCTTCTCTCTCAAAAAGTGAAACTTGAAAGATATATTCTTGGTTTTTGAATGCAGCACTAGATTCTTAGAAATGTTAATTGCACTTGAATTATCACATAATATAGAAATAGGTTCATCATACACAACTCTGATATCTTTCAACATCTGCTTCATCCACAATACTTGAGTACAATTGTTATCAGCAGCAATGTATTCTACCTCTGCAGTAGATAAAGAAATGGCATTCAACTTCTTACTTAACCATGAAATCAACTTCTTTCCCAAGAAAAATGCACCACCATTGGTACTCTTTTTGCCATTCACATCTCTTGCCCAATCAAAATCAGTAAAAGCACTCAAAGTAAGGTCAACTTCTCTAGGATACCATAGGCCAAAATCAATTGTCCCCTTCAAGTACCTGAAAATCCTCTTCACAGCTCTCACATGAGATTCCTTAGGATCAGCTTGAAATCTTGCAACAATGCATATGACATTCATTATATAAGGTCTAGTTTGAGTCAAATAGAGAAATCCACCAATCATGGATCTATAGCTAGTCTGATTTGTTTTAGGAGAATCATCATCTTGTGTTAACTTACATCTGGTCACCATAGGTGTACCAACTGGCTTTGAATCTTCCATACCAAACTTCTTTAGCAATTCTTTCACATACTTGGACTGAGATATAAAGATCCCTCTATCTAGCTAAGTAATTTACAATCCCAAAAAGAATTTCATTTCTCCAATCATAGACATCTCAAACTCACTTTCATCAACAAACTTCATGTGCAAACTATCATCTCCTCCAAAAATGATATCATCAACAAAGACTTCAACAATCAAATCTTTATCATTATCAATCTTGAAATACAAATTACTATCAACAGTACCTTTATTAAATTCAAGCTTCAAAAATACTTGTCCAATCTAGCATACCATGCTCTTGGGGCATGCTTAAGTCCATACAATTCTTTCTTCAACCAACAAAGCATATCTCCCTGATCAGTCAATTGAAATCCATTAGGTTGCTCAATATACACTTCTTCTTCTAGTTCACCATTTAGAAATGCTGACTTGACATCCATCTGATAAACCTTGAAGTTTTTGTAAGCAACATAAGCAATAAATAGTCTTACAACTTCTATCCTAGCAACAAGAGAAAAAGTTTCTTCAAATTCAATTCCTTCCATCTAAGAATATCCTTTACACACAAGTCTTGCTTTGTTTCTAACAACTTCACCTTGCTCATTCAGTTTGTTTTGAAAGACCCATTTAGTTCCAATTACATTTTTGTCCTTAGGTCTAGGAACAAGAATCCATGTATCATTCTTCTCAATTTGCAGTAGTTCTTCTTTCATTGCTTCCACCCAATGTTCATCTTTGCATGCTTCATTGACACTATTAGGCTCAATCTTTGAGATCAAACAGTATTCTTCTCCTAGTTTGAACACCTTTGTTCTTATCACCAATAATCTGATCTTCTAAATGATTTAGTCTTACATAGCTTGGAGTCTTAGGGTGTTCTTGAGCTTTAGGCTTTTGTGATCTCGCTTCTGCACTTTCACTAGTTCCTTCCTCTTGATTTTCCTGATTCGCCGAAATGATCTGAACTTGATTTGGAGTTTCAACTTTCTTTCCTTTATCTGAATTTTCATTTTGATCTTCTGAATCATATCTGTAGGTTCTGGATGATCTAATTGTTTCTTCATCAACCTTGACATTAGCACTTTCAATTACTTTCCTTAATCTCTTATTGTAGCAATGGTAGGATTTACTTTTAGTAGAATAACCAAGAAAGATTTCTTCATCACTTCTAGCAGCAAACTTTCCTATATCTTCATCTCTTTTGATATAGCATTTACTCCCAAAGATTTTGAAGTATCTAACTGTAGGATTAAGACCAAACCATAGCTCATAAGGAGTCTTATCGATATCACCTTTGACATGTACCCAATTGAGAGTGTAAACGACAGTAATCACAACTTCTCTCTAGTAGATATGCTAAACATTTCCTTCCAACATTATGGTTCTAGAAGCTTCTTGAATTGTCCTATTCTTCCTTTCCACAACTCCATTTTGCTGAGGGGTCCACGGGACATATAATTGTATCTTTATCCCATTTTCTTCACAAAAAGAATTAAACTCACCAGAAGTGAATTCGCCACCTCTATCTGATCTCAAAAATTTAATCTTCAGATCTATCTCTATCTCAACCATAGCCTTAAAAATCTTGAATTTCTCTAGAGCTTTAGATTTTTCCCTCAAGAAAGTAACCTGCATCATTCTAGAATAATCATCAATAAGTAACATGAAATACCTATCTCCTTGTAAACTTCTGACTCTAAAAGAACCACACAAGTCACTATGCACAAGCTCCAACACTTCATTTGAACAATATTGTTTGCTTCATAATGAAACTCTAATTTTCTTTCCTAACTGACATTCCTTGCATATAGTATTAGTAGGTTTTGTCAACTTAGGAAGATCTCTCATTTCCTGAGTAGAACTTATCTTGATGATATTATCAAAGTTTACATGACACATTCTCCTATGCCACAACCAACTTTCATCAACTTGAGAAATCAAACAAATTTTACTAGCAACACTTAGGTGAAAGATATTACCTTTTGTTTTTGTACTAGATGCAATCAAATTTTTGGAACTCCCCAATAATCTACACTTTCCATTCTTCAATTGAAGATTGTATCCCTTTTCAACCATCTATCCAACACTTAAGAGATAATGCTTCAAACCTTCCACATATAGAACATCATCAGTATTATGCTTACCATCAAGAGAAATGGATCCTTTGCCATGGATTACACCAGCTTTGTCATCACCAAAGCTTACAACACCACCATTATACTTTTCCAAGCTCACAAATTTACTTTTATCACTTGTCTTGTGATGAGAGCATCCATTGTCAATCACCCATTCATCTTTTTCTTCAACTCTGGAAGCTAGAGCTTTCTCCACATTTGTGCAACTAGCCGATTCAGTAGGTACTGGATCATTTTTCTTGATAGCAATAAACACCCATTCATCCTCACTTAAATTCCCTTTATCAGATTCATCATCTGTCACACCTTCATTAGCAGCATAATAACACTTTCTTTGGAAGCTAGGCTTGTTAGGTCTTGGCTTAGGAACTCTTTCTGGACACCTTGAGGAAAAATGACCTATCTTATTACAAGAAAAAAAATTAAGAGGAAATTTCCCTATATAATTACCTTCTCCTTTGGCCACCCTCTTGACAATAAGTGCTTCAAGCTCATCTAGTTTTCTCTCTTCTTCTTCAATCTCTCTCATTTCCTGCTCATACTTGGACATTTTTCTAGAAGAAATTTCTCCTAGATCATATCTTTGCTTATCTTTTTTTGGAGATAGTAGCATTGAATGCAAATTCTATCTTAGGAAGAGATTCACCAGACTCACTTAACTCAAAATTAGTAAGCTTGCCAATTAACATGCCTCTGGTTACATTTGTCACAGTCTAGATCTCCTCAATAGTAGTAGCTTTTTGTTTGTATGTAGTAGGCAAGGATCTGAGTACTTTAGCAACAATCTCTGATTCTTCCAATGTTCCACTAGCACATTTGATACTACACACAAGTTCATTCACTCTCTACATAAAAGAAGTGATGTTCTCATCTTGACCCATTCTCAACATTTCATATTTCCCTGTCAGGCTTTGTAGCTTAGCAATCTTCACATGGGTATCACCTTCATACAAAGTTTCCAACTTTTTTCCAAATCTCATAAGCAGTCTTCAACTCCATTACATTTGTCATCTTGAAATCACTCAGAGCACTCAACAATGCTTCCTTAGCCCTAATATTATACTCGGCTTCCTTAATGTCACTTGCAGTAGAAGAACCATTTTGTGGAATGATATACCTATTCTTTGTAATTGTCTAGTAAGGTTCACCAATGCATCTCAGATGACACTCCATTCGATTCTTCCACAAAGAATAATTAGTTCCATCAAATCTCAGACTATCCTTCTTATATGCCACCATCCCAGATCACCTCAAGCTCTTAAACTTCTTCTGAGGAACCTGCTCTGATACCAATTGTTGGAAACACAAGGGAAAACAACTGAAAGGAGAGGGTGAATCAGTTGTCACAAAAAATATACTTATTAAACTTATTCTCAGATCTGATAAATAAACATCAAAGCAAAAACCATCACCACATCAAAAACACACATAACACCAAGATTTTTTACGTGGAAACCCTATTAGGGGAAAAACCACGGTGGAGGTTAGTCCACAATATTATACTCTATCAAAATTATAAAAATATTATAAATGGGGAATGGACATGCATTTAGGCACACTGCCTAGAGCTCACTGCTCAAATACAAAAGGCTTACTACACAAAGGAAGTCTCACTGTCTTATAGTCACATTCAGATTACATACAAAAGATTTTGAACTGAGAAAATAGCATCTTCTTATGCCTTATTACAGTTTCGGTTAAGCACATAAACACTTTCTTCTGCTCACTCTTCTTCACACTTTACTTCTTCCTTTGGAAGAATAAAAAAATATTTGCACTTAGCATAGAGAATACATCGCACACCACACCTTAAAATGGTATAACCAATCAATCATATATATCCACAACTAAGGATAACATCAACTACATGTCGGATTAACAAAATATAAAATGTGTAAAAACTATCGGCCCAAATCAATAAACAATTTATCAATGTGAACCAAACAATATCAGCCAAAACATAGTAAGGACCCAAAATAACATGTCTCAAACATGAAACACCTTAAAAAATTATGCCTCAAAGATCTGTAACACACTACAATCATCCTGTCAACCATGAACATGAAAAACAAGAACTCATAGAAGAAAATCACCAATCGTGAACACAATGATCAATGTGGACCAACAACATAGATAGAGCATGATCTAGAAACATCCACAAGCATCACGAATCACCACAGAAGCATCCACAACAAATCAAAGTACTAGAATCACATCATCTTCTTTCAGGAACACCAACTAAAGCAACAAAACAACTGTTAGAACATAGATACTCATAACTCAATCAAATCTTCATGCAAACCTCTCAAACTTCATGTGGATAAACTAGATATACTTTTCAAAAAACCCTTTAATCCATAAACTCTTATCATCAATATACTGAGCTAGCCACCAAGTTGAACTTCACTGCACCACCGACAACTTGAAACTTATTTTATTACAATTTTCTGAATATCCTCGACATATACAACCTTAAAGACATTAATTCCAATAGTGTTGAAATCAATGAAAACCACAAATTAACAATATCCAACAAGTGCATCATAATATATATGGATGAATTCATTGTGTTCTCTAAGAAAAGGGGGGACCATGTCTCTGATTTGTACAGGGTCTTCAAGAAGTGTAGAGAGTTTGACATTTCATTGAATCCGAGGAAGTGTATCTTTGGAGTTATAGAAGGAAAGCTATTGGGACACGTGATCTCAGAAAAGGGAATTTCAATTGATCCAGAACGCATCCAAGCTATACTAAAAATTTAGCTTCCAGGAAGCAAGAAAGAATTGAAATATTTTTTTGGAAAAATCAACTTCATCTGAAAATTCATCACGGGATTTGCAGAAATTGTCAAGCCATTGAACACTATGCTTAAGCAAGATGCTAAAGTGGAGTGGACATCAGAGGCCAAGCAAGCTTTTGAAGATATCAAGAAAGGAATTGTTGATGCACCGGTGCTAGTTAGTCTAGACTATTTGAAGCCATTTTATATTTACTAATTTTCTTCAGAGCATTCTTGTGCCAACATTCTAACCCAAAAAGATGATGAAGGGAATGAGAACCCCATTTCATTTATGAGTCCTCCATTGAAAGATGTAGAATTACATTATCACAATGTTGAAAAAAAAGCCTACGCCTTGGTCAGAGGAGTCAAGAAATTTTGGCACTATATCCTGAGGAACAAGGTATTTGCAACCGTCCCATATCCAACTGTCAAGACCCTACTAATGTAGAATGAGCTGAGGGAAAGAAGAGAAAATGGGTCAATTTATTATAGGAATATGACATAGAGATTCAACCCATGAAATTTTTTTGAGGATAGGCCCTCACTCAGATGATAGCTAAAACATGACCCAAGCTTATAGTGCAGCAGTACTAGCTGGAGAATGTCTCCTTAAGAGAATGGTATGATGATATTGTTTATTATTTACTGAACAACAAGTGCCCCTCATGATTGGAGGGAGTACAAAAAAGTACCTTGAGATTGAGTAGCAGCAACTATATGCTATAGGGATCCATACTATATAAGGGAAATCATGAAGGGATCTATCTTAGATGCCTTGGGAAAGAGGAAGCAGCAGAAGTATTGAAACAATTCCATGAAAGATTTGGCACCGGTCACGGATCTGGCCCCTTAACAACTCACTAGATTTTGTGGGCTAGTTACTATTGGCCAATTTTGTTTAAGGATGTGCATAACCATGTCAGAACGTGTCACGTTTTTCAAACAAGTACTACTAGAGAAAGGAATGTTGCTGTCCCATTGCAACCAATCTTGGAGGTAAGGCCATTCGCTCAGTGGGGACTCAAATTTATTGGTTCGGTAAGCCCACCATCCTCTGCAGGCCACAGGTACATTCTAACTACTTCTAATTACTACACTGGGTGGACAAAAGCAATATCATGTAGGTAATGCACTACTGACATTGTCACTAATTTTCTAGAAAGTTGTATTTTAAATCGCTTCGGTTGACCATTTTCCCTTGTGTGTGATAACAACCCTACCTTTTCATCCCTTAAGTTTGCTAGCTGGGCCTTCAATTGCAAAATTGCACTCAAAATTTTCCTCTAACTACAACCCTCAGGGAAATGGCCTAGCTGAGTCAACAAACAAAAACCTACTAACTGTGATCAAGAAATTGTTGGACAAAAACCCAAAATACTGGCACACCCAGCTATGTTTCACCCTTTGGGCAGATCATACGTGCCATAAGGCTGCCCTAGGTAATTCCCCGTTTCATCTCATTTATGGCCTAGAGCCTATCTTCCTTGTTCACCTCAAGATTCCCATGCTCCAGTTTATCAACACATATTATGAGGAAGGAGATCATCAAGAAGTACATTTGGCTGAGTTGTTGCATTTAGAAGAAGCTCATGATCAAGCAATAGATAATTTCGCCAAACACCAGGGCATAGTCAAAAGATGGTTCGATCATCGAGCCAAAGTAAAGGCCTTTAGGATTTCTGATTTGGTTCTTTGTTGGGACAAGGCTTGTAAAAAGAAAGGGGGACATGACAAATTCAACAAGCTCTAGTTTGACCCCTTTCAAATTTTAAAAATTCTAAGAGATAATGCCTTTTTCCTCAAAACACTCGCTAGAGAGGATGTCCCATTTCCCGTCAACGGGCAATACCTCAAGCATTATTTCCTTGCCTGAGCTGTTCCAACTCATCTGTTGTATATAATTAGGGTAGGTTTTCTCACTTTGATGTTTTGCTTTCGCCTTGCACTTGTTCGCTTTCTCAACATGTTTTGATGAGGGTGTCTCTCTATTTCAATGTGGTGGCCATGCTAGGCTCGTCAAAGGGCTCACTTTGCTGCCCACTCCTCTTTGTTTTGTGGATAAGTCTTCATTCGTCACTATTGATTTCTGACCGCTCCCATGAAGCAGGTTTCCTTACTTGAACTCTGACTTGACCTAGGATAGAACCCTTATTTGAATCCCCTCACATTTATCTCAGATCACACCTGAAAACACATCTTAAATATTTCTGATGAGCTATATGATAGTCATTATGAGGTTTCGATAAGTGAAAAATCCTAAGTTTTCTCCATTGACCACTGTGATTCCAAACCCACTATAAGCTTCAATGCTTATACAGTTGAGCAAAAGAAAAGAGTAACAAAAGAAAAGAAAAAAGAAAATTATGAGAAAATCAACTATGTGGGTGTCTGAACAACTCTATCGGGGCTATGGGCGCCTGGCTGGCAATAGAGAAATGTTCATGGGGTCACAATGATAACTCTATTGGGGCTATGGATGCCTAACTAGCAGCGGAGCAATGCCAAGGTTACTTTTTGGGTTAGAAAATTTACGTAGCTTGCCTTGACTGATTAACTATTGTTCATATGGTCTCTAAAGAAAGGAAATGAACTCACTGCACACACTTCTGAGATACCTTGTGACTTGATTCAACTAAGGATTATGTCTTCCTTTCAGTTCCTAGTTCACTTATGGAAACTAGCTTCTAGTCTGTGAAATTGAAAATTCTAGGTTTTGGATGAATCCTTACCCTTAGAATGCCTAGGGGCATTCTCCCAGTAGAGTCACCATTTTTTGTGCCTATAACACACACGCCCCTTTTGAAAAGGGGACCCCCTCTTTTCTTCGATTTTGCTGGGTCACTTTTTCCTTTGCCACATTTTGTGTGGCCCTAGTTTTGAGCTTAAAGTGGTCAAGAGCACTAAAGTCATCATTCTCCAATTAACCAAATTCATTCCTCCAAAATTCCCTAAGTCTTTGGATTTTTTGGGCCATTCCATGGGGACTTCCCTTAGTCTATTGCTCTGGCATCCTCCAGGCCTCGTGGGTCCACAGTTGTGGGTTTCCCTCTGCGCGACATTGCCATTTCTTCACCATTCAACTAACGACCAGCTTGGAACATCCATCTGCATGGTGGGTCCCACACCATTCTCTGTCGTCACCTCTTAGCTGATACTCAGCGACGAGACCCGCGAGTCATCTCGTATTGCAAGCTCCACATTGCTCTCCGTTAGCCCACTGATTTCCTATGTTTCACCTACTTCATTGGCCATCATACTTCACATTTAATGTGGGTCATTAATGACCCTTTACCTATAAATAGAGGCTTGTACCTATCATTTTCACATCTGCAAGTTTCAATTTTCAAAGAGGAGAAACTATGATTGAAGCTCTTGCGCCCACATTGCACTTGCTAGACCAAAATCCAGGGTTGTCATTGAATTTCTGTGACTTTTCCAAGTATTCTCGCATTCAAAACTGACAAGTACATGTTTTCAGTGACTAGGACTTGTAAAATAATGATTAAATCCTCAATATGAACCGTTAGAACACCCGACGACCATCCTAGTAGTCAGCCCTGCACAAAACTCACTCCAAATTCCTTTCAAAATCATTTAAGCAGTGCCCTCGAAACTGTGCAGAACCCTACTACTTTTTTTTGCTGTTCTTCACACAGCAAAGATCCCCTTTGCGTCCTGGAATGTTGTCGTCACCACCTTGGTCAAAACAAAAATGTTGGAACATTTAATGGAAAAACCTAAGTTTTTTGACCCTTGCATGTCCGCTTATGCGGACTGCTATTTGCAGGAGGCCATTGCCTTTCCATCATTAGCAAATGACCTACTTCTAGTTGCCTCCCGCAATGTGAGCCCCACCAAAGTCACCTCCAAAAATGCTAAAACAACTAAGTCCTAGTGCGCGGGCCGTTCCTGGCGGGTTGCCTTTTGCAACTCGCCATCCTAGGGACGTCATTCTCTAGTGGCTACGCCATCCCTCCTTCACGCATCACAGACCCCACGACCCTTTTCGCCGTTCCAAGTCCACGCAAACGCTAAGTTAAAATTTTCTCACTAGTCGGTCTCTGCGGGGGTCCGTATGTGGACCACCCTATCTCCTTCGCCACTTCTTATCATTTGAGCTACCCCATCCGCCTGCACTATGGACTCTGCCTAGGCCGTCTCCCCTAAGGTATTCGATGAAAATCCAAGTTAGTAATGCCATGTGGACTGTTGTCCCTCCAACGTCGTTCTCAACAAAAAACACATGACTATCCCCTGATGATTCTTGTTCTCATCTCCCACGATGATCAAGATTAGAGGTGTCTAGTCTGGCATCTGAGGTGCCCGTGAGTCCCACACTGTAGACTTCTTGCTATGGGGCATTGTGTCATGATTGTTGCTACCTAACGGAGAAGTCCCAAATGTCCTCAGAGCCTCCTACATCCATGTACCCCAAGCCTACAAGGACATAATGACCAATCAAATGACTCCAAGAGCCCTATATCTAATTTCCATACATGCCAAATTTCCTTCTAAAGACTTTAGTTGCCAAATCCTTGTGGAAATTTTGGTGTGGGTCCCTATCTGTAGGTTTCCATGGCCTCAATGTCATCTTGCTACCAGCTCTTCTAGACAACTTCCAACCCAGGGAAAACCGCATCTATGGGCCCACATTCCCGTAAATGGTCCAAACAAGCCTCAAATGTGGATGTTCATAAATTTTATGATCTTTGGACGATATATTATTGGATCTAACCCTCATTTTGTAGGATTTAACTAGCACTTGCCCCAATTTCTATATGAATACACTTACTACATCTATGTATGTAGAATTTATGGAACTTGCTGTGGGTCCATCAGGGAAGTCTGCTAAGAAAGAAAAGGGAAAAAACCCTACGAAGGCACTGAGGGGGAAAGAGGAAAAGTATTAGATGAATTACCAATTTCATAGAGTGGAGTGCACCTCCAAGATTACTTCCACTTGGTATTGTATGTCAGACACTAACCTTGGGCATGTGGACATAGATGAGTTCTAGCAAAGAGTAATGATCCACCCTACAACTAAGAATGCATGAAAGAATAGAGCAAGTGGTCTCGCTAAGGTAGTTGGCTTCCCTCCTGCACTCATTTCCCAGAGTTAGTTATGGTTTGTAGGTAATGCTACCACAACAATAGGAAGATCATTGACCATGAAGCAAGAGTATTAGCAGACCTCTTTGCTAAATCTATTGGTAATAATTTCCACATTCCCACATTCGATGTCATGGAGGAAATGAAAAAGGAATATGCTGACAATATGTGGAAAGCAGACTTGTTGGGACGTAAAATATTAATCAACCAACATTGGTTGAAGGAGAAGAGAGGCAATGTTGCCAAGGTGTCTTAGGAATTATTCAGAAGTGACTTCCATGAAGAATACCATGACTTGGTCACCCTACTGAGTAGGGTAAC
This sequence comes from Sequoia sempervirens, assembly GCA_007258455.2. Classification (NCBI taxonomy): domain Eukaryota; kingdom Viridiplantae; phylum Streptophyta; class Pinopsida; order Cupressales; family Cupressaceae; genus Sequoia; species Sequoia sempervirens. Next base: position 586,535,311 of record VDFB02270651.1, on the reverse strand, counting down.
GAGCCTCCCTACTGTTTCCTTCTTTGAAGAGTGGCTATTCTACTTCATCAAAGAAATAATCCGAGGAAATAAAAAGTTCCATTGGGCCAAGATCATTAGTGATAACATGCATAACCAGCTTATGACTATGAAGAAAACCTCCAAGTTCTATATGACCTCATATCTGGTGTACCTCTTGGTGGAACAGTTCCCATACAAAGGACTCTTTGTCACAAGCAACACAAAGGAAAAGAAAGGAGAACTCAAATTATATGATCACTACCCTCAGTTGTAGTACCGGAACTTCAAGAGGGAATATCAGAGGGTAAATGATTCCTTCATTGCCCACATCATCAGACTCTTGGGAGGAAACTTTGAAACAAGAGTGTCACACAATGCCAAAGCCTTCATCCAACGGTTTGGGTACTTGTTCGTACTATTCCCAAATTTTACATATATCATAACGAAAGGGTTCTCTGACAGACCCTACATGTTTCCACGCTACCCCAACGACCACATGATCTTGCTAGAGGTTTCTCGGCAACTACAAAATGCCCACACACTACTGAGTGACAAGCATAGAGTTGGGATTCCATATCCCCTAACTTTTGGGCAAGGAATGTATGCATGTCCCACTGCCCAATGTGCGGAGAACTCAAAAAAGGAATTGGTGGAGTAAAACCTAGACCTCCACACAAGCCGAGGGAGAATTGACCCCTATGGGAAATTGAAGAAATGGGTTGGAAGGAAATATTCTTATCGACCTCAGGTCAAAGATTTCTGGGTCAACTGTGTAGATGATAAGTAAGTGCGGATGAGGCACTACACGAGGATCATGACCTAGTTCATGAAGTAAATAAACCTATTCCCTATGCCAAACCAAGTATTGGAGGAAGATGACAATTTAATCGATGATAGGTTTAATGTTGTGGTCAACTTTCCCCTACCTGTCATAGATTGGAATGAACAGGAGGTCACTGAGCTTGATATCTTGATGGGACCTATTGAAAATAGGAAAAGATAGTGGATAGATGCCCAGATTGCTCAGCTCAAAGTATAGGGCACAATGTTGAGTTATGGTGAGCTTGAGGATGAGCCCGAAAGTGAAATACATAGTGGAGCAACTGCTGCTCCATCAAATGAGGCACCCAAGTCCCCACTGATGACAAGGTCAAAGAAAAGAAAATATGCACTTGAGTGGAAGCCAAAGAACAAGGTGCACTCATGAAACACTACAAAGGGAGAATCATATAAGAAAGAAAAAGAATGTGGGGATTCATGAGTGAAATGCCTATATAGAGGAGGACCCCCAGCACAAAGGAGAAGAAGAAACTGAGTGGCCATGTTCACCACCTACCATCTCCACTCCCACTGTTACTGCCACCATTGCCACTCCTCCACCTACCGCCTCTCAGGCATTGCCTGTCTCATCTCTTCCCACCATGGATATCTCAGTCCACCTCGCCTCCACCTCACCAATGGCCCCAGTACTGGTGCTAGACTCCCCCTCATCGACCACGTCCCCATTGTCAACTTCCCTACTTCTTCCTCTATTTCCCACTCTCTCTACCACACTGCCTATGGGAGCCATTGTCACTATCCCTCCTCTTACTATACCACATGCTTTTGCGGTGTACATGCAAAAAATTCCCACTGAAGTTTCTGGGGTGATCATGGACCCCAAGGTACAGGATTTTATGGCCCAACTCACTATTGCCATACCTCTCCCTCCACCACCTATAGAGCCTCCAAAGATGGAGGCTATAATGTAGATCTACGAAGAGATGGAGAAGCGTCATGTGGAATGCCAAAGGCATGTTGCGAAGCATATAGTTGAAGAGCCTGAGGGATTCTATCAATATGATTACTTTGAGCACCCAAAAGGTGGGCTAAACATAAACTTGGACAAAATGGCATCTAATGAATAAATGGTGCATTCCTCAGAGGAAGACATTGAGGCCCTCAATGAAAGATATATAGTAGAAACCTCAGACCAAGAATTGGATGAGGAGTCATCGCATCAACTCAAAGATGTAGGTGAGAAGGCCAATTCTGAGGAGCATCTTTTTAAGGAAAAAATTGACATTGATGTAAATGTGGAGATACCCAAAGAACCTCCACTAATTGGCCAAGATAAGGGCTTTGTCCAAGAGGAAGAGGAACCTCCGGAAAGGGAGGAAGGAAAAGAAAGGGAAGAGGAAGAGAAAAATAAAGAAGAAAAAGATGCACCAAGAAAGAGCCTCGAGCCTGAGCATCATGCTGAGCTTGAGCATGTAGAAGGGAAACTTCCCTAAAGAGAGGGTGTCATTGAAGAAAATATAACATCTGCTGAGTTGGATAGAGAAAAGACTGTACAAATTGAGGATTCAGATGAAGAAGAAAGGACTGATCAAGAGGCTCCTAGCCATGAAGATGAACGACCTTGAAATGAAAAAGGAGAGGAAGGTGATAATGAATCACCTAAAGGGAAAACTGAGGTGCTTGATTGGTTGGAAAAAAAATTACAAAAAAGACTCCAGTGGCTACTAATCCAAAGGCTATACTTGAAGCAATACTAGCCAAAGCTCAAACAAAGACAAGAAAGGAGAAAAATCCTAGGGTTAGCTCTCATATTATGGTAGACACCTCTAGGTCCAGAACGATACAAATTGCTACCCCTATAGTGGAAAATGATATGGGCATAGTGCAAGGCCAAAGTTATAGTATATCGACAATCAACCTCGACCTGAAAACTAGAGAGCATAAAATAGATGAATTCCAGGGGTCCATGGCCACTATAATGCAACATATGAACAAGGAACGGTCTACAAAGGAAGAATTGAAGGTGCAAGTGGAAAATATCATTACCTAAATTCAGCAATGGACATCCATAGAAGAAGAGGCCTTGACGACATCATTCGCACCCTTGCTTCTCTCCCAAGAAGAGCTCAATAAAATGGAAAAGATGAAAAATTGGACCAAGGCCATATCGGATTGGTTCCAGTGGGTAATGTATAATGGTGATATGGGCATATATCATGTTTCCTAGATGTTTAATAAATTTTGGGAGTTACAAAAGTAGATGGAGGCCATGGAAAAAACATGCAACAAGTTCATTGAGTTGTATACGATCACATATCCTAAGCTCGAGAGCATCCTCAAGTTGCCTGAGAAGACATGCGAAAAGGAGTTAGGGCTCATAAGAGATGATCATTGGCTAGTGGAAACTTGGTAGATGGACCTGGATCATAGAAAAGAAGTCCTAGAGAGGGTCTTGCACGAAGTTGAGCTCGACCTTGAATGGGTTACAGAGCACTGGGTTGACAGTGAAGATTACTTAAAAATAATGACAGACTATGACATGCCTGCCCTAGAGCTGGACCTAGATAAAATCAAGCCATTTTTCTTAAAAAGATGTAAAAGGGGGTTGTGGACACACTGTCACTAGATTTCATGGACTTCGTGGCAAGAGCCTTCACTCAATCTGAGTAGGTCATCAAAGCCACGCCCAAATGCACCAAACACTAGGAGTAGATTACTAGAAGATTCAAGAAGCTAACTTTTTAGATCCTCCAATTTGACATAATGGAATGGGATAAGCTCCAGGATATGATGGGAAAATTTGTGGAGTATGCCACCCTTAAAAAAATGCAGGAAAGCCAGTCATTGATGATGAATATTTGACAATGTAGTTGAAAAGGAAGACAATCACTAAAAGAAAAAACTACTACAGTATTAGGGTCACTAGAGGACAAAATAGGGAAAATACAAAGATGTATTTTATAATGTTATATTTTTGGGGTAGGTGAAATGCTAATGTAAAATTAATCTTGGCCACACAATGAAAGTAAATCCTGGCCATTCATTTCACTTTTGGAAAACTATAAATAGGGGTCCCCTCTCATTTTCAAAGAGAGAGTTGAGTTGTTGTGTAAAGACATGCTACAAAAATTTAATGAGAATTGCATTGTTTTGATGGGTTCTTGTGTTTCTTCACATGTGTGCATGATTCTTCTCCTCAACATTAGATTTTAGATTTTCTATTCTAAGTTTCAAGTTGCTTTTAATTGATAGTTCATGCTACACTTTAATGGTGAATAATGTTATGGTGTTGATGTCTCCCTTGCTCATAATTTTTTTTGTTTATTGATGATGAACAACAGTATAAAGTTAGTTTGAACATGACTTTATTGCTACATTTAAAATTCATCTATTGTTCATGCTTCATGATGAATAGATAGTTGAAAATATGCAAACCTTAGAATATTGCACTAGTTTCATGAGATTGTAAGCTATTTTGGTTAAGTGGAACTTAGTTTTAGGAAGGTTGTCCACTATAGAATTCTCCATTGTTACTGCTCAACATTAGTTGCAGGTATAGGAAACCCTCTATCCCTTTTCCCTTTTGAATTTTCTTTAACAATTGAAGTTGAGATAAAGTTCTAGCATCATTGTAAAGCCAAATATGATGATAAACGTGGAGTTTTAGACTGTTGTTTTGAACTTGCAGCAATTGCACTCCATTTCCAAAATTCCATAAAACTCCATTTGAAGATCCAATTCCCTTCAAGCTTAGTGAACCATAAATTCCCTTTGTGATTACTAGCAAATCACATCAATCAATTGAGTTGTTTTACAAGTCATGACTTGACACCTGCGAGACCTTGGGATATTTTTTGCAACTTGCTTGTAGGAACTATCTTTCGAGAGAGGTAGTGTACTTGTGTGTTGCCTACGTTGAGGAAGAGCAAAAACACCCATCAACACATATTTATGGTGAGGAAGAGAAATCCCTCTAACATTCCAAGAGATAATGTTAAAGATCATGTTAAAGAGGAGAGGGATGGGTCTTCCACTTGTGGAAAAGCATCATAACGATTAGCAATAGAGATAGGGTGATCAAGAGAGCTTAAGATAGAGTTATTAGGGGATGGGGACCTTGATCTTTGTCTGGTAGAAATAGATTGATTACAAGTATCTAACTCTGCATTAGGGACAATAGGAGACCTGGACCTTTGTCTTTCATAAGGTGGACATGAAGGAGAAGATCAAACCACAATTTTGATGTTAGGTTGTGAGGAAGAGTGCCGAAAAACTTCTTGATCAATTACACTACTCTTGTTAACAACCAAACTGGATGATTCTTTCCTTTTCCTGATTACTCTCCAACCATCCTCCATCACAATATCTTAAACAAAAGAGATGGTGTAACCAAAATCATTATCGGTTTGTGTATTTAAAGGTGGATTAGTTTGTCTTTGAGCATGAGTTGAGTCTTTAGGCACAATAGGGACTAGGGGTTGGTTCTCAACCTATTGTTGACTTGCTTGAGATAAAATTTGTGGCTACAACATTATATTCCTTCTAGCTAGACAATCCCTTATGAAATGACCTTCTTAGCGGTACTAAAAGCAAGCATTAGGCTTATTTAAGTAAACTAAAGGATGAAAAATCTCAAATCCTGGTCCAATAAGCTTGATATTTTTTGGTAACTCATTATATAAGTCCATTTCCACACAAACCCTAGGATGAAGCCTTAAGCTAGAAAATTTATCAGAATTATTTTTACATCAAATAACTTTTCCCAATTAAGCCACTATATCCTATAAAAAGGGTCTGAAAGAAAGATTTAAAAAAGGAAGTTCAACCCACATTGGATAGCGAGATCTAGAAGGCCCTTCTGGATGAAAATCCAAGGTTCATGCCTGTAAATAAATTTTTTTTCCACAAATGACCTGTGAATTCAAAATTCACCATGCTCCCTTTGGGTTTTATTTTTTGGCTAAGTGTTGGCCCATGCCTTCGGCAATTTTCATCAGCCCCTTTTTGGTTGTTGTTGTGGCTTCTGCCACGTGTCCGCTCATCGCTCTTTGAAGGAATTTTCTCCTTGTTCTTCTATCGGCCCCTGAAATGCTCCCACGTGTTGTCACTATTGGTTATTTTCATTGCTTCCTTTTTCTCCCTCATTAGAGCCCACTCGTGTGCCACGTAGCTCCCATTCACATAAGGATTTGGCGGGCCCCACAAGCAATTTCTGTAATAAACATCTTTTCTATGTGTCCTCTATGCGCAAGATTTCAGCGAAGGAAATATCGACCGCAGGCAGAAAAATGCTACCACATGTCTCTTCGGCACACACTTCTTCAATGCAAAGGATGAAGCAGACTATGACCAACAAGATGCTACCACGTTTTCTAACCACCTATCCTAAAGGGTGACACTTTTCTACACGAGAATTTGCTTGACCACTGCCATCATTCGCAGGAGATGCACCAGAATGGAGGGAGAACGGATGTTGTGTCTTGAATCTTTTTATGTTACAAAGGTCAAGGGAAAGCATTACCTTGACATCATTTCTTAGATTCTGAATCTTTTCGGTTGTTGTTTTCCAAGTGGTGGAAGGCTTGCTATAAATATTGCTCTTTGCTCCAGGGGAGGGGTTCCCACTTCTATGGTTCCATTCCAAGGGTTTCAATATTTTAGGTTACCATATATTATTTCACTAGTTTTAGAATCATAGGTTTTTTGGAGAGGTTAGGCCTTTGTATTGTTTACATTATTGCAAGAACTCATAGATTGTGCCATTTTTTGGCCTCTCTATTTCTTATGCTATTGATAAACTTTATGTTGTGCCATTATTGTTTGAATGACTTATTTTCCATACTTCTATAATTTGAATGCAATTTTGCTAGTTTAGATCATGTCTTTCGACTCTTCTTTTCAATAAATGGGCATGATTATTATTTTATGTCATTAAATGAGTTGTTCATACTACAATCCTTAATTTCTATTATTCTAGAACATGGTAAATTGCTAAGCAGGCCCTTAGATCATATCCAAAATATAGGTTTATCGTGCCTTTCATATAAATTCTGGCGTATCACCTAAGTTAGATTCTTTATTTTTATATCTGCTTCTATTTTCCATTCCAAAATCCCATTCACAAAAGAAGTCGGCTTCTTTAAAAATCTAGAGGTCACTCAGTTTAGCACAATAGGTCCCCCATAAACTGAGTTTCCCATAAAGGGTTGTTACCTTGCCAATTTTTGGCATCAACAATTTTTTCTTTTTCTTGGCATTCCTAGTGGGACAAAGCTTAATGAATCAAATTTTCAAAAGGGTGTATGAGCGATCGGCCTATTACTAGGTCCCAAACAACAAATAAATCTAGTTTATTAGTACCACCATTAGGGACAATACAACCCATGACCCAATTAGTGAATGTTCCACTTCCTCCTCCCTTTTCACTAGCCATGTTGCCTACTACTAACAAAAATTATGTGGCATGGGATGTCAAAAGCCCTCTTGTTGCACTAGTAGCACTTTTCATTTGGGTTGCTATCCCAGTTTCCACCCTAAAGGCTATATCTAAATTCACCAGAGATGGCTCAAGAACACCATCTAAAAATTTGCAAGACATTGCAGATGTATGTCTGGTACATGGGGTCACAACCCAAAATTTCATGTTAAGGCTGCTTGCCGCTTCTTTCAGGGGTAGGGCACTGGATTGGTATTGCACATTGCCGAAAAAAACTATCAGTACTTGGGACGAGCTTGGAGATATTTTTTACCAAAGATTCTCAAATGAAGGAGATCGATCATCGCTATATTATCAGCTCTCGGTCACAAAGTGAGCCCCACACGAAGCTATGGCTTACTTCAATGCTCGGTTCTATTCAAGCTAGCAGAGGATTCAAGTTGATATCCACCCACCACCTGACTTGGAATTCATGTTTTACTTGAAGTCTATCAATCCTAAAATTTCCATGATGATCTAGTCTCTTGGCGGAACCACACTACCGGGTGCATATAGCATCGTGGTCAAGGCAGAGAACAATTTGATAGATGTCGGGAAGTTGCTGCCTCGGCCCATCATCCCCATATTTCTAGAAATATCGGTTTTTGCTTAGGAAACACCTTCTACCATCACACTGACTCTTCCTCAATCCATGTACACATATCCGAATGAGCTGTAGAATGTTGCCTCCACATCCAAATCTTCAAAGGAAGAGATGTGTGAGTTCAAGGAAATGTTGCAAACTATTGTTAATGAGATAACCATTATCAAGTGCAACTAGGAAACACCTCTGAAGCCTGCCTACTAGAATTATCAAGGTGGAAGGTCCTCTTACCAACAAAACCAGTTCCAAGGAGGTGCTTGCAAAAATCTGCAGGCGCAAACAAAAAATCAAATAGTACCGGTGCCCACTCTGCTACAAGGCGCTAACTTAAGCTTGAGTAGAGAGTTGACCGCGGGTCAAAATAATTTAGTGGATGACACCAACCCCTAGTGCTTCCCTTGCAGTGATTCACACATGCCTCGAAACTGTCTGCATGACAACCTACAACAAATGGTGGCGGAGTAGCACAACCAAGCCACAACGGTAGACCCTAGGAGCTATGTGTATAACTCTTCGTAAATGGAGAATGCGGTGCTCACTGCACAAATGCAAGTGATGTCACTAAAGAAAGAAGCAAACATCGCTCCCGACCACACACTCTTTTCATGGATGGAAGAAGAAGAAGTGGTGTTTTCCAATGATACATCCACATCTAAAACACTACAAGTACAATTTGACTACAACACCCGCTCAAAGAGAAAATTTATGGGAAAACCAGTTGTCCCATAACTAGTTAGTCTGCAACCTAAAGGTGCTCCTAACCAGATGCCTAGTACCTCCATAGCGATGCCACAAAATCAACCGTAGAAGGAAATTTTTTTAACAAGTGCAAAGCATCAAAAACCTCTGAATCTACCACCTTTCAATGTGGTGGAACAATTGAAGAAATCATCCACTAACGTGTCTTTGTGGGATATTCTAGCCATCCCAGAATAGAAGATGCTATTACAAAAGGCTCTTCAGGAAGATGTAAGCGCAACGCCAATCAAGCAGTTTCCCAAAGCAAAGGTTGTTGATCAAACATCTTCCACCAAGGTTCTTAAAAACAACACAACAAAAGCCCCTGCTGAAGTAAGAGGTAAGTTGAAGCCTCAACCCTTCTTCTTAACTCTCATTATAGGTGAGAAATTATTACACAATGCCATGATTGATTTCGGTGCTAGCACCACTGTTATGCCTAAACAAATAGCTGAAGCTTTAGGACTCATCTACAAACCCTTAAAAAGAGGAGTGATGTAGCTTGATGGAAACAGAGTCGAAACCGTAGGCGTCATCAAAGCACTCCCCTTGGCCTTATTCGCTTGCCCTAGTATCACAGTGACATAGGACACTATGATCATAGATGTTCCCCCCATGTTCGGCCTCTATCTATCTCGAGAATTTACTGCAAAGGTGGGTGGATACCTATTCCTAGATTGGTCACATTTGATCCTTAGAACCAAGCATGGTGTGAAGATGAAGATAGAATCTGAAGCTTTACATTCAGAACATGTAGCCAATGAAGCCATTATCAATTTTGAAGCCACACACACCTCTATCACCAAACAAGAAATGTATTGCGTTGAGCTACTAGAAGGTGAAAAAGTGACTGAAGACTGTAATGATCAAGATGTTCTCCTAAGTGAACATATAGATATCGACCCTTTCGGTAACTACCATGCTACCGAGCTGGGAACCTATGTCATCTACAATGAAGATCAAGTGCTCCCAAAGGTTGTTAAGGAATCTGAAGGTGATCAAGCTTCAGGACTGTGGACGTTGTACTTTGACGAAGCAAGATGCAAGAATGGCGCAGGAGCTGGGATATGTTTAACGTCCCCACAAAATGAAAAGACACTGAGGTCTTTCCACTTCCAATTTGCTTGCTCGAATAATGAAGCTGAATACGAAGGACTAGTGCAAGGTATGAGCCTTGCGGAAAGGATGGGAATAAAGCAATTAATAGTGTTCAGAGATTCCAAACTAGTCTTCAATCAGGGACCTGAGGGACTTCTATGGCCAAAAATGTCTGCATGTGATCCTATAGACATCGAGTTTGGTACTTGATTAAGGGTTTTGAAGCCTTCAACATTCAGACGATGCCTCGAGAACAAAATACAGATGTCGATCGCATGGCATCAATTGGATCTCATTTTGATCATGCCTTCAATCTCATTCACAACAAACACTCTGTGCGAGTAATAATTCGACCAACGATTCTAGACAATGACCAAAGTTGGCAAGTGTTTGACAATGGTGAACACATTGCCTCATTCATCTAGAAGTCGGGTGAATTTTCCTACCAGCTTCAACCAAACATCATCGATGCCTATGAAGGACAAATCATCCAGCTGAATACAACAAGCTTCCAAAAGGATTGGTCACTCTTGAAAACCTTTTCGATTGTGATGATGCAAGAAATGACAAACAAAAGTTTGTAGTAGACAAAAGTGACTATGCAGACTTACAAGTCAGAGATGGAAGAAAGCTCAAGGTCGGGAAGGACGTCCTACATCGTGATAAAGAAAGGCTTATCAAATTCTACGATAAATATGAAGGAGTGGTGGCCTGGTCATACGACAACCTCAAGGGATATGATCCTGATATCATTCAACACACAATAGAGTTGGCGGAAGGTGAAAAGACCATCTACCAAAAACAAAGGTCAGTCAATCCCAAGATTGAGGCACTAATGGTGCAAGAATTAACAAAGCTAATCTAGTCGCCGATTGTCTTCTAAATCAAGCATAGGATGTGGGTATCAATTTGGTTCCGGTCCAAAAGAAGAATGGAGATATTCGCCTATGTGTACACTTTCGAGACCTAAACAAAGCGTCCCTGAAGGATCATTACCCACTACCTTCGATGGAGTCAATCCTGCAAATGGTGGCAAAATCAAAGATGTTCTCCCTATTAGATGGTTTCTCCGGTTACAATCAGATCCAGGTCAAAGAGGAGGATCAACATAAGAAAACATTCACTACCAAGTGGGGAACGTTCGCATACGCCAAAGTGCCATTTGGCCTCTCAAATGTAGTAGCTACCTTCCAACGGACAATGGATATCGCTTTCAATGAATTAATCAACAAGATTATCCTAATTTATTTAGATGATTTGATGGTCTTCTCCAAATCCAAGGATGATCATTTTGATCACCTTGAGATGGTTTTCAAGAAATTCCAAGAGTTTGGGATATCCCTGAACCCAAAAAAATGTGTCTTTAGAGTATTGCAAGGAAGACTATTGGGGCACATAGTGTCCAAAGAAGGAATTTCAATTGATCTTGAGTGGGTGAAAGCAATCAAAGAGCTTCCTCTTCTGGTCAACAAGAAAGGTGTTCAGTCCTTCTTGGGAAAGGTAAATTTTGTTAGCAAATTTATTTCTAATTTTGTAGGAATAATTAGGCCAATTACCCTAATGCTGAAAAAGGATCAAATATTTAAATGGACAAAAGAAGCCAGAGAAGCCTTTGAGAAAATCATGGATGCTATCTCTTCCGCTCATGTTCTGGTTAACCCAGACTTATCAAAGGACTTTATAATGTATGTATTTAGTAGCAAGTCAAGCATTGCTACTATCTTAACCCAGAAAGATAACAAGGGCAAGGGAGAAAATCCGATAGCATTTCACTCCCAGACCTTGAAGGAACATGAAACAAACTACAACTTTGTGGAGAGGCAAGGGTTTGCAATAGTTAAGGGGCTCAAGAAGTTCCGACACCTAATCTATTACAATAAGGTGATTGTCTATGTTGCACATTCTAGTGTGTGTGAGTACATCTTGCAGGGAGAAATCACCAAGAAAAGAGCCAATTGGATCACCAAGATCCTTGAGTACGACATAGAGGTCAATCCTACAAAAATTGTTCAGGGGAGAGGATTGTGCGAGTATCTTGTGGACAAGGAAGAAATGATCCCCAAAGAAGAGCAGTCGGAACTAGTCCTAACAAATGGGTCAGAGTCCAAATGTTGTTGGCTGGAAGACAGAGTGAGTTTTATGCATATAGGAAATTATCCATGCGGCCTTCCTTCTCAGAAAAGGAGATTCTACCGGCTACAAAACAATGGATTTGTGCTCATTGAAGGGATCCTGTTCAAAAGGAATTTCAATGGAATTCTATTGCGATGTGTTATCATAGAGCAAGCAAAAATGATCCTCAACACTTACCACAGTAGTCTCGCAGGTGGACACTTCTCTACAAAAACCACCAACATCAAGATCATGTGCGTGGGGTACTTTTGGCCGATGCTATTCAATGATTCCTACTCCTTGGTGAAAACTTGCAGAGAATGTCAGTTCTTCGCTGGAAGAAGAAAGAATTCCGCAATGCCTCTAAGTCCGGTAGTGGTTTATGAGCCATTCACGCAATGGGGTCTAGACTTCATTGAAATGATCAACCCATCCTCCAGCACAGGGCATAAATGGATCTTAACGACCACAAATTACTTCACAAGATGGGCCGAGACAGTGCCACTCAAGAATGCGATAGAGGCAGAGATAGTGGATTTCCTAGAGGAACTGGTGACAAGATTTGGCCTGCCCAAAACTATAATTTCTAACAATGCTAAAGCTTTCCTAGGCTCCAAGGTAAGTCAATTCGCACTTACACAGAATATTCCTTAACACATCATCAAATTACTACCCACAGAGGAATCGCTTAGCTGAATCAACAAACAAGAATCTATTTCAAATTCTCAAAAGAATCAGGTCAGAGTATCAAAGAAAGAGGCATACAAATCTTTGAACAACACTCTGGGCATACCACATAACTCCAAAGCAAGTCCTCAAGGCTTCACCATATGAGCTAGTTTATGGAAAAGAGGTGATATTTCCTATCTCTATGGAGATTCTGGTGCTGCAATTTCTAAAATCCCTTGAAGTAGAACAAAATGGCACAATGGAGGTACGGTTAGCCGAGTTACTAGAAGTAAAAGAGAAAAGGGGAAAGTCCCTAATTACCATGACTAACCACCAACAAGTGGTTAAAAGGTGGTCTAACAAGGAAACATCCTGTTGATGGGTTGGATGGGCATAGCAATAGTAAACAAAATATTACTACTATGTTCTCCTGGAAGAGAAAGAATAACGCATGGATATCTAACTCCCAAGGTCTTGGTAATCGGTTCTCGACTGTGCCGATTTCACTCAATGGTTGATGTGAACTATAATGTTCAAGGGGCCTACTGGTGTTGAGCTTCTGGATTTTTCTAAGATCAAACATAAATTTAGACCTACTTTAACCAGGGTTTTTTTAAAGAAACGGAAAAAGATAGATCAAAGCTTTCGAAATGAAGAGAATGCTAATTCATCCAACTTAACCAAACTTGTTACCTTTCAAGGAATTCCTAACTAAAACTATAGAACAAAATTAACTTGTGATTAACACACAATTTCATTCATTCACAATGCTAATTTCAATAACAGATTGCAAATCACCATTTAAACAAAAACATAAAATAAAATTTCATTCCTTGAAAGCTTTTCAAATCAAATGATTAACCCAAGATAAATACCATTCTGGAACACAATATGAAGTAGATTTAAATTTGGTTGCTTCTACTGTTGGTGAAATAGATAAGCAACATTTACAAATCTAGCACAATCACCAGTGTACAGAAAATCCATGTCTTCAAATCATCTCCATCTACATTAAGAAAACTAGAAAGATACATCGCTGCCTTCTACTCTCGAGTTTCTCTACCTTCTAATCCTAACTTGCTAATTTTTAACCAAAGAAAAAGAAATCTCCCTATGTTTGTCTCTAAAATCTCTCTCTATCTATCTAAAAAATATCTATCCCTTAAAAGGAGGAAAAAAAGTTCCATATATACAGAACGTTCCAAAAGAATGTGTTGACCCCTGCTTTAGGGTTTACAAAAACGGGTCTATTTTAGAAGGATCGACCCTCAAATCTTTTGGAATAAAGTTAATCGCATTCAATATGCATCCCCTGTGTCCATGTCGGTGAAGGATTGCCCTCAGGAGTAGCCCTTAGATCTTTTGCAACCTTCGCATTAACTTTTGGCCTCTATGTCCACCCTCAAACTTCCTTGCATAGTTGCTTTGAATGCCCTGAAGCACTATCATTAATGTCGATCTACCTTTTCTAGTAGACACCATAGTTGTCCCTGAGACTTGTAGTTTCTTCCCTTTTGGCTTTCTTCTTTCTCTAGATCTTTCTGCAAGTTGTTCCCTTCAGGAAGTAGCATCCGAATTTCCTGTTACATCCCACACCATTGTTCACCGAGCCAATCCATCTCCTTTGATCTCAGAGTAGATCCATGTCATTTATGCTCTATTGATCTTCCTCACAAGACAGTCTCAACAGTCAAACTGCCAAGGATTCACCTTCAGCCTCCTCTGATTGGTGGAACACATACCACGTCAACTCTTCATGCAGTCAAAATTTATTCAAATAGAATCACATGTCGGTGAGACAGTAGCTGTGTCTCCCTGATGTGATTATACTTCACATCAGCAATTGACATAGCTCAAAAAACTATCGGAAAGACTCATATTGAGCTGCAAAAGTTATATCGATATCCCAAAATTGTCACCAAGACTATCGTTATTTGTCGTACATCATAGTGAGCCCGTAAGAGTTATACCACTGTGTTCCTCCATTGGAAAAAAATTGGCATTCGACAAGACATCATTCAGTCGGCAAGAAGTCATAGTGGGTTCCCATTAGTCACACCAAAGAGTTAAAACCATCGGCAAGACTCTTTAGTCAGCAAGACCTTATATCGAGGACAAACCATTCGACCAGGAGTCTTACCGAAGTCACCTACTCATCGGAGAGACTTATCCCATCAGCGAGAAGTTATACCAAGACCATTCCACTTCGGTGAGACCACCATCAATCGGCAGGACCTTACCCCGAGAGCACCCTCTGTCAGTGAGAGATCTAGCAGTAGGCAGGACATTATATCGAAGCCACACCTTCAGCGAGACCGCCACAAGTCGGCGAGACATTCTACTGAAGGAGACTTCCTTCGGCAAGTGCAACTTCTTTCGGTGATACCTTTATTTGTCGGTGAGACATCTCTACGAGCCACTATCTTTTGGCGAGCTTAGACCATTTCAGGGAGACTCCACCCTGTTGGCAAGACTTCTCACCGAACTTTACCATTTCGGTGAGACCTCCTTCTATCGGTGAGACCTTACACTAAGACCATTCCTTCCCCCGAAGACAAACCATTTGGTGAGAGTTCCATTTGTCGGCCAGAGGTCACACCGAGCTTAAACCATTCTGCGATACCTCACCCGACGCTAACCTTTTGAACAAACGTCGGTGAGAGGTCCCACCAGAGAGAGATAGAAAACTTCATGGCGACCAAAATGTCTCAGCGACCTGAGGATTTCAAATGAATATAACACACTGCCAGTTGGAAAGACAACTGGAGGGTCTCACCAGCTTCCTCCTTTGAGGAGTTTTATGCCAGATCTGACTGAGGCATACTTTTCAACTAACTTCCTTGAGAAATAGCATCAGATGTATGATTTAATCCTGTAGAACAATGCCTCCATTAGTCCTCAAAATCATATAAAATATATCATTTTTTACCATTCCTTCAATTTTCAGCAAAAAGAAACCCAACTTTGGCTGAGGCAGAAACAAAATCTGACAAAACAAAATACAAACTTAGGAGGAAAACAAGAGAACTCCTAGGACCCAAACAAACAACGAAAGGTGATGAAAACAAAAGAAAAAGGGGAACACATTTTGTTCCAAAATAAAATGGGGTGGTTATGCAAGGCATAACAAATGGTGACTCGACTAGGAAAATGGTTTAACCATTTTCAAGAAACTGAAGGATTCATCTACCTAGAACTTGTGGTTTATGAACACCTCAACTCTAGTTGGGTCAGTTTTAACAACCAAGGTTGAGCTAGAAACCCAAATGTAAGTCAACACTGGCTATCCCTGAATCTATGTGCGTGCTTGATGGTGCATCATCCTTTTATAAATTTTTTCCTCATCTTTTGAACAACAATGTGCAAGATTTGAACTACTTTAGTTGATTCCCTTTAGTTGTTGTGCAATGATATCCTGGGCATTGCTCCGTTGCCAGTCAGGCATCCATAGCCCTGATGGAGATACCTCTAGTTCTCTCACAGCATTGCTCTATTGCCAGTCAGGCATCCATAGCCCCAGTAGAGATACTAGAATCGCCCATTCATATTGAGTCTTCCTTTCTTTTAGATAATTCTTCTTCTTTTTCTTTTTCTTTCTCCTCTTGGAGTTTCAGCTATTTCAAAAAAAAAAATTCTCAATATGCCACATGTTTGACATCTGTTCTAGGTTGAAAACTGCCATGGACCTCATAACAGCATCTGGGGAATTAGATTTTTCACTCAAATCTTACAACACCATCACCCTAAGACAAATATACCATTACAAAAGGAGATGTTTCTATAAATTTGTGACAGATTCAGAGGTAGTTAATGAAGATTGTTTACTTTGCACCTTGTTTTCAAGAATTTCCACAACTCTTATTGATAATGGGAATAAAACAACGAATTTAGGACAAAATCATCCAATCAGAAAACCTAAAAATATCTAAACCAACTTCTCTCCTAATAACCAAAGTATACTTTAGATAACAACCCACCATTTCAAGATGGAAAGAATAGAGAAACCCCAAAGAACTAAACAAGACAAACACAAAACAACAAAGGAAAATGAACATAACGAAAGAAAGAACAAACGAACAAACAACAAAAAACCAACTACAAGCAGAACAACAAACTATAAACAAACCATTTACAAATAGAAAAACCAATTATTTACATAAATGCACAACCCAGCAAAAATACCAAACTTCATGACTCAAAATAATGTTTAATAAATTGTCCATTGATAGGCAATGGAACAGGTTCTCCTGTTAAACTACTCAGCCGTAAAACATTTTCTCCCAGGATTTCAGCAATTTGATAGGGACCCAACCAAAGCTTATCAAATTTCTGGTGGTTGCCCTTCTTTTCATTAGCTTTATCCCATAGCAACACAAGATCTGATATTATGAAAGCCTTGACTTTGGCTCTTTTTTCAAACCAATGTTTGACAATAGCCTAGTGTCTAAAGAATTGCTGCAAGGTGGCATCCCTCTGCTCTTCTAATTTCGACAAGCCAACTAACCTTACTTCTATCCTATCATCATTAGAGTAAAATTTTTGCATAAAATGAAGGATAGGTATTTGCAAGTGAATAGGGAACACGGGCTCTTGGCCATACACTAACTTAAATGGCGAAGTCTTTAAAGCAGCCTTGATTCTAGTCCTATTTTCCCATAACACAAATCTTAGCTGAGTATTCTAGTTCTCTAACATTTTTTTGATTACCCCCAAGAGATTCTTATTAGTTGATTCTACAACTCCATTTCCTTATGGGTAATAGTTTGAAGAATACTTTAAAACAATTTTGTGATCATAAGCCCATGAAATGAACTCATCAGAAGAAAAGGAAGAGTCATTGTCACATACCAATGCGAAGGGTCATCCAAACCTAGTTGTGATGCATTTGGTGAGGAACTTGATTACTACCTCCGTTGTGCTATTCTTGCAAGGTATAGTCCTCTATTCCATCTAGTGCCCATTGGGAAAATGGTCTTACCTCATAAATAGGATGTAATGGAATGGCTGAATGGCATTCTTTTGATGCAAAAATTTGACATATGTGACATGTTCTTACATGTTGGTGGGCATCTTTGAACACACACGACCAGTAATAACCAAATATGAGGATCTGATGTGCTAACAAATTTGCAGAACCATGGCATGTGCCATGTTTCCCATGAAATTCAACAATCACATGCTTAGCCTCTTGCTGATCAAGGCATCGTAGGTACACTCCCTCAAAATTCTTCCTATGTAGCAATCCTCCTTTGAGCATATAATGGGAGCTCTTCATTCTCAGTGCTCTCCTCTGAGTCGTATTCATTCCCTCTGGGCACCGATTATTAAGCATGAAACAGATGATATCGGCATACCAAGGGTCGTTGGAAAAGGACTGCATTGTGTATTGCTGACAAATAATGTTCTCACCAGAAATAATGCTCTCACCAACATCGACTATGGATTTAGACAGGCCTAGACCTCAGAAAAGTTTCATAGGGTGAATCTCCAGATCGAACTCTAGCAAAATGGCCATCCATTTCCCCCTTCGTTCTCCCAACTCGCTCTGCATGAGTAGAGACTTTACAACAACATCGGAAACTACAGCAATAATTTGACTTCGGAGGATGTAATGCCTGAACTTCTTGACAGCCCTAATCAACACAAAATATTTTTTTTCAAGAGTTGGGTATTTAACTTCGGCATTCTTAAATTGAGAACTCAAGAAATCAATTAGCCTCTCCTCTCCCTCCTCTCTTTGTTGAGTTAGGACAACTATGCAGGAATGTTCAGAAGCAAAAGAATAAATATAGAATGGCTTCAAGTAGTCAGGGTTGGTGAGGACTGGCACTTCCGAAATGGATTGTTTGACTTGAGAAAATGTGGCCTTTGCCTCGTTACTCCATTCTATTATAGCATCTTTCTTCATCATTTCATTCAATAGTTTTACAATTTCTGCAAAACCTGTGATGAACTTTCTCACAAAATTAATCTTTCCAAAGAAAGATCCCATCTCCTTCTTGCTTCCTAGCTTGGTTATCTTTAGAATGGACTCAACTTGATCTGGATCGATCGATATTCCTCTTTCCAAGATTATGTGTCCCAAAATTTTCCCTTCAGAAACCCTGAACACACACTTTTTAGGATTCAGGGAGACACCATACTGGATACATCTTTCAAGAACTTTAGCCAAGTCTGCAACATGGTTTAGTCTATCTTTAGAGAATACTGTCAGGTCATCCATGTAGATGATGATGCATTTACCAATCAAGTCTTTGAATGCTACGTCCATGGCATGCTGAAAGGTTGCTCCAGCGTTTATTAGACCAAATGGCATCCTTCTGTACACAAATGTTCCCCACTTAGTAGTGAAGGTTGTCTTCATTCTATCTTCATAATTAACAATCGCCTGATTGTATCCAGAACAACTATCTAGGAATGATATCATCTGAAACCCATTGACAGTCTGCAAGACTTCGTCTAGTGAAGGGAGTGGGTAGTTGTATTTTTCTAAAGCTCTGTTCAGATTCCTGAAATCTACACATAGCCTGATCTCTCCATTTTTCTTACGAACTGGAACCAAATTGGCCACCCATGTTGAGTGTCATACAGGGAAGATTATTCTTCCAGAAAGCAATTTCTGAACTTCCTTAAAGATTAGTGGTTCAATCAAGGCGTTGACAGGACACTGCTTCTACCGAAATGGATTAGCTTCAGGCTTCAAAGAAATAGTATGAGTCATTATAGAAGCATCAAATATTTTTAGATCTTCATACCCCCAAGCTATTGCAGCAATATCCTTTTTCAGTGTCCTCAGTATATCTTTTTTAATTGCTTCAGGGTAGGCCTTCCCTACGTAGACATTTCTTTCAGGGCTAGAATTAGCTAGGTTAACAGTTTCATATTGACCTCATTTATCCTCAGTTGATACCTTTTCCCAATCCCTTGGGTCTGAATCAAAAATTCTTTCTAAGGCCACCATTCCCTTGGGAATGATATTACTTTTTAAATTGAGGACCCTCTCTGTATCGCAGTCTTCGGGGCTCCAATCTCCTTGATCCATGTTAGACTCATCGATGATTTGTCCTTCAAAAACATCTGACCTTGCTAGAAAAGTAAGGATATGTTGATCATCATCAAAAACCTAAAATTTCTTGATGTTATCAGGAACAGCCAGGGTGGAAATCAACTCTACTGAGAATCTCTTAAGCTTAGAGCCTTGCATGGGTTCCAGGGTACTCGTGGCAACAACTAATGAATCAGTTATTTGATTTGCCTCTCTAGGGATTAAACTAATCCCAAAAGCATCAAAGTCTTCAATCAGGTTCCATACCTGATTTCTATAAGCTGCTATCTTTTTATTGTGACATGTGTATTGGTTGCGCACTTGCTTGATGACTACTTCTGAATCTCCTTTAACCATCAAGGCAGTAACTTTCTTCTTATGTGCAAACATTAGCTCTCGAGCTAAAGCTTCATATTTCGCTATGTTGTTAGTGCATCTAAACTGCAACCTGTAAGAAGCAAAGAAAGTTTTCCCCTTTGGGCTAGTTAATTCAATCCCAACACCACAACCTATTTTGGATTTGGATCCATCAAATGTGAGGGTCCATAGCTGATAATGAGTTGGGGTTGATCCCTTTGAGGTTATTATGGGCATTTGGATAAGATAAGACATAGGTGGGGGCACTTGATTCTTTGCATCAAATATTGGGAAGGGGTGTTCAATAGATTCCTCAAGTGCAATTTCCAATTCCTGCTCGGATATATCATGTAATCCATGGCTATCCTTCGGACAGTCACTTGTATCTTTGATTAATATGTTGGGTTTCGGTATACTTGTGAGTGTAGGAATATCAAATAGACCTTGGGGTTGTTCTTCGTGACTATGTTGGTCTGGTATTGTGACCGGGATAAGTTTAATTTGAGGAGGGACTTCCTTTGAAGGTATATTATCCCTGGTTAACATTATTGCATTTTTGGCTCCAAATGAGAAGTGATCTAAAATAGTCTCAAGGTGACTTAGGCTAGTTTCTTGAGTCCAGGAAACATGATTTAGAATATTTATGCAGGGTTGGCAAGTCAATTCTGAATGATTTTGGTAGTGTACCCTGCACCAATTAGGGAGTAGAAGACTCTGCAAATTGATATCTTCCCCCGAGACCAGCTGATCTTGTTGTAGCTTCTTGATCAATGCCTATTGATTTTCATTAATCATGGGATCAGGGGACTTTTGTATTGACAATTCTTTAGAATGAAGAACCGAAAAGGTTAAAATTTCCTCTCTTTTATAAACCCCTATCTCGGTTTCAAAATAGGCTACCTCGTTGGGACAATTGTATTCAGTGATGATATGCTTGAGGTGAGGTTCACTTTCAATCCTAATCCACGTAGGAATTCCCCTCCATGGTAGCCACATATGTGAAAAGTCAAGGGAGAGATATCCCCCTATACTTTTCATCAAATCTCTACTCAACAACATACCATAAGTCTCGGGAATGTCTGCTACTTGAACATCTATATTGGTTTGAATCCTAGGGTTAGATCCTATTTGCACATGAATATTTCTCAACTCTCCAACTACATTAACCTCTGTTTTATCAAGTTAGATGACCTTGTTTGTTTGGACAGGGTTCAATCCCAATTTCTTGCATATAGAAAATAGCATAACAATGCCAGAAGCCCCTGAATCTAACAAACAATTATGTAGATTCTTCCCACAGATTCTTAAACTCAAAAGAAATGGTGGGGTACCTACCTTGCTTCTGTACAAAGCTGCATTCATGTCTGTAGCAGGTGCCACCTTGGTTTTCCCTTTTGATTTATCATCTTCTTCCAAAACTTTCAGCACTATCTCTCATTGGGCAGGGCACCACTTTAGGATGTCAAAGTATGATAAAGAGGTTTTCTATTTCTGCATCTCAGAAACAATATCAAATTCTATGTTATAGCTTGCATTACTTTTGACAACACCAGGTGAGTTACCTTTGTTATGGAAGTCAGGTGGACCTTTTGGTGGAGGAGGGTTATTGTTAGCACTTTGATTCAGAGGCACCATGTGATTAGGTGGTGCTGATGTAGTGAAGGGACCCTTATTCTGATTTCTTAAAAAGTGTCCCCCTTTTGTCTAGAAAGCTTGGGCATCGTACGAATCTTCCTTTGGTTCATTCTCATTCTGCATTGGGAATGAAGGTTCTTCCTCAAAGAGGTCATAGGTCATTGTTGTATCTATTGAGCCACCTTTATTTTAATTCCCTTGGAATGTTTGGGCATCCTCCTATGCCATCTTCACAACTTTCTCCATTTCAGGGCAGTTTACCTTGGAATGGGTTTCAGTATCATGTAGCCTGCACCAATTAGTCATAAAATTAAGGTCAGCCACATTTGCAGTATGTGACCTATCCTCATTAGCTTGATAATTGTGAGAAACTCCTCCATTATTTGGCCCTATATTCCATTGTCAGTTGTTATTTGGCCTGTTTATATCCTCTATTTTGATTCTGATAGCCTTGGCTAGGGGAGTTTTGGCCTTGATAATTTTTCTGGCTGTGATTGTAGTTGTTCGAGTAATTACACTAATTGTTATTGCTCTGATTAGGATAATTACCTTGGTTTTGAGAAGGGTTCAATCTAAGTTGAGCCATGTCATTTGTGACTTGAGATAGAGTTTTCTTTAAGGTCTCCACCTCGTTTGTGAGTTGAACTGTCTTTTCACTTTCAACACTCTTAGCAACAAGTGGCTGACTGGCATGATTTGGTGTTCCAGCTTGGTTATGATGACCATGCGTACAATGATGAGCTTGTGGTTGTTGAAAGAAGTCAAGAGCTCCACTAGCAAAGAATGGAACAGGAGTTTGAGTCTGCAACTCAGACATAGGTCCATAATGGGAAGGAGACATTCATGGGATAGTATTGAATAAAGGGGTTGGACTAGGCATCTGATACCCTATTGAAGGAAAACCTCCTCCCAAACTTCCTTGTTGAGAGCTAGTTTTTTGTTGTAGCTTAATGGCTAAATGATAGACTTTAGACAGGGAATCAATATCTGATGGTTGATAAGTTCTTTGTAGGAACAAGCCAAGCAAAGGGTCTATAACTCTAAAGTATGCTTGAATGGCACTATTCTCAGCAACTAGATAGGGGTCTTGTAGTCTCCTATACATCCATTGAAACCTGGTATTAAACAAGGGAAAGGATTCATATGGCTCTTTCCTAATGGTAGCAAATTGGTGGAACAAAATGGCTGGATCCACATAAACTCTGAACTCATTGATGAAAGCATTCTCCAAGTCTGTCCAGCTCATAATAAAACCTTGTGGAAGATTTAGATACCAGTTGTACGCCATATCCCCTAAGGAATAAGGGAACAGCCTACAAACTACATCATGGTGAGTTATCTGAGCTCTGGTACAAGTGTCCTTACAAGCTTGTATGTGCTCTTCAACACTCCTTGATTTGCCATGAATGTATTTGGGACAAAATTTCTTAGGATTCTTAGGCATATCATGAAAGCCTCCAGGAATAGTCCCCAATGGAGAGGGATTATTCTGAAAAAATGCCATTGGTAGTGGTGGTGGTTAAGCCAACTGTTGGATGGGTTGAACTAGCTGTGATGGCACTTGAGATGGATTCGGTGGTGGATGGATAGATATCCACTGTGGTATTGGTGAAAAACCGGGTGGAGTGAGTGGAGCTGACAAAGGTGGTATGATGGTTGCCCCAGTCTTTTGAATCTTGTGTCTTATTAGGGTCTTGAGTTCTATCAAAGGTGGCAGATTTTCAGCTAATCGAAGAACTCTACGGGACCTTTATGGTGAGAAAAACCTAGTATTATCCAACTTGCTCTTATGGCCCTCCCTCTAGCGCTAGTTAACTGTTGATGGGCTAGATAGGCATACCAACAATAAACAAAATATTACTACTCTATTCTCCTGAAAGAGAAAGAATAACACATGGATATCTAACTCCCAAGGTCTTGGTAATCGGTTCTCGACTATGCTGATTTCACTCAATGGTAGATGCGAACTATAATATTCAACGGGCCTACTTGTGTTGAGCTTCTGGATTGTTCTAAGATTAAACATAAATTTAGACCTACTTTAATCAGGGTTTTTTTAAAGAAACAAAAAAAGATAGATCAAAGATTTGGAATTGAAGAGAATGCCAATTCATCCAACTTAACCAAACTTGTTACCTTTCGAGGAATTCCTAAATAAAACTGTAGAACAAAATTAACTTGTGATTAACACACAATTTCATTCATTCACAGTGCTAATTTCAACATCAGATTGCAAATCACCATTTAAACAAAAACATAAAATAAAATTTCATTCCTTGAAAGCTTTTCAAATTAAATAATTAACCCAAGATAAATACCATTCTAGAACACAATATGAAGTAGATTTAAATCTGGTTGCTTCTACTGTTGGTGAAATAGATAAGAAACTTTTACAAATCTAGCACAATCACCAGTGTACAAAAAATTCATGTCTTCAAATCATCTCCATCTACATTAAGAAAACTAGAAAGATACATTGCTGCCTTCTACTCTCGAGTTTCTCTACCTTCTAATCGTAACTTGCTAATTTTTAACCAAAGAAAAAGAAATCTCCCTACATCTGTCTCTGAAATCTCTCTATCTATCTATCTAAAAAATATCTATCCCTTAAAAGGAGGCAAAAAAGTTTCATATATACAGAACATGCCAAAAGAATGTGTTGGCCCCTACTTTAGGGTTTACAAAAATGGGTCTATTTCAGAAGGGTCAGCCCTCAAATCTTTTGGAATAAAGTTAATCGCATTCAATATGCATCCCCCATGTCCATGTCGGTGAAGGATCACCCTCAGGAGTAGCCCTTAGATCTTTTGCAACCTTCGCATTAACTTCTGGCCTTCGTGTCCACCCTCGAACTTCCTTGTAGAGTTGCTTTGAATGACCTAAAGCACTATCATTAATATCGATCTACCTTTTCCAGTAGACACCACAACTGTCCCTGAGACTCGTAGTTTCTTCCCTTTCAACTTTCTTCTTGCTCTAGATCTTTCTGCAAGTTGATCCCTTCAAGAAGCAGCATCCGACTTTCCTATTAGATCCCACACCATTGTTCACCGAGCCAATCCATCTCCTTTGATCTCAGAGTAGATTCATGTTGTTTATGCTCTGTTGATCTTCCTCACAAGACGGTCTCAACAGTCAAACTGCCAAGGATTCACCTTCAGCCTCCTCTAATTGGTGGAACACATACCATGTCAGCTCTTCAGGCGGTCCAAAGTTATTCAAACAGAATCGCATGTCCATGAGACACTAGTTGTGTCTCCCCAATGCGATTATACTTCACAACAACAATTGGCATAGCTCAAAACTGTCAGAAAGACTCATATCGAGTTGCAAAAGTTATATCAATATCCCAAAATTGTCACCCAGACTATCGTTATCAGCCGGAAATCATAGCAAGCCCATAAGAATTATACTGCTGTGTTCCTCCATTGGCAAAACATCAGCATTCGGCAAGACATCATTCAGTCAATAAGAAGTCATAGTGGGTTCCCATTAGTCACACCAAAGAGTTAAAACCATTGGTAAGACTCTTCAGTCGGCAAGACCTTATATCGAAGACAAAACATTCAGCCAGGAGTCTTACCGAAGTCACATACTCATCGGCGAGACTTCTCCCATTGGCGAGAGGTTATACTGAGACCATTCCACTTCAGCGAGACCACCATCAATCGGTAGGACCTTACCTTGAGAGCACCCTCTGTCAGCGAGAGATCTAGCAGTCGGCGGGACATTATACTGAAGCCACACCTTCGGCAAGACCACCACAAGTCGGTGAGACATTATACCGAAGGAGAATTCCTTTGGCGAGTGCAACTTCTTTCGGCGAGACCTTTATCTGTCGGTGATACATCTCCCCGAGCCACTATCTTTCAGCGAGCTTAGACCATTTCAGGGAGACTCCACCCTGTCAGCAAGACTTGTCACTGAACTCGGCCATTTTGGCGAGACCTCCTTTTGTCGGTGAGACCTTACACTGAGACCATTCCTTCCCCTGAAGACAAACCATTCGGCGAGAGTTCCATTTGTCGGCCAGAGGTCACACTGAGCTCAAACCATTCTACGAGACCTTGCCCGACACTAACCTTGTGAACAAACGTCGGTGAGAGGTCCCATCGGAGAGAGATCAAAAACTTCATGGCGACCAAAATTTCTCGGTGACCTGAGGATTTCAAATGAATATAAGACATTTCCAGTCAGCAAGACAACTGGAGGGTCTCACCGACCTCCTTCTTTAATGAGTTTTATGCTAGATCCGACTGAGGCATACTTTCCAACTAACTTCCTTGAGAAATAGCATCAGATGTATGATTTAATCCTGTAGAAAAATGCCTCCATTAGTCCTCAAAAGCATATAAAATATATCATTTTTTTACCATTCCTTCAATTTTCAGCAAAAGGAAACCCAACTTTGGCTGAGGCAGAAACAAAATCTGACAGAACAAAATACAGACCTAGGAGGAAAACAAAAGAACTCTTAGGACCCAAAAAAATAATCAAAGGTGATGAAAACAAAAGAAAAAGGGGGACCCATTTTGTTCCAAAATAAAATGGGGTCGTTATGCAAGGCATAACATGTCTGACCAAGGCCTAAATTGCAGAGACTTGGTGCTAAAATGTAATGAAAGGGCCACAAAGCCGAGTCAACATGGAAAGTTTGATAGCCTTTGGGAAGGTCCATTCAAAATAATTCAATGCAAGGAACACAACGCATACGAGTTAGAGACTATGGAAGAAGAAGCACTGGGAATTCTGGTCAACAGATTTCATTTGAAATTATTCAATTAAGCTTGCATTCGATACCCACGTAAATATGTAAATATGCTTTTCCCTTCTCTCCCTTTTGTTTTGTTGGCCGGTCTTTTTATTTTATCATGTGGTTCATGGCAGAAAGGAATAGTGACCCATTATTGCAGAGAGTAAGGGAAATAAACTCATAGTTGAACAAAGAAAAAAATTAAACACCCACATGCAAAATTGAGATTCATACATACATGCTGAAAAGGAAGAGATAACTCAGTTGCAGAAACCAGAAGAAGACAACTAGATGATTATCTAAGGATATTTTATCATTATATATGCTTTGATATTTACATTTTCAAAATGGCTCATAAGGCCATGCTTCCAAAAGTATATTCTATTATGCTTCTTATATATCTTAAGAAAGCCTTTTTTAGGCATGTCTACAAAAAGGGACTTACTATGAGATTTTTTTTTAAAAAGAGAAAAAAGAAAAATGCAAGTCTTCAATTCACAGCATGAGCAACATCAACGGATGCATCAATGGAAACGTCCACAATATCCTCATCCATAGGGGCATTATCAACAACAACATCATCCAATGGAGCAAAGGTAGTTAGAGGGAACACTAGGTTCTTGAAGTTCGTGTACTAGTCGATTTTGTAAAAGGACACCACGTTGTAGATGCGAAACAGGAAGTGGTAGGCTCGAGTGACCCTCTGGTGGTGCTCATCTCACGTCTAGAGGTGAAAGCCACTCAGAAATGGTAGCCATGGAACGACCGCGTCGTCTTCTATAAACCTTCAAAGGTCACTTGCAATTGGAATTCCCCCACCATATGCAGCATTTGCAACAACCTCACCAAGTCCGTTCAAGTATTTCTTGGGGAAAATCTCCTACACCAAACAAAAAATTAATGGCTTGGAATTCCTATATCTAACATGGAGGCCACAAAGTGTGAGCACACGTAAGTGTTAACATGATAGTTGTCCTCGTACTCGAGGTAGTCCCATCCCAAACGTAAGTGTTAACATGATAGTTGTCCTCGTACTCGAGGCAGTCCCATCCCAAGATCCACTTTATGGCTATAATGGACAGTGAGTGCTTGTTCTTTGTCATTCTCTTTAGCTGTCTGGTAGAAATCTCTCCTAGGAAGGTAGTCTACAACTTGTGTGACACTAGCCTAATTGGGGTATTCATCTTGTCAAACCTCCTACAAATACCTTAGAACTATCCTTGCAAAGCACCTAAGTCTAGCCTATGAGAATGCTATCCACTGCAAATGCTAAACTGCTACACCAATTACCTAATACCAATTCTGCTCAAATTTCTACGTATGATTTTGCTATTTCTTAGATGCCTATTTATAGAAAAAGCAAGGAAAGACATGGTAATTTTCTTGCCATAAATGTGATGTTAATCAAGTACCAACTTGGAAGCTGTGCCCAAACTCGCTTGAATTTCCAACCCATTTGCATCTGTCGAGTATGGTTTGCTACGTGAAAAATTAGTAAGGGATAATTAATTAGCCTAAGCTGTTGGCAGCAATCAGCGGTGTTATGCATGGCCAAGAAATGAGGTGTCATCCTCCAAGTATTTTTCTTATTCCAAAGCAGAACTCGTATCTTTTCAAATGTTGAGCACATCTTCGGCCTAATCATTCGTTTTAAGATATTAATTGCCAACACATAAAAAGGCTTAAGCTTCTTGTAAGGTGTCAGCTCAAGTTCCAAGAAAATCGTGTTGTACATGCAATTGCTAATTATATTTTTGAATTCTTGTCAAATCAAAATGGCAAGTAATTCATTTTGCCCAAGCCAAAGGGTTGGCGGTACATGCCACATTAAATGCAAAAAAGGTGGTTCTCGTCTACCACCTTGAGAAAAGATCGCTAAATATTGCATGAAGAAATATTTAAAGCACTTAAAAGTTTTCTTTTAAGAACGCTACTCAAAGTAGAAAGAAAAAAGTTCTAGAGCACTACCAGAGTCAAGCTGAAAATTGCAAAAGAATTCAAGCTAAGCAGAAAGCTTCCCACAGATTAGCAATGGCAGAAAGTTCAAGTCAGAAAGTTAGGCTAGTGGCATCACAAAATTTAGCTAAAGCTCTACAAAGAGCATCGGTGGTTAATGTCTTTGAAGATATTTTGTATGCTACGTTGGGTATTCCTGACAAGCCAGAATGGGAAAACACAAGGTGACTGGACAAGCCCAAAATCTATAGGGACTAGAACTTAGTTCATGAAGATTGGGATAATGTTCATGATCCCTTTCTTGCAAAAAACCCCAAACAATTAAGGAAATCAGCCTACGCATGAATGAAGGTGTCCAAAAGGGAAATTTCAGCTACAAAAAAGGTATGGCCCAATGGGTTTCCTTATTATATGGTCCCATCTATGCACTACTTCCCAGAGTTGGTAGATGCGGACATTAGGCATTTCAATCCAAGTACTAGCACTATTGAGGGCCAAACTCTTTCAATTAACAACAGCCCGACTTCCATCTGGAACATGTTGTGCATTCCACACCCTGTGCAAAGAGGGATGAAGGTGGAGACATTCAATCCTAAATAGGGAGATAAGATATGGAGCACCAAGGATAAGACTCGAGAGTTTTTCAATGAAGAAACCAGAAGAATTGAAGCAGAATGTGGGAAGCCGCCAAGAATTTCTGCTCTGCACAATATTTTCAAGGATGACATGCGGGATGCCTTTTCAATGATGGCATTTATTTTCAGTCTAGACATTGACCAAGAGGTGCAGTCTTTTCAATTGGGCCCAACTTTCCAATTTTGCAGCGAAAAATCTTATTTCTAGTATGATTTCAGAGAATTCCTCTCAAAGAAGATGTTAGAACAGATTAACAAGTACCCAGTTGAATGAAAGTTCAAATTTGTTCTTATCTTGCTTATATGTTTTTGTATCAAAACCCTGATTTATTTGCTGAGCGTATGGAGTTGTCTATCTTCGATGAGAAGGGTAGGAAAAAACCAGTTTTTGTCTGGACCCCTCTCCTCTCTTCTACTTTTTATTATTACACATTTTTGGATCATTTCTTGACCCTGATTTTGCAAGATTTACTACGGGAGGGGTGTATTAATCGACTCACCTTGACACAGACAGAGTTTATGCAAAATTTCATTCCTAAATGTGATTGGTTTTTCGGAGCGGATTTTACATTCATCTGAATATGAGGCTTCACTAGGGAACCCTTCCACCTTCCAACATGTGTGACTAATTGAGTGATAGCTTTGGAATTGTTCCGGAAAGCTTGCATTATTGATATTACCTTCTACAGTACGAAAAGCATCAAGAAAAAGGGATTCTTCACCTGTTCGTAGACTTTCAAAATGGTGTCCATTAAAAACAAGTAGACGCACCCACTTTTGCAGGATAAACTAGCTCATTTAGGGTTAGTAATGATCTACGACAAGTGGGATTACAACCCTTTCAATGATTTACCGTATGATCACCTCAAGGTAACTCACAACCCTCAGCCTTATTGGGAGCGAAGACGCAGCCCACTTGAAGATAAAGATGAATTATTGGCTGACTTGGTTCATATCCCCACAGAAGATAGTAGGCCACCATGGCATAGGTTCTATTTCCTGGTGGCGGATTATGATGAGAACCATAAAATGGGGAAGACTCTATACAATAAGTTGAGGAATGAAGAAGAATGGACTATTGAAAATATCAGAGCCTTCTAGATATATCGCCAAGAAATAAAATGGTCTGATGTACCTTATGATGACATAGAGGAAGACAAAGAATTTGAAAGGCTGTGGGATGAGGAGCACCTTGCTTCTGAATCAAGCGATAGTAGTGGTGACGACCCCGATGAAGGAGAAGAACAGGTGGAAGAGGAAGTTGAGACATCAGTGTCCTCCGCCCAACAAAGGAGGAGGTCTATAGGGCAGTCTGCCTATTTTGCTACAAATGTGTGACTGAATATATCGCGAGCCTTGCAGACACTCACCTGGGCCTAAAAAACAATAGGAATTCCCCAACAACAACAACCATAAACTATAGAGACTATGGAGATCAAAGACTCCCCGCCCGCTGAACGACAACACACTAAAGCTATTCCGGGAGAAGGATCAAAAGAAGCTACCGCAAGTCAAGTGCTCGTAGCAAGTCAAGAAGTTGAAGTAATTGAACAGCCAGTGACAAGCGAAGCACAACCAACGTCCAGTCAATAGGTAATTTTTTGTTCTGCTTTTCTTACTTCTCAATCTTTGGTGTCCTCTTCCATTCCCGTAGTGCCCATTACTACAAGTGTCGACCCTGCTTTATCTGCCCCTACCACAATGTTTGTGGGAGGTTTCTCCTAATTCACCCAAACTAGGCCATCTATCTTAACACCTCTGTGAACCTTAACAC
Organism: Sequoia sempervirens; assembly: GCA_007258455.2. Taxonomy (NCBI): domain Eukaryota; kingdom Viridiplantae; phylum Streptophyta; class Pinopsida; order Cupressales; family Cupressaceae; genus Sequoia; species Sequoia sempervirens. Next base: position 586,504,680 of record VDFB02270651.1, on the reverse strand, counting down.
CGGCTGTCGCTACTTAATATCTCCTCACCTCTCTTGCTGAAAGCTTGGCCTCCATTGGCACCCCTATTGCCTCTACTACTTTGGGTACAACCCGGTATGCCTAGCAAATGTACTTGATTGTGACCACCCCATCATCGCAACTGATGAGCCCTTCTGCTAGTTCACAAACCGAACTATGGCAAGTTCCCTTTTTCTCCCCGAAAACTATCAATCTCCCACCAAAGAATACACAAGGGCCCGCTACACGAGTACTTCCTTTTGCCCTGCCTCCCGGTGCACCTATTGCTGGCAGGCTAGTTCAGTCACCATTCAAATTAATATCCCATGGAGAGGCCACAAAGAAAATGTGAGCCCTCAGGATCTAGAAGCGAAAAGAAAAAGATGATACAAAGGAGGAAGAGTCCAAAGTATATACAGTTTACAATGAAGAGCAAAAAGTGTTGAATTTTGCCACCATGTACCCAAATGTTGTCAAACCATAGGGGGAGATGTTGCTTGGTGATTTCAACATGTATGTCATGGGGCTTGATTTGACCACAGCCCAACCACAGGATAAGGTGGAACTCATGGAGGAAACGCAGCAGGTAGTGACAACCAACTTCCTGAAGTCTGGCCGTGAAGTGAAGAAAAAAGAGGAGCAGCTAAAGTTGGTGAGGGAACGAGTTAGTTTCCTAGAAATGAAATAGAGATCATTAGAAGTTGAAGTTGTGCACTTGTCTGAGAAGGTGCGAGAAGAAGAGTCTGAGCGGACAAAAATCTAGGAGAAACTCAATAAGTCCCAGTTCGTTGACCCCATACTGCTCAACGAGCTACGAGCAAGGAACCTAAAATATCAAAGCCAATTGACCTCAACAGAGCAAAATCTGCAACAAAAGGAGGAAGAGTTAGCAGCTCAAAGTTCTCTATATGAGCAAGAACTAGAAAAGAATCATATAGAATTTGAGGGCCGAAAGGCCCAGTTAGAAAAGGAGCTTCAAGAGACAAAGTCCTCTCTTGACAGAGAATTGGCGAACCACGCCCTAGCCAAGGAAAACTAGCGTAAAGAAATGAGTAGCTCCGAGGAGCAACTGGCATCCACAAAAAGGAGTATGGAATTAACAAAGGCCATTAACTCAAAGGATGCATAGATCACCTTTCTAAAGAGCTCTCTCCAAGCCTCCTCCGCATAGCCAAACCTCATCCCATTGGCTCGACAGATATATATTTCCTATTGGGAAAAGCTTAAAACCTTCTACCTAACACTGCAGCCAATGCGCCGGTTCATCTCAAAAGCAACAAAATTGAGTCAGGAGGTTCACAGAACAATTGAGCAATTCTCGCAGTTCATCTTAGAAAATGTTTCGGAAGCAAAGAATTTTCTCACCAATCTATATTTGGTCTTTGATGAAGACTTGGCCAAGGCAGGGATCAAAGATCGGGATATTGCTACCCAGATGGAAAACAAGTTCATCCATTGCCACTCAGCCTTCCAGCAAACTAAAGTGGTCGCAACTACTTTGAACCAAACAATGGACAACATGCGAGATTTTTTCTCTTAGCTAAGCGAGATGGGTTTGCCATCTCCGTTTCTTGAGGACGGGTCAATTTCCATGACCGATCAGATTGCACAAAGAATTGAAGAAAAGAAGTAGGACCCAAATTCCTTCTAGAGTTTCAGCCATCCTCCCACCACAATAGACATTGAGGGTGTTATTCATCCTCTTGCGTAGCTACTTTTCCATTGCGAGGCGGGGGCTGATTTACCAGAGACACTGCCTTATAAAGAAATGTCCAACTTGGGCAGAGCACAGGAGAATTTGCACAATATAGCAAGACCATCTGAAGATGACTGTTCACCTCTACAGGAAGCCCTTTCCAAGCTCTAATTTTGTCGCCAATGGATGGCACTCTAGTCTTCAAACTAGAGAAAATTTTGGGTTCCATGTTCCTCAAAGCGAAATGCCCCTGATAGTTGCCAGAAGCTATGAATTTGAAATTCACCATTCTCCCTTCAAGTTTTTTTTTTTGGCTAAGTGCTAGTCGATGCCTTCAACAATTTTCATCGGCCCCTTTTTGGTTGTTGTTGTGGCTTCTGCCACGTGTCTGCTCATCGCTCTATAAAGGAATTTTCTCCTTGTTCTTCTATCAACCCTCGAAATGCTCCCTCATGTCGTCACCGTGGGTTATTTTGATCGCTCCCCTTCGCTCCCTCATCACACACCACTCACGTGCCACATAGCTCCCATTCACATAAGGATTTGGCGGGCCCCACAAGTAGTGTCTACAATAAACATTTTTTCTACGTGTCCTCTATGCGCAAGCTTTCAGTGAAGGAAGGAAATATCGACCGCAGGCAGTGAAATGCTGCCACACGTCTCTTTGGTGCACACTTCTTCAGCGCAGAGGATGAAGAAGACTATGACCTGCAGGATGTTGCCACATTTTCTAACTGCCTATCCTAAAGGGTGACACTTTTCTACATGAGACTTTGTTGGACCACTGCCATCATTCACAAGGGATGCACCAGAATGGAAGGAGACTAAATGTTGTGTCTCAAATATTTCTTTGTTACAATGATCGAGGGAAATCATTACCTCGACATCATTGCTTGGATTCTGAATATTTTCGGTTGTTGCTTGTGAAGCGGTGGAAGGCTTGCTATAAATACTACTTTTTGCTCCAGGTGAGGGGTTCCCAGTTCTATGGTTCCATTCCAAGGGTTCCAATATTTTAGGTTACCATATGTTATTTTACCAGTTTTAGAATCATATGATTTTTGGAGAGACCAAGCCTTTGTACTATTTATATTATTGTAAGAACTCACAAACTATGCCATTGTTTGGCCTCTCTGTTTCTTATGCTATTGATAAACTTTATGTTGTGTCATTATTGTTTGAATGATTTATTTGTTGTACTTCTATAATTTGAATGCAAGTTTTCTAGTTTAGATCATGTCTTTCGAATCTTCTTTTCAGTAAATGGGCGTGATTATTATTTTATGTCATTGAATGAGTTTTTCATACTGCAATCCTTAATTTCTATTATTCTAGAACATGGTAAATTTCCAAGTAGGCCCTTAGATCATATCCAAAAGATAGGTTTATCGTGCCTTTCATATAAATTTTGGCGTATCGCCTTAGTTAGATTTTTTATTTTTATATCTGCTTTAGTTTCCCATTCTAAAACCCCATTCACAGAAGAATCCAACTTCTTTAAAAATCTGGAGGTCACTCAGCTTAGCGCAATAGGTCCCCCATAAACTGAGTTTCCAACAAAAGGCTATTACCTTGCCAATTTTTGGCATCAACATGACCCATGTTCCATATTGCAACACTAGCTGAGCATGTTCAACATTTTTAAATTTGCATAACATATAACCCTTTCCTAAACCCCTTAATGCTTCAATTTCCTAACCCTTGTTTTCCCAATTTAATTTTTCCCATTTATAGAAGTCTAATTTAGAAGAGAATCCTCTTTAAAAAAACAAAATGACAGATCTATGTTGGTATTCAACAATGCAATCCATAACATCATCAGGGAGAAAAATTCTAAAGTTTTACCTGTATCTTCACCACTTTGTTCTTCCATTTCCAAACCCTCTTTGTCTCCATACTCTCCTATTTGATTATTCTTGTCTATAAGCAAAACCCTTTTTTATTGCACTTGTCCCCACCATGTTCCATTTGACCCTCATTAAGCCCTCGCTCAGGGATCTCTTCCTTGTCATGGCTACTTCTTAAATGTTAAGCAGTGGCCTTTAACCTTATTCTTCAAACAATAGCACTCACAGCAGTTGTAGAGTATGTAAGGGTTTAATACGTCATTCTACTCCTCCAAATGGCAGTTCCTTCCTCCCTAAACTTGTGTTTCTTTTTCCTTAGTGCAACAAATTTTAATTCATATCTTCGTTAGGGTTTCAATAATGATCACTAGTTGTAAAGTTGAACCCATCATGACCTCTCCAAACCTATCACATCCTCAAATACTAATCAACCATTATATACTTAGCACAACCTATCAATGGCTTCTACCAACCAACTATTTAATTTAAAGCTCTTCACTTTAATATTAGAGCCCACAATCAATTTTTTATCATATTTTTTTTCACCCTCGAGATAAGGTAATTTATAAGGCATAACATATTCCAAATAATCTTGTTGAATCTTGGATTCTATGAGGTTGATTTTGTTCAAATTAAAATTGAATAGTTGTTGTAGAGTTATTCTATATATAAATTTTTAGTCAGTTGAAAATAAATAATCTAATAATATTGTTTTTTTTTTTACAAATAATATGTTTGTATTACAATTCAGTTTCTAATATATTATTTACAATTTATATTTAGGTTGTAGTCTTATATAAGAGGCTTCCTAAAATATCTCAGTGGGTGTTCCAAGAAAATTTTAAGAGTTTTTATAAGTGAGAGATCTTATAAATTTTGGATAAGTTTAAAACTTTGAACTTCAAAATTTTAATAAGTTGGTGGTCTTATGATTATTTTTTAGGAACAAAGATTGTTGAATCTACAATTATATAGCAAAATCTAAAAAGATATTAGAAATAATTTTAAAATATATAGATGAATGACATGTGGTAGCAAAAAATTGGGAAGTTGGTGGGAGAAACTTCGAACCCCACTCTAATGTTGGGGTCCCATGGGGGGCTTCAAGGTCTATTTTGAATAATAGAAACCCTTACTTTTTAGTTTGAATATTTGAGGAGGTGCATTTGGGGTGGGGCTGGAAATTGCCCCCAAACTTAATATTTTTTTTCTACCACTTGTCAACTATTTGGGATTTTTAAATTCCTACCAATTAAATTGAATATGCAAAATAATAAATTCATGACCACTAGCTTCCACAAAAAATAGAGCTTAAATTATACTACAAAATTCATATTACCATTGGATTTAAAATATTCCTAAAAAACTCAACAACATCTGCAATTTTTTTTAAGTAGCCCCTGTCCATGAGAGACCTAAGACACCCCTTAAATCTAAAAATAAATAAAAATAGAGGCTCCTACTTTCTTGCACAAGATTCTAATTATCTTGTAGCATAATTTTTCTTCTTCTTATGGGATCCCTTACTTCACAAAAAATAGTTCATATAGCAACTCCATGAGACCCCTCCCTTCGAGAAGGAATTAGACATTTTCAAGAAACCCATTTATCTATTCAACCTATGCATTAAATTTCATTTTTTCTTATTTAGCTTGTAATGAATCAAAGAGTCACAAAATTTAAGATGTAATTACTTAGAATTTTTCATCTTGAGCAGCATAGCTTTTCACTTGTAATCAATCCATTAGGCTATATTGACCCACACATATGGATGATATCAAGTATCTAGAAAAAAGGCCAAACTAAAAAAGAAAAATGTTCAAGTTTGTGTCCTGATAAGATTAGTAAGTTGTTTAATATTTCTAAATAAATGATTTAGGTTATTAAATTTATTTATTCAAATAATCAGAATATATTCAAAGCACAATACATAAAATTTAGTTATTTTATTTATGAAGTATATTTAATAAATATAATAAGACCGTATTTATAGAAATTATTAAAAGATGAGAATGATTTCACTCTCTAAAAATAATAACTTCTAAGGAATGATGCGATACTTACTCTGTAAAAGAATGAGATGAAACTCACTCTCTAAAATAATATAATTCAAAAGGAATGTGGTTATACACTTTCAAAAGAAAGAATCAAAACCAAGTCAAATATAACTTACATAAAGATGCTACCTGTTTAGCATATCCATAGAATAATTTGTGTTTTGGATCTAATTTGAATTTCCTTAAATGATCTAGGAACAAATGTTCAAATAGTCTATTTTTAGTCCTTCCCTAATTCCTTTCTTAGCCTCAATTGTATTTTTTGTTACCTTGGGTTATATTAAGGTGATGAAAGAGTTGATGCCTTTCATAGATTTT